>JBBELK010000130.1:0-1200000 GCA_037783545.1 Henricia sp. BOLD:AAB3569
CAATAACAACATACATTTCTGAAAAGCTTGTGTACAATTTTGTCTGTCTAGTATAAATGTTATGTTGTGGCAGCATTTTCTTAACTTTTTGGGCAAAAGTTATCTCCTGAGAACAGTACAAGGGAATTTCTTGATAAAGTTTGAGATAAACTGAAGACATCTGAAAGGAATTATTGACTTATTTTTCAAATAGGCCCATTAGCGTGGAAAGACCCAACTGTATTTGACGCAATATGTAACTGTAACACAAAATGCAAATAAATTTGACGCAAAATGTAACTACCGAGTAACACAAAATGTAACGTTCCTTTAAATTTCCATAAATCCATTATAAAAAGAAAAAAATGAAGCACAAACAAAAGCTACACACGACCTGATGGTATTGTTTTACCTAGCTTTCTTTATTGCCATCTTCTGTGTGTTCCTAGTAGCCTATTTCCTGGATAAGATTCGAACCAGGGCCAAAGAGAGGGTTACACATAAACCTCAAGGCAATTTTTTTGCCTTTTTTCCCCCCCAGATGGTTGACCTAGCTTTCTTCATTGCCATCCTGTGTGTGTTCCTCATAGCCTACGGCGTGGCATCTCAGGCTATTATGTATCCCAATGGCACCAGCTTTCAGGAGATCGTTGTGGGTGTGGTCTTCAAGTCTTATTTCCAGATGTATGGCGAGCTCTTCCTGGAGGAAATTCAAGGTGAGACATAAAAATTCCCAGGAAATAACTGGGAATCGCCCAAATCACAAGAATTTGGCCGTGTTTTGTGTCAGGTTTGCTAGATATTTGTTTCTCGAAATTTCAGTGCCAATTTTTTTTTTTTTAAATGGAATCAAATCTGAATGTAATAGCAATTCCTAAGTGGAATCGGGATCGATTCCAAAAAATATTGAAATTGCATAAACCCTACTCTCTATCCTATTGTATCACGATTGTAACGTTTTCTGTTTTTTGCATTTGTTTTCTGTTTTCTGCTCAGGGGAGAACGGTTGCACACACAACATCTCAGAGGTTACCCAAGACATGCCACGCTGTGCACAATATTCCACTATTGGAGTCATCCTACTGGCTATATACATGATGCTAAGCAATGTGCTGCTACTCAACCTGCTTATTGCCATGTTCAGGTAAGCCACAATGGGCCAAACGCTGCTCACTGGGGGCATGTTTTGGCTCTGTACTTTACACCTGCTACGTGCACCACATAGCAACAAGAAATTAGTGTGGTCAAATAAATACTAACTTTGCATGTGAAAGGAAGTACGTCACTACACCAGATGCTATTCACATAAAACATGCAAACAATTTTAGATTTTTAAAATCTGGGCTGTTGTAATGATTTCCTAAAATATACTCTTCAAAAAAAGAGCGCAAAGATTTTACTCTGACCGAAAGATGGAGAATCCTGAGAGATGTAACCATTCATCGGTGAGTAACATGTATGAAACCCCTTGTGACAAGGCTGACTGCACCAGCCTGTGTAAGAGCTGCTGAGGCAGGGTGCGCCACTTTGCCTGAAGTGCCTCCCCGAGCTCCTGTACTTATAGGTTTGTTTGGGAGACGCGCAGATGCAGTGGTCAGCCCATCCCACGTAGGTTAAATAAAGTTGAAAACTTCAAGATTTTCTCAGGAACAGAAAATATTACATTTCATTACTGTAAGCAATAAATCGTTTGAACAGGGGCCAATTTCATAAAGCTGTTAAGCAAAAACATTTGCTTAATCAAAAATTTGTTTGCTTTATAAAAATGGGTTAATAGTCAAAATTTCAAGTCAACTTGTGTTTTTAGCAAGAACAGCAGATATTCTTCTGAAAAACACAAGTTAACATGCAATTTCGACCATTAACCCATTTTTATAAAGGAAACAATTTTTTGATTAAGCTATTTTTTTTGCTTAACAGCTTTATGAAATTGGCCCCAGGTTGTGTAGGACCTGGGGCCAATTTCATAGAGCTGCTTAAGCATGAAATATTGCTTAAGCAGGAAAAGCTTTGCTTTACAAAATGAGGTTACATGCAAAAATGTCATGTGATTGTCATGGTAATGAACAGTCCTCTAACACTGGTCATACACTATTTCATGTGATTGTCATGGTAATGAAACAGTCCTCTAACACTGGTCATACACTATTTCATGTGATTGTCATGGTAATGAAACTATTTCTATCCCATGACAATTTCATTGTAAACATTCTCTACTAAGCAAGAGTTTTTTTGTGCTTAAGCAAATTTTGTGCTTAAACACCTCTGTGAAATTGGCCCCTGCAGCGGAACAGTTTTGAAAGCGATACCAAAGTGAATTGACCTTTTCACAAAAACTTGTGAACAAAAGACAACTGCATTGTGGGAAGGATAGCGATCAAGCACCCTTCCCAGAATGCAGTTCCATCTTTTGTCCAAGTTGACTCCAGCGATAAAAAAGGTTTATGGTCGATCAATGTCCTGTTGTCCACAAATTCACTGTATTCAACAGACTTCTGTTCTGAACAAAAATTGATATTTAAAATAGTCCTTTTTCCTCCGCCTAATTCTTCAGCTACACCTTCTCGGCCGTTCAGGAGAACACAGATGTGTTTTGGCGGTTCCAGCGCTATGACCTCATCCAGGAGTATTTCAACCGACCGGCCCTCGTGCCTCCCTTCGTTATCATCTCCCACGTTTTCTTCCTGATTCGATTCCTGATCCAAAAGATCTGCAAATCCTGTCTCCAGTTCCGCATCGGCGAGATGAGTAAGTGCAAAGCGGCCATTTTTATTATTTTAATTTTTTTACAGGAGCTTGTGCAGATCACATTTTTGAACCCCAACTTTTCCCATGGGTGTTGAGATTTTGATACCATACCATATCAGTTGTGATATTTTCTCATTACCATTCTGAAATTTCGCATTCTCAATCCGTATATTTTTAAGGATATCGTAAAAAATACACCAATGTTTTGTAAACTAATTTATCTGGTTCTATATTAAAAGCAGTGCAGTGATTACACCAAGATTTTTGCTTCCACATCCAAGTTGGAGATTGCAAATTTTCTGTTTCCATTCCATGGACAGTATTTTAGGACGGTATTTTGTATGATTCTTGAGTTAAAATGAAATTTGAACCCTCTCCTTTAAAATATACTCAACAAAAAGAAATGCACATTTTTGCAACTGCCACTATTTTGCAAATTAGCCACCACAGATCAACAAAATTTCACACCATTCATATGAAGCATTGTAAATTTCATCTGCACCAATTGTCTAGGCTTGTGACCTTGTTGGGTCTGCCAGACACGTGTTGCATAACTTTTACGAATATCTCATAAAATGTCAGATGACAGTTTCTTTTTTTCATTTAGTGTATTTGAAATAAGACAAAAATATTTTTTTAAATTGTCTTTTGTTTCAATTACGCCCTTAAAAATGGACTTCGTCAAATCAAGACGAACACCAGTATTCTCGTCGGTCGGTAAGAAGGGCTGTTAGCATTTTGGACGAGATGAAAACCAGAACAAGCGGTATGCTTACTGGTCAAAGACACTTCCGAGTCTCGAGTACGTATGACAACTTGTTGTGCATGCATGACGCAGGAAAAACTGTCCTGAACAAAGAGTTATTTCACTGAGAAATGCATGATATGCACCAACAGCAAATAAAACCAGGCTTTAAATTTCTGTGCTTACCAGTTATGTAGTCTAGATCTCTCTTAAAGACTTTGCAATCTTGAAAATCTTTTTTCAGTCGGGGGGAAAAAGTTGGGAAGTTTTAGAAAAATGCCTCACATTAGACAAAAGTCAGGAAATTTTATTGGCCCAAAAGAGAGTGGTCAGTCCATTTTCAGGAAATGCTGGAAGGGGGAGACTGCTTTGCTAAAATTGGATGTGGTCGAATTTGATGGGGTTTCTTTAGCACTAAATTATTTTGATTCATGAATTTTAAAAGTACTGGGAAGTATCTAGACTACAAAACTGCAGTATACCCCAGCCTGGCTATTAATGATGTTCCCAAAGCATGCATAATGGTTAAAACCAGGTTGGACAGTTTTTGTATATGGGTCTTTCCATAAAAACAGGAGCCAAAGTTTGACATTTTTATGCATTCGTAAAAATGGCCTTTTCAAGTTAACAAAGTTGTTTAAAGAAATTTCTGTGCAATTTCTAAATGTAGAATATTTTTAAAAATTTACAAACGGTTAAACATGTCTTGGTATCATAGTCTTGAAAATATTCAAGAAAATTGTTTAACGACGTAAGGGGGGCACTCCAAGGTATTTTTTAACTCTTGCGATAACATTTCAGGTCTTTTTGACCAGTTTCTTTCTGGAAAAGGTGGTTGCCGATTTTACCCAGCTGTACTTTATCGATACAAATTACATTATGAGCGAAATTTGTCACATTTTGAGCGAAAGTTTTAAAATGTCACACTTGCACTTAGAAGATCGCTCTAGTTTATTGAATCGTTATGTTTCGGGTAGTATCAACAGATAAAGGTGGTGTTCGATTCATGCGGTCATATATTCTTTATATGCCGAGGGTGATCGTTCTTTGAAGTCTGGTAATTATAGAAAATCAACCCCAGAGTGTCACGACATAAGGGGGACACTGTGTCCTGTTTTCATGGAATGACCCATAGCCAGGTATGGTGAAGGTCTTTTCCCTGTCCCAATTCACATGACTGTCTTCTAATTTTGGGGCCTACAGGGCTGACGGGTATTACAGGTGGCTGACGGGTATTACAGGTGGCTGACGGGTAGCACAGGTGGATCTTTGGGATCATTTGTACCGCCAAAATTCAGGAACTTATTTAAGTTTCAGCGTTTCTCTCTGCTCAAAGCTCAAAAGTGGTGTACAAGCAGTATTAAACAACAATTCACAACAATCACAAATTACCATGCTGTAGCATAGTAATCAACCTTTTCAGCCAATTAGTAATGAGTGCACCACATTAGGGGACGATCTGACAGTTTTTTTTTGTAAGCCGCTTCTGCTTCCGTCAGTTTTGGCCTTATTTTTGTTATTTTATACTCGACCAAAACGTCAATGGCTGTTTTTTTTAACCAAAAACCATATGCTTCTTGGATTTTATTGCAATGTGAATAGATACTCGGTGAGTTGTTGAAGTGCAACACGTTAGGGTACTTCACTATAGACCATGTCGAATAGCTGTCAGTTTAAATGTAAGCACAATGTAAGCACAAAATGTGCAACCATGTATGTTCTCGATGAACAAAGACAGTCCTTCAAGATGGCAGCTATTTGATACAGTCTATAATGCATATCAAAATGCAGGCTTATCCTACACATCAGTTTCTGCACGGTGCAAAAGCTCTATTAAATTAAATTTTACTTGTCTGTTTTTAGGGAGCATGCATATGTGGGTGATTCAGAGTTGAAACTATTTGTCAACTGTTGATGGTGTCGATTGGTCTTTGTGATGGATATCTTAATTCTGTTTGGCTTTATCCCTGATGCATGATTATCATGCATGTAGAACCAATTGACCCCTTTCGAACATGTGCGAATATGCCATTTTGGGAGTCAAATAATGCTGAGTCATTGTGGAAGCAATGTGCGTGCGCGTTGTGTGTGTCTCTGGTGGGCGCAACGCGGTTTAGTTCACCAATAGGAGCCTCATCATAGCGCGTTACGCGTGCTATGGACACACTCAACGCGCACGCACATTGCTTCCACAACGATGCGGCATTGTTTTACTCCCAAAATGACGTCATTGACATGAGCTCAATACATGATATTATGTATTGGTTCTCCATGTTGGTGTTCTCCAAATTGAGTTTGAGTTCTCATTGTGGTGACTTTTAAATTCACTTTTGCTGTCTTTTATTGAATGCTTGAAGTTATGAATGTTATTAAATGAATTAACAACAACATTCGATACAAATTGGGAAATCTTAATGCAGTGAAAAGCAACTTAGCTCCGCTGGGATTCGAACCGCGGACCTTCTGCTTAACATGCAGACGCCCTACCAATTGAGCTATGAAGCAAACTGGTGGTCTCGAATCCAGTATTGCAGTTGTTCCTCACTGATTGGGATTGGCTATCATGTGAGCTTAGCAAGCCCTACAGCGGGATAAACCATTTAATGAGATAACCACCCCTCCCAGAGATCACCTAAGATACGTCCCAAACCCCTGCCCGGCTTGCCCCAATTATTAAGGGATTATGACCCAGGGACCGCCTGCTACATCGAAGCAACAATACCTCATAAACTGTTAAAAATGTATGCATTTATTTTGTATTAAAAATTAATTCTAAAATATGAATGTTCACACTTATTTGTTATAATTCACCTTCAGGTTATTCCCGACAGAAAGGTACACTTTTGGGCAGAAATAAATTTTGTGGCATTTGTTACCATTGCTATCAAGAACTCATGAGGTAAACTTTTGAGTCATTTCAAATGATACAATGGACCTTGAAAAATCTCAAGTGCTTTATGTTGGCATCTTTCATTTGATTGTCCTACAGAGCAGCGACTGTCCAAGACACAGGCCAAGCAGCTCATCCTATGGGAAGCCATACAGAGTGATGATTACATCGCTAAGGAGAAGTGTCGCCTGCAGAACGATATCAACCAACAAGTCAGGACTACTGGCGAGAGGTTGGTATATTTGCCTTGCCAACTAACACCTTGGCAATTTGTTTTTAAATGTTTTAAACATCTGCCATTAACTGTGAATCTTGTCTCATTTTTCCCCAGAGTTGAAGACCTTCTTAGTAAGATGGAGGAGCTGTTTGCTGATCCAGAGACTGGAATGCCATCACGAGCCTTGGGACTGCTGGGAGAAAAGGCCCTGGAAGAAAGACTCAACAGGCTGGAGGATCAGGTACATATACAGTCTTTGTGACCACTGAAAGACCACTCAAAATTAACCCCCATGAAAAATCATGTGTGATCTAAACCGTGTAAAAAATACTGAAATCCCCTCACCCTCCCCTTGAAAAATCATTTGATAAAAACCTTGTACAGAAAGTCTTTTTTCTTCTTCAAATTATACAAGTCGCCCATTAGAAGACCTGTAGAAACCACCCACTCACACCGAAACAAGAGTTTACCAGTCACTTAACACCAACCATCTGTTCCTTGCTCTATGCACCAACCAAGTTGCCTCGGACTCTTATGCAAGCATGGTAAAGTGCCTGGGTCGGGGGCACAAGTGTCATGGCCAGGATTCGAACCCACTTTTCCGCTATCTGGCATGGGAACTTAAATTTAGAAAATTATACTGTTGAACTTAATAACTCCTGTTGAACAACCCTAGCTCGTTTTCGTTGTGGACATCATCATTTACCTGCAACTGAATTCCGTTATATTTCATCCAACTCATCTAACAATGTCACTTTATTATGTCCTTTGTGTAATGAAGACCAGCTTTGTGATGAATTTCATTATGTTCTTGTTTGCACTGCACTTAGCCATGAGAGATCGAGTTTGATTAAGAATTTTTACTGGGCTAGGCCAAACAAGAGAAATTGGGTTTTCTTTTTAACATAACCAGCTCCCATCAACTGTATAACCTTGCATAATTTATAAAGATTATTTTATCCAAGTTCCCATAATAACTTGTATTGTATCTACAGTCTTCTCTGGTTACTTATTTCGTTTACTTGTAAATATGTTTTTCTTATTAATTAATGTACTTATTGTCATGTAATTTATGCTGGGGTCGCAGAGATAAATAAACCATTCCATTCCAACCATTCCATTCCACTAAACTACTGAACCATAACACCCATAAAACATTGACTAGTGACCACTCACATTTTGTCACCTTTTAACCTTTGACCTCAGCTTGAGCGCACCAATCAGGCTGTAGATTGGATAATCACTTCTTTGAATGACAATCAGCTGGGATCAAGGGATGGACCACCGAGCTTGAAAGAGATTAAACCCAGAGAAGGTAGGTTGGGGGTTGCATTTGAATAATCACTTTCATCAATGCACTAGACATAAGAGCTTGGCATGGAGGCATGTCCGCATTGAACTCATTTTGGTAAAACCTACGGCGGTCATCGCAAATTTTCGGCCAATGCAAATGACAGGTCATCTGTGGAGAAATCAATTCATTGGGCATCTTTAATAAACCACCACTGGTCAACCACTTCTGTCTATCATTTGCCGACCTTGCGGGACCATTTAGACACGTTACCGTGTGTCTGGGGGATCCTCTATAACCGGCCTCCTGGGGATTCCCTTGGAAAACTGCCAAGAATCCATGTAGTACTTATATACAATGTTTCTTCAATCTTATTGAAATATATCACTTGATATCTATACAACTGATTCCAAGATCATGTATTTTCCACAACTTACAGGATTTAATTATCTTTAATTAAAACCAAGCATTTTATATATTAACATAATCCCTCCATGAATATGGCCACTGATGCCGGCATGGCGTTAAACTCACTCACTCATCTATCATTTCAGTAAGGTTTCCCGGTCAAATGATTGATGGAAATTTTCGGACATTGCAAATTCTGTATAGGGCTTGGGAATGTGATGTCATGCAACGTCACAATGCAGTGGTTTCCGCCATGTTTGTTGCCAGTAACATGCGCGAGTACGTTCAGATATAAGCAATGGGAGCTGCGTATCACTGTTAAACTGTTAAACTGTAGTGCAAAGACCCCCAACCACCCTGACGAAGGCCTAGTAGGCAAAATCGGTCCACATTTGCACCGTCGTAAGTTGAGCACTAGTTTTATTTTTGCACTTTGCACTACAGTATAACGATACGTTCAGCTTGTTTTGTTCCCACGCGTCGTGCAGGATGCGTGCGCCGCGCCGAGACATGTCGAATTCAATTACGAGGTCGTTGTTTGCGTGATATGGAATCGCGCGGGCGCCGCACACATCTAAAGTTGACGAGGCTGCACGCCAGTTCGCATAGCAACCACTCACTACCTTGAAGTATGGCGGCCGAGAATGACGTCAATAATGGTGTCGTGACGTCGATTCCCAAGCCCTATACAGCCTTTAGGGAATGACAAAACTAAGCCAAATGACCATGGGAAATTTTTTTGTGAAGCACTTGGAGCGCTTTGTATGCACACTGTAGAAAATTATATTGTTACAAGTATTAAATTATATAATATTGGATGGCTTTGAGGGTGATATGAGAATATACTGCACGAGTCATGAAAATACTGAACGAGCCGAAGGCCAGTTTGGTATTTTCATGACGAGTGAGGTATATTTTCATATCACCCGAAAAGACATCCAGTATTATTATTGTTATATAAAATGAAGCATACCTTCTTTGTTTAGCAAGATTTCTGCAAGATTTTTGTCCATTGCGTGTTAATTTCCCACGTTTACAGCTGCATGTGCTTTTGTTACTGCCATACGGTATTTTTTTATACCGTACTCATGCACGTGTTGTGCACACGCACAATGCATTTACTTGATGCTTTGGTACGCCTTGTTTTGGACTTGCATTGGATTGGGGCTCTCTGCTGCACAGTATCGGAAACGCGCAGTATCCATAAAAGCTTCATTTTGTAATTACGTTCCTGTGCAGAGGCTGACAACTTCACAGTGGAGAGTGACGAAGAGCGAAAGGTACCAACCACCTTGGAGGAACTGGGGATAACCTTGCACCAGAAGGCACGTTCCAGCCCGTACCCTGGGACTGCTATCAGACGCTTCCTGGTACCTGACGAGAAAGTGCTGTGGGAGGTATGCTCCTGTTTGATTCTCACATCTTGGGTTGTTGGGGTGGGGAGGGGTGCCAAGAGTAACTGGGTATAACATAATGCCCGGTCCAGCCCGTACCCTGGGACGGCTATCAGATGCTTCCTGGTACCTGACGAGAAAGTGCTGTGGGAGGTATGCTCCTGTTTGATTCTCACATCTTGGGGTGTTGTGTTGTTGGGGTGGGGAGGGGTGCCAAGAGTAACTGGGGATAACATAATGCCCGGTCCAGCCCGTACCCTGGGACAGTTATCAGACGCTTCCTGGTACCTGACGAGAAAGTGCTGTGGGAGGTATGCTCCTGTTTGATTCTCACATCTTGGGTTGTTGTGTTGTTGGGGTGGGGACGGGTGCCAAGAGTAACTGGGGATAACATAATGCCCGGTTCAGCCCGTACCCTGGGACAGTTATCAGACGCTTCCTGGTACCTGACGAGAAAGTGCTGTGGGAGGTATGCTCCTGTTTGATTCTCACATCTTGGGTTGTTGGGGTGGGGGCGGTTGCCAAGAGTAACGGGGATAACATAATGCCTGGTCCAGCCCGTACCCTGGGACAGCTATCCGATGCTTCCTGGTACCTGATGAGAAAGTGCCGTGGGAGGTATGCTCCTGTTTGATTCTCACATCTTGGGTTGTTGGGGTGGGGGCGGTTGCCAAGAGTAACTGGGGATAACATAATGACCGGTCCAGCCCGTACCCTGGGACAGCTATCAGACGCTTCCTGGTACCTGACGAGAAAGTGCCGTGGGAGGTATGCTCCTGTTTGATTCTCACATCTTGGGTTGTTGGGGTGGGGGCGGTTGCCAAGAGTAACGGGGATAACATAATGCCTGGTCCAGCCCGTACCCTGGGACAGCTATCCGATGCTTCCTGGTACCTGATGAGAAAGTGCCGTGGGAGGTATGCTCCTGTTTGATTCTCACATCTTGGGTTGTTGGGGTGGGGGCGGTTGCCAAGAGTAACTGGGGATAACATAATGACCGGTCCAGCCCGTACCCTGGGACAGCTATCGGACGCTTCCTGGTACCTGACGAGAAAGTGCTGTGGGAGGTATGCTCCTGTTTGATTCTCACATCTTGGGTTGTTGGGGTGGGGGCGGTTGCCAAGAGTAACGGGGGATAACATAATGCCCGGTCCAGCCTGTACCCTGGGTCAGCTATCCCTGATTTCAAGTAATGTTCCCTATAATTCATTGACATCCATTTTCAGACAAGTTTCCGTGGTTACAAGCCAGTGACCTACACCCATTCAAGCATCGTGGCCATGCCACACTTTGCCGATGTGGACCTCCTGAAGTTTGCAAAGCACGAGAGACCCATGCTCAACTTCAATACATTGGACAAATCGGTCAACTACGACCGGAAGAGTTTCATGGGAAACTACAACATTGTGGACGGCGTCCCACAGTAAGACGAATATTTAATTTAGATATTTATTTTCCCTCCCAACATATCATTGTTATAACGGAAACCATGACTAAACGTGAGCGATTGACATTTTTGGTGCCGATTACATGAAGTGCATAGTTTGCGCAACTTTTTAAAATGGCATTACGTTTGTATAATTAACATATTTGCTTGTAATTACTTGCCGGAGTGCCCATCTCTCTTTCATTAGCAAGGGGGCCTGACTCCTCTTTCGAGTTTGCTGCGGGGGGTTTGCCACTCCTCCCATGCAGCTGTTTATCTTCCTAGCATGATGCTGGTACCCATTTAGACACCTGGGTGGAGAGAGGCAAAGTGCCTTGCCCAAGGGCACAAGACGTCGGTTGCAATGGGACTCGCAATATTCAATTATGAGTCACGCACTCCATCCATTATTTCAAATTTCTGAGTAGTATGCCATGTTTGTTTTTATTTATTTTCAGAAACCCCCGAGGTCGTACTGGGATGATAGGCCGTGGCCTTCTGGGACGATTTGGACCAAATCATGCTGCAGATCCCATCGTTACAAGGTAAGGGATTTTGTCAAAAACTCCATATGGGTAGGAATCTGGAAAAATTTACCAATTTTATCAGCTAATTATCAGTACAATTATTCCGAGTTTCCAATTACCTCCGATACTTTCAGTGATACTATCCACGCTGCTAAGTTACAGGGCACTTATTTTAAACAAACTCCCAAGCACCATACAATGACCTCATCATACTCAAATTTTGTCTAATAGTTAAAAGTGGAGCTACAACTCTGACGGTAGAGCCAATGGTTTATGCGTTTCACTTAAAACGAGGTCCTTTTTTCTTCTTTTTTTAAATTTGTTTTTACAAATTCTGCATCTATTTTTTGACCTTGGTTCATTTTGATGTAGTGTCTTTGACCATATGCTGTGTAAAAATAAAACACAGCCTTTCCTTTTATACAATGACAATTCTAAAGTTAGTTTTCAGGTTCAAGACTTCAGTCAGCCAGTTATTCTGTGAATAAAAAGCAAAACGTTAAAAAAAAATTCCTTGTTGGTTATTGTCTAAAATAGAATCTAGACTGTAAAATATTTGTTGCATTCGCGTCTATTTAAGGATTTGTTGAAAGAAGATGCAAGTTCTGTCAGATGATTTATCCTGGCACCTACCTGTTTCACAGCCATAGGCTATGTTCAGACATGGGACTACGGAGACTGAAACAGGTCTAACATTCCTGCAGGGACTTTTCCTGGCCTAAAAACTGAGCGTTCAGACTGAGTTAGACCGAAAACGGTCTGTCTCAGGTCGCGCAGCTGCATCGCTTTGCGCGTTCACGCACTTGAATGAGGTGGGTCACGGCGGCGACTTAGACCGGATATTCAATTGTCTAAACATGGTACTAAAGGGTCTAACTTGAGTTAAACCTAAAACGGTCTACGTAGATTGCCTCTCCTCGGCGGTCTACGTAGACCGGAATTATAACGTATTTGGTGCTAATAGCAGTCTACGTAGACCGTTAAGAAAACACACAACTGAGATAGACCGTTTTCAGTTGAACTTTTAGTACCGTTTCTGAACGTACCCAGTGTTCCATAAAAGTCACAGCTCTTGTTTTTAACATTTGTAGTTACATTTATACCAATTTAATTTCAAGATTACTTACAAATTCCTAGAAATTAACTTAATCTACAAAAATTCCAGAGATGTTGAAAAATTAATATTTGTTCGGCTTTTGCTTCAATTTTTCTATAGATGGAAGAAGAACACGGATGGTTATATAATGGAAGAAAACGGAATGAAGGTGTTGGAGTTCGTTGCTATACAGCGGAAAGACAACCAGCAGTGGGCCATACCAGGGGTATGTTATGGACTAGAGGGGTGCTTGATGTGGTTATATTATTCTTTCTGGTATTAAAACCAAGAATTCATCAAAAGTGCCTGAGGCAGTGTAGCTCGTAAGCCTGAAGAAAGCTGTGAAGAGAAGACGGTGAAGAAATGCTCAGTTTTAGAGGTGGGAGGAAAACCCCTGCACAATTCTGTATAGGGGAACCCCAGAGAATCAAACGGGGACTGAGAATCCAATATACTGACACACTGAACTGGAGGGGATTCGAACCTCGGCCAGAAAAGTCGATCCACAAGATCACATTTAAGATCATAACAAAGTTCAAAAGCCAGTGTACCACAGCGTACTCCAATCGGGGAAAATAGTGGCAGATTTGATAAAGTGGCAGTCGTAAAATTTCCCTTTCGAACAATACTGATTGTGTAAAGATTAGCTCAGTTTCAATGGTAAGTGACCACACCTTTCAGCCAAAAATCTCAGAATTTGGGGAGCGGGCATATTTCCAATCCACTGTTCCGATTGATGTAAAATTCGAGTTTTGGTGCTGTGGGATCCCAATCAACAAGTATGGAATGTATCAAATAGCTGCCATCTTGTAGGGCAGTTTGTTTGTTTCCTGAGGACATGCATGACTGCACATATTGTGCTTACATTTTTGACCAATTTAAATATCAAGTTGCCCCACAAGATGGCAACTATTCGATACAGTCTACACAAATCTGAGATGGTCGGGTTTAACCCATTGAGTGATTTGATATAGAATGACTCTATTCCTGTTGTTGCTGTAGGGGATGGTGGAGCCTGGTGCAGTGGTCAGTGAGACCCTGAAAAGGGAGTTTGGTGAAGAGGCGCTAGGATCCATGGACAAGTCCCCTGAGGTGATAGCTGTCATACACAGGAAGATTGAGGACCTTTTTCAGAAAGGTGTCGAGGTGAGTTAAGGCTGGATTCACACAGCCTTTTTGCACGTAAATTTGATGCGCGTCGCTTTGGGAGAAAGCATTGTGGAGGGAATTTGGGATAAACAACGCACTGAAAATCACAGAATCACAAAATCACAAGAACACTTTCCGTCCAAGTTGATTGTGTAATTTTCACTGCATTGTTACACAGCACTTTTTCTCAAAGCGAAGCGTGTCAAATTTACATACAAAAAGGCTGTATGAATCCAGCAGAGCAGAGTTCGTTGAAATTAAAGACAGATTGCATGATTGGAAAACTGCTTAAAATGACATTAAAGAGATTTTATTGCCAAGGGACCGAACTAAATGCAAGCCTTAAATTGAGAGCCTTATAACCAATGCATACACATTCAATAGAATAACGACCGAACTTAAAAAAGGGAGCTCTATGTCAAAAAGACCTTCATATCAGGGGTGTTATAACGAGAGTTTATTGTATTTGGGTTCAGGTTTACAAAGGTTATGTGGATGATCCGCGCAACACGGATGATGCCTGGATGGAGACGGTGGCCATGAACTTCCATGACGAGGACGGGACATCAGTGGGACTGCTGGAATTAGAGGTAAGTTTATTTGTGCCTCTGGACTCGTAGGACTCTTTTCATAATGCAATTATAGAGTGATACCAAAGTCAAGGTTTAGAAAATAATGCGATCAATCAATCATACATATTTGTCTCATGTTAAGACCTCATTGTTGACATTCAAAATATCTAACCATTCTAAGTTTTCTGCTTCTAACGTTTTGCAGACAGCAAAATCTTAGTCAAACTAGGATGACTCAAGAACCCTGTTTAACTAACAATTACTTTTAAAACCATTCTAGACTTAGCCATACAATGCAGTAATCTGTTGTCTTATCTCCTATGAACAGGCTGGTGATGATGCGCAGGGTGTACGTTGGCAGCGAATTAGCTCCAATATTCCACTGTTTGCCAGTCACCAGGCAATGCTCAGGAAGGTTGCTGAGCTTCACAATGCAGTATTTTAGACCATCCGGCGCAGTCAGTTTTCCTGATGTTACGACGGTCTTCAAGATCTACAACACGATGCACTTGACTAATAGAAGCATAATTGGTCAAGTAGAGATCCGAACAAGCATTCTGTTTAACCCTTTCGAAGTGGAAAACGTCATATCAAATCCTAGTGTATTTGGTAAAGTGCCTATTGAAATATCTGTCAACCAGAGTTTCAAAATTTCAAGTGACTTGAAATACCCATATCTCTGCAGATTTTGAACCAGTGTAATACCCTTTTGAGAAGTCACAAAGTCATAAACTAGTTTTCAGCAGGGTCCTTAATTGTTCCAGTTAATTGATCACTCTCAAATGGCGTCACTTCCTACAAATTGTCACGTGCATCAGGATTTTAAGCGTATTTTTTTTGTGACGCGCATCGGCTGCAACACGCGCGTGTGATTGGAACATTTTTCAGGGTGTGCATGCGCGTACTTGAATGCCTTTAATACGCAGTAGCATTTTTCCTACAAAGATGGTGTCTGTGAAAGTGGTCAATACATGTAGATATCTAAGTGACAAATCATCAAAATTTGGTGTTACACATGGGACACTCCAGGTGACACAAAAAGCATTACGCATGGGACACACGTATGTACATATTTCTAAAACAACCATTCCTCAGTGTCCAGAACGAAATTTGTGGGTGCACATAAGCTTGGTAATGCCCAACACATAATTTCATGAAACATGTGAAATAACTGATAGTTATTGCTGGGCATCCTGTTACAGTGCAGGAAATTAAAATTTAACTTTGAAATGTCCCACATTATCACTCTCCGATGTTTTTCTTGACAACACATTAAGATAAGACTGCAAGGTTATTGCAATTCATACAATGGACTTAATCTGACTTCGTTTTGGGCATAAGCCATGAAAATGGAGCCAAAGTTATATTCAGAGTTTTCTGGTTTTGAAATTAACAAAACGAGTTGTTCTGGGGCCAATTTCATGGCGCTGCTTAAGGGTTAGATGAAAACGTGTTTACTGTGGCAGAAAAGTTGTGCTAATGTTACCGCTATCTCACGGCCACGGCGTGCTTAAAGATAGTATACATGATTGGTAAACTGTTACAAATAGTTTTACCCCCCTGTGTGATTAAAGATATGCATGATTGAAACCATCCTGAGCAAAAACCAGCTCCGTACTTCGTCTAACTTTTGAGAAAACGGTCATAAAAGGGTTTGCAGTCGTTTCGCCCCAAAACCACTTCGCCCTGAACCATTTCGCCCTGAACCACGGCCTGTGCACGCGAAGTGGTTTTGGGGCGAAGTGGCATTTGGGCGATGTAGTGTTTGGACGAAGTAATTTGGGGCGAAATGACACTCGGACAAAGTGTTATGGGGCGAAATGGCACTTGGGCGAAATGGTTTTGGGGCGAATTGAGTTTTCGTCTCATGAGACGAAAACTAATTGTTTTACTCATTTCTCAAAGACTATAGCACTTCAGACAAAACCATTTCAGGGGAAGCTTTCTACGGTCATCATGTTTATATTGTGTAAGTTAGGCGTAAATCTGTGAACATTTCTGATTTTCGAGATTACCAATGATGTATACTGCCTTTAAGCATGCGCGTGTTTAGCAAATTTTACCCCTGAAACTAGCTAACATTTAGCCGGAGCCTCCGTTAGCACAAAATCGGCTGCTAAACAGCTCCATGAAAATGGCCCCTGCTGAAAGATGCAGTGATAGCTTCCTAAACCAAATTAAATCATATCAGTCTTCCAAATTTATATGTGGAAAATGCAGATAATTAGTAAATATTTTCTTGGTGATATATACTAACATTTTGCTAAGAATCAACAAATTTTGATATTTTTTTAATGCTGGAGATATGCAAGATGTTAATGTTTTGAAATAAGGGATCAATAAACATATTTTGTATTCCCTTAAAGATTCTTAATTATTACTTTTGGTAAAAGTATATATGAAAATATTGGCGATTTTCAGCAAATTTTTTTTTATAAAAGAAATTTGACATAGATGAAAATAAGAATTGTCAGAAAAGAATTTATGATACTCATGTTCTCAGTTCATCAGTGATTTTGTTTCTAAGATTTGTAAGACGACGTCCAATGTTAACATTTTCACGGGTCTACAAAGCGTAGGATCGGTCCGAAGCCTGGTCACTGCTATCGCGGTGTGTCCTTGACAAGACACTTTACACCACATTGTCTCTCTCCACCCATGTAATTAATTGGGTACCGGCAAATAATGGTTGGGGAAACCCACGTAAATGCTGGGGTAAACTTGCGATGGACATGGCATCCCATCCAAGGGAAGTAATAATGCCAATGAAACCGGGGATGAGCCACAAAGCGTAGGAAGGGGAGGGGGTCGAGGGCCGCATTTTACTTTACATGCACTGTAAAATGTTTCATGGCAGTGACAAAAAAATATTGATAAATAGTATTTCGGGGGGTGAGGGAGGTGGTCTTGAAAATATTATGCTCTGTAGAACTGTAAAAATGTTGGCAACTTTCGACTGGCTCTAAGGGGATTCTGTTGTATTTGTACCATACTCTGACGTTCTATCTCAAGTTAATAGTACACATAGAGACCTATGTCAAGTTATCGTTTGAGGAGTATAGTTGACATTTTTGTAATTTTGATGTTTTGATGCAAAGCTTCCTGATAAACAATTTGATACCTGTTGTTGAATCGTGCCTAATATCAAATTATATAAGTTTAATAAAACCCAGCAGTACTGTATAAGATAGGCATGTTTGTTGGTTGGTGAAGTTGGCAGCTAAAAATTTGAGTGCCTTACAAAATGTTGTTTGTTGGTTTTGAAATGACACAGAACTCTTAAAAACAAGAACTTGACTTTAATTCTTTTATTCATTTCTGTATTTACAATACAACATATATTTAGCACAAGTTTAAAGAAGCAAGCTCACTATGAGAGAATATCACCTTTTTTCTTTCTGTGCCTAATTTGGGACACTAAATATTAATATACGAAAAACCTAACGATTAAGCCAAAAATAGTGTATTATAACAAACCTCACAGGATCTGCAAATTCATTTTGACGGTTTTGTGGTTCATAATTGTAAAAATAAGTTTTATTTTTTATAATTTGCAGCTAAAGGGTGTTAAGCTGTATGCTTAGGGTAGGCCATCCTGAGTTCTCGGGAATTTCCACTCTGCAAAGACGTAACAATACACGCAGGAGTCAGGGAGTGCGTTAAAGGGGTATTAAATATATCCGGCATTTATATTATAATGGTTTTTGTAACAATAATTTTGTTTGTGCATGTCATTAAACCATTTATGTAGGGTGATGAGCTGTCTTTTTAGATGATGGTGTTATTTGAGAAGTCTGAAGACTGAAATTGATGTATAGCTTTTAATAGCTACACACTACATGTAGCTAGGTGTTGAAATAAAACAATTGAAAAAGAAATTGATTTGGAAATTTGTTTTAAGTCTTTTGAGGCTTGGAATTCTTCAAAAACAAGTTTAATCCAATTTTTTTCTAATTAAATTGACATCGAAGTAAAAGGTGAAATGTTCTTCAAACACTGTATTTTGGTATGGCATAGTGATGGACAAAGCAAGCCTTTTCGGAGGTTTGTCGGATGTTTCTTGTGTTGTTTGGTGTATTGTACTTGAATAAATCATTTGCAAAAACGGATAAGTGCCATTTATTATTTTGTTTATGTACCTCGTGATTTCTTGTTGCACGTTTCAGAAAATATCAAGCAAAATGAAAAAGAAAGGTATTAAATTGGTAAAACCAAGTCACTTTTACCAATTCAATGCTTCAGAGCTGCATTTTGCTGGGTATTTTCTGAAAGGCACAACATAAACTCTTGAGGTACATGAGATATCTTGAATGGCACTTATCTGTTTTGCAAGTTAACTCATTACTTGCACTTTGACATCTTTTAAGAATTTATTTTGAATCCAAAATTAAAGTGCTTTCACATAATGTTGGTTAAAATAGATGAAATTAATGAAACATATTTGTTGTATAGACTATCGAATAGCTGCTATCTTGTGGGGCACCTTTTGTTCCTTGAACCAGTTCAACAATGTAAGGACAATATGTGCAACAATGCATGTCCTCAAGGAACAAAAAAACTGCCTGACAAGATGGTGGCTATTTGATAGTCTATAACTGCATGTTAACTTGGATATAACCCTGTTGCTCAGATGCTCCATTTTTACATATTTTTGTAAAAATAAAAGCATTAAGTGCTAGGATTATCCCGATTAGGTTTATCCCGACTATTATTTGTAGTGCAATTATTCAGTTGGCTCCCTAGCTCCACACCCACCCCCCTCCCACCCCCGGATGGGATGCTGAAGCACCACAGGGTTATCTACCCCAGTAGTTACAAAATGTAGTAATTTGGGTTTTCAAACAGTTTGTGCTATCTATGTAAATATAATTCTTTCTTTTTTTAATTACATGTATATGCTATTTTGTTATCCAATCTTCCGAGTTCTGTTTCCAAATCATTTGATAATTTTGAATAATTCCATTTTTCTTCACTATATTTGTAAGGATTTTTATTGTTATATTTTTCATACAAATTACACAATAACGGAGAATATGCGTAATGCAGTAAATCATTTCAGAAATTTGTATTGTTTAATAAACCACTCTGACAGGAAAGAGATTATATTCATCAGTTTAAATTGTGTACTTGTTTTTGTAAACTAATTTATCCGGTTACATAAAGCAGTGCGGTGATTACACATACGGTACACCTGATTACACGTACCAAACATTTGCTTCCAGATTCAAATTGGAGATTGCAAATTATACTTGAGCATGACACGGAAAAACTTTACTTTATAGAATGAGGTTACTAGCCAAAACTGATTGTTTGGTAAGCTTGGCTCTAAAACTATAACACAACTAGGTTTCCATCAAAACATTTAATTGGTATAACCTGATTTTTATACTAATCAAGGGTTTGACTTGGCCGGGATCATCTGCTGGCATACCTGCCAGAGGACATTTTTATTCTCAGATAGCGAACAACAAATTAACTAATGAGCTGACTTTATTTGTTTTTTTAAATTGGAGGTGGTATTTGGGAGAAAAAAAGTTGTTTTAACAATGGTTAATCTCGGAAAATAACTGGAAATTGATATCATGCCTAGTGATGACATCATGCCTTTGACATCGGGCACATGCAGGCAAGGCTGCATTGTTTACTAAATAGTGAAATAAAGTTCAGTGTTAATGTCTGCAAATATTGGATGGTCACGTGCTTTAATTTTGTATATTTTGCCAAAACAATGAGGATCAAAAGAAGTTTGGTACTGGTACTGGGAAACATTCAACACCTCCATAAGATCCAGCCAGCACTCCCGGATGCGTAATTTTTTTTAATTTTTTTTTACACCACTGCGAGGGGAGAACAATGGGGTTTGTACCTTTTTAGCGTCTTGAGAGGAGACTATATAATAGGTTAGGGTTTAGGGTTGGTTATTTTAAAGGAATTTAGGGTTTTGAATGCGGTCGGTTTGCAACCAGCTTCGTGGTCTGGTTAGAAGAGAGCTCGACTTGTAATCATATTAAGGTCCCTGGTTCGAATTTATGCATGTTTGGGATTTTCCGAAATTTCTCGGTTTCTTCTTTTTCTCTAATACTAATAGTGATCTGTAAGAGTTGTCACTATTTCCAAGATTGTCACTCGAGAAGTGTCAGTCATTGGAAACTTAGACTCTATTCGGGTTGAAAAATTGGGGTGTACCCCTCGCTGCGGTGTAAATAAAAAATACGCCTCCCGGATCCACACCTGAATGTTTGCCACGCCCAATGCCACGCCCCAACATTTAATCGTGCTGTTATAGCGCCACCTATAGGCCTCGTGGCGTTACTGTCAACAAGAACACGAACATGGCAGCGTTCAGGGGAATTTGTGCAGGAACGAACCTGTTTTGCCGAAGTCCCAGAGCGCGATATGAAGTACTCAGATGGTTTTCAGGTAACAATTTCTTTGATGAATAATGGATTAATAGGAAGTAACTATCCATTGGAGAGCTACTGCGGACACGTCGTTTGTACGCTTCGCGTTTGTACGGGTCAAATCACAAATGTGCTCAACCATCATGACCATAACGCCACGAGAATGAAAAATCCGGTTTACCGTACAACTACAAGGGATTTATAAAAGTGCTGAGGTTTTTTTCATGTTTCATTTTTCATTATTTCATTTTATGGGCTGATGCACAGTCAATTTTTAAATATAGTAGATACACACTGGCGGCACGAAAAACTACCCATACACATTCGCCAGTTGAGACTCGTGCACTAAGTCTATGAAGCATGACATAAAAAAGTGTTTTCAAAGAAAAACTTGATATTTTCTCATTGCCAAAATCATGTTTCCTATCATGTCATATCAGTAAAGTGAAGATAATTTCCTTAAAATTTCTATTGAAATTATAAGGCCGTAGGCTATTTACACAAATTTTGAGTTCTACGAACACTACAGTATGTAGAACATGTGGAGATTTTTATTTTAACCTAAAATTGCAGAGTCATGTAATAGGACGTGGTTAAACATTCCATTTGGAGTGCTTCGAGAACGGGACGGGAGAAAAATGCTCTCATCCTGAAAGTATTGCAGAAGAACAATACTGGAAAGATAACCATGCACGGACACCCACTGAGATTCCATGCACTAAACCTATTGATTGCTTTTGATGACGTAGAACATCCGGGAATGTCTGGTGGTCAACAGTCACGCGCGTACACGTGCGCGCCAATAGACGCACATGAACACGCGTAAAAAATACTCACCAGTGTATTTTCATTCGAAGATGCCGCACGCGGGCATTGTGATACATTCAAATTATTGAGCATGCACTCGGCTTGTAAAAACAAAAGTGCTTTTACTTGATCGCGATGTTTAGCCTGAAGAAATGCGTTTTTATCTTTCTCGATACAACAGCCATGGCGCAACAACATAAAGCTAGTTCAAGCAACAGAGGTAAGTGCAACCAATGCCGCATTGGCAATGCGCTTTTCTTGCTCTTTTTGCAGGTTATTACTCGAGCCACGTGGGTCATGAAAAATGCCCACCAAAATGGTGGATGGAAGGGGTGACGTCACCGGAAAGCAATCAATAGGACAACTCTAAAAAATTATAAGTTTTTCCTCAGTAAATTCATGACACTTTTCCCTCCTAATTTTGCATTTTTATCATCAAACTAACATCTTTACGTGGTTTATATGTCATTATAAAGGGAAAATCCTGGGTGTCCGTGCATGGTGAACCAAAAAATCCAACAGGAAGTTTATAGGAACAATAAAGTGCAAGTTTTTTAGGTTGATTTTTATTGTTATGGTCAATTTTATGAAGTAACATCAGTTTTTGTCTGTTTCTCTCCATGCAGGGTCTCCACAATGGAAGGTAAGACCATTTGCGGCAATTAATATTTCCCCCTTCCCTCAAGCTTTTGGATGCAAGTGGCCTATTTGCCAAACTTCCAAATAGCGTTTCATTAAGGGCCCTCCAAAGTTGTCAATATTTTCTCAGTTCTACAGAGAGTAGTATTTTTCAACACCTCTCCTCCCCCGAATGTTTTTGTTATTATTATACCGGTATGTCAACATTTTACAGTGCGTGTAAAGTCCTATTCTGCCCTCGACCCCAGCTTTTCAGACAACCATTTCAGGGGAAGTTTTCTATGGTCATCATGTTTATATTGTGTAAGTTAGGCGTAAATCTGTGAACATTTCTGATTTTCGAGATTACCAATGATGTATACTGCCTTTAAACAAAGGCTTAGTGTTAGGTTTCTGTAGTGCTAAAATACAATTTGATTTTCAAAATGACAAAATTCAATTGCATAACAGTTCAATTTCATTTTTTTGGCAGACTTGAGTCGAAAAAATTTCCAAGTCTGAGTTAACTCATTTGTGTCAGTGACTCGTGTTTAATTCAAGTTATTTGAGGTTCGAGTTTCAAGTCAAGTTGGTGAAAATCGGGTCTTGAGTCCAAGACATTATAACAATGGCCTTTTGTTTGCCGTTTGCTCACAGGCATCCATGACTCCCATTGGCTTCATCGGCCTCGGCAACATGGGAAGTCACATGGCCAAGAACCTCATCAAACAGGGTTACCCGCTCATCGTTTACGACATCTATCCCGAAGCCGTCACTGAGCTGCAAGACCTTGGCGCTCTCATTGCTGATTCCACGGCCGATGTAGCTGAGAAGGCTGATCGTATTGTCACCATGCTACCGTCCAGTCCTAATGTCATTGAGGCGTATACCGGCAATTCTGGCATCCTTTCGTGAGTAATAGACCTGGGGCATACTGTGTCCCCTGAATCACTTAGGGGCCGTCCAAAGTTGTCAACATTTTCACGGGTTTAAAAAACATAGGAAGGGGGCCGGGGAAGAGGGGGGGTGTCCAGAGCCGCATAGGACTTTACATGCCTGTAAAATGTTGACATTTCACGGTAGTAAAAAAATGTTAAGTAGTATTTCGGGGAGGGAGGGAGTCTTATAAAATACTATGCTCTGTAGAACCGTCAAAATGTTGACAACCTTGGACGGCCCCTTACATAGAATGTATTGACAAATTTCAAATTAGTACCAGCATCCTCGTTTCAGATGCTGAGCCATTGTATGACGTCACATGTTTTTCATTTGCATATTTTATCACAAAAGAAAATGCTGAGACCCTCGTTTTTAATGACAATTTGAAATTTCTCAATACTGCTGATTGGAGAGGCACCACACTGAATATGCAGAGCTGCCAAACCTCCCGTATTTTACACCCAAAAAATCCTGGAAAATAACCTATTACCCGACTCCTATCACGGATTAAAAAAACCTCAGAGATTTTTAGATGTGTCGAAAGTCGGGAGGTCAACCTATTATCCAGGTTTCTTCAAGTTGGCAGCTATGGATATGCGTTGAATTCCAAGCCTTATGCAAAAATGCATACATTATCAAACCTTTCACAAAATTGATTTGGGGGATATGGTACACTTTGCCTGGCTCAAAATACACTTTAAAATGTTGTATTCGGTCAGTTTTGCCAAATTAAGAACTGAAACAACTTCACTTTTTGTTTCAGGGCAGTGAGGAAAGGAGCTCTATTAATAGACAGCAGCACAATTGATCCATCAGTTGCTAAAGAAGTGGCAGCCAAGGCTGAAAACAAAGGGGCTGTATATATGGATGCACCGGTATCCGGAGGTGAGTGCAGGGTACCAACACTTCATGCATAGTCATGAGATGCATTGATGCTGTGTATGTGGATGGACCGGTATCCGGAGGTGAGTGCAAGGTACCAACTCTCATGCATAGTCATGAGATGCATTGATGCTGTGTATGTGGATGCACCGGTATCCAGAGGTGAGTGCAAGGTACCAACACCTCATGCATGAGATGCATTGATGAGCTGTATGTGGATGCACCGGTATCCGGAGGCGAGTACAGGGTACCAACACCCGGTATAAGTATTCGTTTCCCATAGCAAATCTCGAGGTTACAGATTACCTGAATTAAGTATCCAAAAATTCCACTTCTAGCCCGAGTTGGGAGGTGAGTTAACAAACCAATCTCTGTATTAACCGCGACAGACAATTCTCAGGGTTGACTTTTTATGTGGGAAAACTCGACCTGGGTTAGCATGCTCTTGGAGTCATGTGGGTGAAAAGCTTTGACACTGGCAATTAAAGATGCTTGTGGGTAGTGTGAAAAGGCCTGATGTTAAACTTTGTATTTGCTTTGACATTCCAGGTGTGAATGCAGCCAGAGATGCTATTTTGACATTTATGGTTGGGGGAAAGCCGGAGGAGTTTGATGCAGCTAAGGAGTTATTACAGTGTATGGGCAAGAATGTTGTCAACACAGGCCCAGTTGGAACAGGACAGGTGAGTTGTGGGCATTGATACCGTTACAGATTGGCATCAAAATTATTATAATGAAATCCGGTCTTGGTCATTTTATCGTGGTCTTCGACTGCCTGGTCTTAATCTTGGTCTCAAAAGGCCTGGGGCCAATTTCATGGTGCTGTTTAGCAACCGATTTTGTGCTAACGGAGGCTCCAGGGGCCAATTTCATGGCGCTGCTAAGCACCAAAAAATTATACGCCAACTTGTGTTCTTCACAAGAGTAGGAGAATACCTGGCTGGCAATCCATTTTTGCAAAATAAAGCAAACAAATCCTGTGCTAAGCAAATGTTTGTGCTTAGCAGTGCCATGAAATTGGCGCCTGGTCTTAGGTCTGGTCTTGGTCTTGGTCTCGGATTGCCTGGTTCTTGTTCCTGATCATGGTCCTGTTGCTGAGTGGTGATAATTTTAGTTGAGTTTGTAATCCAATCCTATCTGCTTTAGCTCTACCAAGCCTGTGGTTTGCGTCCTTCATCAACTGAACTGTCCAACCTTAAAAAGTTCCTCTCTTCTCAAAATGCTTATCTTTGCCTGGAAGGGGGTACCAGTTAGCAGCCACAAGTATTGCTCACCTAGGATTACACCTTAACTAGTTATTGTTGCTTCTTTCTAGGCTGCCAAAATCTGCAACAACATGATGTTGGGAATCACAATGATTGGAACATCAGAGACCATGAATCTCGGCATTAGGTAAGGATAATTCTGGACTTTAGCTTTTGAGAAATCTCACAGTGGTGGATGTAAAGGTGTGTTTTATGCTATGTTTACACCGAAGCACGACCAAGTTAGGGTCGACTTACGAGTTGTAAAATTCTGTATTTCTTGGACTCGTGAGTGGTCATGAAACTTTTGTCAAGGGGGCGACCGAGAAAGTTTCCCGACCGTTTTGAACCGTTCCATACGGTCGGGGAACTTGTGCCGAACGATGGCGATTCCCCCCGAGTTATTGCGAGTGTTCAGGACTAACTTACGACTTTCTGACAAGTAACATAGGAGGAACTTAAGATCTTGCCGACCAACTCCTGAGGAAATGCCATTTTGACAAATTTTTGTTCATAAATCACTCAAGTCCCTCGGGATTTCGGTGTAAACAGGGTATTAGTTGGCAGTCTTCAACATTTACAGTTTTTCATTGTATAAAATGACCAAACCTGGAAATAAGTTGATGCATAGGATTTTTTCAAAATTTCTGAATTCTGATTCAGGCTCGGACTTTCCGCTTCTCTGTGTGGCTTACTTGTTTGAGTTTCTCTAGGTAGCCTTAAAGGAAGGGACAACACTTGTTTGAAGTTATCTACAAATTTAATCAAAAATATTACTGATGTATTGCCCGGTGCATAAACCTTCAATATCGGCAACCCAATTAATTTTGATGATAAACTCTGCAACTAATGCAACCATATGCTGCGCCATATTTGAAATTTTGAAAGGGATGATGACGTCAACCATGCATCGATTGCATGGATGACGTCAAGATTGATGCCTTGTTTCCCTACTCACATACGCTGTGAAGTATGTAAAAATCTGTTGTGTCCTTACAAGAAACATCTAAAAACCCACTTGTTTAAATTGGCTTTTCAGTGACTGTTATCAACCAACTAATACACAGCTATTTTTAACATTATTTTTTCTTTTGCATTAATTTTGACTGTTAAGCGCATTGAGAGATCCTGTGGATCTGAAATGCACTATATAAAAACTTGCTATTATTATTATTACTCACGCCCTCTCGAAGTCCGAGCGCCGAACTGCAAAAGATGATGACTTACACGAAGCATACAGAGTTAGGCAACCCTTTGCAAGAGTTGTAAACGTCAAGTTGGTGTTTGAGGCAGTTGTTTTCTTTCACCACATTAAATTTCTGACATGCACCAAGCCTGAGTCAGAAATGAAACCGGCCGTCTTTGATAATGGCCATAATGTCATTCTTTCCATGCTTCCATTTTCTCAACAGGTTAGGCCTCGACCCCAAGATGCTAGCCCAGATTCTCAACACGAGCAGCGGGCGTAGCTGGTCCAGTGATACATACAATCCGGTACCTGGGGTGCTAGAAGGGGTCCCGGCCAGCAATGAGTACAAAGGCGGATTCAGCACAGCACTCATGGCCAAGGTAGAGGGGTTTACGCTGCCACCTACAACTCAGTCCCTGGGGTGCTTGAAGGGGTCTCAATTCCGCCCTTAAACAGCCGTCGTGTGCATACAAAGATGTCACACAAAGCGGCCACACAGTCTGAATATGGTCATCCGCTATAGGGAAGCACTTGCTTGATCATCCAGAATACATGTACCCGAAACAGTCTAGCGAATGGCAGTTTTATATACTGGCCAGAGCATGTACTATCGTGCATCTGCACATGCAAATCCATATTTTGTCACCGTGTACAAAAAATCATGCACACACTTCACTTTAATAAACTACTTTTGTGCATGCACTGTAGCATGTTCCTTGATGCCGACCAATTAACGCTCAGCATTTTGATCACTTGATTCCCGACTGCAGCCTTATAACTGTCGATTAGTGTCTGACATCATTCTTGCGCATTGCTCTGACGAGTGCAAGTTAAAAAGTGCTTTGGATGTCTTTGTCATTACTTAATTTTCTCAGTCGTAAGCCCGGTTCATACTTCATGCGAAAGTAAATGTGCATGAAAAAAAGTGAATGCGCAAATTTTCACGCCAGAAATTCACAAAAAGTTGAACTAGTTTTGACTTGTGCAAATGTTCGCCGCAAAATTATTGACGTCAGATTGACGTCATGTTCACATTCGTTTTCACATGTAGTATGAATTGGCCTTTCTTTTTTGGTTTTTGTTGATGTCTTGATAGGACCTCGGCTTGGCCCAGAATGCTTCCACTGGCACCAAGAGCCCTACTCCTCTAGGTTCTCTGTCCCATCAGATCTACAGGATCATGTGCAGCAAGGGTTTCAGCCTCAAGGATTTCTCATCGGCTTACCAATTCTTGAAAGAGGAAGAATGAAGTCGGACAGCGTGGATTATGTAGCAGCTGATAGAAACTCCAGGTGAATTAAGTCCAGGGATTAGTTGAGACCTTTCCTCTGCCCTGGAAGTACTGACCCAGCTAATTCTGTAAAACCACCCCCAAGGCATACACAGCAAGGGCTTGATATCAAGTCTGCCATCGCAATGGCATTAAATCAGAAGTGATAACGAAGAAATTTGCTATCATGTACTAAATGCTTTTACCAAAGCTCGGAATGGACAAATCAGGCCAAACAAAATAAATGGTGTGTTTACGGTAACCCGACCTACCTGGAATTTTTAAGGCCAAATTGCCGACCTCAAACTTTTTATTGCCAATTTTCAAGTTGATAATTTTAAATGAGCACTATTTGCAATAATTTCCAACGAACATTTTCTACACTTGTACATGCACATGTTTAATATTGTTAATAGTGAGTTTCAAAGATTGCAAAACAACACGCAAATGCATGAACTAAAGTGTAAAAAAAAAAGACAAAATAAAATTATTTTCCTACCTACCTACCTGGATTTTTTTTAGGTCGTTACCGTAAACGCACCATTAATTTTGTTTGGCCTCATTAGTACTACATGTAATCCATTGTTTTCAGTAATATTTATGACCAATTTTTTTTGGCCTTAAAAGGTCTCTGCAAGACTTTGTATAAAGGTCTTTAGAGGGTCTAGGAAAGGTCTTGACTGCATCCCTGATCAAGTTATGATGAAACAACTCGGCGAAACACGACTACAGGGAACATTATTGGACGTTTATGGCAGAAAACACAAGAAAGTTAGTGTAACAGCATTTTTTTCTGATGAGACAGAGTCAAATTGACAATGTGAATTCTCCAAAACTGTTGTATGGGTCACAGTTGTATTCAAGTCCTCACAATCCCCTGGTCTTAAGTCGCAAGCTTTCCAATAGCAACGAAGACATTTTTTGTGAGTTTACTGTTCATTCTCGGCTGGTTTTTTTTTTTACTATTAAAGGAGCTTGTCCAGATTTTTCCAGAAAATGGATTTCATTCTAACCTAACAATCATATAAAATACCTCCCCATGGGAAGAAAACAGGAAATTTTCAATCTCCAATTTTGATGTGGAAGCAAAAAGTTGGTGTAATCACTGCACTGCTTTATGTAACTGGATAAATTAGTTTACAAAATTTCATTACAGCGCGAAATTTCAGAATGGTAATGAGAAAAATATAACACTTGATATAGCATAAAAATGTGTCAAAATGTGATCTGGACACGCTTCTTTAAAAAAAATGGAAGGAAATGCTATTCTGTGCCAAAAAAACATACGGTGCTCTTCAAGAAAACTTTTGAGAGAGATAATGTGGGTCTTTCTATAAATTAGGGGTCCAAAAGTGCGACATTTAGTGTCCCCCGTTACACCTGATGTGTGTTATTTTTCGTACAAAAATCATTAAAATGGCTTTTAAAACCATTTTGTATGAATTGTACTTTATGTACTCGCTCTTTGAGATGGAAAGTATTTAAAGAATGTGTCCTGAATTTACAAAAACAAGATTTAAAATGTAACGGGGGACACCAACATTGGACCCCTAATTTATAGAAAGACCCATGTATAAGATGTGGAGTTTATTGACATTAACAAAGCATTGCTAAATGGGGCAAGCTTTACCGTTCATTTATTTTCAATGGAAATTTCTATGAAAAGCACCATTGCATGTTATTTTAATGAAAATACATCATGGTTTCTGTGATTTTTATAATAGGTTAATTTTGAGAATTAAATGCTCATAAAATGAGCAAATGCATTTTGGAGGAAATTGTTCAAGCGGTAATGTTCACCATGCCTGCAGGGATGATTTCATACCTGCCAACATTTGATACTGACAAATATTATTTCCTGCGAAGTTGCTTTTGGACGATGTGGTTTTTGGGTGAAGTGACGGACATCAGCGCGCAGTTTATATCGTGAATTAGTCTTGGTTCAAAGACGCCTTTCGTGGTGCACGATCCAATTCATCATTTATGCACGCGCACTGTATATTATGCGATTCATTACGACAGTTACAAATGGTAACATGTGTATATGTTGCCTCCGTTGCAAAAAAAATTGCAACACAAATAGAAAAATTCAAAATATTTTTTCACTGACAAAATTCATTATTTATTTATAAGACGGACGATGTGCCAAAGTCTTAAGTTGCTGTTAAAAGCTGCTCTTTTATTTCAGAAGTGCACATTTTAAACCAAATTTGAATTAAAAAGTAACATTGCGTGTATCATGACCTTGTAATATTGTGATTTCAATATTTTGAGAATTTACAAACTCTTTACCCATATTTGAAGGCTGTGTATTGCAGGTTAATAAAAAACTGGTATGTTTTTCTTAAGAGAATCCTGGGTAGACAAAATAAGCAATTTTAAAATGTATTTTAAAGCGAGTCTTTCCACAGTAAAGGGGCATTTTAGCAACGCAATCCATATTTTCCAGAAAATACCTTGGTCTGGTTTCAAAATAAAAGAAATCCGTTTCAGTTTTTCTAAAGACATAACTTAGGCCCAAAAAGGGTTACAAATAGTGTGAAAACATGCCTTTCCAAAAACCCTTTGTACAAATTTCCAATATAAGCGCGTAACCGGAACAAAAACATTTTAGGCCGTCCCGGTTACGAGCGTATATTGGAAATTTGTACACAGGGTTTTTACAAAGGCATGTCACACTATTTGAAACAACTGAAACTTATTTCTTTTATTTCTTGACCAGACAAAGGTATTTTCTGGAAAATACGGTCTGTTGCCAAAATGCCCCCTTTACTGTGGAAAGACAAGTGTCATCAGGCACGCATTCTTTACATGATATAAATATTATTCTAACAAGTGCTTATTATGCTTTTCAAAAAGAAATGATTATATACCGGTAAATAGCAAATTTTTAAGCATTTGCACACGACAGACAACACCACAAGTTGGAAACATTCCCATTTATATGTACCTGCTAGGAAATCTGAAGTTCTGTATTCATGTTGTGCATAGTACTGGAAGCTTACATGTAAAATGCCCCCTGTTTGGTGCAAGTTATGGAAGCTTCAGCACAAGGCCAAACTCTGGTTGATTTTTTTTTGCAGCAGTAGTGTAGTATGAACTTAAACAGCTATGTTTGTTTGCAACATCCATACATTTATACCAATTTTACATGTACATGTATTACTGTGGGCAATTATCTTAGCTGTTTATACAGATTACTAGTAAGTGGCACACTACGCATGGCAATTGAAATGACGTTCCCCGATAAAAAAACATTGAATGAAATGAAGCTTTTGCAGATACCGTGCGTTTCTGATACTGTGCAGCACAGAGCCCCGACATACGTGCGCGTCGTGCATCAAGTTTATGCACTGTGCATCTGCGCATAACGCATGCGTGAATACAGTTTTAAAAAAATACTGTACAACAGTAACAAAAGCACATGTAGTTTTAAACGTTGCACATAAACTGAAGTTTTCAACATAAAAAAAAAAAAAAAAATTGCAGAAATCTTTTAAACCAATAATATTGAAGGTCTGTATTTTCATGACTCGTGCGGTATATTCTCATATCGCCATCAAAGCCATCCAATATTATATCATCATCAGTTGTTTCTACTGTGAACATTCGGTAAAACCTTGCCGTTACACACATCAGCCAATAATCATTTAGGGCTGCTTCTACTGGATGGATAATGGTATCGAAGCATTTCCGAACTGTAATCATAGGGAGGTTTCAGACCGTCACGGATATGGATACGTCATGACTTTATGCACTTCTCGTGACGCATAACCGTAGTTCACATATTTTCATGTGGCCTTCATACGCGTAGCATAAAAACGGATACCAGTTATGCAGATTTTTTCGCTTTTTTCCATGATGGATTAATAAGTTTTATGCATTTTGTTTCTTTGTGATGTATCTTCCATGAATACCGATCGAATATAATGCTTCATGCCCACATGAAAGCGAGGAAAATCAGCTGAAAACAAAGTCAAGCGCAGAGCAGATTTAGCAGATCGTACATTCACACAGTGCAAAACTCAATTCAGTGTGGACATCAACATGAACTGTTACCGTTATCATATCCGTATTTGTCAACTTGCGAAACCTCCCTCATGCTCAGTAGAAACATGCCGTTAAATGACTAACTTATAACTACATGAAATTATTTTATGGTTAAAATATTAACAAAAACAAATTGCCTGATCGAGAGTAATGTTCATATAAATTCAGAAGGCAATACATACTGCACATATGTTCATTACTACACCCTCCAACAGTTAAGTAAAATGCCTTGAATAACACTTCAAAATGTTCACCATTTGACCATTAATTGATTGCTTTCCGGTGATGTCACCCTTTCAATCCACCATTTTGGTTGTCATTTTGATAACCGGCCAAAAAAGCAATAAAAACGCATAGGTTGAACTTACCTCTGTTTAATACTTAACCTTGCTTTATGTTGTTGCGCCATGGCTGTTGTATCGATAAAGATAAAAATGTATTTCTTTAGGTTAAAAGTTATGATCAAGCAAAAGCACTTTCGTTTTACAAGCTGCAGTGAATGCTCAATAATTTGAATGTATCGCAACGCGCGCGTGACCGTTGACCACCAAACATTCCCGGATGTTCTACGTTACGGAAAGCAATCAATACTTGTAATTTTATTGTGGCTAAAAATAAACTAAAATGACACATTTAACATACTACATATGTAGTCATAACAATTGTTTTCCTCAATACATGAATGAAAGCACTCCTTTTAAACAGCTAGAATCCCCCCTTCCACATTTTTTTTGTTTTTCTGTTTATCATGGAGGTGTATGTGTCTACAACACCACCACAACTTGTTTTTTTACAAAAAAATCGACAGGCTTTTGCTTAAAACGTAAAGCAGTTCCGACCCTCTGCACCCGAAATTCTGAAACGCTCCAGGTCACTTGGTTTGTTTATCAACAGGGTTTTTACGTCATCCTGAGAAACATACAAAACGGCCTGTGCAGTATTGAATGGAAAATACACGAAGTGAATGTTTATCATGCCTGTTTTGTCCTTGTAATTCAAAATACAACAATCTACTATTACCCGTTTTGTGAAAAAACGGTGAAATTGTGGCTCACAATGGAGCTCTTTTGGAGTAAATACTGGTGCATTGCGACGGGTGGTTTTGTCACAGAACGAACGGCATTCACAGCGGTCTGTGTACAGCACTGAACGGTTCCCTGCGGGCATCGGCCGGTACAAGTTAGAATGAGCGACTCATTTTTCTCCCTCTTGGTAATAGAAAAGAAAATCTTTCTGCTCTCTTTTTTTCATAGTGTCTGGTAAAACATACAACAGGGCTCGAAATACCCACTGGACCGGTGGACCGAGGCCAGTAATTGAAGCCTCAGTCTAGTGCTTTATCCACCGTACTAGACCAGTGGTCCAGTGCATTTTTAAATTAACGAACAGTATATCCACGTTCCTTGTGGCTTTGGTATTGTAAAAATAGCGTCGGTCCAGTAAATTATTTAAGCTACTAACCCTGTGGTCTAGCAGATTTTTTCATGAAATTCGAGCCCTGTACAACCACGCAGCTACTGGGCATATCTCTGGCTTTTTGGACCAACAAAATTCTTCAAAAAACACCATCTAACAGAGACGGTTTTCCAAGTTTTGTGTGTAAACGTATGGAGCTAACAATCGTGTTGACTTCTTTTTCTCAGGATTGCGTCACGGGGTCACGCGCATATCATAAATACCTAATAAGCGTTTCAGAAATCGCGAAAATCTCATTTTCGAAAAGCGCACTTTTGCTTGCAATTTATCCACTTAAAACCGACAATTAAAAAATAATAAAAATCCACGTCGGCAAGAGGGATGTTTGGACTATCGAAAAAAGCCTAAATGCTGGATTTTCGTAAAGGGGGATTCTTCCTCTTTAATGTGTTTGTGTCATGGTTTTCACATGCACTATGTGGACTTGGGAACAAAGGAAGTCCACATAAACTAGGAAGAGATGACGCTATGTGGACTTGCACAGGTCCACAGTCTGGTTGTCCAAGCTTTTTTTTTTTTTTCTCGAAAGGTTTAAAATAAATACCTGGTAAGCCCCAATGTCCTTCTTTTGCAACAAACTTTGCTCTGCTGGTGTTACTGTGGAGAAGTGAGTGACCTTCTGCAAGTATTTTCTCTTTATCTAACTGTATTTTCTCTTTATCTAACTGTGTTTTCCTCTTTATTTAACTGTATTTTCCAATTATGCACATAAAAGTCAAAAATCAATTTGTTACACAAATCAACAATTTACACATTTTCTCTTAAATACAATAATTTAATAAATGGTCAGAAACATGCCTCAAAAATGTACAAAATTATCAAACAAACTTGAAAGAAGCCTCACCTGGACTATCAACTTTCGCCCGGTAATTCCTCCGCCCCTCCCCCATCTTCCTCCCATGGTATCGTATCAGAGTGCCCCTCACCCGGTGTGTCAGGGCGTGTCTCGTCGTTACTTTCCTCCCTTGTGTTAACTTCAATTTGTTGATCTCTTTCCTGCGTTGTGTCCTCTGTCCGGGCAGCGTTTTGCTGTGGGGTGGAGGGGACGTTTGGCTGTGGGGTGGAAGGGGTGGGGCCAGGGGCTGATGAGGGAGCTTCGGAATCTGATTGGCTGCCACCTTCGCTTGTACTGCCGCGCCTTGGTTGTGGTGTGTGTTCTGCAACTGCGCATGGTTAAAATAATGACGAGGTCATGAGCTATGTTGAGTATTGACCCCTTTCGAACACGTGCGAATATGCCATTTTGGGAGTCAAATAATGCTGAGTCATTGTGGAAGCAATGTGCGTGCGCGTTGTGTGTCTTTGGTGGGCGTAACGCGGTTTAGTTCACCAATGGGAGCCTCAGCATAGCGCATTACGCGCGCTATGGACACACACAACGCGCACGCACATTGCTTTCACAACGACGCGGCATTGTTTTACTCCCAAAATGACGTCATTGGCACGAGCTCAATAGTTAAGACCATATATATGTAATACCATAAGACACCAAAAAGTGTGATAAAGGCATAGATAAACTGTATATGTGACCCGCTCTGCAAAAATTGCCTGTAAGTCGTGCAGGCTGGGTCGATTTTTTGCGACCATAAGAAGATATCTGCGGCAGATCCACACTCATTAAAATACAAAAACACAATGGAAACACCTGGCTGTGTCCAGATACTGCCTGGAATGTCCGTGTTTCGTCTTGAATTTCCACGGTGTTTTTGTATTTTAATGAAATGTGGATCTGCCGCAGATTTCTACTTATGGTCATGAAAACTTGACCCAGCGTGCACGACTTACGGGCCTTTTTTTGCAGAGCAGGTCACATTACAGAAAAGTACTCGAACTTTTGAGTACCATAAAAAATGTTTTTTTTTCTTATTCCAGGAATCCTAAAGTTTATTTTGCAAGAAAATGCCACAGTTGTTCTTGCACTAGATCATCCTGAGATCTCAGGGGATTTCCACTCTGCCAAGCGACGTTACAATACCCTGAAGAAATCCACGCAAATATGTGAAGTAAGCCGGCTGTTGTGTTGAGCCAACTCACGCCCGAGTCATTTTGATGTAATTTAATCAATTCGGTCATGTTATGCCGAAAAAAAACGATTTCTATACTTTCCAGAAATTGTATTGGGTTCCGTTCCTTATGACTGTCCCATTCCTACCACGACGATCTTATTTACCCCGCAGCTTTTCAAATTATTAACAGGGATGCACGCTGACGAATTGAATAGAACGGATTCCCCGGTATGCCTTAAATAGCAGCCAATCTCCGACGCGGACAACGGCCAGCATTACCGAGTACATGTAGCACACTGCATGCACGGTACTTACAGTCTGCAGGCGTTACATTTGAATGCCTGCAATGCACTGCCAAGCGTCCTGATTTGTGCAGAGGAGGCGACAAGATTTTTGTCGCTTGTTCCCCAGCGAAATGGGGCCGGTTTCAACAGGGCCTCGGTACGCACGATCGGGGAGTGCGTTAAAGGAGCACTGTTTTAAGAGGATGGAACCAGATGAAATTGATCGTGCAGCTCCAATGCAATTATCAAAGATTCTTTAGTACAGCTCATGCACCAATTGAAAAAACAAACTTGTCGCCAAAGCCAAGTTTTTCACTTGTGTACGATGAGGGCAGGGGACTGAGGTATAAACCTTTATCACGGTGCGGCCATGTTCACTTTCCCCTATTCAAATGAACGTAACCAAAGCGAGGCTTGCAGAAAAAAATAGTTTGGCCTCGTGTTAAAAATGTTCATTGTCTGCATCACAATTACACACACGTATAGCGTGATAAAAAAAAAAGTGCAGCGCGGGTAGTGATTCTCTCGCGCGATCGTGCAGACGCAGTCATCGTGCCCGACACGTACTATGGGGAACAAGACAAAGATGGACGCACCATGATAAAGGTCTATACACCAATCCGGTAACTAAGGTCTCCTTCCCTGTACATCCGCCATAGCTGGGGGGCTTCCACTGAATGAACTGTATGTTTTTGCTGTTGCTGAAGCTGCATTTGTTTACTTCGAAGAAATTGCGCGTCTTTGTAGGTTGTGTACGCGAAGGCAGGCGCGTCGCGTGTATGCGAAGGAGGCGCGTCGCGTGCACGCGGAGGGTGCGCGTTCGTGCATGTAATGCATGGATGAGCGCTTTTCGTTCTAACACTACAGGGAGCGCGTGTGGGAGCGCGTGTGGTCTAGTGGGTATGAAGCGGGACTCCCAATCAGAGGTTGGGGGTTCGAGCCCCACTTCGACCAACGTGTGCCCCACTTCGACCAACGTGTCTGTGTCCCTGGGCAAGGCACTTAATCCCAGTTTCCTCGTCAACCCAAGCGATATATGGGAAGCTGTTATGGGGAATGCCACAATCTAACTGCTGATAGGGTTGTGCGCCTTGGCCGGGTTGCCACCTAGTTGAAGCGAAATGGTTCTGGTGATTTCCTGATGGCAGCGGTAATAATGGCAACAGCCGCCTCGGAATATGTCTACATAGATAGATGGCGCTTTACAAATGCTTGTGATTATTATTATTATTATTACAGCAACACAAAACGCACAGCCCATGCATTGGACGCCCCCCAGCTATGGCGGATATACCGGGAAGGAGACCTTAGTTACCGGATTGGTGTATAGTAGTGGATATAAATAGTGAAAATAATTCTTAAAGCAAGATAACCTACCATGGCTAGGTGTGCCAGATCTCAGAGATGGCGAGGCAACTGTGGGGAGCTGAGGTGCTTGTGGTCTGACCTTCTTGGACGGGTTGAATGTGCCGCAGTAGGCACATTTGTAGGCTGTAACACAAAAACCACAAAAACATGCCGTTTAAAATGGCCAACCACACTTATCCTATTCATAAATACCTTTTTGTGTATAAATCAGTAAAACCCTCCGTATTCTCCAACAGTAAACTTCGCCGTTTTGCCATTTTGTGTACTCTCCTACAGGTCTTAATACACGTATCGCTTTTGTTCAAGATCCTGCACTGGTTTTTTTTTTCAATGCACGTGTGTTACGTGCTTTGCTCACACATGTCGAATGTACGCACACATGGGTAAACTAAAGGCAGTTTTTTGTGTGCACACATCTATATGCGCTGAAACCGACACTAGCTGGTCTTTATCGTCCGTTTAAGACCACCCATGTGGCAGGCTCTCCACCAATAGGAATGCGTAAACTGTCTATGGCATTGAACGCAACATCTGGTATGGTGCCTGTATACCATTGAAATGAAACAACCAAACTTGGGATGAGAGAAAAATCGTAAGGGCCTTATCGGGATTCGAACCCGAGACCTCTGACTCACCGGGCAGATACTCTACCAGCTGAGCTATAAGGCACAGTTGGCATACTCCCTCAGGTTTTCCCTATGGACTCAATTTTTCTCTCGGTGTAGCATGGTGGCACAACTAGGCAAAGTAACGAACACAACATCTGGTATATTTATGGTATTTGCAAAGATTATTTATTATGCCTCTAAATGCACCTCTAAAATTCCTCCCGCCTCAGACCTAAATATTACTCCAGATTCTCTTAAATATCAATATGCAGTTGAGTCCTTGATGGTGCTGTTTACTTAATAGTCAAACAAATAAAACATTTATTCCCAGTAAAAACTGACCAAGATATTCAAACTCCTCCTGTAACGCCATGCCATTGTGGGAGTAGCAGTGTCGACATATCAAGGCATAACGACTGGACGGACCATCACCGACTAAGAAGTCTACCAACTTATCCACGGTGCCCCTCTCCCTGGGTAAGAAAGGGCGGGGAGGAGCCTGGGGTCCTGTGAATTGGAAGGTATAATGGAAAAAATAGTAGTGGTGAAATTTGACCAATCATTAACCAATCATAAAAACATGAAGAGCTTCATCGCGAAACATTTTGGGCATTTGGAAAAAAGTGCCATTTTATATTTCAACTAAGTATTATACACGGCATGGCAAATTCCAATAGGTAAAACAGTTTTTTGTGGGATATAACATTTTTTACCAATAATCTATTGGATGAATGTATAGAATCACCAATTGAGAATGTACTGACACCATTATGGAAATGTGAGCAATATTTAAAGCCTTACGAAAAATACACACCTGGTAGCTAAGTTAGCAAACAAATTTTTGGGACCAAGCTGTGCCTAATCTATGACCATCACTAACAAATTAGCAATTTATTTTGTGTTGCTGAAATGATATTGAGGCCTTTTTCAAAATCTCGACTTGGGCTCAGGCCTAGTCTCAGGCTCCATGTGGTTTACATGGAGCCGGAGCCTCAGCCTGAGCCCAAGTCGAGATTTGGAAAAAGGCCTCGGACAATTGACTAGACTAACAAATAGACAAGCAAAAACTCACAAAATAGAAGGGAGAAAAAAAATCGACTTCTGTAAGAATCAATCAAACTTCCATTTTTTGTGTGTTTTTGTTGTTGTTGTGTACTGCGTAGATGCAAATTACGTAGTTCCAATAGATGTGTCTAATGTATGCAGTCACATATATTTTGATCGATATTAATGTGGGTCATTGGGGAAAAAACAATGTGATAGCAGGGCTTAAAATTAGTCACTGAAAGGGCACTGCCATTTCAGTTTTTGGAGTCGTCTTTTTTTTTGGAGTTTAAAAAGGACATTTCCATTGGAAAATGAAATGGGAGGATTGCAAAAGGGCACCAAGGCCAAGAGCAGGGGCAACGGCCTCCATGGCCTCCATTAATTTCAAGCCCTGTGATAGCCTGTTACTCACTCATCATGAGCTGTTGTTGTGGGGTGAGCCTTGGTGCTAGACTGGGTGGGCCTCTGTGCTGAGATGCCTGTGGGGGTGTGTTGGGGGTTCTGATGCCCCTAGCAGTCATGGGTCTTTGGCGAAGTTTGGGCACTGAAATAAAATAACATCAATTTAAAGTTTCAAAGAAACATAATTTTTGAAGGTGTGGTTGCTGGAAGCCACACCAACATGTAATATTGTGTTCTTTTTACTTTGTGTTCTTTACAATAGTTCATCCATGCAATACCTGTTGAGTATAATATACTGAAACGGGGACTGACATTGCACTCTCTTCTGTTCTTTACTGTAGAACAAACTGATGAGATGGTGTATCTTGGTCAAAAACTTGACATGTCATCAATAAAATGCCAATGTTTCAATGCATAGTTCCGATACTGCCCAGTTAACCCCGCCCCCTTGGATATTGTTGCTATGGCTCACACGCTATCCTCAAAATGGCGACACACAACGCACAAAGCAATGGGACTTTCAACGGAAAGCACAGATTCATTGGAGAAAACTCAAAGGTATTCATGTTTCAGGGTCGACAGTTATCTTATAACACACTGAGTAAAGGGCCAGTAATACAGGGATGACATATCATGAAATACGTGCTTTCGTACCTTTGAACATGCTTTGAACAACGAAACGACCGGCCTTGAAACCAAAAATTCACCCGGAACATTGCATACAACACTGTACAAATTGTATGGGGCAAAACATCGCGTGATATGTTGTTGCAAACATTGCACTTTGACCTATGTGGGTGATCTCTGCTAGCTCTGTTGTGATTGGTCGCCGGGTTCGGTTGATTGACAGGTCGGAACTATGCATTAGCAATTGTTGGTTTGTTTTATTTTGAACTGTTACAATTTCATTACATTTTAAACAAGTGGTTAGTTTCTTTTGCGTTTCAGTATGTGACCCGCTCTAGAAAAGGGTAGGCTAGGTCAAGTTTTTGCGACCATAAGAAGAAATCTGCAGCAGATCCACGCTCAATAAAATACAAAAACACAATGGAAATTCCAGGCGAAACACGGACATTCCAGGCGGTATCTAGGCATCGCCAGGAATTTCCATTTTGTTTTTGTATTTTAATGAGCGTGGATTTGCCGCAGATTTCTACTTTTGGTCGCCTGCGCAAATTATTATGGTTTTCTCCCAACCAGAATAGCTGTGAAGTTTTTGCTGGAATGTTTAGAAACAAATAACCTTCCAATATTTAAAGGGCACAAATAAATCTTAAATGCCAGAGATATATGTACTAATTACAAATTTTGCACAACTGCCTTTTTCATACCAAACCAAGTACATGTATTATATCACCAGCCTACATGTAATATAAGTGATCTTGTTTTATTTTGACTATTTTGAAAACTACTGGCAGGTTCCATGCTTTTTAAAAGCACCTTAGGTTGGCAATTTCTCCCATAAAGGTACCATTTTACACGAGAAAAAAAATCATGTGGTGTCTGTTAACATTGCTTTCAACACATTTAGTCGGGATTTTCTCGTCAACTCATTAAGTAAAATGTTGGGTCATTGCAAATGATGTAATGGGGCTTTAACCTACCTGGGAGCTGACCAGGCTTAGGAGAGAACGCTACCGGTTGACTGGTTACCGGTGTTGATGCTGCCGGGGTCGGGGGTGATGAACTGGGATCAAACCGATCCAGGATCTCTTTCGCTTTCTTATAACTCTCTTTATCCTTAACTTCCTCCAACTGGTAATGGATGAAACAACAAAATGGCTAGTCACTCCGAGATAGAAGGGATAGTGATCACTCAATATGGAGAGGATTTTCTACTGCAATTTTCAGCTCCAAGTAAAAAAAAAAACATGGATTTGTACAACTCAAAAACTTGGTAATTCCAGAAATTCCAAAGGGTCATTTCAGAAACCTTGAAAGCTTATAATGCTTCAAGTATTCAAGTTGTTTAAGACAAAAGGAGCGTGACCAGATTTTAAAAAAAAATGGATTTTGTTCTAACCTAACAATCATACAAAAAACTATCCATGGAAGGAAAACAGGAAATTTGCAATCTCCAATTTGGATGAGGAAGCAATAAGGTGGTTGTAATCACTGCATTGCTTTATGTAACGGATAAATTAGTTTATTAAACTTTGGTAGATTTTCGACAATATCTCTAGAAATATAGCAATTGAGAGCGCAAAATTTCAGAATGGTAATGATAAAAATATGACAAATAATATGGTATCAAAAACTCAACACCCATTGGAAAAAATGGAGGCTCAAAAATGTTATCTGGTCACGCTCCTTTAATAAAAGTGTAATTACTGAAAAATTGATTGTAATGTCATTCTTAATAAAAATAGCAACTCACTATTTGTTTCTTCTCTGCTCTCAAATCTTCCAAAGCCACTTCTATACAGCAAAACAGGGAAAAGGAAATGATTAATTAAAAAGCGGAAAACAAATTGTGGAAAGTCATAAAAGAACATTTAATAGTTTTTTACTCTCATGCAGAAGAGTACTTTCAGTTTATTCTGTTAAGTTTTCATGCTGGTTTTTTACTCAAGTTGATTATTTCTTTAAAGGCCCATTGTATCATTTGCAATGACCCAATTTAGTTTTTCATGAGTTAAGAAAAACCTTACTCAAAGAGTTAATAGCAATGGTAACAAACACCACATGAATTTATTTCCATCCAAAATGGTATTTCATGTTGGAAATTGACAACCCGTGCACGGGACTTTTTCACCATTCACTTGTACACACAATCCATATATATATAGATTTTCAAGGTTTTCTGAAGCATTGATGCATCTAGGTAGCTTAAATTTATTCAGGCTAGTTTACCAACATTCTTCCTTAGATATGTTACACTCTTATTCCACAAATCTGTAAAAAGTTTTATCTTGCAAATGTTACATGGTCATTCCATCGGGTTGGGACACGGGCAAAATATCCCCACATTGGAAACAAAAAGTGTCTTCTTTGTTAAGTGGCGATTCCTTTTCAAAATAATTTTGTTTTACCCATATGGTAGGCTTTAATTCATTACCAAATTTGTATACTTCGAAGAATATTTTCCTTGTGTATTTTCAGCAAATATATGTGAAAAAGTAACAAAATTGAAGGGAAAAGTGTGACATCAATACATATAGGTTTGGAAATACACTCAACAACTTCCATATTGTTGAAATCACATTTATATACTACAAATTTCATAAAAAATCACTTTAAAAAAGCATATTAAAAAAAAAAAAAAATATTATATTTTGTTCAATAGTTGTCACCAAATACTGGGTGTGCTGACGTAACATATGGTGTCAACTTTTATGTTACGTCAGCACACTCCCTAAATTGCTTATAATTCATCTATCTTCAGTCAGAGTAAATCTTAATTGTCATTTTAAAATTACTTCTGCCTTACTTTACGTAACATTTTTTGAATGAGTCTGATATCAGTTGTATTTTTTTAAATATGATAAAAATTGTCTGTCCGTTCTAAGCACGGTGTCAGATGTTACGTCAGCACATTTTTACACATTAAATGTCAAAAGTAAAAAAATATCTATGCTAAACATGCATACTTACTTTATAATAAAGGTTTTGACAGTCCCTTTAAAAATATAATCAACTTTTACCTTTAACTACTTTTATGTAGTAATAATATGAAATTGTTTTTATGGTGTCATTAAACGTGCTGACGTAACATTGACACCGTTTTGGATCAACTTGTCATAATTTAACAACTATCTTGTGCTTAAAAACGTAGAATGTCTTTACAAATTATTTGAACATAGTGTTACAAATGTGAAACACCTAATAGAAGCATCTGCGGAAGATTATTGATAAAGTTATTAGTGATTGGAAAATTGGACGTAACATTGACACGGTGTCAATGTTACGTCAGCGAAAAGCATGCCTCAAATACAAATGATTTCATGTCACATTTTTTTTTTCATAGCCAAAATCTAAATCAAGTGAATGTTTGTAATAATACTTAATAATTACTGTACATTTTTGAAAGAATGGAACAAAATAAAAGTATTTAAACATTTAGAACAGTTATGAAAATTTCACTATCATGTCACACTACTGTGTCCCAACCCGGTAGAATGACCCACATACATGTAGGGGCCTTTAAATCTGCAAAATATCAAATTGTATTTTATTTGTTTTGACACTAGAGACATTAACAAGCCTGGCAGACAAAGATGGCAACAAAAATCAAATTGTCTCCATCTGGATTTCATATTTATCACTGTTTGTTGGCCAGACTGAATCTACAGGTAAAATACGACGGGAAAAGCTGAATTAAAATGCAATTAACTTACGATTCCTTGCAATTCGTTTCACAAAATACCACTGTAGCAATCTCCTGATCCCAAAGATTCTGTGTTGACAAAACATTTAAAAAATCTGCAACAAGTGGACACTAACCAAACTATATAATTGAATCCAGTTATGTTGCTTGGTGGATTTATGCCGATTACCTTGCCGATTGAATGTTTGAAATACCAATGACCAATCACAAATAATACCAATCTGACAATGGGTAAGGGCTGCACACTTGGTCTGCTAACCCTCTGCGGATGATGCGAGTGGTGGCAATGTAGGCCACACCTGAGTGAATTTAACATGTGTACACACACATCACTGGGAGAAAAAAAAATGGCACGATAGACCTTGTGAGCACAATTTTGCACCAAAATATCATCTGCGAGTGGTTCCTTGCTCATTATTTGACTAACAATGGTAGATTTTTGTATAGCACACATATCTACCATACATGAGAGTAATCCTGGTGCTGTTGCCATTATTACCGCTGCCATCAGGAAATCACCAGAACCATTTCGCTTCAACTAGGTGGCTACCTGGCCGAGGCGCCCAACCCTATCAGTAGTTAGATTGTGGCATGCCCCCTAACATCTCCCCAAATATCGCTTAGGTTGACGAGACAATTGAGATTAAGTGTTTTGCCCACGGACACAAACACGTTGGCACAAGTGGGCCTCGAACCATAACCCATCGATCACGAGCACGGCTCTGTACCCACCAGGCCACACGTGCTCTACATGTGGAACTACTGAAGATATGATAGATGACTGAAGAATCGAGTAGATGAGTAAAGAGAGCGAGTATCGCGCATTTTGAAGATAAAATAGGTACATGTATGTCACGTTTTGTATTATGAGATCCGCATCCTGTCGCTTACATAAAGTCAAGCGACAGGAACATCATGTCTACTAGCATCCTTGGGAAATGGAAATCAGTGTTTGCACTGAAAGGGTTTCCCAGAATAAACAAGAAATAAAATGAAAAACAGAATAATCTGCTTGACTTACAGAACTGGGACGAGTAACAGGGGTAGTATCTGTGTGGCCCTGCCGCGCCAGTCTCTGGCCTCATAGTAAAAATAGAAGAAGAGCGCCATCATGAGATAGCCAACGACGGAGTAGAGAAGCAGAGAGCCCATGTATTGCTTCTCTCGTTGGGTGTCTCGCCGCTTCAGGCTCAGAATGCCGTCCATTTTCTTTTCGATGGATTCCAACTTCTCCAGAGTGGATTGCTTTCGCTGGCAAGTAAAACAAAAAAAATATATATGAATGTTTTTATTGAAAAAAGAAAATGTGTTTTATGGAATAACTACCAGTACAACTATACAGGTGTGTTTTTCTGTATGTTTTGTGCTGTTTTCCCGATGTGTTTTTGGTGTTTTCCGGTATGTTTGGGGGTATTCTCTGGTGTTTTGCAGTATTTCCGGTGTGTTTTGGGGTGTTTTCCGGTAAACAGTATTGCCAAGTTTTTCCCACGAAATTTGTTACAGTTTTTCAAGTCTAAAAACCATGACTTTTCAGAAATTCACTTTTTGATGTTTGATAATCTATATCTAAGAGGAAAAAAAAAATTTATCGATATGTCTTTTTTAAGGGAAAAGTACTTGTTCAGGGTATCCACGGGTTTCAGCAAGTCACTTTAAGACTTTTTAAGACCTTTTTAAATGCCTTCTTTAATGGATTTTAAGACCAATTAAACCCCCAAAACAGGAAATAATTTCATACTCGGCCACCACAGGCCCAAAATCTAGCTAATAATTTAATACTTTTCAATGCTTTCTAATGGTTTTTAATACTTTTAATGCTTTTTAAGGCCTTACATTTTAAAAATGAATTTAAGACTGGTATTTTTTTAGTTTATGTCCCAACTCGAATTTAAGGAAAATTATTATTGGAATCGATAGCTTGGACGATTTTGGAATACCTTTTCCAATGGCATTTCCGTCGCAAATGTTGCATTTCCATGACAATTCTGTGTTTTTGTCATGCCCACCTATCCATACAAAAGTGTGTGAAACTGCTGCCGGCCGAGGCAGTGTGTGAAGCGCACGAAGAAAGAGGGCGTGCGCGTGATGATCCGTTTGGTTTCTGGCTGGCCGCTTTGCGTGCAATCATATGCAATATTCTTTCCGTGATTTTTCTCTAAAACTAAGCCTTTGCGACAGAAATGCATGTAAGTATTCCTAATTCTAAAATCGTCCAAGCTATCGATTCCAATAATAATTTTCCTTAAATTCGAGTTGGGACATAAACTAAAAAAATACTTTAAGACTTTTTAAAGATCCGCAGGCACCCTGTTGTTAACTTCTTAATTCTTGCATTCGAAGGGCCCAGGGCCGACTCGGGCGCGGGACGCGGGCGACCCTGGCCCAGGGAAGTAAAACGAACGCACTCTTCTTGACTCATGTCTCACATGACATGTTTCATGCATACAGTGAACATAAAACATGATTATAAAACTTACCCATATCCTCGAAATGATACCTCCCATGGTAACAGCGCTCAATTAATTTTCAAGCTACTCAGTCTTCCACTCAAAATGCCTGCTTACAAATGGGAATCTCTTCAATTTTAGAAGACACAAGCACACTTTTGCTACAACGTGCTCGAAATTCTTGTTCCTTGTCAGCCGACCACACCGCGTGTTCTCGAGCAAAAGAAACGAGAAATTATGCGCAATGCGGAATCGCTTATCGCGATGATTGGCACCAGACTGGAAATAGTCGGGTAGCCACTTATTCCATTCCGTGCTTATTTTTGTATTAAATACGTCTGGGCACATGTCTGCCCATGTGGTGTGTCGAAAGTCACTAAACTGTACGTGGCAGTCTGTGAAAGTCGGACCCTCCGGATCTTCCGGATCTTCCGGATCTTTGTTAAAAATTGATATTTAACGAACAGAAAGTACCTAGTTTGACTTCTAAATACGCTTACATACCTTTTACCACCATGTTTTGCACCAATTTGTAATCAGACACCACATCGACTATACACAAAGTGAAACTTTCGAAGAAATAGGCGTATGAAGTGCAGGACACTAAGAAGAAAGAAATTGGTTTTTTTCCACGCCGACTCTTTAAAAATAAGGCCTGTACATGGCGGTAAAAGGTATGGAAGCGTATTAAGAAGTCAAACTAGGCACTTTCTGTTTATTAAATCGCCATTTTTGAAAACGATCCGGAAGATCTGGAAGGATCCGGAGGGTCCGTTTTTCACCCACACCCACTTTACGTCGCGGTGTCTAAACTCTAAAATGTGTTCAAATTTCACGGTCTGTTGAACACAGAACTACACGTAACATAAAACAACAGAGCCTATTCATAATCTGCAGTATTGAATGTGTTTTACAATCAAACCAAGGTCATTTGCGTGCGTGTGCACGAAGTTAATGAACCAGCTATATTCCAAGTTCCGTTTTGTGGTAAACATGGTAAACTGGTAACGAGCGTGATCCAATTCCGTCCGCGGTCCTAGACCAGGAAATCAAGAGACAAATGCCTTTCCTTTAGTCAACAACAAATGAAAACTAAAGTGAACCTGTTTGTTTACCTTCTACTGATTTTAATACACACACCCAGTTTATCACATGTTGAAATTGACTTTACAGTTTTATGCGGAGGTTGTTTTTATGCGTGAGAGACAGATAATCAATCAAATGTTAATTTTTGTAATATGATTGTAAAATATGGACATTTCTTTACAGATCTAGGTATATTTTGATTAATTTAAGACATTTTGAAATCTTCATCCAGTGTTTACCAGTTTTGGATCGTGCTCTAAACGTTTGTTGAGATGGCCAAGCAATCTCACAGACTCTTCACCGTGCGGCTGTTTATTGTCCTGTTAATATTCGCAATCGCCTTGGGAGCTGATTCTGGAAAGAAGGAAGGTAAAAAGGACGGAAAACAAGACAAAACGAAGGAGAAGAAGAAGAAAGACATCCGTGATTTCAACGACGCGGACATGGAGCGGTTATTCATGGAGTGGGAAGTGAGTAGTCCGAGTAACCATGGTAACTTGGACACTTACAATTTTGTCGGTCACCGCAACGTCACCTCCGGCAGGGCTGGAGTTAAAACAACGGTGTGCCCATGGTGACAAGCGAAGGAACAAAGCCGTTGTCTACGGGTCATTCCATGTAAATTCAACAAGCTTTTGGACCTGACCCTCACAGATTGAAATGAAATTTTGCAACACTATCTAAGCATGAACGATTTTGTTTTCACTCATCACGGTGCTATGCCCGTATACAAATGCATATGACACCGAGTCACAAAAGTACCAGGATGTGCGACCACAGAATATCGCTTTTTTTCATGGGGATGTGGTATGCGATATATGTAGGGTCTCAATGAGTATCCATTAATTCCCAGCTCTCACACGCCCCAAAAAAGCAACAGTTTTCACCCTCAAAATGGCCACAAATACACTTGACACAACATCTGAGGAACAAATGGGTATTGAGGTTTAAGCTGAGGTGTAATAACTTACTGACCTTTTTTGGAAAAAGTGTAATTTTCTGTCCGATTTCGAGACCGTTCCTTCCGTTACAAATTTCTAGCATGACACGCAAGCATCGTTTTAAAATAAGTGGAAATTTACCGTTAATTCAGAAACCGGTTTCTAATTATTTAAAGTGTCGGTTAACCGTTCGGCCGACACCAAAGATTGTTGCTGGTGTTTATAGATGCATGTGCAATGTACACAATACCCCTAGGCCCCCAAAATATTAATTGAACCTTTATCTGGTCAAAATTTTACTACGACCCCATATAAATTTATTTCAGGTTTATAAAGTCATTACAAATAACCCTCTGAAAACTATTGTAAATTCTTTAAAATTGGGTTTCGTTTAAACGTTCGGCAAACCCCGTCTGTTTATTTTAAGGAAGCTGAGGAAGACCATGACCCCGACGATCTCCTCGAACACGAGCGTCCCCAACAAGGAGTTGATCTGTCACAGATTGACCCTACCAACCCCGAGTCAGCCCTCAAACTCACCAAGAAGGGCAAGACACTCATGATATTTGTCTCGGTGTCAGGCAGTCCCACGAAGGAGGAGACGGAAACTATCACCACTCGCTGGGAGTCGATGTTGTTTAATGCAAACTTCCAGCTACAGAGGTAAGAACTTTCGTACCTGAACATCCCAAATTGCTAATCTCTAATTCCTTTTGCCTATGAGTGAAGGCAAAATGATGTCAGATGGTGAAAACATTGCTTTCCGTTCAGTATAATTACGGAGCAACAGATGAAAATTAATGGAGCACTGAGTGGGTATTCCGGATACACGACTTACAAAACTGTATTTGCTTACACTTGTGAGAACAAGTGAAAGACACTGCATAGGTTCCGAGATATTAGTGCTTGGCCATTATGAAATATTGAGGCACCATGGCCAAGTGGTGTGGCGTACTGAATCCAAGACTTTGGTTAATGCATAGTTCCGACCTGTCAATCAAGCTGAACCCGCGACCAATCACAACAGAGCTAGCAGACGGCGCCCACAAAGGTCAAAGTGATGCAATCATCACAAACAATCACGCGATTTTCTGCCCATACAGTTTGTATGTTGTATGCGCCAGTGACCGGGTGATTTTTGGTTTCAATGTCGGGCGATTCGCTGTTCAAAGGTAGGAAAGCGCATTTTTATGAAATATATGTCATCCCTGCATTACTAGCCCTTCGCTCAGTGTGTGCTACGGTAACTGTCGACCTCAAAACATAAATACCTTTGGGTTTTCTCCAATGAATCTGTGCTTTCCATGCCGAGTCCCGTTGCTTTGTACGTAGTCTCGCCATTTTTTTGCGATGGCTTGTGAGCACATAGCAACAATATCTAAGGGGCGGGGTTAACTGCGCAATCTCGGAACTATGCATTCACAGGTTGTTCAAACCAAATACAACTGGCCAAAACCTGATAGTCTGTGTGTGAAATGTGTATATAAACAGTTGGCAGGAGCTTCAACTGTTGTGGGTTCGATTCACGGCCTTGTGCATGGTACTTTGCCACAAGTTGCCCCTCTCCACCCAGGAGTGAATAGGTACCTGCAAGGGTTGTAGCTTGAGAGTGCTTGTCAGGCTGCTAGGGCTGTATACTCCCCAGGGAGTTGTGTCCAATGACCAGGGTAATAATGATGTTGTGATGCGCCATGAGTATCCTGCAGGATGGATATATGTGTGCTATAGACTGTATCAAACAGTTGCCATCTTTGTTCCATGAGAATATGCATAGCTGCACATTTTGTGCTTACATTGACCATACATGTATCAAAAGGTGCCCTACAAGATGGCGGCTATTTGATACGGTCTATATAAGACTAAACCATTGTTATTGTATTTTGATTGTATTACAATGATTGTTTCCAATCCAGATATCCAGTGAGCAGTGACCGCGTCATCTTTCTTCTCAAAGACGGGAGCATGGCCTGGGAAATCAAGGATTTTCTCGTCCAGCAAGACAGATGCCAATCCGTGTCCATAGAGGGCCAGGAGTATTACGGCAAAGGATCTGGGCAGAAAGTCGACGGGAGAGCCAAGCCATATGGGGTGGATGACAAAGACGATGCCAAGCCAAGTAAGCAGGAGACGGACAAAAAAAACAAGCCTGGAAAGAAAACCTCCAAAACGTCGAAAGAAGATTCCAAGAAGGATAAAACTAAAACTGCAAAACCGATAAAACATGACCCCAAACAGTCTAAAACTTCAAAGTCGGATAAACATAAAAAATCTGAATTATAAAGTCATTTTTATTAACCTTCCCAGTATAAAATTTCTGTTTTGGTACACATTTATAGAAGTTGACCCCCTAGGACAGTCGGGAATTGTATATAACTGGCTTAATGAATGTACACAATGTTGAGGGTTGTTTTTTCAAAGGGACATTTAGACCGTGTTTACACTTGATCCCGAGCTCGGGATCGAACACCGAGCTCGGGATCAGCCCCGGATCACAAATAGGTGTAAACGCTCTCGGAACCAAACTGGCCCCGGATCAGACCCCGAGATTTTGGTCTCGCGATGGCGGAGGGTTCGATCCCGAGCTCGGGATCAGTTTGCGGTTAGCTGGGCAATAAATCTTCCCCACATCCTGTTGCGGGCTAAAGCGCGCGAAAATTCCAGGGAAGCCCGCGCTCGTATTATATACACGTGTACACGTAGTACATGTACATATATACACGCACACATGTACGTATACCACTGGTTCCATGCATTGTGTGCAGGCATATATGCCTGGACAAAATGCATGATACCCCGACGCGACTCATGTGATGCAACGCTGAGAATCTCGATCGATGGTGTCCGTTACGAAAACAACGTACTACAAACGTAATTGGTATCCTGCATTCAGCAATCTCTTTTGCGTGTACGATACAAACTTCACACGTTGAGAAAAAGTGTTTCTGTATTTCCTCTACTTTCTGCAACTTCTCTACTTTCTGCAACTATCTAGCGACACTTTGTCATTATCATACAGCTTAGTTTTTAGTTGTTATATCAAGGATTTCGGAGTGTCATTCAACGATTTCCGACATAGCATAAGTTGACATTATTTCATCGTGAAGAGAAGTTGACGAAGACGAAGTAGCCGAGTCGAGTTGTCTTCGTGTAAAAAGATGGCAAACGAAGTTCGCGGGCGCTCGTGGAGCAACGACAAACTGGCGAAGTTTTTGGACATTTGAGCCAGCGCAGAAATAATTGCTAAACTGGACGGAACATCTCGGAATTCTGCTCCGTTAGCTTGACCTTTGACTGCAACTTCTGGCTCCGCGCTCGGGATCAACAACAGATATAAACGCGGCACTCGAGACCATTGCGGTTAACCTCAACACATTCTTATCAGGGGGTCAATCTTGATCCCGAGCTCGGGACCAGTGTAAACACGGTATTTGCTTGTAACCTGGAGGGTCAATTTCCAGTGGGCCCTGTATATTCTATTATTGCAAATTTTTAAGGGGAAGAATTCTCCAAGGTACTTTGTGCCAGAGGTGGTGCGATTTTGCATAATAAAAAATGCCCATAAAACTGATGCAAGATATGGGGGGAAAATGGTCCAGAGGTAGAATAGGGTGATTTTTGCATGTAATATGGCTGTAACTGTGCAACACATATGGGTTTGTATCTTAAGTGATCTCTGGGAGGGGTGGTTATCTCATTGAAGGGTTTATCCCTCTGTAGGGCTTGCTAAGCTCACAATCACATGATAGTCAATCCCAATCAGTGAAGAACAACTGCAATACCGTGTTTCGAGACCACCAGTTGGCTTCATAGCTCAATTGGTAGGACGTCTGCACGTTAAGCAGAAGGTCCGTGGTTCGAACCCCGGTGGAGCCAAGCTGTTTTTACTGCATCTATATTTCCCAAACTCATGGACATTTGTATCCAACAAATATGCTTTGGAGTTTTTTGCCGTCATTAACCCCGAGATTTTTGACCAGTAAATCCCTGAGTTTTGCCATGAGAAATTAATACTTAACTCAAGTAATCTTTCTGTTACCCGGGTAATCTTGAGGTAAAACTGAAAAGAAAAAAAAAGGCCTACCGACATACCGTAATGAGGGCATTTTGCCACACCCATTCCCATATGACTCCGTCAATATAATAGATATTGGCGAGGCCTGTACTTGTGCAGGAAATTTAGGAAAACGTCATTTGCAGCATATTCTGGAATTTTCAAAAAATGTTGGTTTTAAAATTCATTCAAGCCCATCAATGTTTTGGTAAAGTGAAGTAGAACCAGAATTATATGCAGTACATTATAATAGCAGTACTTACGCAGAGTATTTTTGTAAAGAGTTTTTTAAAGAATGTGGTTTTCAACCTTGTCAGGGATTATACACACGTTCATATAATTTGTAACGCCGCAACAAACCAATAGTTCATAAAACTGTCAGTTTGGACTGAAAACCCTCCCGTATTTGTCTTCCAGATAAAGTAGAGACAGTTCTGTCACCAGTGAGACATTTGTAGATATTTATTATATTATGAAATTGGATTTAATGTAGGATAATAATATCAAATTTTAGCTGAACATATCCCTCAAAGGAATAGAGCTCAAGAGAGATCATGATGGCAAGCTTCACTGAACAGGAATGCAACAAAGGAGTGTGGGGTCAGAATGAAAAACACCAAAGAACAATGCAACTTGTGATTTGGGCAATTTGCATGCAGACAATTAGGAAATTTTTAAGTGAGTTTGGATTTGTCAAAAACATCAAAATCAAAATGGTTAAATTGTCCAATCTGAATCGTGCCATTGCATTAGGTATGGTGGAAGCAAAATACTGAACTGTAACTCCCCTTGCTTGAGTGCAATAAAGTTGACATCGTTGTTTTTTAATAATAATAAATATCTATAAATGGTGACAGAACGTTTTTGGTCGAGTGTACAGGTACATGTAGAACAAAATCATTTCAAATAACAATCCATATAAACCGTTAGTGGTTGTTCGTAATATGTTGAACATTTCAGAATGGTTATGAGAAAAATATGACATATGGTATCAACACCGGTGGGGGTGCGTTACTGTGGCCTCTTGCGGTAACATTCCTCTGTGTAATCTTTCCGAGTGTTCCCATTTGTTTTCAAGCAGAAAGTTTACCCGCTGTAAACTTTCCCTGTCCAAGCCTCATTATTTACTGCAGGGTCATGTTATTTTTACAGGGCGAAACTGTTGCCACTGGACTAAAATACAGCCCTGTAAAACTACAGCAACCGAGTGGAAAGCTTCCGTGGTCTGCAAGTTTTACATCGTGGCCGCAGGGATGCTAGCTCTGTGTGTCCCATTGGTCTAAATTTTGTATTTCTACCACGGTAGTTTAACCGAAAAAAAAGTCTAATAAAAATCGAATTAAATTTGTGCCTTGCAAATATGTGTACATAACTGTCCTTTTTGTAAGTACATGTAGATGACTTTGGTGGGTATACTCAGCTAACGCCATGCCGTTTGCAAATTTATAGTTATATATTATTTAAAACCAACATGATTCACAACACAAAAAACAGGGATGTCAAGTACATTTTATCTTTATTTTCAGAAGATCCTACACTGAAATACAAGTTACTTTGTACAAATGTCCGAAAAAATATTAAAATTACTCCATTTCTGAAAATTTGACGTTCAATCCTGGAAGATTCTTATTAAACTACATTTCGTATTCAGAGCATACCAAATTAATATTCATAACCAAATTTCTACATTATTGTTGACCATACATTCTATTTATTCTACACATAAGTGCCTGTAGAATATTCCTTTCAAAAGTAACATTGGGTCAATAAATAATATAAAATGGAAACCGTCAGACTGTCAAAGTTAAGGACTTTTATCAACGGCAGCTGAGATCCAAATGAATATTTGATTTCATTTGAATTGGTAATCTCAATATATTTATGTAGAAAGCAAGCAGGGTCAAAGGTTACTAATACAATAAAACAATTGTTGCAACTTTTTTAGTAGAAAATTACAGGAAAACAATGGACAAGTTTATTCTAACTTTGGTGGACCATTCCACTTCTCCCCAAGAAGTTGTACTCTGGGTTTACAGTTAGAAGGGCAAGAACATACTAATGCTGGCCGAAACTGATGAATGAAAAGGTGCCAGATTATTTTTGCATTAGCGGTGTGCCAAATGAATCGAATATTTGATCTTCCCTCAAATGTTTGAATAGAATTTTACCGAATCAAATATTTAGTATGACCTTTTGTTTTCATGTGCAAACGGGCCCAAACCAAACATATTATCCAGTGTTTTAGAATGAATATCCTGTGGGTGAATTACAGGATGTTTTTATTAAATAACGCAGCCCTTTTCGTTGCCGAAACAGCCGCTTTCTTGATGTCACATTTTGTGTCCCACCCGAGCACACTATGAAGTGTTTCTCATAGTGTCTCAGGGAAGCACCGAGTATACAGTGCTAACCTATGATCAGGTAGGGCAAAAACAAAACCCTAATTGATATTCATTCTCCCCGATGCAAGCTAAAACATTCCCTAATACAAATTGTTCTTCTAACTTAGAGATTGGTATCCCAGGGAAAATTTTCTGGACTCGGTCCAGCATTGTAGTGCACATTCTGAACCCTACAAGGGTCTTCAAAAAGTTATAAGCCTTATCCAGAATGTGATAGAGGAGAAAGATTGTTCTTGCATTACTTTTCAACATATTCACCCCTAACTTCAATGCACTTGTTCAAACATGGTTATATCCTGTCACAGAAGAAGGTTGCATCCTGGTCTTCCAAATACTCCATAGATTAATTCATTATTGCTCCCAAAGTGGTGAACCCCACGGGTGATATTTTGAGTTTATAATACAAGTAAGTCAGACGGTGCCAGGGGTCGATTTCACTAACGTTTACGATTCTTCGTAACTGGAGATGCGATGGGTTACTGCTCCGTAACTCGTGTTTCGTCCTAAGAACAATTTCAAGAAACTTGCGATGGGTTTAACGATGCATATCTGCCATGGCAACGCACCGTAAGCTACGATGAGGCAATGGGTCATCGCAGCGTACATTTTGACCAACGATGGTCGTGGTTTTTGCCGTTTTTGGAAGATGAGACGAACTCTGGCTCCCCCAAAAAACTGATTGCCACTCTTGTTAGATTCTATGCTACGCGATATAAACACCTACGATTTTAGCTGGGGACAGAGTGTCCCTTCAAAACTGTTCAGTGTCCGATGTTTTCACTGCATGCATGCAAAAACACGAACCATACACAGTTGGCCATCCATACATTGTCTACGTCGGCCACAAAATCGTGTACGTACGCGCGCGTGGAATAAACATTTGAATGATGCCACTGCAGTGTTCTACACGCGTCCTATGCGCGACTTTAAAACGCGCAAAACAAATAGCGCTCACGCGCTCTTTGACTGCACGAAATGGTACGCGTCCAGTAAGCTGCGCGCCACATTTAACGCGCGCGCTTGCACTATGCAGAACGGACACGGAGACTTTTTGAAGTGGTGTAGCCGACGACCGTTTTATTAAAAACTTAATTCAGAACAGCAAACAGCCTTAGAGTAAAATATGCAAATAGCCCTAATCGATAATCGAACGCATCGCGCGAGCGATAGGTTTGATGAAATTCACCGCAGCACCCATCGTAGCCACGATCCATCGCAGCCGTACGATTCATCGTAAACTTATTATGGACCTTAACTTACGAAGAGTTTAGTGAAATCGACCCCAGGTCTGGTAAGGGGCATGAGGCAACAATTTAAAGCAACAGTTGGCCGCTTCAGCCACTGCCTCCTGCGCTGTGTGGACGGGGGCATTGTCCTGGAGCAACAGCACACCCATTCACATCACAGCTTCCCCCTGCAATTCCTCTTGATTGCTTCTTTCAACTGATGCATAATACTCAGTAAGATTTGACTCTCGTCTAGGGCGTGTTTGTTTCGGACGGATCCAGATTCAGATCCGCGCAGATACAAGGTGAACTCGTTCACTTCGCGCACATCCTGACCGAGATCTGTGATCTGTGGAATCCTTCTCGAGAGAAGGTTCAGCGCTAGATCCAAAATGGCGATGTAAACATCGTGGAGATTTTGTGTGAGTAAACCGTGTCGTTTCAGTTTTCAGAGGCAACACACGATACAAACAAATTTAGAATGCTTGTTTATTTACGACGAATGTCGTGGGAGAAATTTGGTACAGAAATTTGACAAATTTGGTAAATAAATTGCAATTCACGTGATTTAAGATCCGAGTTGAGAGCGGTTTCGTTTGTTTGTGCGCGGTAAAACAGATCGGAATCTGGATTCGGATCTGTCATGAAACAAACACGCCCCTAGTCTATCACGATAACACCCTCAAAATCCCAACAGTTTTAGTTACTACTCTTCTTTCTGAGTAAGGCTTTCAACTTTTTGAATGACCCGGATGTACATTTCTCACAGTAAGTTAGGGATATTGGTGTGGTTCATTTTTGAATTTTCTTTTTCAAATGACTGTTTTCACCTATTCCGGTGACAAGGTGTGTCTGTCATGCAGATACAATTGTCTAATCATTCAAGCAAAATGCATACCCTCATCAATAAAAATATATGCGTACACCCCACAATATCCGTAACTTTATATTGTGAGTTATGTTCGTCACCTTAGGCATGGCCCTGTTTTGGCAAAACAATGCATTTTCAAGTTGTTGATTTACCAAAACAGGGCCGGACAGTACATGTACATTGCTTATATAAAGTCATATTATACAGTATCAGAATGTTAATTAAAACCATACAGCATGCAGCAGGATATATGACCCAATGAAAGACTCTTGATATTTGTGGAGGCATCCCATTGTAAAGGTAACGACAGGGCTCGAACATAACAGTGGTCCGGTGGCCAAATGCCAGTCAAAACTCTCGCGGACCAGTCAAAACACTGTTCAAAAATTCCGAGTGGACCAGTCAAGATAACCTGGAACTAGCGCATCAAGGGTGGCATTTTTACATGTAAAAATTACATGTAAAAAATGGAGGACCACTCAAGATGCAGGCGGACCAGTCAAGATGTGACCACAGTGGTCCTGGTGGCCAGTGTTTAAAAATGTTATGAGGAAGCCCTGCAAGGTTGTGCTTGTAATGACAAGCCGGAGAGACCATCTCTTTTATTAGCGAGGGGGCCAGACTCCTCTTTCGAGTTTGCTGTGGGGGGCGGTTCGCCACTCCTTCGACACAGCGAGTCTGTTTACCAGCATGATGCTGGTACCCATTTATACATCTGGGTTGAGAGTTTTTTTTCCGACAAAAAAATTAAAGTTGCTTACCTTCAGTTTGGCTTTTTCCCTTTTGTTAGTTCAGTTTTACTTTACCTAATAAGCATTTGGCTAATTTTCAGAAACACACAAAATACACACAACAAGCATTAACCAAAATGATTAATCACTTTATGGGTTCTGCCACAAACTGCATTTTTGTTTTTACATGCAAAGACGTGTGGAGATAAAAATAGCACCCGACTATAACTTACAAGGGTTGAAATAAACTTGAATTCAAAGCCAGGAAGAATGAGTTCGTATTTGGGTTTTTCCATGGTAAAGGGAGTATATTTGATAACAATGACCAGACTATCTTGCCTCAAAATAAAAGAAATTTGTACAAACTCCCATATATCGTATGTAACCTGGGGTTGATTTTACGAAGCGCTACAATCTTTCTTAAAGGCCCAGTGTATCATTTGCAATGACCCCAAAAAGAAATCGACGAGTTTACAGGGGAAAAGTTCTGAAAGTAAAGATTGAATTAATAGCAACTACTCAAAATTATATAATTTTACCAGAAAATAATCTGTAAAGATGAAATTATTTAGATCGTTTGCAAACGATTTACTTATTTTTGGTTCGCATCTACGCGGTCCAAAATGCATGGGCGCTGTGTACTGCGTGTTTCAACGCGATGCATTTTTATGGATCGCGCACACACGCAGTATATGATGTGCACCACAGAGACACAAGCCACATATTACCCGATCAACTGAAAACGAATATTTGAAACACCCCGCCAAGGCCAGGAAAACGCTTATGAATTTTCATGTTTTTAAAAACTTTTGACAAAGCTGAAATTTCTTCGGATGAGTTTGTCTTTCTTTTGATTTATAATGGTTTTATTCGCAGAATCGCTCAAAAACAGATCATCTACAGGGCCTTTAAATTGAGATGTACGTTACTTGAGACACACGTTACGGTGGTTTACCCATTGCAACTGACGTCGCTAAGGATCATGGCGCTGTGAAATTGGCCCCTTGACAGACAAAAATGTCACAAAGTGTGTGCCTTCAATACGTGCGTTGCATGTGAAATTTACACAAGGTTCGAATCATTGACTCACAACACTGATGCTGTCTGTGATATTTTAGCTTCTGATCCACTGACTTTGGGTCCTCCATGGACCACTGTTAATTTCAATTCCCAAGTAGTGTGTCGGAGCTGCAAAATGTAAAACATTTATGCTGGCGAGACCAATAAAACATTTTATGCCACGATTATACAAGAATTTATACTTTTTGGTAATTTTTTAGTAATCCAGGGAAAAATAAACCAAAAATGCAATTTGTGGTGCCACCCCTGCTAAACCTAGTCCTGTTTCTAACTATTCTATGATCTATTAAGAACGGTGTGAAATCCAATTCAGACAGCATTTCACTTTAAAAATTTGGTCACGGCCGACAAATGCAGTGACAGAGACAATATAGTGCTGCGTCCCTTTCAAAAAAATTCATCCGCCACAGTCTCAAAAATTACAATAAAATGGTTTGTAACCTGTACATCGATATTAAGTCCAAAAAAACAAAAAATTCCCTCAGGCATTTAACAGTCCTTGAGCCATTTATTTCAGACTTTATTATTACTAAACCTGAACAAAAGAATTCATATTTTGTTGCGCGCTTCATAATTCATACCGTTCTCAAAAGCATTCGATTTTCAAATAATGAAGTATACATGACAGAGAACCATTAAAAAAACTCATAGGATATTACACTACAAATGGAATACTTTGTTATACTTAACGTAATCAGTTTACTATCATTCAAAGTCACATCAAAAATGTTCTGTACAGTGTTTTGTGTCGTTAAAATCTATTTACAAGGAATAAATGACTCTGTTCTGTTTACAAAATATTCACAGACTGAGAAATCCTTTTAGTGTCTTCTGTCTTTTTGGGAATATTTTTGAGAGAACCAGGGGCTTTTTTAATATATTTTGTTTTAGAGGAGGTAATGTTTTGAAGATTTAAAATGCAAAAAAGATTCAGGTTCATGTTACGTCAGAAAACAGAAACAAACAAAACTTAGATCAGGCTTTCCTACAAACTTCATCCATGGTAGAATGTATGCAAACATAGATTCACTGAAAAATTTGTGATGCATTTGAAATGCAAAACTCAACACATGCACACATACACAAATTGCTCATACCCCAAACTACTTAGGCCCAGTTCATACTTTCCGGGAAAGCGAAGGCGAATGTGAATCTAACGTAAGCAAACTTATTGCAGTCAACATTTACGTCAAATTTGTGGCATGCAAACTTTGCTGATGACGTCAAATTCAGGTTTGCGTATGAACGGGGTTTTAGTCTGCGAAGTAATCTGGAAGTCAACTTTCAAAATTCTGAATAGTTTCCAAGGTTTGAATCAAGTGTACGGAATTCATAATTAGGGCAGCATTGTTCAACAATGGTTCAAAAACCCTGGCAAAAACCAAAATCTTCAGTCTTAAAATATCAATTTTGAGAGAGATTAGGAAAGGGGGAGGGGGGAGAGAAAAAGAGGCTGGGGGATTGGGAAAGGAGCCTCAAACCAGCTTTTAGGATGAAGTCCCAGGTACCTTTGGCGTTTCGGTCTCGTAGTATTCCACGATAAACTTCCGACTGATCCCATTGGCCGTTTTGACCTCTTTGTATGTGGTCTCGCAGGGCATCAGGTCGTCGACCTTTCCCATGAACCAGTTCTCCGTGTCAGCCTCCTGCCGTCGTGTGACGTGGTTGCCTTTCCATTCATTCAGGAACTTGTTGAACCGGTTGGCCAGACGCTCTGTTACCCTCCAATGGGACTGTTGGATAAGAGTCAATTACCGTAAAATCCCGTGTATGTTCATAATTTCAGCAAAGCAATTAAAGATGTAGAGTAAATAAATAATTAACAGATGTTTATTTTCGAATGCCCCTGAAATGCCTGAATGTAAATTTGATTATTACATTTCTATAGCGCACATTCCATACGAGCATGTTCACATGCGCTGTACATTATTATGAGTTTACAGAAGCATACAAGTATCCTCCACCTAAACATTGAGATACATAGGCCGGAGACACCGGGGAATCCCCATTTACTCTTCACGAAAGAGTGCCTCTGGGATCTTTTAAGTGCGTTACTCAACACACTGGACCAACGGCTTTACATCCCTTCCGAAGGATGGAGCAATTGTGGTTAGATGCCTTGCTCAAGGGCACAGGTACCATGGTCGGGTATCAAACCCACAACCCCAAGTTTTCACCCGAGTATTGCGAGTCAACGACCTAAACCACTCGGCCACGGTACCCCCCAATTGAACTGAAATAAATTTCTATGTAGTCCTCACCAAGGTTTGTTGAAATTCATAAATTCATAAATGTTGACTGCATTAAAAGAAATCACATTTAATAAAACAGAAATCAAGTGATAAGAGCACGGAACCAATGCCTGCATGAAGTTTCGGTCTTGTCTACTTTCCTTTCCCCATTTCCAATTATTGCTATGTGAAAAGAAAGTGTTTCCATGCAGAAGATTTGTAACTTGATGATGATGGGGAAATCAACCCTAGAAACTCTGCAAGTACTGTTACTGACAGTAAGTTGTTTCAGGTTTGTTTAATCCATCATCATGTCCATTCCGGCTAAGAAAATAAAATATGGTACCTTGTTTTGAAAACGGCCACGGTCTACTTCCCATAAAAAAATGTTGCAAGAGAATAATGTACAGTAGCTTTGAAGGGCAGCTTAATTGACGAGTGATGTGCATTACATGCACATGTACGGCTCCCAATGTACATGTGCATGCTGTATCATGTGTGCATGCTGCTGTACAGTCATGACAGTTCAGACATGTCAGATACATATAGGCAGTGTCCATGCGGCTCAGCACAACGCGGTTACGACATGACGATCCATCGATCGCGATCACGGTGGAATAAACTGAAAACCAATGTGCAGTTTCTTTTCAGTGATGCTGCTGTTTGATTTGATAGCCCAAGGTATTTTGCCGTATCGTTTCATACCGATACTTAAATTTGTTTTGATATATCGTATCGTGAATAAATGTTATCGTTTCAGTCTTACTCTGTACTGTGGCACAGAAGTATAGACCAATCCAGTAACTAAGGTCCCCTTCCCTGTATATTCGCCATAGCTGGGGGGCGTCTAGTGCATAGGCTGTGCGTTTTGTGTTGCTGTTAGAACGAAAAGCGCTCATCCATTACATGCACGAACGCGCCTCCTTCGCGTACACGCGAGCCTTTGCGTACACACAACCCTACAAAGACGCGCAACTTGTTCGAAGTAAACAAATGCAGCTTCAGCAACAGCAAAAATATACAGTTCATTCAGTGGAAGCCCTCAGCTATGGCGGATGTACAGGGAAGGAGACCTTAGTTACCGGATTGGTGTATACAAAAGGTGTTAGTATAAAATGTTCTGCCTCTAATTTCAACATTTGAAACTGACCTCTTTGGCCTTTTTGAGAGCCGTCCTCCTGTACATGTAATCCTCCGAATTTACCACGTAGACCAGCTTGTAGGAGTTGAGGTTGAAATTGCACTCCATGTTATTCACCATGTCCACGCCTTCCAACGGGTCCACCTCCTTCTTCTCCGTCTTCTCTTTGGGTGGTTCGGGGTTTGATTCCGTCGTTGAATCTTCCTGTTTTGGCTCCACCTCTTGCTCCGCCCCCTTGGGGCTCGTTTCTTCTAGTTTTTCTGCTTCTTTCGTCTTGGTGGCAGCAGCAGCGATGTTGCCGTTTTTCTCGTCTGTTTCCTTGGGTATCGTTTCCGTTTGGGTTTTGGCGGGATCTTGCTGGGTTTTTTCCTGGCCGTTGTTGGGCATGGGTAAGGCTGTTTCTTCGTCACATATGATTCTCTGCTGTCGCGTTCTGCGGATATTTCTGCAGAAATGTGCAAATTATTTTTAAGTAACTTGTAAAAAAACGAAATATTGGATTACCTATTATTTGACAGAAATGTCTAGGCTGCATTTAAGCATGTGCATTTTAGTCCACTTTTGCCACTTTTCTTCATTAACCCTTTGAACCCTTAATGTCTTATTTGTGACTTCCCCATGAACAAGGAATAACCCGATGAGCCACTATTGTGACTTTTGAGTGACGTCTTCATAACCGGTGTCATTGCGCATAAATAATTTAGGGTTCAAAGGGTTAACATGAAGAACCCAATTCAGACTAACCTTGTGAGGAAGACGGGTTTTTTAGCCAGTTGGTCCCTTAGTTCAGCCGATGTATCTTCACCGTTTACAAACTTCTCAACGTAATCTGACCATTTCTCCACCTCCACAGGGTCATCGCTGTGGTCTTCCTCCGTGTCAAGCAGCTCAATACACAGCTTGTGGTCACTCTTGTTCTGCAAGAAAAATGACAAAAAATATCAATATTGTGTTATAAAAATGTGTTATAGCAGAACTGCCAACCCTCTCGGATTGTGCGGATTTCCTGGAAAATTACTGATCTTGAGACTCCGAACACAGATGAAGACCCTCCTGGATTGTCAATTAACAACCTCAGATCTGTAGATGTAAACTCCTCAAAAAAAAGTTCGGAAAGTCAAGTTTGACTGACGATTTCTCTCTTGTTACTAAATAATTTCCCTTGAATTTGGCATCATTGGAAAGCCCCGTTATTCCTCTTTACAATGATGTGTCATTTGTTATGATTAAGCAATTGGGGGGGGGGGGGGGGGGATGTGCAGCACAGCTGAATACGGGGGCGGGTGTAAAGTGAAATGTCACAAAATGCATTGCTATTGTCAAAAAGTGCATTGACACATTCCCATCCTCCAAGCAAAAGAGGAATGCATTGCATGACAATAGCAGTGAATTTTGTGACTTTCCACCCACCCCTGTATTCCGCTATACTGCACATCCCCCAATTGATGAATCATAACAAATGACACATCACTGTAAAGAGGAATAACAGGGCTTTCCAATGATACCAAATTCAAGGGAAATGATTTAGTAACAAGAGAGAGAAATCGTCAGTCAAACTTGACTTTCCGAACTTTTTTTGAGGAGTTTATATGAAACATGGCTATTTTATTTTCTTGGCCCAAGGCAGTTTATCAACATCATTATTTAGTTATGTGATGCTGCTGTTCCTGTTTTTTAGAAGTTTTCCAATCATGCAATCTGTCTTTAAAGACTTACATAGGTAACCTTGAAGCAGTTTTCATCCGTCAGCAACTGTTCTGCCCGTCGCTGGTAGGCAGACTCAGCACTGAGGCGGGCTGAGGCCGATGAGTGGGACCCCCCAGCTCCACCGGACTTAGTCTCTGAGATGTACTGCTCCATCACGCTCATGCACGTCTCCTCAGACACTATGTGCTGCAGCTGTGGGAAAAGGAAACAAAAGGGATAATGAGAATGTTTCAAAATAACGTGAAATCGGTTAACCAGAGGGTCAAAATGTCAAGTGACCAGAAGTAACCATATCTCTACAGATTATAAAGCAGTGTACACCAGGGGTTCGTTTTACAAACGTCCTAAGATCCATCTTAGGGGTTCTTAAGTCCTATTGTAGGACTTAAGCACAGTCAACTCCTATCGCTAAGACCTTTTCCACTAAGTCCTATTTTTGTGAAATGTCTTTTAAAGGCCCCATGTATCATTTGCAAGATAACACTTTTTACAGATTCGTGGAATAAGAGTGTAACATATCTAAGGAAGAATGTTGGTAAACTAGCCTGAAGAATATTTAGCTACTTCGATGCATCAATGCTTCAGAAAACCTTGAAAATCTATATATGAATTTTGTGTACAAGTGAATGGTAAAAGAAAATGGAATAGAAAATCACCTTCGGTTGTAAATTTCCAGCATGAAATACCATTTTAGACGGAAATAAATTCATGCTGTGTTTGTTACCATTGCTATCAACACTTTGAGTAAGGTTTTTCTCGTCAACTCATAAAAAACAAAATTGGGTCATTGCAAATGATACAATGTGCCTTTAACACCTCTTTTGAGCTTACCTGCCGTACGATGTTCTGCACCACTTTATCCATGGTGAAAGCGATGTAAGCGTGAATGCCAAACATCTCCCGCAGCTGATCTTCAAATGCATTGCTCTCCATATTGCCATCCAGAAGGTTACGCACCATGTCTAAGAAGGCTGGGTAATACTCCTCTGGTTCAATTTCCACTGAAACATAGGGGAAAAATTAGTTACACGTAGAACATGTTTCTAGGGAGCACGATTACCGTTTTGGAAATGCTCCTGGTACTGTTATCCGTCCAGTAGAAACAGCCTTAGACAGTTATTTGCTGATGCATACAACCTGATACAACGGCAAATTAAAACATATTCGGAAATGTTTTTTGTTGATGCACAAAACGGTATTTTGATAGTGGAAACAGCTGATAATTTTTTTTTTTTTTTAAGTGTGGTGTATCATCTAATGCATAGTTCCGACCTGTCAATCACGCCAAGCCTGTCGACCAATCACAACAGAGCTAGCAGACATTGCTCACATAGGTCACAGTGCATTGCCTCACAACAACACAGTTTGTACAGTGTTGTATGCGGTGATCCGGGTGAATTTTTAGTTTCAATGCCGGACGATTCGCTGTTCAAAGGTAAGAAAGCATGTATTTCATGATGATATGACATCCCTGTATTACTGGCCCTTTACTCAGTGTGTTCTAAGATAACTGTTGACCCTGAAACATGAATACCTTGGAGTTATCTCCAATGAATCTGTGTTTTCCGTTGAAAGTCCCATTGGTTTATGCAGTGTGTGTGGACATTTTGAGGGATAGCGTGTGAGGCATAGCAACAATATCCAAGGGGGCGGAGTTAACTGGGCAAACTCGGAACTATGCATTAAACACAATTTCAACTCACGTGGCTGTTTGAGCCCCAGTGCCACTGCAGTAGACTCCTTCGCTGCTTTGCGGTTCGGCCCGCCCTCTGCCTTGGCAATAATCTCAGCCTTTTCATACATCTTGAGTAGCCTCTCACACAGAATGTGATGGAGCCTCAGGAACAGGTACCAGTTGTTGTTAACAAAGAACAGGTGGTAAACATCGTCCTGTGACAGAGAAGGGAGTTGAAAAAATGGACATTGTCAAACTCCCTATTACTGAAGTTATGACCCCCCAAAAAAGAACTGTTTAACATAAGTTGAAGTCTCCCAAAATGACACGGCTTTCTTTTTCTTCGCCTTTTTTATTAATTTCTTTTGGTAAGTGGATTCCAAGCAATAAAGTCAAGTTGACATGAAGCCAACTGTCCTGTTTTTAATCGAAACACTAAAAAAAAAAGGAAAATGTGTCCGTCCCGGTTACGAGCGTATATTGGAAATTAATACACAGGGTTTTTAGAAAGGCATGTTGTCACACTATTTGTAACCCTTTTTGGGCCTAAATTATCTCTTCAGAACAACTGAAATTTATTTCTTTTATTTTGAGACCAGACAGAAGTATTTCCTCGAAAATATGGTCTGTGTTGCCAAAATGCCCCCTTTTCTGTGGAAATACCCAGGTTTAAATTGAATTAACAACAAAAATACACAGGAAGCACCAGATACTAGACAATCCCTTCATGCATCATTGTAGTGGCTATACAAAGTGAATACTGATATTGGCCAACTGACCGAGTCCCACGAAACCTCTTCACATGGCCCATTGGTCATCATCAGGGACTGTTTGTTGGTATCCTTGGCTAAGATGCCTTCTGATGTACGGGTGTCCATCCCAGCCAATGCAATGGCTGCCTCTACAGCTGGGGGGAAAGAAAATAAATTGCAAATGAGCAAGTATTAGACAGCGTACACTAACCTTTGTGCTGGTATACTACATGCGGCATTCTCCACTACTGGTTGTCCGGGCGTGTCGCCCGGACAAAATTATCAGAGGTACCGTTAGCGCTTGTTCAAAGATTTGCCGCCCATGACAAAAATAATCAATTTTCCTCTCTAAAACACTTCTAAAAGTACAGCCAAGTCATTCCAAAATTAGGTGTAAAGTCACCAAACATGAATTGTTAGCCACTGGTGTCATTATCGTTCATTTACCACGCATATCTATCGTATCAGCGACCCAATCCACGGTCGATAACGGCCATGACAGCTTCTGTCTTGCTCTCAGTAATCAGCTTAGTTTCCGACTTATTTTCAGTAATCAGCTTAGTTTCCGACTTACTTCCGGTAATCAGCTTAGTTTCTTACTTACTCTAAAAAATGAGCTTAGTTTCTGACTTACTCAGTAATCAGCTTTGTTTGTTTTAGTAATCAGCTTAGTTTCTGACTTACTTCCGGTAATCAGCTTAGTTTCTTTCAGTAATCAGCTCAGTTTCTGACTTACTCTAAAAAGTGAGCTTAGTTTCTGACTTACTCTAAAAAGTGAGCTTAGTTTCTGAGTTGCTCTCAGTAATCAGCTTAGTTTCTTTTAGTAATCAGCTTAGTTTCCGACTTACTTCCGGTAATCAGCTTAGTTTCTTTTAGTAATCAGCTCAGTTTCTGACTTGCTCTAAGTAATCATCTTAGTTTGTTTCAGTAATCAGCTTAGCCTGTTTCAGTAATCAGCTTAGTTTCTGACTTACTTTCTTCTTCCTGGTCATCCTCATCGTCCGACAGCTCGCCGCGTTCCAGGAACATGTAATCAGGCAGGAAATGATGCAGCAGCTGCTTGATCTTTTGTTTCTCCTCTTTGTGGATGCCTTAACAAGAAACAACACAAGCACACACAAAATATAAATTTAATCTCACAACATCCAACCACCAATACCCACACCATTGTCTAAACTACCTGATCATTAAAGAGCAAGTTCGGACGGGAGACTATAGTTAACTAGACTAACCATAGTCGATCTAGATGTCACCCGAACGCTGCATGGTTTGACTAGCTAGTCTGACTAGAGGAACCAAGCCCCGGGGGTAGGTTAGTCCATCCACCCACCTTGAATCAGTCAATAGAGGGCACCCTTTACATGTTTGGGGGGCAGGGGGAATTGAGCTCACTGCTACAAAAAAAAAAGGTTTTTTGAAATCTCGGTGGAAATAAAATTTGTGAAGTGAAAATTAACAACAAGCTGGTTTTATACACAAATCAAAAGATCAAGCTGCTGCGGACAAAGGGGCAGACTCAAATTTGTTTTTATTTCAGAAAGAAGTGACCTTTTCTCTACTTCAAAATTGTCATGCCAATTGAGGGCGCTGTTTAAAGCTAGTCATGGAGGGAACCCACAGTTGAAAAACAAAAACAAAAACATAACATTTCTAACAGTAATGGTACCCCACTGATCCATTTTTGGCTCAAACAAACTTGTCAGGATTGTTGCAAATGACACAGTACTAAACAAACTCAGTAAACTGATACAGTTGATGATATCAAGAAGCCACTGAAAATGACACCAACTTTTGTACACAAGTCTATGGAGAATTCCTCTGTTGTCCTGAGATGACATCACGGCTTTGCTCATGAATATGGAAATTTCATTAGCATAAAAATAGAAAACTTGCAATTACACCAAAACGCAACTATCAAATTCTCTGAAATTGATTGAAATGTGTTAAACACATCCTGTACTATAGTTTTATGTAATAAAAATCCTAGTTCATACGTCCTTAAAAAAACTAGCGCTTACCTGTATGCCTTTTCATGTGGTGTATTATTAAGGCAGCTGCATCATCTATAACGTGTTTGTCCATGTAGGTGTAGTTCAGATGAGGTGAATTATTGTCGTTCATTGCTTCTTGCCTCTAAAAACCAACAAAATAAAAATCATGATTAAAGAAAGGTATACCCACGAATAAACAGGACATTGTGCTGAACAAATGCAAATTGTACATTAGGCCAAACAAAAACAAATAGTGTGTTTACGGTAACGGGCTAAAAAAAAATCCAGGTAGGTAGGTAGGAAAATAATTTTATTTTGTCATTTTGTTTTACATTTCAGCTCATGCATTTGCGTGTTGTTTTGCAATGTTTGAAACTTACTATTAACTCTATCAACCATGTTCATGTACAAGTAGGCCTACATGTATAGAAAATGTTATGTTCGTTGGAAATTATTGCAAATAGTGCTCATTTAAAATTATCAACTTGAAAATCGGCAATAAAAAGTTTGAGGTCGGTAATTTGGCCTCAAAAATTCCAGGTAGGTCGGGTTACTGTTTGGCCTTATTTTTATACAGAGAATAAGAAATATGAGCTTTTTTGAGGGGAGGGGGGAGCACTGGCATTAAACAATTATTGCCAATGCGGTGCGCAACGCCTTTATCTGTTAACTTGTCCATTTCTGCTGGAGACAAGATACCAGTTATTTAGCCTCACACAGCAGTTGGAACAATGTGCTTCATTAGAAAGCATTATTCTACTAGCAAAATACCATTGCGTAAAAACCTTCCCTGAGTAGGTTTTAATTTGCTGTTGCTCGCAAAAGGCAAATAACCGTTTAAAGCTGTTTTTACCGAAAGGATATCGTTTCCAAAGCGTTTCGGAAACGGTTATCGTGCTTGGTAAAAACACTCTTAAAGACCCACTGAAAAACAGATGGGTCATTCTATAAATTTGGGGTCCAACGTGTGACATTTTTCTGTCCCCGTTACACCTGACATACTGCTATTTGCCATACAAGTATCATTAAAAATGACTTCTAAATATGTTTTTATGAAATGTACTTTAAGTAATCACTCTTTGAAATAGAGAGCATTTAAAGAATATGTCCTGAATTTACAAACTACAACATTTTACAAGATGTCAGATGTTACGGGGACAGAAAAATTGGACCCCAAATTTATAGAAAGACCCAGATGCGAACTTCACAAAGAATGGCAAATACGACGATGCCTTATAGGAGTCACTGACCCTAAGTGCACATGTGATCCAATCGACGCACACGGACGAATAAAAAAAAACCTTCATCCTTGTGTTTTTGTTTTAAAATGCCACAAGAGCACGTTGCGATATGCTCAAATATTGAGCATGTGCCTAACTTGTAAAAACGAAATCAGATCTCAATCAGGATTTGTGTGAAATGAAAGAGTGCACCCTAGATCTGCGCTTATCCTGAATAATTGGATCCACTCAAAATAAACAGCGCTATACTAGCCGCTATTCACACGAAACACGCAAAAAGGCCAATTGTTGGCGTCCTACCTCATCAAATATGGCTTCAATCTCATTAAGCAGGCTCTTAGAGCGCAGTGCCTTGGTGTCATTCTGTTTGAAGTTGATGCCCTGATGGTCCAGGGATTTGAGGTAGTACTTCTCGTTCTGTTCTCGCCAGATTTTGTTGAAGCTTCGTTGGGCCTCTCGCCACTCGTCTTCCTTCGCTTTTAACCTTTGGTTAAAAAAAAAACAACTTTAGTATCTGCCCGAGCATGTGGGAAAAATAAAGGCAGTACACATGATTGGTATCTCAAAGAATCAGAAATGTTCTCAGATTTACACGATATAAACATGATGACGGCAGAAAACTTCCCCTGAAATGGTTTGTGTTAAGTGCTATAGTCTTTGAGAAATGAGCAAAACAATATTTTCGCCTCGCGAGGCGTAAAACCAATTTGCCCCAAACACATTTCGCCCTGGACCACTTCGTCCTGAACCACTTCGCCCAAGTGCCATTTCGCCCCCAAACCACTTAGTCCAAACACTACTTCGCTCAAAAGTCACTTCACCCCAAAACAACTTCGTGCACAGGCCATGGTTCAGGGCGAAATGACTGTACACTCTTTTTTGATTGTTTTCTCAAAATTTGGACGACGTACGGAGCTGGTTTTTGCTCAGGTTGGTTTTTATCACGAATATCTTCAAGGCAGAGGCTCGTCAGCAATGCGCGCGCACCAAATTCGTGCCACAAAATACGCAGCTCTATGCCTTTGCTATAGAGCTGTATATTTCGTGGCGCATATTTCGTGGCACCAATTTGGCGTGCGCGCATTGCTGACAAGCCTGTGCCTTTAAACATGGTCACGATATTGCTCTACATTTCACAATGCATGTTCACAAGTGACAGTTCAGCAACGCATGTTTTCTATGACTCTACGACGTACCACTGTGGGTCGTAAAAGTAACAAACTGCAATCAATAATTGACAATTTTAGGAGTTTTCTGACCATCAGCATCCGAATTAAAGAGTCTCTATAAGTTTTACCAATGAAGTTTAATGGACACCTGTCCATCCTATCTAGAAGGAATTTATAGTGACATTCCGAGTTGCACCATAAGCACGAAAACTGGAGACAAACAGTGACTGCACGAGCCATTAGGTTTGTGAAATCACTAATTCTTCCTCCCATATTTACCTCCTGAGAACCAAGGGCACAGCCACGGCAGGGTTCTTTTTCAGTCCTTCGATTATGTCTTGTGCTTTGTCTCCGTATATTCTAGATACAAATACAAAAACGAAATGTTCATAGTCATGCCAACCAATTTCGCTACACGTATGGCCCATCATGAAGAGAGGTCTTACCTCCATAGGGGGAGGGAGAAGGGGGGAGGGGGAGGGAGGGGGAGGGGGGAAGGGGGGAAGGGGGGAAGGGGGGAAGGGGGGAAGGGGGGAGGGGGGGAAGGGGGGAGGGGGGAGGGGGGGAGGGGGGAAGGGGGAAGGGGGGAGGGGGGAGGGGAGAGGGGGGAGGGGGATGGGGGAGGGAGGGGGAGATGGGGGGAGGGGGGGAATCCTTCCAGATAGCGAAATTGGTTGGCATGGATTTGCCCCACTGCATTGTTGGAAAAAGAGAGGCAAGCACAAGATTTTTGTGGTGCTCCGGCGGGATGCCCAGATAGCTCAGTTGGTAGAGCAGTTCGCCATGTATGCCAAGGAACTGGGTTCGAATCCCAGTCAGGGCACTGCAATTTTCTCGTGTTTCTAAATTCATCTCCAATTGTCAATCCTATCATATATATATACCTTCAAAATAACTGGTTCAAAGAACATAACTTAAGCCCCAAAAGGCTATCAGTTAACACCATGCCTTTCTAAAGCCTACCTGTACAAATTTCCCAAATAACTTTACTCAACAGGACAGACAAGTGTCTGCCTTTGTTCTGTAAGTTAATGGGAAATTATAAGAAATCTGGTTGTGTAGTAGCCACCATATTTAGGAGAGAATAAATCCCTTTAAACTTTTTTAATTTGTAGAAAACTCGGCAAAACATGCTTCAATGGCCACCCATGCCCCCATTTTCAGAAGGCTAAACTATTTTCACCATACAAGGATCTGTTATTTGACAAATCCTTAAAGCTCCAGTCCATCATTTGCAGTGACCCAAAATTTTAGCTCACGAGTCGACAACAAAAACCTGACTAAAAGTGTTGATAGAAATGGTAACAAACACATGTGTAAAATGGTACCTTTTAAAAATTACCATTCATTCAACACAAAAAACATGCATGGATTTTTCAGGTTTTCTGAAGTATTACTGCATCTATGTGACTGAAATTTCCACAAGGTAGTTTATCAAAATTATTCTCTAGATATGTAATGTCATAAGTTTTCCAATCATGTAATCTGTCTTTAAATCCTACCTGTGAATGGCCTTGCGATGGATAGTCTCTGAACTGCCCCCTAAATGGTTATCCAGCCTGAACTTAGACGACTCCTCAGGAGTCATCCGAGACAGCTTCTTGGCAACATGCTCAAGGATGCGTATCGTGTGGGCATTCACCTCAATCACTATATCCAGCTGAAAAGGAACATATCAGGTTAATTTCAACTCCTTTAATAGCAGCTATTATAGCATCGGAAAACAGTCGATATTTGTTAAATGAATGTTTTTTCCCATAAACATTAGGCAACAACAAAAAAAGAGCTATGTTTAGCGCTAGCACACGCGTCACTTTCAACCCTGCGCGTCAAAGCATTTTTTTTTCAAAAACGGCAAAAAAATAAATAAAATATCGTTAGCGCGCGTCACTTTCAACACTGCGCGTCAAACTTTTTTTTATTTTTAACTTAGACACGCACACACTGTTGAGTGTTTCGATTAAAAACAAGCCTTTATTGCTTGGAATCCACTCACCAAAAAAAAAAGCCGCTTCACCGCATCATTTTAGGAGACTTCAACTTACAGGTCAGCAATGCGCGCGCGCCAAATTCGTACCATGAAATACGCAGCTCCATGCCTTTGCTACACGGAGCTGCATATTTCGTGGCACAAATTTGGCGCGCGCACATTGGTTATCCAGCCTGAACTTAGACGACTCCTCAGGCAATACATTGGTGCATTGCAAATATGCATGGATTTTTACAGTTTGACTCCTATGTAAAGCCTGGTTCATACTTCACGTGAAAGCAAACACAAATTTGACGTCACAGCTAAGTTTTCACGCTGCAAATTCGCAGAAAGTTGAATGTTCGCTGAGTAACGTTTGATGTCAGTTTTACATTCGATTTGTATTTACAATATATGAATTGGCCTGTAGACTGATGGAAAATCTGGATGCAGTGAAAAACAACTTGGCTTCACCAGGATCCGAACCACAGACCTTCTGCCCAATGTGCAGACGCCCTACCAATTGAGCTATATAAAGCCAACTGGTTGGTTTAAAAACATGGTGTTGCACTTGTTCTTCACTGATTGGGATTGTTGCTATGATATTGTTGCTATGGCTCACACGCTATCGTCAAAATGGCGACACACAACGCACAAAGCAATGGGACTTTCAACGGAAAGCGCAGATTCATTGGAGAAAACTCAAAGGTATTCATGTTTCAGGGTCGACAGTTATCTTAGAACACACCGAGTAAAGGGCCAGTAATACAGGGATGTCATATTATGAAATACGTGCTTTCGTACCGTTGAACGACGAAACGACCGGCCTTGAAACCAAAAATATACCCGGATCATCGCATTCAACACTGTACTGGGGCAGAACATCGCGTGATGTTATTGTGAGACAGTGCAGTTTGACCTATGTGGGTGATATCTGCTAGCTCTGTTGTGATTGGTCGGCGTTTTCGGTTGATTGACAGGTCGGAACTATGCATTGTCTCCATACTGTCAGGCAGATTTCAAATGACCACAGTTCAGATCAAAGCAAATATCACACAGATTATTACGCCTTACCTCATATCGTTCATCTTCACACCGATAGATGTGCTCTTCATACTGCGTCTTCCTGGATGCAACAAACGTGGAATCCTCAGACCACGAGGGGAATGACACCCATGTATCATTGAGTACCTCATTACACAAGGCGGTGCGGCCGCTACAGCGTGGCTGCTGGTAGCTCTTGGGCAGGGCGCGGTAGCTAGCACCGCAACGTTTGCAGTTGGCAAAGTCTGCGGGGTGCAAGATGGTTACTTTTAGTTTTATTTTGGTTCAGGGATCATCCAGTTTTTTAAAATTATTTTTGTCAGCACTGTACAAGCAAGTCCACAAGCTCAGGTTAGGTTAGTACAGTTTTCCCCCTAAATATTGATTCCATTAGAGTCGACAAGCATTACATGAGTTTGCATAAATTTGCGCCTTGAATAATTTGTAAAAAAAGAGCTACTGATCACGTTCAAATGACGTCACTTCCTACAAATTGCCACGTGCATCATGATTTTGAGCGTATTGTTTTGTGACGTGCATCAGTTGCGCCGTATTTCGAACAAATTTCGAGCAACACGCGCGCGTGTTTGGAACATGTTCTAGCATGTGCGTGCGCGTATTTTATGGCGTTTAATACGCAGTAGCATTTTTTCCTACGAAGATGGCGTCTGTGAACGTGATCAACTGGTGTGCATGTATGCCAAGCAACAAAAGAAATGCTTATTTTTTTCAGAAACAAGCTTAATCAAAATTTTAAACTTTCTCTTGTAATTAAGTTGACATCGAAACAAAACAAATTAAAAGGTGAAATGTTTTTCAAACACTTAACACTATTGTCTTGTATGGCATAGTCTTGTTGCCATGGGCAAAACAAGCCTTGCAAGATGTTTTGTAACTGTTACTCCGTAAAATCATAACATATACCGAAGTTAATGTTCAGTTCGATCACTCGGTAAAGCAATAATGTTTGAGTGACAAAACACATGGTATATTGATCGAAAACTGCAGAACTAATCTGACATTTTCTTCACTAATTTGGCCCACCTAATTAGACTCACACTTATGAAGTCTTGCTTTCTAACTTTATTCTATCAATATAAATCAACCATTCAAAAGATTACTTTCCAATATGCTGCATTATTTTAATTCTGTGAAGTAAAGAGACAAAATGAATCTTACCTATTTCCATGGCCAATTCCCCTTGGTTGCGCTCCTTGGGAGCATGATGAGAGTCAATGCGATCCGACTCCTTGTAGCCAAGGAATTCCTTAAACCATTTTAACAACTCTGGAAATTTCCTGATAAGGAAACAAAAAAGGGAAACCAATCGGTACCATTTTTAGTCAGCCCGAAACAATTGTAACATTTTAAAAATTGTGATTCCAGTTAAAGGCACAGGCTCGTCAGCAATATGCGCGCAGCAAAGGCGTGGAGCTGCGTATTTCGTGGCACGAGCCTCTGCCTTTAAGAATCGTGATTTCATTTTCCAAATAAAAGTTGGCACTAAAAATATTTTTTTATTTTCTGCTACCGCTAAAGTATCAAAAATGCTCATTATCATATGATAGATTGTGCGCGCTGCGTTGAATGTGTAACAATGCAAGCCAATCCGGTTCGTAAGCATGCACGCTCATGAAAGAATGCATGAATGGATGTATGAATAACACAGTATGAATAATGCTACACAGACTGTACATATACACCTACTCACAATAAGTTAGGGATATTGTGGGGTTTAGGCAGATATTTTATTGAGGGTATGCATTCCACTTGAATGATTTTGTATATGATTAGACAATCGTATCTGCATGACAGACAAACCTTGTCACAGGAATAGGTAAAAACAGTCATTTAAAGAAAAACAAATTCATAAATTGACAACATACCAATATCCCAAGTTATTGTGAGTAGCGTATATTAATAAGTAATGTAAGGCCAACAAAAACAAAGAAGCATTTATAGCGTTAGCACACGTCACTTTCAACCCTGCGCGTCAACACTTTTTTTTTTACTTAGACATGCACCGTCTGTTGAGTGTTTCGATTAAAAACATGCTTTTATTGCTTAGAATTCACTCGCCACAAAAAAAGAGACTTCAACTTATGCTAAACATAGTATTTTTTTTGTTTGGCCTAACATGGTGGTGCTTTTGAACGGTCTTGTGATACATGCTATTGCAATGCCTTGTCTTCATCAAGGAACATGCTAAATTTGCATTGACTTCTAAGTGTTAACATGTCTGGCTATTCAACTTGATTTTCTTACCCAAGAAACGGCGTGACCAGCTGAACCAGTTCAGATCTGGATACAATCTCCTGGTTGTACAGGACCAGACATCGGAGGAAGTTCTCATACACCTCCTGGCTGCGTAGAGCCTTGCGTACCTGCACCAAACAAAGTAAATGCATTTTCCATACCACAAACGTCTAGCTACAAATGTGGACAAATGTCCATGAGGTTGGGAAATCTGAATGCAGTGAAAAACAACTTGGCTTCACCGGGATTTGGAACGCGGATCTGGTGCTTAACGTGCAGACACCCTACCAAGTTAGCTACAAAGCCAACTGGTGGTCTCGAAACATTGTATTGCAGTTGTTCCTCACTGATTGGGATTTGCTATCACATGACATTAACGAGCCATACAGAGGGATTATTTAGGAAAGACGCATTGGAAATATTTCTTTGTGAATACCGGCCCCGATGTCTAAAATTGGGGGTATACCTTATATGTGAGTGGCCCTTATAATCTGATTTTTATGCTAACCATTAAATAGTCTGACTTCTGATAAAACTACTTAGACATCCGGTAAGACTGTTACCTTGTCAAAGAAGGCAAATTCACTCAAGCTGCCATGTTTCCCAGCTTCGGCTAAAGACACATCCTTTACTGCTCCACTTTTCAGCTTCTATATTTTAGGGCAAAACATTTTTAAAGAATTAAAACAAAAAACAAGGGTCATATACAGCTCCTTAAGGGTGATTAACAGCTCCTTAAAGGCTTAGTGAAGTGAAAATTATCAACCATTTGTTTTTATACACGAATCAGAAAATCAAAGGGGCAAACTGAAATTTGTTTTCATTTCAGAAAGAAGTGACCTTTTATCTACTTCAAAATTTTCTTGACAGACGAGGGCGCTGTTTATTGCTAGTCATGGAGGAAACCCACAGTAGAACATTGTATTTCAAACAGTAGCAGTAGCCCACTGATCTATTTCTGACCCAAACAATCTTGTTGGGATTGTTGCAAATGACTGACTAAAAAAACTCAGTAAACTGTTACAGATCATAACACCAAGAAGTCACTGAAAATGACAAAAACGTTTGTACACCTGTAAGTCAATGGAGATTTCCTCTGTTGTCCCGAGATGACATCACGGATTTGCTACCAAAACGGAACAATCAAATTTTCTGAAATTGACCGAAATGTGTAAAACACACCTCTCTACTATTATTACATTTAATAAAAACCCTATTTCACACGTCCTTTAAGTATCGCTCGGGTTGATGAGGCAATAGACATTAAGTGTCTTTCCCATGGACATACATGAAAACACGAAGACAACTGGAACCCACAACCTCTCAATCATGAGCATGGCTATGTAGCCACTAGACCACACATGCCCCTGGTGGTATACTTTGCAATTTTGTATCACAAACTCTACCTTTGATGGTATCTGCGATGCATTACTGCCCGGCCTCTTCATGTGTCCTGCGCTTCCCGACGTGCCACTACGATTTTTATTATTGGATGCCGAGCCTGGCTTCTTGGCAATTCCCGTGTGGTCGTTACGCACGGCTGCGCGGACCATCATATCTTGCAAGGAAAACTGAAAAGCAACATATTAAAACTGTGACAGAATGAGATCATGTTTGGTATTCGGCAAAATTAGCTTCAGTCAAATACAGGTAAAAACAGAAAATAAAACAGAAAACCAATTAAGTTTAAATAAAATAAAAACCAATTAAAATTTTACTTCATGAGTTGATAAGAAAAACCTGACAAAGTGTTGATAGCAATAGTAACAAACACCACATGATTTTGTTCCCGCGTAAAATGGTACCTTTGTGGGAGAAATTGCCACTGAAAATTCTTTTTTAACCATTCATTCAACACAAAAACCATGCATGTTTTTTTATGGTTTTCTGAAGTTATATAACTACTTTTTCCGTATTAGGACGACCGTTTTGGGAAGAGTGCTCTGATGGGGAACCACTAAAACGGCAAATTTGTCGGCAAGAAACTCTGCCGTTGACACCCATTTTTTCGACTTAAAGTTCTCATAAAAATGTTTTTCAACCTAGACGAAAATGGTTACAAACCTAATAAAAATTGTGAGAAACCTAATAAAAATGGTTTTTGACCTAATAAAGATGGTTTTTGAAGCACTTGGCGTTAGGACGACCGGCTATCGGTCGCCCTAATGCGGTCGGTCGTCCTAATACGCCTTTTTTACCCATAACCGGTCGCCCTAATACGGGAAAGGTAGGTTGTATTATTGCACCTATGTGGCTGAAATTAGTTAGTTTATCAACATTATTCTTTAGTTATGTGATGCTGTTGTTCCTGTTTTTAATAGTTTTCCAATCATGTAATCTGTCTTTAAAGAAACTGGGGACTCACATTAGGAGGCCCAGGGACTCCTGACCCATTGGCATCTGGTAGAAACTGACCAAACTCCTGCAGTAAGTCTTCCTGATTCTTGAAGAGTTTAGCCACCTGTTCAAAGACCTGAGCCTCGGACAGGGTGGGTACGTACGTGCCCCCGGACTCCTTGACGGATCGCTGTTCCTTCTGGTAGGTGTGTAGGATCTCCAGGAAGGCTTTGTAGATCTCGGGCTGACCCTGGAACCGATTCTGAATAAAAAAAATTTGAAGTAGGAAATTCATATTTTTTTTTTTTTAATAACACAAATACTTGCTTGCCAGCCAGCATAACTAGGGCCCAATTTCATAGAGCTGCTTAAAGGTACACACCTGCCTACTGTTTACATGATTTAGTGATGTAGCAGCATTGACAATACTTTTTTGATGGTCGTTGCGAAAAAATTTCATCAAAATATCCCGTAATTTACTAAAGAAGTGCAAAAATAACGAAAACGGTCAAAAGACGGGTTATACGCTTTACCAGCCGTTGCAACTACGCGAGAGCCTCACGACTTTGTCACAAACGATTCGCTCTTCTCCTGCTCAGGATATCTCCAATTTTCTGCTCACGATTTCACTGGACAGCCTGGACGACCGAATAGGAATTTCCGTTTTCTTTTGAGGAGCTGGCATCATGTTTTTTCTTCACGAACGTACGTGCACCGAAGCAACACGCCCTTCCGTGTGTGTGTGCACTGGGGCTATTTGCCGTGTACTGCGCGGGGCAAATTTCTACACTCCACGGTAGCCTGCCGTAGCACGCGCTCGCTCCCGTTCTCCGGACTCTCGAAACAAACAATTATGTTCGAATTTTCATACTAATGTTTAACTTTGTTTCATACCTGTATAAATAGTCTCTCTTTTGTGAATTACTTATAAAAATTGGGGGGAAATCAGAGTTGAATTTGGTGCAGTTCTGCAGTAACAAACTTTTATACGGCTGGAAATACAACTAACTCACAAGACCACTTGACTTTTCGGAACCAGAATTTGGTTCCGAAAAGTCACGTGACTTTGGATTTTTCAAAAGTGCTCAAAAACGGCTAAATTTGACGGCGTCTTTTCAGGATATATCTAATTTACTCTCGAATGCGCTTCAGAATAATGTATGGGTCTATTTCTAGCCCAAAATAGCCCAACAAAGAAGGTGTGTGCCTTTAAGCGCAAGCTGAAAACGTGTGCTTACTGTAGCAGAAACGTTGTGCTAACGTTAAGGCTATTTCACAGCCGCGGCGTGCTTAAGCATGCGTGCACTTGGAAACCGCCATTGTTGCGTCACTATCATAAGCAAAATTTTGCTCTGCGGTTAAGGCAGGTTTTCAGTTGCTCACCGTTAACGATGTCTATGAAATAGCCTGACGCTCGGTTAACGGAAAATAGGCTGTTAAACAACTCTATGAAAGTGGGCCCTGTTGTAAAATCACACTGTAAAATTTGTTTTGTGGCCTTACGTTCCAACCCTAACAGAGTCATTAATTTTACAGTGGTTAAAGTGTGGTTATACAGGCCTATTTGCAAAGACCCAAAATCTTAACACATTATCGGGTCACCCAAAACACACGAACATTACATCTTTAATAGATATCAAGATGACAATCTGCAAGATTGGTGTTAATACACATGGGACACCCTTCAATTGAGGCAAAAAGCAATCCACGTGGGACACACTGGTATTTGGGTGCCATAAGCTTGGTTGTGTCCAACACACAATAACTCATACAGTTATTGCCGTTCACCCTGTTATACCCCAGTCACATTTCCAAACCGATGTCTTCCCGGGTAGTTTAGGGGCTGTTTTTTGGCACTTTCAGGAGGGGTCATTTTGGGAGTCAAATAATGCCGCATCATTGTGGAAGCAATGTGCATGCACGTTGTGTGTGTCCATAGCGTGCGTAATGCGCAATGCTAAGGCTCCCATTGGTGAATTAAACCGCGTTATGCCCACCAGAGAGACACACAGCGCACACACACATCGCTTCCACAATGACTCAGCATTATTGGACTTCCAAAATGGCGTATTTGCACGTGTTCGAAAGGGGTCAATAGTCCTCTAAAAAGCTGGTCCTACTGACCAGTATGAATTTCAGGTTAATTTTGACCCCTGCATTTTGATATAAAGTCTGCCATACCTTAATCTTGTTGACGTAGTTGATAGCATGGTTAAACTCAACCGGTTGGCTCGGCTGCTGTTGCTGCTGCTGCGGCTGCTGCTGCTGTGACTGTGGCATCTGCTGCGATGTTACCTGCGGCTGCTGCTGGCTAGGGGCTAGGCCATGCTGGGACGAAGCTGTTACAGCAGAGGGCGGAGGTGGGGGTGGGGGTTGGTGGGGCTGAGTGACGGTGGGCGGGGGCTGGGAATAGGTGTGGCCACCGGTGGCTGCTTGGTTGGCGTGGTGGTGGCTTGAGGATACTGAATGGTGAGCGGACTGTGGAAAAAAATAAATTATAATTCAATAGGGGATTTTCATAATGTACAGTAATGTAAGTTTAAGATGCACCCGTGTATAGGACTCGCCCCCCAATTTCTGATTTGGCGCATTTTCAATTGAAAGTTTGGACTCTATACAACTGATTCAGAGGACATTGCTCCATTGCATGAAGCTTACAAGTGTCTTTCAACTAAACATCAAGATACATAGGTAGGTGGTCACCATTGGCAGCTGATGGCCATAGACACCGGAGAATCCCCTTACTCTTCATAAAAAGTTGCACAGGGATATTTTAACCCTTTGACCGTCATATTTTTTCTAATGCAGAGTTATGATACAAATTTGTTGAGGGGTTAAGTGTGTTATACAACACACTGAGCCAACAGCTTTACATCTATCATTTCTGAAGAATGGAGCAATTGTGGTCAAGTGCCTTGCTCAAGGGCAAAGGTACTAGGACCGGTATCGAACCCGCAACAAAGTTTTCAGCCCGATATTGCGAGTCATCGAGCCAAACTACTCAGCCATGGTACCCTGTTGTCCGTTGATTAAATCATTATCCATTATTAATTAGGATTTGTTTTGTCCTACCCAACGTAACTTGGTTAGCACTGTACACTCAATTCTTCCCCGAAACACTTTTATTTATTTATTTATTTAATGAGTTTAATGAACTTCTATTCGCAGCCCGTAGGCTGAATTGCATGAAGCTTACAAGTATGTTCTACCTAAACATCGAGATACATAGGTGAGTGGCGCCATTGGCAGCCAACGAGAAAATGAGAAGAAAAAAACTATGAGAGAAAAAACTTCATAACGTGCTTTGGTGGGACTCGAACCTACAACCTCCTGCATATACCTTGAGACTCAAACCCACGACTTCCTGCATACCTTGCTTGGTACATGCTGTGGATGGTACTGCTGCGTATGAATCTGCTGCTGTTTTTGCGGCGTCATGGGTTTATTCTGCTGCTGTTGCTGGGCCGTTGGTGCTGACTGGGCAGGCACGGTCATACCAGGCCCAGTCAATGGTCCACCTGAGGTGTGTTGGGTGATATGACCCGTTGGTGTACTGACGTTGATTCTAGTAGGGTCACTGGCCTGGACCTCAATCTTGTAGCCAGGTGGCAGGAACGTGTTGAAGCCGACGATCAGGTCGGGATGTCCCTTGAAGAGGTTGGAGACTCGATTTATTACTCCGGGAGTGTCAATGCTAACAAAGAAAAAAGTAACAGAAATAAAGTGGCGTTTCCATTAACCTTTTTATTGTGCTTCCTCACAAAAAGTTACCATGAACTCGCGGGAACGTTCCACTGTGTATTCTTAACGAGCGTTCCCATTTGCCATCAGTCTTCAGTGTCCACGCGGAAAGTTACCGCGGCCCTGCAGCAAAATTTTCCTGTGCAAGCCCACTCTTTACTGCAGAGTCATGTTATTTTTACAGGGTGGAATTGTTCCCACTGGACTAAATACAACCCTGTAAAACTACCACAGCTGAGCAGAATGTTTCCACGGCCTCTCTCAGCCTGTACGTTTTACAGCGTGGTTGCAGTAACTTGACAGGGACGCTAGTTCTCTAAGTTTCCATTGGACTTCATTTTGTAATTGGGTAATTCCCAAAATTAGGGGTCCAAAAGTGTGACATGCTTTTAAAGATTTTCAAGTGTGTTTAGTGATTGAAAGTGGTTTTCCAGTAGAAAATATTTATTTTTGTTTCCATAAATGCCACTTAAATTTAACGCACCAAGGTTAATTTAAACTCATTCTACAGCTAATTTTCATTGGCGTAGGTAACCCGGGACATCAAATTCCTATTCAATATAATGGAACATATTATGAGCCTTTATGGTCTTTTGTTTAAGAAATTGGTGCTGTCCCCTGTAATCACAGGCCACAGTCTATTACTAAGAATTTGTGATCATCAGTGGCGATTTTTTTTTTTATGCACAGCATGCTGTACGTAACTGGGACACCAAACATTTTGGACCCCTCATTTTGGGAATTACCAAATTAAAACAAAAAAACTCAAATGGGAACACTACTTTAGTTACAGCCATTATCCTGAATATAACAGTGAAAACCTTGTTAAAAATGCTACACTCGGGAGTTTTAGACTGTCATGTTGACTATGTGGACTGAGATGTGATGACATCATTTTGAGGCTTTGTGCATGCATGAAGTCTCTTGATCATTCACTGCAAGAATTGAGAACACAGTAGTTTAAAGTATGGTTTTGCGTTCTCTCTGAAACCTGAACACGATGCATCACGTCTCAGTCCAGAGCGTTATCTCCATGTGTGGTTGAGGATGTGTATGATAAAAACTCAGCTCAGTCAGCTCAGTACCTCATCTACATTCCGAGAAAAACAATGGAAACTGCATCTGTGTTTTCAAAAATTTATGTGAAGCCACCATCTCATTTAGGATGGTTCCCTGGCTATATTGCACAAAAAATGAGTTATAAAAACTGAGTTATGAAGGCGCCCTTGTTTTTTAAAAAATGTGTGCGCACAAACATTTATACAAATTCATCTTCAATTATCATTTTCTTACAAAAAGATATGATCTCACGCAAAATCATTGCATTAGACAGTTGGAATCATTTCTGTCTTCCATTTCAGAAAGTTTTTTTTCTTTAATCAAAGTGTTGAATTTTTGATACATGCTTTAAAGGCTATCCTTTTGCGCAATAATAAGACGTCCTTGGGGTTTTGCAGATTACCTTGCTTTAACAGGAACCTTGTACATTGTATTATCAGGAATGAAAACAATGAAAAACAAAGGATTAGGACCTGGAATGTTCCTTGTTATAAGCAGAATGTTGTATTAACAGTGCTCTGATTAACGAGGTTCAACTGTAATACCTTTGTGACTTGAATTCCTTCATGATATCCAGGAAGTCATTATAGACCTGCGGCTGGCTGCCAAACTGCAGCTTGACTTGATCCAAATAGGACAATGCATCCTCCACCTTCAGCCGCTGATACTGCTGCTGCTGCTGTTGTTGCTGCTGGTGACCCTGCACTTGTGCTGCTTGGGCCTATCGTAATAGGAAAACAAAATGTATGGACGAGAAGGAATTGAATAACTATTTTTCAAAATGATACTTTTGAATGGACAGCAAAGTTTCTGATTAGCTTCCCACTTATTCATGTCTTGTACAAGGTGGATACAAAAAAAAACCGAAACCGAAATATTATTGCTAATTGTGACTAAAGTAGGGCACATATGAATCGAAGGGAGATATCATCCGTTAGGGTGGAATCTCCTCTTTAAAATGACACCTTGACCATGTCATTATGTTTCCGGTTTACTGAGCAGTGACCAGTGTTATGCAAGGGTCTAGTTATGGATTTGCGCCACTTTCTTGAATGCATGGCATAGACTGTTTGGACGACCAAGTGTTTGTCCGGCCAATTTTATTTTGTCTGGGCGGCAAATGTTTGTCTGGGTGCTAACAACACCTGTGATGATTTTGTCCGAATGCGCTGCCTAGTGCAGAACCCTACGCTACTATAAATACAAATCTAATACATGACCTATACACCTGTGAAAATCTATCAGTTAATCATTGCACCAGGCCGAGAACAAAAGAGCCGCTGTTTTTGAAATCAGCATACTACAAGTTATGGAACTGTGGCTCTACATTACATGTATATTTGTCCCTCACCTGTGCCTGGGCATGTGTCTGATGTACAACCTGTTGCTGATGAGCCACTGCAGCTACTTGCTGTGCATTGGCTGGATGAGGGTGGGGGTGTGAATGATGAACCCCACCATGGTGGCCTGCTGCCTGACCTACTGCGGGTACCCTAAAGAAAATAAAACAATTTTTTTTGTTAAAAGGAAAATACAAAAATATTAAGTTGTAGTCAAACCTGTGCATAAAAACCATTCAAAGGACGAGGTAAAAGTGGCCTTAATAGGCAGGTGGCCTTATATACACTGATTTATATATATATATATATATATATATGGGTCTTTCCACAGTAATGGGGCACATTTCTGTAACATTCAAGATCTTAGGTCTAAGTTCACTTCAAATGTCTTAATTTTATCTTTAAATTATCAAGCTAAACTGAGGAAATAACTTTTTCACCAAGGAGTACGAAAAATAGTCCTACAACATACATTTGTGAAAACCCCGTGCACAAATGTTCCTATTACGCATGTAACAAAGACGGAAACAAATGTCACAAAATGGTCTGTCCACGTTACATACGTAATAGGAAAATTTGTACACAAGCTTTTCAAAAATGTATGTTGTGGCAGCAATTTCTTACCTTTTTGGGCAAAAGTTACCTCCTTAGAACAAAACAAGGACATTTCTTTAATTTTGAGATAAACTAAAGACATCTGAAAGGAATTATTGACTTATTTTTCAAATGTACCCCATTACTGTGGACACTGGACAGACCCATATATACAATGAAATGGGTAATCGAATCTCTGAATGAAGCAACCATCTGCCGTCTTACTTCAGGAAAGACAATGCCTTGCCTGGACATACTATACTATACTGAGCAACAAAAGAAACACAATTTGTCTCCACTTTTTGATTGAAAAAAAACAGTCAATCTGAGAGTGGGAATTTTATGCTTTATGCACCTACATGTATGCAAATGATGCTGTTAAGACTTATGTGGACATTTCAATATCAACTTCATTACAAAATAAATTGTTAATCTTTGATTAAAATGAAAATTTGCATTTCTTTTGTTGCTCGGTATATTTAGGGCAGTAGGTAGGAAATATCTTTTTATTTTGCTCTAAATTTTTCAGCCGAAAATATTAGGGTGGGATGACAATCAGTATTTTGTTTACCACTCGCACATTACAACATTGCAAATCTACAAGAGTGAGCCACTTTTTCATGCTTTGAAGGGGTAAACAAATAAAGGAGATGTACACAAAATTTAGGTTTTAGGTAGGCACAATAGGTTTTTCGTTTTTTATTGACTTCCGAGCAAAAAGATATAGGTTCTGCATGATTTTCTAGTTCGGGGCGGGTAATAGGAAACAGCTATTTTTTTTCATTGGCCTTAAATGCCACTTTGCTTTGTCTTCCTGATTGATCTTAACAATTCTGAGCATGAATATCAAGTTTGGGAAATTCAGACCCAGTCTTACGTTTAAAGAGGCCACTTTTTCTAAATGATTTACAATACATTATATTACACAGGGGGAATTTTGTGCGGCCACTAGGGACACTGTGACCTTTCTGTGTATCACCCCGTTTACACTCGATTCGCCTTTGCCGAATCGAACTCCGCAATTTCCAAAAAGGGGAGTTGAAGCCGGGTAGGCACTAAGTGTAAACGCAAAAGGTGAATTGAAAAAGGCGGATCAGACCCGGGTCTGATTCGCCTTTTTCAAGTCACCTTTGGGGTAGGGTTGAACCCCGCAATTGCGGGGTTGAACCCTGCAATCGTCAAGGTCGCTTGTAGTGCAATTTGAGTGTCCTTGGGGCGGTTCCCGCAGTGTAGTAGATTTAATTGACCAATCTGGCACTAGTGCAGCAACACCTAACAGCTCACGCATGCGCTGCAGTTACATTTAGTGGTGACTTTTGCGGTTTCTGAAGCGAGTTGAAACTATTTGGGGTGTAGTGTAAACGCGGCAAATGTTCAGTTTTGTGGTCGCAATAAAAATGCTGGATCTGTATCCACCTTTGCCGATTCGAGTGTAAACACGGTGTATGTGGTTGGTGTAGGTGTTTACTGTAACAGTAAAATGGTAACTTGGTGCCAAAAATTGAAATCCAAGACTTACGGGTACGCCTGCATGGGATGAAACTGCAGTCCACTTGCCATGTTCCCCTCCTGAACCTGCTCAAAACTGGCCACAGGGGCCGGTGCCAGCACACGCTGCTGTGCAAAGGCAGACTCCTGGCCTGGGGTGGCTCGACGCTGCTGAAATGGACCCTCTTGCACCTCGTTGCCACGTTTCATAGTGTCATGAGAACAGCTGAAGGTTTATGCGGGCTTCCTGTAGAATTCTAGAAGTAAACAAAGGAGAGGGTCATTAACAAGAGACTCTGGCACATGTTCAATACATTGTATTGCACACACGTGGACAGCCTGCCATTTTGGGAGTCAAAATTAAGGCATCTCATTGGTGTTTTGCTGTGCGTCTGCCTTTAAAAAGGTGCAACACGCGCTTAAAGGAGCGTGTCCATATCACATTTTGAGCGCCCCCCTCCCCAACCACCCTCCCCATTTTTGAGATTTTGATATAATTTTTCATTTTTTACTTTACTATTTCTGAAATTTCGTGCTTTCAATCCATATATTTGTAAGGATATCGTCCAAAAAACACTGATGTTTTGTAAACTAATTTACCCGTTCCATTAAAAGCAGCGCAGTGATTACACCAACCTTTTTGCTTCCACATCCAAATTGGAGATTGTAAATTTCTTCCCATGGATAATGATTTAGAGAAGTATTTTGTATGATTGTTAGGTTAAAACGAAATCTCTTTTCTGGAAAAATCTGAGCTCAAACTACCATTCACTTAGTCAAACATTTTATTAGTAGTACCCTAATTTGGTAATCCTGGTTTTTTATATCTCTAAACCCTGTTTTAAAAAACATGAACAGAAAAGACAAACAAAACCAATAGACATTTCATTTAATCCAATGAAAAAGAAACAAATGCTGATTCTATTTTACATATTATTTTTCAAGAGGTTTTCTACATGTGGCTAATGTAAGCAACCATACATATCTCTGTACATAAATGCATAAAATGACAGTTTGTCAATATTAAATGTATGCATTTGTACATACATGTACTTTCTCCCTTCAGGGGGAAATTAAAACCTGTGAATGACCTACAAAAAAAAGCAAGGAAAGTATTTTCACGTGGTGATATTAATACTGGTATTCAGGCCTGCATGATCAGATGCACGCATACCAAACTTTAACATTCAAAAAGTAAACAGTAAATTCTGTGCAAGTGTTTAAGTGTGCAGTATATGTACCAGTACATGTACCGGTACTGCAGTCAGCATGCCACAATACCATATTCTCATTCCTGTCCATTTGAACTCTGCATATTATGTGAATCTGTACATCTTCAAGTGCGGCGCATTAGGCATGGGCATATGTACAAAATGTTCTTGGCACACTGCCAATTACTTGCCTGTCATTTCCCAAACCCCTCTAGTCCTGGTGAAAGTCGTAACGTAAGACAATGCCATTAGGCCAAAAAAAAAATACCTGTGTTTCCTATTTACATAACAAATATATCTGTTTTATTTTGCTCTAAATTATTTCAGCCGAAAATATTAGGGTGGGATGACGGTCAGTATTTTTTTACCACTCGCACAAGTATTACAACATTGCAAATACACAAAGAGTGAGCCACTTTTTCTTGCTTTGAAAGGGCAACAAAATAAAGGCGATGTACACAAAATTTAGATTTTAGGTTAGCACAATACGTTTTTTATCTTTTATTGATTTTTGAGCAAAAAGATATAGGTTCTGCATGATTTTCTAGGTTGGGGCAGGTAATAGGAAACAATTTTTTTTCTTGGCCTTACTACATGTAGCAACCAACATAATACTTGTAAGTAAAAATGAGCATACTGCCAATGGCCATTTTATGTACTTATCAGCTGTAACGAGTGCGCACCATGGATACTTATGTGCCATGTCACGTGATCTGATTTGTTTTCCTGTGTTGAACATTACATGTGACAGCAAAATGGAGTGGTCAACGGTAATTTTATACAGAAAATCATTATTTTGCCCTTGTTTTTGGGTGATTTTTCAATGCAAAAATCTGACAAATTAGGCTCCTTGGAGAATTTTTGAATGCCTATGATACACTTACCATATGTATACTGTACATAGATACCGCCTGGAATGTCCGTACTCCGCCTGGAATTTCCATTGTGTTTTGATATTTTAATGAGCGTGGATCCGCCACAGATTTCTACTTATGGTCGCAAAAACTCGACCTAGCCTGTACGATTATACTACCTTTTTTATCCAGAGCAGGTCACATATTACAAAGATCGGCCTGCATGGTGAACTGTACGTATTAAAAATAGGATGGATTGCCGAGGGACCGACAACGGCTGTTTCAGTCTCGTTATGTCCGCCAACACAAGACTGAAACAGCCGTCGGTCCCTCGGACACCCATCCTATTTTTAAAACGTGCAGTTCGCGATGGCTATGCCAACTGATCTTTGTAATATGCCAATGACAGGTCACAGATCAGATCTAAAAATGGGCAATAGACACACTTAAAGGTGAGTGTCTAGATTTTCTGGAAATTTTAGATCTAACTTAATTATATAAAATACACCAAAAAAATACTATTTATTACAAGAGGACCCCAAAAAAAAAAGTATCAAGAGTAAGTTAACGTCGTGATTGTAAATAGCACTTGACACGACATGATATTGTGCTGATTCGCTTCCATACCAGAATTTGAAACCAGACTGAAGTTTGCTTTTCCCTACTATATTTCGTAACGCTAATAGCTGTATGTAGCATAATTTCTACTCACATTGGAGCCTCTATACGAAATATCCAAATGCAGTCTTTTTCGAGAGAAAAATACTTTTAATGACCCATTTTTGAACTGACATTGACAAACTAACGAACTCATCGGACATGGAAGAGACTGGTGCCCATTCATATACTGTGTCACTCCGTTTCACACTGCGCTGACCTTCTGGAAACTGTACTGAAGCACAAGCCAAAAAAATGTATGGCGCCACCACGCGGCAGATTCATGCCACATAGTCAGGGCTCGATGAGAGCGCTACGTAGCGATTCGCGTAAATGAAGCCAGGGTACTGGGGACAAACCGCTCACTGGCTTGGTGCATCTCAGAAATATTAGCGTTGCTAAATCAAAAATCCGGTTTGAACGTCAACTTGAACGTTCACGTCTGTTGAGGGTAGATAAAACCACAAAAAATCCCAAAAGCATACAAGATGGAAATCGCAAAGACCATCTGAAGCCGAATCAAGAACTTTAGAAAATGGCTATAATGCAACGTATTGACGCAAACTACACGGCGCTAAAATATTCGCGCCACTTGCAGACTACCAGCGGCGCGCTATTATGGCTGTGTGGATTTTCTATGGCGTGTAAGGCTACCTAGTACCAGTTTATCTCAAAAACAGAAAATACAAGGTCAGATTTAAAATGTTGTAAACTTTTTGCTCAATTAACCTTTCGCACAGGTGATAAATGAGATTTTAAGATTTTTTACACTGGACCCTGAATCGGTAGGTGAAACTGCTAATTTTGACGTGGTATGAAAATGGTAGCTGCATGTGTTAAAACTTATATACAGTCGATGAAGTCGACGAGTCTCACAGAGTCCCGAACGCTCTCGGGGTCAACTTACACGGTCTATTCTAGGAGTAATGAAGCGTGGCAAAATTACAGGAATTTCAACATTCCAGTTTCATGTCCCTGCCTAGGGCTAGGCTAAAGCTCCCGTAGCGTTACCGGCAAGTCAATATCAAAGAAGATTGTAAAAAGAGCATGAAGAGATCTAGGCCTAAAACGCAGTAAAATATTGGGTCTAGTGCGGGTCAGAATCTCTTACCCAACCATTACCATGCATGCCATCCCAACCAGTATTTTCTCTTAACTTGAACATTATGCCTGTGTTGTCTGACAACAAAACAGCCCATGTTCACATTTGCTCTGAAACAACATAATGCTCCTGACAATGCTGGCAATGATGACGAAGCATCGACTAAGGCTAGTGGACACGGAAATTCGTGGACACAAACGAAACGGCAGCGCCGTGGCCTACAGACGTACTTCAACTGCACTCTGCATGATGCAGTAGTATACTGTGGCTGTATTTATGTAGTGTAGGGCGGCCCAAAATCAGATGGACGGAGGAGAAAACAGGACGGAAATTTCCACACAGTTCAACAGAGTTAAAAATAAATTCCTCACCAGAATCGTCGAAAACCACTTTTTACAGGAGCACATTTCTGAAGTGTTAGCTGGAAGTTAAAAGCTTAGTGGTATCAACAATGTGTTTTGACACAGCTTGCACCAAAGACGTTTTATCGCGATTCTGCTCTGCTGCTGGTTTTTGCAAACATGGCGACTAGAGTTCACAGTGTTGGAACCTTTTACGCATTTTTAGGGGGGTGTTCACATGTGTCTTAGTTTTTTTTTAATGGATATGCACACGAACAAACACTAAAGTGCACTGTTTTGAATTTTAAATTGATTTATTGGCTACAGTAAAGTCTAGATAATGATACGTGTCATTCAGTGTGAAGCATCAATGTTTGAAATTTTGTGGTTTCCATATTGGCACCCCCGTTTCAATTTTGGACGAGACCAGTAAACAAATTGCTGTACGGACTGATCTAGTGATCAGACAGGAAACCTTTAGCTTTGCAGTTTGGATACCGACTACAAAACGACAGCAATTTACATTTAATTTCAAAGTAATTTGCACAAAACATGTACAGAAATTGTCTATAAGAACCACACTTCATTACTATATAGGATACCAGTAATTTGGGTAATTATATGAGTTGTTTAAGGGACGGACAAAAATCTGTCCAATCGGGATTTTTCGTACACGGTGCGTTTTTTATGCACAGCTGTATTGTTCCAATAACTCGATCGAGACCCTCCAAATAAAGCCCTAAAATGTCGTTAAATCGAAGCAAACATCTGACATTTTCACTAAAAAGGCTGTTTTACGAAATTAGTACAATAATTACGTACGTTTTGAACGTCATTAAATAAATTGGAATGGGAATTTCTGCACCTAAAATCGTTCATCAGCTGTGCACTATCTTAGCGGTTTACCATCGTCGCTATGTGTCATCTCGTCGTGATGAGGATGCAAAAATCCCACTCAAAAAAACGATTACGCAGCTTCGTTTGCCACTTCCGTGAATAATATTGAAAGTAAGCACTTAGTAGGGGGAGAATGGAACTACGGTTTCATAGTTACCTTAATGAAATCGGCAAAGCTACGGCAGAAATTTGCATCGGCAAGTACGATCTGGCATCATGCAGCAATAGCGATTCGAGCACAGCGCCCAACATCAACACAAGCTCCAGCGCGCGGTACGGTGGGTAGGGGCCGCGCCGATAGTCGGGACCGTACCGGGAGCTCGACTAGTGGAACCGTACCTCGGTAATGTAACCGTTATCCCAACATTTTACCATAAAATAGTGGTACCAATATAATCAGTCATAAATGTAACAACAACAGAGTGAAAATTACCTTGGTTGACCCTTTGATGACCGTGATTCGGAAAGATTCTCGTCAAACGGCCATTCCGAACGAGACGACCTCTACAAACGTAACACTCAAACGTAAAAATTGCCTTGCTTCTGCCAGTGATAATGTGCATAATTACCTAGTGTCGACCAATCACAAAGCTCTCTTTCCTTTCATGCTCCCCGCGTAAAAAGGTGAATACTTCCGGGTTTGAGCGCTTAATTCAAAACAAGATATTGATTGAATACAAAGTCTGTGTAATATTTTTATGTAAAAATGTATTCACGCTCTCATTCTCAAGTCCATCGTACATGTATAAATTACGTACAATGAAGGCCAAGCCAGCTCGACAGTGGCAGTCTGTCTGGCAGAGGCTTATCTTGGACATCGGATAAGACTGTGCAATGGGGCTTAGGGCGAAGAATATGGATGCTTGCAACACCCCGAAATGTTAACGCCTCTGAAAAAACGCAACTCGGAAGCATGGTTTCCGTTTTTACAATCTACGTGTCTTAAATCATACGTCAAAGTACGGGATAAAAAATTTTTTATTCGGATTCAGACCCGAGACTTCTGACACATCGGGCACATACTCATATAGCCGAGCGAAGACCCACGGTGGTGCACACGTTTTGCCCACGAAAATGAGCGTGTTCAGATTTGTGTACAAAATGGGTTTTGTTTTACCCTAAGAAACATATAAAATAACTCCCAAAAATATGAGAAGAAAACAGGAAATTTGCAATATAATTTGGATGTGGAAGCAAAAAGGTGTATGTAGGCTACACTGCTTTATGGAACCAGATAAATCAGTTTACACTACTTTGTTATTGACTTTTAAGTTTAAAGGGCTGTGACATGCTAAACAACTTTGTGCCTAAGCTTTGCTTCATAATGACGGATTACTTGTTCAGAAAGACATACTATTGTTCGTTTGGATGTAAAATCAATAAAAGGTGGCCTTTTTCAACTTTGAAGATTTCATTGCAATAAATCACAGACAGAGGACGCTGTTTGGAGTGCATCACGTAAGGAAGACAGAAGGGAAAAGTTAAGAAAAAACATAAGACTTCAAGTTGGACTTGTTGCAAATTGCTGCAGTTTCAGGAAAATTGAGAAAAAGGTGCACAGTTGAATGTGATTTTCCTGCGTTTGCCTCTTGTGACATCATGACCTTGGTCATGAATATGCATATTTTCATTAGCATAAAAACTAAAAACCTTTGTTTTAACCCCCAAAGCAAGCTCCAAATAGGATTTTTATGACTTTAACTGAGTAGAGTGGTTTTAAAGCGTAGATTTCATTGATAAAAATCCTAGCAGCAATGCGCGCGCGCCAAATTCGTGCAACACGCCAATATTTCCCCATCGGTGTGGCGCGCGGACGTCTACACTCGCAGTAATTTTCCGGGAGAAATGGCCCAAAAAAAATGTAACAAATCGACATTGTGGTGCATGCACATCATAACAACAATACTTCACAGCTTATGGTTAATGAGTTAACTGGGGTTAAAGGCCCAGTGGATCATTTGCAATGACCCCAAAAAAGTAATTGACGAGTTTACAGGGGAAAAGTTCTGAAAGTAATATAAAGATTGAATTAATAGCAACTATCCATTGAAAGGTTTTCGCTCAAAATTATATATTTTTACCAGAAAATAATCCGTAAAGATTAAATTATTTAGATCGTTTGCAAACGATTTACTTATTTTTGGTTCGCATCTACGCGGTCCAAAATGCATGGGCGCTGTGTACTCCGTGTGCGTGTTCCAACGCGATGCATTTTTATGGATCGCGCGCACACGCAGTATGTGCGCCACAGAGTGCATGAGAACGAATATTTGAAACACCCCGCCAAGACCAGGAAAATGCATATGGATTTTCATGGTTTTTTTAAACGTGGTACATTTAAAGGCCCAGTGGATCATTTGCAATGACCCCAAAAAGTATTCGACGAGTTTACAGGGGGAAAGTTCTGAAAGTAAAGATTGAATTAATAGCAACTACCCAATGAAAGGTTTCCGCTCAAAATGATATATTTTACCCGAAAATAATCCGTAAAGATGAAATTATTTAGATCGTTTGCAAACGATTTACTTATTTTTGGTTCGCATCTACGCGGTCCAAAATGCATGGGCGCTGTGTACTCCGCGTGCGTGTTCCAACGCGATGCAGCTTTATGGAGCGCGCGCAGACGCGCGCAATATATGATGTGCGCCACAGAGTGCATGACGCAAGCCACATAGTACCCGATCAACTGAGAACGAATATTTGAAACACCCCGCCAAGACCAGGAAAACGCATGTGGATTTTCATGGTTTTTTTAAACGTGGTACATTTGACAAAGCTGAAATTTCTTCGGATGAGTTTGTTGTTGTCTTTCTTTTGATTTATAATGGTTTTATTCGCAGAATCGCTCAAAAACAGATCATCCACAGGGCCTTTAACAAAGCTGAAATTTCTTCGGATGAGTTTGTTGATGTCTTTTTTTATTATTTATAATGGTTTTATTCGCAGAATCGCTCAAAAACTTTAAGGCCATTTACCATTAACATTAAAGGCACAGGGCCGTCAGCAATGCGCGCGCGCCAAACTCGGGCCATGAAATACGCAGCTCCGTGCCTTTGCTACATAGAGCTAGCTGCGTATTTCGTGGCACGAATTTGGCGCGCGCATTGCTGACGAGCCCCTGCCTTTAATGTGTGCCGTGTGGGATAAGTCTCGTGCCCAGATCTCTGATGGGGGACGGGGGCAACTTTACGGTGGTTTTACGATTATACGACAAAACGAACAGCGATTTAACACGTTTTGTTCTATATGAATACTTTATTTTATATCTGGAAAAAAATGATTATGGAAAGACTCCCAATACCTTTGAAAAATACATTAATTTTACTTATTTAATATAAAATAGACTTTTCACTATTTCTATAATTAGTCATTCTTAATAAGGCTTTTCGAAGTTACCCCCACTCTTTGGATAAGCAAACCGTTTAGCATAATATTCCTTCGTATTTTGCGTAGTACTTTTGACGGTTGACTATAACTAATTGTGCATTTTATTTCCAATTCATTTATATCCAAAACAGCTGCCCAAAACACAACCTTGCCTTGGACACGAAGAACAGCAATAGGTAAAGAATGGACACATTTCGTTTTCGCGTTTATCCAAAAATAAACGGCAACAGCGAGTTGGCGCGTGCGCAACTGGGTGTTCTTCGAAAAGGCCTGTGAAATATGGCCAATTTACACGATCATACTTTTTTTCAAGAACTTCATCCAACATTTTTTATGATGTTCAGGAGAAAAAGTTCTATCGTGTATTATGGAAATTTGAACGTCTGCGAACAAGCTTGAACATGTTCGAGTATATCGAGTATAATTTAAACATGCTGTACGATGTTCAACTTCTAAACCAATTACAGAATTGGGTCACATGGTATTTCAGGTTGTAAGAAAATCCACAAAATCCATAAAATATTCATGCACAATCTCTGGAACTTCCAGTGACCTTGAACAAGTGTAAACATCGGTCATACATTTGTTGGATGGAATTTTAGAACAAAAGTATGATTGTGTAGTACTGTAGGCCTAAAAGCATATTGCAATACTTAATGTTATATCAAAATCGTCAAGCATACCCGCTTTATCTATGTATTTCAAAATGACATTTACACATTCACAGTTTTACAGTGGAGTACTATACTATGGCCATGCGGCCCCTTCGTGGTGCATGTTTTTTCTTGAGCATTTGCTACAAATCGCTCCAGGAGAAAATGAGTGCCTGCGCGGAAGCTACAAGCATACATGGGCGGATCCAGGAATTTTTTCAGGAGGGGGTTTTGCCACCAGGGAGGGGTTTTGCCTATCAGATTTTTATGTCTGCTCGTTTCGGACAGGCGGACACGCAAAAAATGCATTACATTATATTTTTTGGTGTCGGGGGGGGGGAGGGGGAGGGGGGGGTGGGGGGGGGGGGGGGGTTTGACCCCCAAAACACCCCCTCTGGATCCGCGCCTGGCATAGGTGTTGTGTGTGGCCGGCTATACGCCCATAAGCGCCTAAATGACAGCTGTCAAGCTGCAAGTCTTAGAGAGAATAAGAGGGTTATACTGACAAAGTGAGGACTAAAGACTTTAACATTATTGCTAGCATGCTTGATTATTTTAGTCAGACGGTTTACTACCCTAACCCTGCTCAATCCTCCAAAATCAATATGATTTTACATACACACTAGGGCGTTAGGTTCTAAGTACCCGGTACTGCCTAAAAATACATTAATATAAGTCGGGGTAGGTATACTACAATGTCTTTAGAAGTCGTAAATTACGGTGCCTTGTTATTAAAGGAACTTTGTATTTGTAGAACAAAACGCTTAATAATCCAACTTACAGCAAGGCACAAAAACGGCTGTATAAATATGGCGTTTTTCACAGAGTTGCCATTGTCTAAGATACAAATTATGTTTTTACCTTAAAATAAAGTAAATGCTTTACCATTCGTTTGGAGAACAAAAAATCGAATTTGCCGAGAACCACGGATAATATAACTTTAAGCAGTACAAAATGTATAGCCAAGAATTATTTGTATACTATGAAAAATATGTTTCAAATATTGATAGGCCAAAAAAACAATTACAATTCAACAAAGAATTTTATTAACTTACAAAAATATACGTCATTTTGTTACATCTTTAAGATTTGAAAAAGCAATATACCGTGATGCACATGCACTAATTGCACAGCTTCTACAAATTATAATACAACTAAGCAAATTTATCTGATTAAAACCTTGTCCAGGACCGAAACCTGTTATAAGCATGTTTCCTTTATTTTGACATTCATATATTGCTTCAAATTACCAAACATCATTCTGTACAAATAAAACCAAATAGTCAGAAGTTGAATGTTAACTAATCAGATGATATCCTGAAACTGTTGTTAAAACATGTACAGTATTGCAGAAAAAAATATATTCTATGCATTTTGCAAAATTTATAGCACAATGCATACTTCATCACAATGCTGTGAAATATTTCAGAACACAATTATGTTGCACAAATAAACCTTATTGTTGTGTCAATGAGCATATCTGGAATTCTTATCAAAAATAGAAATATAATTCTTTTATTATTTTAAAAATTCCGTACAAAGGCGAAAACAATTGGGTTTTAGCTTCTATGCATACAGTAGTTCCGACCTTTCAATCAACCGAACCCGCCGACCAATCACAACAGAGCTAGCAGACAGCGCCCACATAGGTCAAAGTGCATTGCCTCACAAAAAATTGTCCGCTTGAATTTCGCACGCTTTCCCCCGCAAATTTATCCTGAGCTTGGGGTTCGACCCCAAGCTCAGGATCAAGTGTAAACATGCTGTCAGTGGTTAGGGGTACCTGCCTTCCAGAGTCTCCCCTTTGAGTCTACATGTAATTTTATGTGCTGTGCATCTTAATCTACAGATTGGCTGTTGAAGTAAGGTAGATATCCGATGTGCAGTCACCTCCTGGGTAGCGTATCTCATGAGCCAGGGATGGTCCGTCAGGCTCCTTGCCGAAATCAACCAGGAAATCCCTGTTGACACTCAGTCCACCAACATCTGTGTTAACGTCAATTTGCATCATGACAGAACCATACCTGTAATAAGATGGAATGATTCCGTGAGTAGAGGCTCCCTTTGTAGTAAACAGCTCATATGTGACCTTCATTTGAAAGTAAACAATTCTGGACACCAGCCATTACGCAAATGTTACACGCGCAGGGCAAAAGTACCTGGACTGGTTTTTGAACCCATTTTATGGTGCTTCCACCCACAGTTTGCGAGTCAGTGGCCTAAACCACTCGGCCACAGCACTTCCATTTTGGGCCCAAGTTATCTCTTCAGAACAACTGAAACTTCTTTCTTTTATTTTTAGACCAGACAAAGGTATTTTCTGGAAAATATGGTCTGTGTTGCCAAAATGACCCCTTTACTGTGGAAAGAAAGACTCATGTAAAGAAAAGAAAATATCTGATAAAAATGACAAATAAAATCAGTGTGAGTGTGTTAAAAATAGCCAGTCAAAAAGCATGTATTTGGAATTTATTTTAAAACTAATTAAATTTGCTTTTATTTCCTGAACTTTAGACAAAATAGCAGGCTTGAGCCATATAAGGCACATCCTGGGTTTTTTATGTTAGTGAACTAATGCAGCTACTGTTTCGAAAATCATACAAAAAATTATAGTTTAATGAAAATAACAATGTAAGCCCAACTTCCAAACTATATTTTTTAACGTACTTGCACATTTCAGGATAAAACTGCTTGTCATAACCACTGTAGAGTGAGGTGGTGACGTAGAGTCGTTTGCCATCTAGACTAAGCTGAATCATCTGTGGTCCGCCTTGGATACGCTTTCCAGCCAAGTACAGTGGATCCGGCTGCTTGCTAAGCTCCTTATCCTCAGTCACCTTCACTGGACCATCACTGCATGCAAGCCCTCCCACGAACACCTGGGATGTTAACAATCAAGTGAGCAGGGATGCTTAGCAACAGAACATATTTAGCAATATACTGCAGTACAAGAGGCTGCTATATCAACACGCATGCCAGTCAGTTCTCTAATATTAGGCAGGACAATGAACAAATTGAAAGCGCTTCTTTGAATCAAATTTACAATTCCCCTGAATTTCGGTACAGGGGTTCCCAAGTTATGGCCAAAAAAGGTTTTGAAAAAAAAGTACCAATTCCCAGACAACTCAACAAATAAATGGCAAAAATCTAAAAATTGTGATTTCACACCAACTTTTTATTATATTCATAGGCTTTAAATATCTTATTTGCTCTTTTCCTTGAAGTAAATCACCCAAACTTTACATAGTGTTTCTTTCCCAAGTTATACACCTCATTATTTAAATACAGTGCATTAAAAAAGCTTGTAAGTTCACAAACGGGCCAACTTTTAAGCCCAAATTGCCTACATTTCAAGGTGTGTAGTTCAGATGCCTTATTCTCGGTGATCTGAGGCAATGTAATGTGTCATTTTTACATATATGAATGTCTGCTGCCTTGATTAAAAATATAAGTGTGTTACAAATAATACTAATTTTCAGTTCTTGTGAAACAGTGGCCCAAATTTGGGCTAAAAGACAAAACAAATTCTTAAAAGTCGAGTTTTGGGGTAGAAAATATTCAAGAATTTGCAGCACAAAATACCAGATAAAAACGTGTACATGAATGTGAAATGCTTTGAAGCTTGATCATCATTCTGAAGAGATCTTAGAACAGATGAAAACCAAAAACCAACATCTGTGACGAGAAAACTTGCTGTGACTAAGATTTAAGTCCGAGTTCTTAGACCTCCTCGTGATATGACTGGTGCTAAAAGACATTGATGTTTTACGTGCATCTAAACCTCCCTTAATAGACCCATACATTATTCTGAAGCGCATTCGAGAGTAAATTAGATATATCCTGAAAAGACGCCGTCAAATTTAGCCGTTTTTGAGCACTTTTGAAAAATCCAAGGTCACGTGACTTTTCGGAACCAAATTCTGGTTCCGAAAAGTCACGTGGTCTTGTGAGTTAGTTGTATTTCCAGCCGTATAAAAGTTTGTTACTGCAAAACTGCACAAAATTCAACTCTGATTTCCCCCCAATATTTATAAGTAATTCACAAAAGTATGAAAATTCGAACATAATTGTTTGTTTCGAGAGTCCGGAGAACGGAAGCGAGCGCGTGCTACGGCAGGCTACCGTGGAGTGTAGAAATTTGCCCCGCGCAGTATACGGCAAATAGCCTCAGTGCACACACACACACACACGGGCGTGTTGCTTCGGTGCAAGTACGTTCGTGAAGAAAAAACATGATGCCAACTCGTCAAAAGAAAACGGAAATTCGTATTCGGTCGTCCGGGCTGTCCAGTGAAATCGTGAGCAGAAAATTGGAGATATCCTGAGCAGGAGAAGAGCGAATCGTTTGTGACAAAGTCGTGAGGCTCTCGCGTAGTTGCAACGGCTGGTAAAGTGTATAACCCGTCTTTTGACCGTTTTCATTATTTTTGCACTTCTTTAGTAAATTACGGGATATTTTGATGAAATGTTTTCGCAACGACCATCAAAAAAGTATTGTCAATGCTGCTACATCACTAAATCATGTAAACAGTAGGCAGGTATGTACCTTTAAATACCCAAATTTGTAAGTTGTAATAAAACTTCAATCTCGGTTTAGTTATGTTACACTTTATCCATTTCTACATAATTTACGATTTCTTACCAGACCAAAAAAGATTTGTTGTACTTTTTTTTTCAATGAAGTGGCGCCAAGCTTACTTTACAGAAGCTTGTTGTATATGCTATCATTTATTGCAATTTTTTACACCAATATATTAATATATATATACACATCCAAATTTTAAAGTCGTTTCCGCTTTTTTTTTTTTATTTTTAAAAGAACTTCCTCAAAAATCATGTTATTTGCAATATATACTCAAGACAAAAACTCTGTTTGCTAGGATAGGGCGACAATTTGTGTGTAAAAAAGCTATATTAGGGCGACACGCTCAATAGGGCGACAATTTGGTGTATTTTTTAGATTAAAAATCGTTTTTTTTAGGTCAAAAACCATTTTTTTTTAATCGAGAACCATTTTTATTAGGTCTAGAACCGTCTCTCTTAGGTCTGTAACCATTTTTGGAAGCTTTGGGTAAAAAAATAAGGTGTCAATTTGAGTGATTCTTGTCGAAATTTCGGTGGTCCCCGGGGAAAGGTTTCCCGTAATGTCGCCCTATTGCGGCATCCAGAGTTCTTACAATATGTGTTATGATGTTGAAATAAACTATTTCTAAATTGTGTTTTTAAAAATGTAATTGGGTCTTTCTTCAGTCCAGAGCCCATTTTGGAAATCAAGATTTTTCCCTCAAAAGTGTTCTTCTCGAAGAGGAAAGTTTTGAAGAAATCTTTCTCTCAAAAACTATATCTTGTTTCAGAATAGAGAAGAAACAACTTTGTCCAAAATCAGGCAACAAATAGTCTGACAACATACTTTTAAAACCTCCTTGTATAAATCTCCATTGACTTACATAACAAAGACAGACACTTGTGGGACATCTTGGTCTGTCCTGTTACACAAGTAAAAATTACTACTTTTTATGCGTTTAAAACTGGCGGCTTAAAGTCATAGAATCCCCTCAGTAAGGTGGAAGTCTGAACATTTTTGTATAAATTCCGTTCACTGGTCGCCACTGAGACGCCGTGTATTAAGTCTATGGAACAGCTAGGGCAGAAAAAGTTTAAAGAGCTAGTAAAACGAATTCTGGAACACAGTGAAATTTGCTTTATTCCTTGCAGAAAGAAGTCAACCTTTCTTGTTAAAGCTTGTAGTGATTTTCATTGTCGGGCACTCTGACCTTTTGGGCAAAAAAAGTCACGATTGTTGAATACAAAAAGTGAACTAGCTTTTAAAAACTGATACATTTTGCCGCTGAGGGCATGGGGTATTGGTTGTCTGTCTTGTGCAATGCATAAGCAACGCTGCGAGTGGGAACCACCCGTGAGTGTGACGTCATTTGGGAGAACTGACAGTGTGTGAAAGTGTAGCCTTGTTGGCAGACTACAAATAAATACTGCGTGTACACGCAGTGTACCATGCATGCATTATACGAAGCCTACGCCGTGTTTTGTGAACGGGCAGCTCTCCCAAAGTGCGTCACGCACTCGGTGGCAATGCACCGATCTTGGATAAATTTGCCAATGACTCTAATTCGATGACGGCCAAAACGAACGAAACTACTGTGATTTTTTAGTGATAATTTGAAAATTAAAACCCCAATTTGTAAAGATATATAACCATTACTCTAAATTTTGAGCAGAAAACGGATTTTTAGAAATCGTTTTATCAGCTCTTTAAGTATTTTCAAGGACATTTTAAAATGTTTTTTACTCCTAAAATCGCTTCCATTTAAAATATTCACACGTTTTGGTGGTTATTAGGTCATTATAAGGAGAATAAGTGGCGACCAGTAAACAGAATTCTTCTTACCTGGCCAACCAGCTTAGGGTTGCGTGTGTCGCTGATGTCATATTGTCTAACGTCACCATGAAACCAGTTGTTGAAGTAGACAAAGCGGTCATCCATGGAAATGAGAATGTCGGAAATAAAACCTAGAATGGACAATGAGAATTGTTACAGGCTTTCCCACTACATTTGTTGGCCGTACATTTTACCATGTAACACCGAAATCATTTTGTGTGGAGGTCAATAATCTTTGCCTCACCCATGTGGTCTTTAGTTGGATCAGCTGGCTTTACATGTACATGTACTGTGTGCGACCCACTGTGTTTAGTAATGTGTTCAGTGACAGTAGTATTTCAGTCACATGGAGTTTTACACACATGTTTGGAGCTCACGTTTTTTGGGACTGAATACTAAATACTTTTAGCGTTTGTTTGATCAATACTTTGGTGAATAACGATGTTTTAGAAAGCCTACCTGACGTCTCTCTGCATGTTTGTCGATACATTTAGCCTGTGCTCAGCAAAGTCGTAAGTTTCATTGGTTGCACCATTATTTATAAGTGCAAACATTTATGATAAGTTTTGGACATTTTAATCCAGGATTGTGTTGGGCTGACATGTTTTCTTGGGCATCTTACAGTGGTTTACCGGTACGGTGTACATATGTACTTGGTATTGACATTATGGAGAGTTTGATACATTTACCATATTTTCCTTTTGAATCTAAATGACATGTAATGTTTATTGCACTGATTATTACATGCAGTGTTTTGTTCTTGTTGATTTCAGATTAAACCTAGTTAATTCCACAAGGCTACAACTGTGTGGAAAGTGTCAATGACTGATAGTGAGAGTGTATTCGGGCCGAATAAGCAAACAGGGCAGCAGAATCCGTTACAGTTTAATGACTTTGAGCCGCTCTCAAGACGTTTGGAGTTACTGTGCTTCAGTCAACTTAAGCACACCAAGTGAGACAGCGCCCTCAATTGGCAACTTTGGCACCGTGCTGCAGCAGTCTGTTGGGCGCATGAAGTTACCGATCCCGACCGGCAGCAGTTAATGAGCAAGTGACTTACATCACGCATGGTTTGATTCAGGAATATCAAGCATTCCATCGGGATCTAGCAGTGGACAAGATTTGAACTGCGGGCCATCCTGAGATTTCAGCTGCATTCAAGTTCATTTACCTTGGACGAACACTTGACTCCCATACGCGCATGTTCGTGGACTCTCCAAGTTATCGAACTATATGTTTGAACTCTGAACTGTGCATACACATGATTGATTGATTAATTTGTGTGATTGCTGTGTAATTATTGATTGCTAAATTTGTGTAAACTAAATTACTTGTTGCAGGGCCTTGCTATAATTACTGCACATAATATTTATGTGTTGACCATAACTGCATAATTGCTATTTACCTGTTTTGTTGTATAGCTTGATTTTGCAACATGTCATTTTTAAATGCCAGTAAATCCAGCAAAGCTGGTACCATTTATAGTACAGTCAGCAGTGCCAGACTAAAGGCAGCCATTGCGTTAGCGAGTCTAAGGGCGGAAGCTTCAGGTGTAGCAGTTACAAGAGCCATTGAAGAAGATGAATTCAGACTTCAACAGCGTAAGCGAGACTGCAAACTTCAGCTGGAAATTGCCAAGGCTGAGGCCGAGCAAAGGGCTCTGGAAGACTTTGAGGAAGAATTTCCACATCAGCACCAGCAAGGGTTAAGCTTAGATGGGTCAATAGCTGCAGAGAAGGTAAACCAGTGGTTATAGCTGGTACTCCGCAGCCATCTGCTCCAATACAACCCTCGTTGCCCACTCCAGTGCCCATTCCAGTGCCACGCCCGTCGCCTGTCCCAGTGCAATCTTCATTGCTCATTCCAGTGCAACACCCACCGCCCATTACCATGCAGCCTTTGTCGCCCTTTCCGGTGCAACCGTCACTGCCCATAGCAACTATGCCTTTGCAACGTGAGATGATTGACACGCTTCTCCTGCCCAAGTGTGAACTTGCCAAGTTCAGTGGTGATCCGCTCGACTATTGGATCTTCACATCTAGTTTTGATGCAGCCGTTGGGAACAGTAACGTTGGTGCCAGTGCCAAGTTAAACCGCCTTTTCCAGTACTGTGAAGGAGAGGCACTGGCAGTCATCCGATGTTGTGCTGTTATGCTACCTGACGAGGGCTACATAAAGGCGAGAGAATTGCTACGGGAGCGTTTCGGCAACGACTACATGATTTCAGAAACCTGGGTCAGCAAACTTACTGAGGGCCCACGTATCCAGCCAGGGGAACGCCGAGGTATCCAGAAGTTAGCTGACGATGTACAGAGTTGCACAGTTGCTCTAGCAGCAATGAAAAAACTTGATGAAGTTGACACTAAGAGGAGCCTCAGCCTCATCGTGAAGAGACTGCCACATTACCTTCAAGCTAAATGGCGTTCCAGGGCAGTGGGCATTCTAGATGAGACTGGCCGGTACCCGAACGTTACTGAGCTTGTCAAGTTTCTCAACAAAGCAGCCCGAGAAGCAAATGATCCGATTTACGGTTTCGAGGACCGACACCACACAGAGAAATCATCCTCAAAGAAGGGAGTTAACTACAACATCCAAGCCACCAGGGAGTCTGACCAGAGATATCGGGTTGGGACTGACTCATCCAAGCATCAAGGTGGCAAGACTGAATTGGTGAGGATGAAAGTTTGTCCGCTGTGCTCTGGGGGACATGCGCTCTCGGCCTGTGATGGCTTCAGCAAAATGTCTCCTGCCGACCGACTCAAAGTGACAAGTAAAAACAAGTTGTGCTTCAATTGTCTCTCCAGTAAGCACTTCTCGAGTCAGTGCCAAGCAGCTCCCTGTGGTGTCCAAGGGTGCAAAGGAAAACATGCAAAAATGTTGCATGGTGCATTCCAGAGAGCATTCCAGAGAGCAAGTTCTGAAGATGCTAGTGCTTCTACTAAGGAGTCCTCTGACGATCAGAAAGTTGGAGCAACTAGCCTTGCTTGTGGGTCCATGCAAGAACACTCCAAAGTAGCCCTACCAGTTGTCGCCGTGATGGTGAGAGGTACAGGTAGTGGGGAGTGGCTCAAGACTCATGCTCTTCTGGATCCCGGGAGCAATCGGTCATTTTGTTCAATGGAATTAGTAAAGCTACTGAGCGTAGAGGGAATCACACAGTCCTTAGCTCTGGACACATTGAACATGAATTCACAGGTTCAAACACTGGTGGTCTCCTTGGACATTTCTGGCATCGTCGGCAAGGCCATTGCCAGAAAGTCTTTCTGCATTCCCAAGATACACGCTCTGAGAGAGTTTCCCACTCTGCGGGATTCCTGTGCCACTCACGAGGAACTAAAGAAGTTTGAACACTTGAGAGACGTTCCTGTTCCATACATGGCTAAGGAAGGTGTGATGTTGTTGATTGGACAAGACGCCCCACAGGCCCTGGTTCCCTTGGAGGTGAGGCATGGTGCGGAAGGCGAACCCTACGCAGTCAGAACCTGCCTTGGTTGGACGGTGAATGGACCATTAGCCAGTGGGATTCCAACAGCAGCGGTGTCCAACTTTGTTCACGGAGGCCTTGATTTTCAGGTGGAGCGATTTTGGAGGATGGACACTGCTGATCTATCAGATGATAGAACCATGTCTCTGGATGACAAGAACGCAATCAAGACATGGAATGATTCCATCACCCTTGTTGATGGCCACTACCAGTTGGATATACCGTTCAAGTCAAACACCCCAAACCTGCCTGACAACAAGACTGTTGCAGAAAGACGCCTGCAGTGCCTTGCAAAGCGATTTGCCAAGGACCCAGAGTTCCATGCAAGATACAGTGTCGAGATGCATAACCTGACAAGTGGGGGGTTTGCCGAAAGGGTACCTGATCATGAGCTGGAAGCATTTCCGGGGCAAACGTGGTACCTGCCTCATCATTGTGTTTTGAATCCCAACAAGCCTGAAAAGCTTAGAGTCGTTCTCGATTGTGCTGCCAGGTACCGTGATACTTCACTCAACGACCGAGTATTACAGGGGCCGGATATGATGAACAAGTTAGTGGGTGTACTTATCCGGTTTCGAGAGCACAAAGTGGGTTTGATGGGAGATATCGAGAAGATGTTCTACCAGGTTGGCGTCTCCAAGGAACACAGAGATGTGTTACGTTTCCTGTGGTGGCCTGAAGGAGTCGTTACTAGAGCTCCCGAAATTTTCCGTATGACGGTCCACCCATTTGGAGGGGTATGGAGTCCGAGTTGTGCTGCATTTGCTCTTCGCCGTACAGCGGATGACAATGAGGCAGCATTCAGCAACGATGCAGTCCTGGCGGTGAAAGAGAACTTTTATGTTGATGATCTCCTCAAATCCTTCACCTCGGAGGATGATGCGGTAGCCATGGTAAAACAGCTGACACACCTTCTAGCGAAAGGCGGCTTCCGCTTGACTAAGTGGATCTGCAGTAGCAGAAAGGTCATGGACTCCATACCGATAGATGAGAGAGCTAAGACGGTCTCAAATCTGGACCTCGACCATGAACGCCTTCCTTTGGAGAGAGCCCTGGGAGTGCGCTGGGACACTGAATGTGATCAGATCGGAGTCAAGATAAAGATGAGGCGTGGATGTCAGACGAAGAGGGTTCTTCTAAGTATCCTGAGTTCAGTGTATGACCCTCTTGGTTTTTTGTGCCCGTTTGTTTTGACAGCGAAGATCCTATTCCAGGATGAGTGCAGAATAGTTGGCAAGGGCTGGGATGAACCACTGGAAGTCAACACGCAAAATCGGTGGGACAAGTGGTTAGATGATCTTCCAAGGTTGGAGCGGTTTGCTGTAAATAGGTGTTTGGTTCCAGGTGAATTTGGAGTTGTTAAGGAATGCCGTCTGCATCACTTCTCCGACGCTTCACAGGATGCCTATGGCAGTGTTTCCTATGCCCGATTTGTAAACTCTGATGGTGATGTACATTGTAGCTTCCTGATTGGCAAATCACGACTTGCACCACTCAAAACAATGACTATCCCTAGACTAGAGCTATCTGCTGCAGTGATTGCAGTGATGATGGACCAAATGCTCAGGAGGGAACTTAGGCTGCAGGTTCAAGAGTCAATGTTCTGGACGGACAGCATGTTGGTCCTCCAGTATATCAACAACAAATCCAAACGCTTCCAAACCTTTGTTGCTAATAGAGTGGCCACAATCCATGATGGTTCTTCCGCCAGTCAATGGAGGTACGTCGACACACAGAGGAATCCTGCTGATGACGCATCAAGAGGACTTGATGCCCAGAGTCTGCTTGACAGGAAAAGATGGAAGGAAGGGCCAGACTTCTTGTGGCAGTCTGAGGATAGTTGGCCGGTGACTCCGAAAGTCCCTAGTCTACAGGAAAAGGACAAGGAAGTTAAAAGAGTAGCACTGTCCCGAGCCGTAGATGTTGCTGAGCAGGATAGTCTAGTTGAAAGGTTGATCAACAGGTATTCCTCCTTGTATCGTCTCAGAAAGGCGGTTGCCTGGATTCTCCGCTTCGTCAGATGGCTGCAACGCCCTGAGCCCAGGAATCGGGGAGAAAAGGGACCCCAGAAGTTGACAGTGGGCGAACTTGAAGGGCTGAGCTGGCCATAGTCCGAAGCGTCCAAAGAAGGCACTACAAGTACGAATTCCGTGAGTTGCTGGCGGGCAAGACATCTGTGCAGAGGCAGAGTCCAGTGTATAGTCTTGCACCCTGTCTTGACGACCATGGGGTATTGAGGCTTGGTGGTAGACTTCGACTCTCCCCAGTTATGGCGGCTTGCAAGTACCCAGCAATACTGCCTCGAGATAATCATCTAGCCACTCTACTAGTTCGTCATGCTCATGAATCTTTGGCAGGCCATTCAGGCAAGGAGCATGTGCTGTCCTTGATAAGGCAACAGTATTGGATTCCCAAAGCGCGACCCTTGATCAATCGCATTCTGAAGAAATGTGTGCTCTGCAGAAGATTGCGAGGATTACCTGGCGTTCAACGCATGGCCGATCTGCCTGCTTTCAGAGTTACTCCAGGTCAACCACCGTTTACCCATGTGGGTGTAGATTGCTTCGGGCCATTCTACGTCAAACGAGGCAGGAGCAGAGAAAAGAGGTATGGCTGCATATTTACCTGTATGGCCATCAGAGCCATCCACCTGGAGAAGTTGCACACTCTCGATACCAACTCATTCCTCAATGCCTTCCTCAGGTTTGCAGCAAGGCGGGGAACCCCCGAGAAGGTGTACTCCGACAATGGAACAAACTTTGTTGGAGGTGAAAGGGAGCTGAAGTCGGCTATCGAGCACCTAGGTCACAGCAAACAGACAGAGGCATTCTTCCTCAACAGAAAGGTTGAATGGCAGTTCAACCCCCCAGCAGCCTCCCATATGGGAGGTGTCTGGGAACGTCAGATTCGTACCTGCAGGAAAGTCCTGAACTCACTTCTGTCTGGGCAAGTGCTTGATGACGAGAAACTCGACACCTTGTTTTGTGAAGTGGAGTCTATAGTAAATGATAGACCCATCACAGCTGTCTCCGATGATCCAAAGGACCTTGAACCACTTACACCCAATCATCTGCTGAAGCTTGGACATGGTCATCCGGTGCCACTCCGTGACTTGAAGGCAACTGACCAGTATGGGAGACGATGGAAACATGTACAGTTCCTAGTTGAGCAGTTCTGGAAGCGTTGGACTGCGGAGTATCTCCCCACACTTCAACGTCGACAACGTTGGGTTGAGGAACAACCCAATTTCAAGGCTGGTGATCTAGTGTTGGTCAGGGATGACAACATACCCAGGAGTAAGTGGCCTCTGGCTAGGATTTTGAAGACATTCCCTGGAGGAGATGGTCTAGTAAGGAGCGTGGAAGTGCGGACAGCTTCCGGAAGTCTCGTCAGGCCCATCACTAAGCTGTGCATGTTAGAAGGTGCTGCGGACTAGGCATCTAGTTTCCACCAGTTTGTGACCCAAATGTATGCTGTTGTACGGCATCATGCTAAAGTTGTTGCTAAAGTGTAATGTTATTGTTTAAGGTTTTCTGTTAAGCCTGTTTACGTAATGATGATTGTAAATGTTCGTTGATTGTTCTCACATTTAAAGGGCCGGAATGTTACAGGCTTTCCCACTACATTTGTTGGCCGTACATTTTACCATGTAACACCGAAATCATTTTGTGTGGAGGTCAATAATCTTTGCCTCACCCATGTGGTCTTTAGTTGGATCAGCTGGCTTTACATGTACATGTACTGTGTGCGACCCACTGTGTTTAGTAATGTGTTCAGTGACAGTGGTATTTCAGTCACATGGAGTTTTACACACATGTTTGGAGCTCACGTTTTTTGGGACTGAATACTAAATACTTTTAGCGTTTGTTTGATCAATACTTTGGTGAATAACGATGTTTTAGAAAGCCTACCTGACGTCTCTCTGCATGTTTGTCGATACATTTAGCCTGTGCTCAGCAAAGTCGTAAGTTTCATTGGTTGCACCATTATTTATAAGTGCAAACATTTATGATAAGTTTTGGACATTTTAATCCAGGATTGTGTTGGGCTGACATGTTTTCTTGGGCATCTTACAGTGGTTTACCGGTACGGTGTACATATGTACTTGGTATTGACATTATGGAGAGTTTGATACATTTACCATATTTTCCTTTTGAATCTAAATGACATGTAATGTTTATTGCACTGATTATTACATGCAGTGTTTTGTTCTTGTTGATTTCAGATTAAACCTAGTTAATTCCACAAGGCTACAACTGTGTGGAAAGTGTCAATGACTGATAGTGAGAGTGTATTCGGGCCGAATAAGCAAACAGGGCAGCAGAATCCGTTACAAGAATTATAAGTATCTTTCCTGGATTTGAAATTGATCATATGCACAATTGGTTACACAATGCCTCTGTCCCACTTTAACAAAATCTTTTAAACACTATTTGACACACTCATATTGGCTCAGTTGTGCACACAACTCACTTTACGTTCCATACCAACTGTGGACATTCCTTTGTCAGGGATGCCAGCGGCCCTTACCTTCAGGGCCGGAAAACAAATCTACGGCTACTGTCATAACTGCATGTATGTGTGTACATGGACTCGCCAGTGCAATATACACTGTACAGTATGTACATTGACAGTATGAGTGCACGGCAATGTATGTGTGTGATCTAACCACTGCTATATGGATACAGCGCCCTCTATATATTGTACCTCTGATCGATAGTCTGGTTTCGCTGTACTTTAGCCTTGAATGATTACGGCCGGGATACAGACATACACTGCATGTGCGCAAATCATTGGTAAAACGTGCTATGTGCGTGTACATAGGCTGTATACAGTGAGACAATTTTCCACGTTTTTTGGGACTTGAGGGCCGGTTTCAAATATATTCTCCTTAGGCCTATATTTCCGGCAGTTTACTATTCTGGCCTGGAAAAAAGGCTTTGCCGGATTTCTTTTTCCAAAATTAGAAAAAGCCGAAATTCCGGCTATAGCCGGAAGACTGGCGTCCCTGATTTGTTAAGAAAACTGTTCCAAAATGTCACTTTTTCAAAATCAAAACAGTTCTCTTCTAAAATATTACCTTACCCCCCCCCACCCTAACCCTATTTTTCAAGCTTGGACAACCTGTGGACGTGTGCCAGTCCACACAACGACTGTTTCTCCTGCCAAGTGTGGACATCCTTTGTTTGCCAGTCCACATAAGGTATGTAATGTACGTACATGTACATGCAAACCAAAATAAATATTGGGTTTATAAGATAAACCCAAGGGAATATACCACTGTGCCTTATAGCTCAGCTGATAGAGCATCTGCATGGAAAGTCAGAGGTCTCGGGTTCGAATCCTGACGAGGTCCATATATTTTTCACTAATATATCCCATGTTAAGTTATTTGTTTTGTTTCACATGATACCCATTTTGTAAAATGTCTGAAACATTGCAAAATTTTGACCAATGAAAACCATGCAACTACATCTTAAACATACATGTATGAAAATCCCACCTGGCATTTCTGGAAGGGCCCAACCTTCTACTTTCTTGGAGGGAACGTCAATCACCTTATCAGCAGCCCAATCTCCTGCCTGCAAGAGGTACATGTATTTTTAATAACCAAACAGTCAACGATATTTTCAGATATGAGAATGGCAGAAATATCAATGGTTTCTTATCAGGATTTGAACCCGAGACCTCTGACACACCGGGCAGATGGTCTATCAATGAGCTAAGAGGCTCAGTGGTATATTACTACATATTTTCACTATAGTACCCAACATATGTGCAACTTGGCAAAGTAACGAACAATATTTGGTATATGGTACATGTACTTATAATCACTATGGAAATCAAATATAACCAAATGTATCCCTCATGCGTGGATTCCTGTCATCTGATTGGTTAAAAGCGGGGGCATTGAATTAGCTAGACCCGGCGCGTGTAGAATTCCGACTATGCTCACGGGTATAGCGTGTTCTAGACGCACGCATAACGTGTGTAGCATAGCTGTATGTGCACCAACTATGCAGCTGCGCACTTCACATAAACATTCAGCAGGACGGTAATGGCGGAATCCCTTGGTGATCTCAAAGCCATGACTATGGCCCTCGGCTTCCACCTCAGGGCATAGTCATGGCTTTGATAGAACAAGTTATCATAGGCGTAGAAGAGGGGGAGGGGGAGGCAAGGGGGGCTGATGCCCCCCCCCCCCCCCCCCCCCCACTTTCAAAAGTGAGGAGCAAAGATATCAATTTGCCCCCACCCCCCACTTTTGTGCCTCCCATATATGATGTAATTAATATTTTGTCGGCAAAATCATGGTACTGTCGGCAAAAATAAAAAAGTTAATGAAACTAATATAACACCACTGATAAAACGCCATGAAAATGGCAATGCTATTACATGTATGTCTATACAAGCCGTTGCGTGGGGTCGCTCACCCGCATACCGAACCCCCAGGACACCACCACCCAACCCCCACCCCCCCCGCCCCCACCCCAACTGAGTGACACCTGAGCGACCCGCTGTACCCCCTCCCCCCAACTTTTGAAGAGCTTGCTACTACTATGGTTATCCACAAGTTCATATACTATTCCTACCATGAATCATTATTTCAAGAAAATTACCCCAAATTTATTAACTGGATCTCTTTTTTGAACTGTATAGGGCCTACGTATTAAAACAAGGCCAAATATCCCAATGCACATATTCAATTCCCAGCTAACCAAATAACGTTCCCAGAATGTTCTCCGAATGTTATGAAATAACACAGAACGTTTGGAGATGTGTTTGCTGGGTTTACCTCAGTTTTATAGAAGCGGAATATATTAGTGCCGAGCGCACATCCAACGAATCCCTCGGTTGCCTTTGGATCGTGAAGGAATCGTATCTCCAGTGGTATAGCGCCCTCATCACCGAGTTCGATATCCTGCAGTAGGGTGTGCTTCTCCCAGTCATACACATGAAGAGCGTGGCCATAGAGACCTGAGATGTGAGGGAAATAGCATGCAGTGTTTGGAAACCCAGGGTTCTCCATGAGGGGTTTTGCTACGGCGGGCCGCCCTAATTTGAGCCGCCCGCGCAAAATTTCGACCGCCAGAGCAAAATCATTACCGCCCTAGCAAAAACAAATGCCGCACTGCACAAATTTTCACGATACCTTTCATGTATTTACATCATGTATGTACATGTACCACTAGCCGCTCCCAATTGGTAAACGAACAGATGTCGCCCTCTGTTGACTAAATCCGTCTAACATAGTCGGGTACTTTGTTTATGCGCAGTTAGTACGGCTTTTCACGTAGGGAGTACAGGTGCCCCACTCGGTACCGATCAAAACAAAAAGACATAAAAGAAGGTGAATGCCCGTCATGCGTCACTTCCGTTTGCGGTTTTTAAAATCCTTTTTTGTTCAACCGGGCGGAAGAGACATCGTCATGAATTTCTAAAGGTGGAAGTGAACGTGTAAAAAACGTTGAGGAAAAAACGAATAGTGACACAGTTTGTGATCTAAATTCGGACACTGAAACCCTGGGCAAAGTGGTGAACTCGCAGACAAATTTGTCCTGGGGGTTCTGTGAAGTAGTCATACGACATCAATGTAGAGTCATTTGACACCAATGTCAAGACTAGACGAGATGAATCAAGTCGAGTCCGGACATCGCCAACTGACACGCCGAGTCGCGCCGTCTGACACGCCGAGTCGCGCCGTCTTACACGTCGAGTCGCGCCGTCTGACACGTCGAGTCGCATCGTCTGATTAACCAAAATAGCATCTCATCTCTCTAGCCCTTTAATTTGACATCACTGTCATCGCAGGGATCCATAGGAGATCAGTAAGTGATTATCACTGAATGGATCACCCAGGGTAAATAAGAAATAAATAAATCAATAAATTTGAAATGTAGACCATGCTATTTCAAAAAAAGGAGAAAAAAAATGTCATGAATGTATGTAGCTGAAATAAGTACAGCATGACTTCCTTTAATAGTTTCATATGCACATTGTTTACTAGTCTGCTGCTCGATTAAGAATGACTCACTCCTCGAAGCGTTTCCGAAATGGTCATTGTTCTCAGTAGAAACACACTCCATAGTTTTTGCCAGTGTTGTAGTCGAGTCACCAAAATCGAGTCCAAGTCCGAGTCCCGAGTCTCGAGTCATTAGCCTCGAGTCCGAGTCTCGAGTCATTAGCCTCGAGTCCGGGTCCGAGTCTCGAGTCATTAGCCTCGAGTCCGGGTCCGAGTCTCGAGTCATTAGCCTCGAGTCCGAGTCTCGAGTCATTAGCCCCGAGTCACGAGTCACTTTCCTCGAGTCCAAGTCCGAGTCACTTGTTCGCCAAATTAATGAAACTGAATCTGCTATATAGTTTCGTTCACGCAATGTGAAATGATGACGTGCTCGTGCACTCCTTGCCGGCCTGGTGGGGCAGTGTACATATTCACGCATCGTAGTGTGTTTTTTCCCAAGAATCTTGCATTAAGCGTGCGAATATATTTCTTTTTTTCTTTTTTGAAATGTGACTCGTGAGTCACGAGTCATCATGTTCGAGTCCGAGTCATCATGGTCGAGTCCGAATCCGAGTCCGAGTTATTTTCCAATGTGAGTCGAGTCCGAGTCACGAAAATTGTGAGTCGAGTCGGACTCTAGTACTACAACACTGGTTTTTTCTGATAAGTGCTTTAAAGCACTTATTATGCTAATTAGCATGCCTATTTTCTAATTTCAGTGGTCGGGAAAATGGCCAATGTCTGATCATAATTTAAATTTTCTTCAATATGTTGGCATCAAAGGCAGCATTGGAGTTTATGGACTGGTTGGCATACCTTTTTCATAGTCAGCAGGATCAAATCCGTTCAGGAAAGCCTTAGGAGCTCCCCACTCGGTACTGATCATAACATTGTGGTAGGGTTGATACCAGAAGTCGTAGCCAAACTTTGTACTGTGACCCTCCTTCTCCCAATTACCAAGAACAGAAAACTCCTTGCCGTCAAGGATTATGAAGCCACCTGTTGGACAAAACAATAAACATCTGTTCTTAAAGGGGCTGTGTCACGGTTTGAGCATGCGCCAAATCCTTTCAACTTTTGACATACGTGTGCGCTCAGACGAATGTAGTGCAATTTCGTAAAACAACGTTGGTTCGTGTGCGTAAATATACACCGTGTACTTAGCACATGCTGCATTGGGCAGTATGCGTTCGTTCATGAGTGTTTACAATACGCAAAATTATAAGGGATGGCAAAGATTGAATAGGATATGCAAAACCCAGCGAAAAAATCGAAAAAGTTAGCCCAATATTTTTTAAAGTTTTGCTGCGCATGCGCAAACCGTGACACAGCCTCTTTAAGCAGTACATTTCATATCATGAAAACAATGAAAAGCAAAGAAATGATCATTCCTATTAATATGTACTACAAGAATTTGCAAAGTCCCAAGGACCTCTTATGCACAGAGTTTGACTGTAAATAAATAAATATTTCTAAGATCTTGGAAAGACTTGAAAAGAGTCTTCACAAAAGAAAATTCAGCACTCAAAATTGGTGCCAGTCTTAGATTGCTTTAAAGGCCCAACGTATCATTTGCAAGGTGAATCTTTTTTATGGATTCCCAGAACAAAGGCGTAACATACCTAAAGAAAAATGTTGGCAAAATAGCCTGCAGAAATGTTAGGTACATAAATGCATTAATGCTTCAAAAACCTTTAAAATCCATGCTCATTTTTGGTGTTAAAATTCATTTGATCTTTGTTACCATTGCTATCAACACTTTTAGAAGTTGTTTTTTTCTTTTTAACTCGTTGAGTAAAATGTTGGGGTCATTAACGACCTCAGACGTACTCCTAAAAACTTACATTGTAGCATGTGAACCAATATTTTTAATGGAGCACACATCTAAAAAAAAAAAAAAAAAAAAAATGAACACCTTAAAGGGCCTGTGACGTCCTTAACAACTTGATGCCTAAGGTTTGCTTCATAATGACAGATTACTTGTTCTGCAAGACATACTATTGTTCGTTTGGATGTAAAATCAATAAAAGGTGGCATTTTTCAACTTTGAAGATTTCATTGCAATAAATCACAGACAGAGGGCGCTGTTTTGAGTGCATCACATAAGGAAGACAGAAGGGAAAAGTTAAGAAAAAACATAAGACTTCAAGTTGGACTTGTGGCAAATTGCTGCAGTTTCTACCCCCAGTTTTGTCATGGCTTACAGCAGGCAACATGTAAAACAAACTCAAACAGCCATGGATTACAAAAGTTTCAGGAAAATTGAGAAAAAAGTGGAATCTTTTGTGCACAGGTCAATGTGATTTTCCTGTGTTTGCCTCTTGTGACGTCGTGACCTTGGTCATGAATATGCATATTCGCATTAGCATAAAAACTAAAAACCTTTGTTTTAACCCCCAAAGCAAGCTCCAAATAGGATTTTTATGACTTTAACTGAGTAAAGTGGTTTTAAAGCATAGATTTCATTGATAAAAATCCTAAATAAGGGGCCCTTTAAACAAATAAAAATAAGGATTATTTGAGTTATATACCTCTTCCCTCTCCTGGGTTCTTTGCATCTCCCATGCCACTGATCATGATCTGACCATTAGCAAGGCAGTGGCTGGTGTGAGGTGTGGTCAGTCCAGACTTGGATGCCACCTCTTCTGGTTCAACGACCTGTATGGGAACCAATCACAGAGCAGGTTAGCACAAGAATATTTTTTTTTAACCAATCAAAATCAGTGGTGGCGAGTGATGTGGTCAGTCCTCACTTGGATGCCACCTCTTCTGGTTCAACGACCTGTAAGGGAACCAATCACAGAGCAGGTATTAGCACAACAATATTTCTTGGGAACCAATCAAAATCAGTTGCTAATGTGAGGTATGGTCAGTCCCGACTTGGATGCTACCTTTGAGTAATTTCAAAATTTATTTTGGGAGATGTGTTACTTTTGTTGAGGTGTTTAAATTCCAAGATTTCAAGACAAATTAAAGCCTGCCTGCAAATGTTTTGGGTCAAGCATTGCAATTCCAGTTTGTTTTGGAATGTCATCCTAGTCCACATACCTTATGCATACGCGGTTTGCGCGGATCAGTGCCCACATCCACCACATAGATGCGAGATGAATACAGGGATGGCAGTATGAGGCGGTTACGCTTCATGGTACCATCTCCAAAGCAGCTACTGCAGGTGTTCCATCCACTGTGGTGAAGTTCATCACCGATGTGGGTCATTGGCAGACGGTGAATCACCTGTAAAAATCGGTGTTGGTTTTGAGCAATTATATAATATTGGATGGCTTTTGGGGTGATATGTGAATATACCGCATGTCGCACGAGTCATGAAAATACCGAACAAGCCGAAGGCGAGTTCGGTACAGGTATTTTCATGACTGCATGAGTGCGGTATATTCTCATATTACCCGAAAAGACATATAATATTATTTAAAATGAATTTTATATACTTGTTTTGTAGGATAACCGCAAGATTTGTGTCCGTTTGGTGTTGAAAACTTCAGTTCATTTTCAGCGTTTACAACTGCATGCGCTTTTGTTACCGTTGTACAGTATTTTTTGTTACTGTACTCACGCGCACGTTCCACACACTCACATTCACTCGATGCATGACGCTTGAGTATGCGTCTGCTTTGGTGCGCCCAGTGTAGACGCACATCAGATTGGGGCTGTGCTGCACAGTACCAGGAGCTTCATTTTATATACTGTACATAAGTATGTAATAATTATATAATATTGGATGGCTTTGAGGGTGATATGAGAATATACCAGTCAGTTTACAAATGCATGCGCTTTTGTTACTGTTGTACAGTATTTTTTTGTTACTGTACTCTGGCGCGCGTTGCACACGCACGCAATCCATTCCCTCGATCCATGACGCGCGCGTACGCGTGTGTTCGTGGTGCATGTTTAAAAAATACTTCCTCGAGAACAAGATCCAAACTGAACACTATTTCTTTTTTAAAGAAAGGCATTGCGGAATAAGGAAATCCTAAAATTGAATCAAGGAGCAAATAAATGCGGTTTTTGGATGTCCCACCTGGCAGAATGTTTTAGAGTTAGGATCAACATCCACTGTAGCCAGGTAGTCTGGTTTCTGGATTCCAGTACTGCGGTAGACGCAGGGCAGATAGACAATCTCCTCCCTGGGGCCTTTCATGGCATCTTGGGGAGTCTTGTACCCCGGCCCATTAGAGTTACAACAAGCTGTTAAGGACAGATTACATGATCGAAAAAGTTTCAAAAACAGGAACCACAGCATTACATAAACAGCATTACATAAACAAAGCTTCATTTTATATAACAATAATAATATTGGATGTCTTTGAGGGTGATATGAGAATATACCGCACTCGTCATGAAAATACCGAACTCACCTTCGGCTCGTTCCGTATTTTGATGACTCGTGCGGTATATTCTCATATCACCCTCAAAGCCATCCAATATTATATAAATACTTCAGAAAACCTGAAAAATCCATGCATAGGTTTTGTGTATAAATGAATGGTAAAAAAGTTGTCTACAGACAACTTTTATAAAATCCACCTTCAGTTGGCAATTTCTCACACAAAAGTACCATTTTACACAGAAAAAAAAATCATGTGGTGTTTGTTACCATTGCTATCAACACTTTGCTGCTTTTTTCTTGTCAACTCGTGAATTAAAATTTTGGGTAACTGCAAATGATGTATTGGGGCTTTAAACAATTGGACAAAGTGAAAAGTAGGCCCATTATATCATCTGCAGCAGATTTCCCGAAAATTTTTATAGCTTGCGCAACTTTTAAAAATGGCATAAGCCCCATAGGCTTGCATTTAATTATCACAGTAATGTTGCGCAATAACAAGTTTCGCAAGTTGGCTTACGCAGTGTGTAAGGATTCGTGAAATCGGCTGTTGCAACGACCCAAAATCTTACTTCATGGGTTGACAAGAAAAACTTTACTGAAAGTGTTGATAGCAATGGTAATAACAAACACAATAGGAGTTTATTTCTGTCCAAGATGGTAATTTTTGTAAGAAATTAACAACTAAAGGTGGTTTTCTTTTTTAAAATATATGGGGCAAATTGCAATATGCGGTCTAAGACCAGGTCTATATGCTTAGCCGGCTAACGCAGAGTCCACTAAGACCGGTCTATAATTATAGCCCACTTGCAATATCGTGGTCTTAATGTAAGACCAGTCTTAAAATTGAAGCCCGCAGCGAGCAGGCTATAATCGGTCTATAATTTTTGGACACGGCACTACATCTTTTAATTTGTGTTGAAAGAAGATGAAGAGTGTTGTGAATATGCCCATTGGTGCATTTTTAGTGCTATTTAATAACTTTCACGGTCGGTTTCTGTGCAAATCCTGTGGAAGGCGCACACGCGCCATCAAGTGGCTTCGTGAGGACGTACGCTTGGCTTGAAATTGGACGTATAGCCGGCTGCGCAACTTCTATTAAGATGTGTGTTTTTCCGTTGGCGCAGCCGTATACTTCAATAAGACTGGTTTATAGCAATGGGCTAAACCAGTGACTAAGTCAAGACTAGCTAAGCTGGATAGCCGGCTATAATAGATACCGGTCTTAGACCAGTGGCTACAAGTCAATTTTATTGCAATCCGCCCCTGTATGTACATACATTTGTACATTTTTATCATACCAGAATGAAAAGTTCACTGTTTTAATGTAATATATTACACCACCAGCTACATTCGCTTTTGTCATACTTATGGCAAAAACCAGTCCCGTCTACTGCCATGAAGTAGTACCATTATTCAGTCTATAAATGTAAATCAACAATTTGTCAAAATCATTGTTTACATTTAACAGATACCGGTACCTTATCTGGTAAAACATTGATCTGTAAAGTATACTATTCTTCAAATCAATAAAACACATCAATAATTAACTATTTTCAAATGGTTATAAGATAAAAATATGACTTTGCATTAATGCTGGAGACTTTGAAATTGGCTTAATTACATTTGTGGATACTATAGCTTTTATGCAGATGGCGCAGTTATGAATTCATAGCAAAATGGAAGACAAATAAAATACTGTATCCCAACCCTAAAACAATGTGTCACCATACACGCATTCATGGTGCTTATTTTATAATTATTTTAAAATTTTTGTTAATACATTGAACAAAAATTTGAAGGAAATTACCTCCTAGAATCAATAGATATCTAATTTTAAGATAGGGGAGAGTGGGGTTAGTTGGAACAGCGGGTATGTTGAAACATTTATATTTCCTTTCACGGCTATAGTTATTTTAATGAAATTTTGCTATTAGCAACAGCTACTAGTGCTATTAGCAACAGCTACTAGTATCCACCATATTGTCCACAGCACATGTGCTACAACCCTATTAAAATGAGAAAGGAATGTTTGTTTTTTGACCTTTCAGAAATGTTGCATTATGCTCTAATAATGTTCATAGATTCACAGCTCGACTAGTTTTTTTGTATTTTAAGGTATAGTATTTAACTTCAGAATAAGGTTAACGGAATGTCAAATTGTAATCCCTGTTTTGTGTAGTTAGCTTGCAAATGTCAAACAGGCCAGCGGGTTTAGTTGGAACAAAATGAGGGCCGGGGTTTGTTAGAACATGTTTCAACTAACCCATAGGTGAATTAAGGTAGTGCCTTTTGGATAGAAGTTTGTTTATTTTCTCACATTTTGAATCAGATGATTCAAGATTATGAACTAGGTGGGTTAAGAATGGTACACGTAAGAATTTACATATATGCCCTTAAAATCACTTGGTTACGACGGCTTTTAGTTTCCACCGAAAACTCTGAATGGGCTTATCTTAGTTACAGAATACTTGGAATAGATTCTGTGGTGCCGACGTGAGAGTGGTTCAATTGATAATTTGTTACAACATAATAAATTTTGGACTGATGTTTTGGATTCTTGGTATAAATTTACTAAGGTTCATAAACCCACGATTTCTGCTGATGTCCTGAAATCAGTACTTTGGCATTACAATTAGATCAAGGTTGGTAATATAAGGCCTTTTCCCACTACCCACCTCGACCCGGGTAACTTTTCTACCCAGGTAGCGGTAAATAACCCGGGTTACATTTAACCCGGAGTTTCTTTTCACACGACAAGCGTTAACTCGGAGAAGCACTTACCCGGGTCGTCTCTTACATACACGGGTACAACAGCGACCCTTTTCCCATGGCATTTCTGCATGCGCACGTACCCGGGTACACCAATCAGCACAAATACCCAGAAACCATTGCGTGTGGAAAATCGATCGATCGATCAGGCTCTGGCGCACACACAAACATGGCGGACGACACAGAAACATCGCTGGCAATTTTGCTGTTAATATTTCACATGTTTAATAATATTTATCGATGTGGGTTTTGTCACTGGCCCCACGCGTATTTTGTTGTACACTACCTTCAGAAGAGTACCAGTTTGACAGTGCCATTCAAGCGTGGGCGCACTTGCAACCTTTGACCCAATCATTACTGCGGCAAGAATTTAACTCGCTAAATAGCCTACCCGGGTAGGCTATTGTCGTCGTTTTCACTACAAACGTTAACCCGGAGAATCGTCTCAAGGTCGCCGTTAACCCCGAGATTGGTGGGTTAACCCACCTCCCGAGCAGGGCTAGAAATTACCCGTGTTAAGTGGCATTTTTGGCCAGATAACCCGGGTTATTCGTAACCCCGAGATTTGCTGTGGGAAACGAACCCTTAACCCGGTTAATCTCGGGGTTAAATTTTTCTGTTACCCGGGTTATCTCGGGGTTAAAGTACCGTGGGAAAAGGTCTATAGTGTATTTATTATAAACACTGGTCGTCTGCAGGGATTAATTTTGTATGTGACCTTTTAATTTTTATACAACAATCCTGGTAGTTTTTTATCTTTTAATGAATTTAAAGTAAAGTATAATTAAAATGTTCGGAATAATTTCATTGAATACGGTGCCCTTCATACCTTTCTACTTTTTATGTTTCAAAATCAACGGGTACATGTGCGATCATCCACATGCGTGGTTCAGGCGCCTGAAACACGCACATGTGGATGGATCGCACATGTGTACCCGTTGATTTTGAAACATAATTTCTGGACAATTTAATGGACAAATAGTACTGAAATTCCGTAGACACCTGCAAGGTGAGTGTCTCAAGAACTATCAGACGGAGTTTGGTGGCGATTGGGCAGCGGATTATTGCGCTAGCAAGAAAAGTTTCTGTCCGATCTTAAACTTCAGGCGCTGCCATATTGGAAAAAAACAACATTACCTATGGGGGAGAGTATATCCCCCATAGTTCTAGGGGTAGGAACCATACCAGTTCTAGGCCTATGCCCGTTTAATATCTCTACGAGCCTTGAACAGGCGTGAGACGACTAGTATAAGGAATTCAGCAAGACGATAAAAGAGAGTGAGCAGCACACATTTTAAGAAGAAATAGGCATTTTCCGATTTCGATTGGGAGATATGTACCTTATCTAATTTCAGAGTAGACCAATTCTGTGGCCAAATACTACGCAAGCTCTATACGTTTACGGATGTTGCGCAATTGGCCACAATGACAAGGCACAATAATCATGATAATGATAAATGAGGCCAATTTCATAGGAGTTGTTTAACACAAAAATCCCTTTTCACTGTTCATAATCTGAATTTTAATGGAAAAACAACTAGCTGACTAGGCCTAGCTACCATACATGTTCGCCAGTTGAGACTTCATGCACTTTATAAGTTGGACTATGGACTCACCGCTCATCTTTGACATGTCTTAGCAGTATCCTACACTTGCTTACGGATTGGAATCCTCCAAAAAGATGAATTCATCAAAATTGACAACCGCTGTAGTCTTACACTCCTTTGGCAGTGGTTTCCGCGCCCCGCACGAGTTCGTCCGCTCCAACGGTCGTGTTTTTATACCCGATTGTGATTGGCTATCCGTGCAACAATCCTACTTGTAAGCCGTGTGCTGATTGGCTTCGCAGAAAACCGGGGGTGAGGGGCGGTCGGGTTGGCGTAGTGGTTCTCACATTTGGTGCCGCATTTGAGACCAGCAATAATGCCTATGATAGTTTGTAGCGTTCCTACAACGCTACAACCGCTGGTGTCCTGCCACATGTATATTAATTGAACTACTCAGTGTAAGGGACCAGGATTTAGTCTGGTGCATGGTACATCTTCAATACTAATTTAATTGAATGGTTCAGGGTGCCGCGTGCCGCGTATATAATGTTCGCCATTATCGTCGTTGCTGCAACTGTTTCTTTCCGGGAATCCCGCTTGTCTAAATTTGGATTATCCTCTCGGATCTGATACAATGTAATGCTGGCGGCTTGTCCTTACCTGACCCCGTGGGTTTTTCCCCAGAGATTTCTCTCGTGGTTTTCCTCCCACTTCTAAAACTGCAACTCCTTCTTCGTCATCTCAAGCTGATAATAAACCATGTAAACGTATAGTTGAAGCTAAAATCGTATAGTTGACTGCATCATCATGATCATAGAGCAAGGAACAGACTATGACTGCATAAAGGGCCTAAGTTGCCGAAGATGCCATAAAATTAACAACAACAACAATGCTGGCGGCATATCTTCCCGTCCGAAGAAGATTAAAATTGATTTTACGAAGTTGAACAAGAACAAGAACAAGAAGTGTTAAGAGTTTGATAAATTTCATTTATCGTGTGATCTGTCGTCGAGTGAAAAGCTAGCACGGATGTGAGTCAAGTCGACCGAATACAAACTCGACTCGGACCAACTCGACCGGGAAAAAAACTTTATGATCGTCAACCAACTCGACCGCAAACAACTTGACCATACAAATGCAAAACAGGAGAAGCCGTGTCGCGTAGCTGGATTCGGCCGGTGAATGTCGCTGTGCCGCATTTGAGACCAGCAATAATGCCTATGATAGTTTGTAGCGTTCCTACAATGCTACAATCGCTGGTGTCCTGCCACATGTATATTAATTGAACTACTCAGTGTAAGGGACCAGGATTTAGTCTGGTGCATGGTACATCTTCAATACTAATTTAATTGAATGGTTCAGGGTGCCGCGTGCCGCGTATATAATGTTCGCCATAATATCGTCGTTGCTGCAACTGTTTCTTTGTTTCTTTCCCGCTTGTCTAATTGTTGATTATCCTCTAAGGTCTAATACAATGCTGGCGGCTTGCAGTCCCTACAACTTGACCGTGTGGGTTTTTCCCCAGGGATTTCTCTAGGGGTTTTCCTCCCACTTCTAAAACTGCAACTCCTTCTTCGTCATCTCAAGCTGATAATAAACGTATAGTTGAAGCTAAAATCGTATAGTTGATGGCATAAAGGGCCTAAGTTGCCGAAGATGCTATAAAATTAACAACAACAACAATGCTGGCGGCATGTCTTCCCGTCCGAAGAAGATTAAAATTGATTTTACGAAATTGACCCGCGAAAAAGAGTCGGTACAGAACATTAGAACTGCTAAAGCAAGTGTTAGAGTTTGATAAATTTCATTTATCGTGTAATCTGTCGTCGAGTAAAAAGCTAGCACGGATGTCAGTCAAGTCGACCGAATACAAACTCGACTCGGACTAACTCGACCGGAAAAAAAACTATATGATCGTCAACCAACTCGACCGCAAACCAACTCGACCATACAAATGCAAAACAGGAGTAGCCGTGTCGCGTCGCTGGATTCGGCCGGTGAATGTCGGCTCGCTTGCACAACATGACACGCGGCCGGCCGTGGGTTTGTCGGCATGTCTTTGCCGGCGCCCGGGTTGCTGTCGGCGGTGACTGTCGAGTTGGTTCGGTACGTGGTCGAGTTGGTACGCGGTCGAGTTGGTACAAGTCGAGTTGGTAAACGGTCGAGTTGACCTGACTCCGCTAGCACTATCTGACTATAGCAGTCCTGATTTTCAATTTCGGTTGTGAGGAGGTACACAAAATCAAATACGGTCTTCAATTTTGGGGAAATTACATCGACCCAAGTGTTCTAGCAAAGTGCATGTCTGCAGATCCGTACTTATGCACATTGCTTGTTAATTCGCTGCGTACTTCATGTACTTCGAGTCCAGGTCGTTTAGCATGTTCAGAGAATAGGCCTATTCACCATGACTACCTCATCTTCATCGGCTTCATCTTCATCGGCTTCATCGGCATCTACTCTTCCAGCAACATCCCACCACGATCCTGTAAATGTGAGATTCTTCACCGTCGGAGGATTAAAACTAGTATAGGCCTATATTGAACAAAGATTTTAAGGAAAATACCACCTGGAATCAACAGATAATCCAATTCTAAGATACTTTCCACGTGCACTTTTGTCGCAAATGTTGCTTTTATAAAGAAAAATCACATTTTCTCCTTCAGAAATTGCATTCAGTTTGTGCACAAGATGAATCATTTTAATACATGTAGGCCTGGAAACGGGACAGCTCGAACCCGGGACAGCTCGAACCCGGGACAGCTCAAACCCGGGACAGCTCGAACCCGGGACAGCTCGGACCCGGGACAGCTCGGACCCGGGACAGCTCGAACCCGGGACAGCTCGAACCCGGGACAGCTCGAACCCGGGACAGCTCGAACCCGGGACAGCTCGAACCCGGGACAGCTCGAACCCTTTCTATGTACGTGCGACTTTTTCCCCGGCACTTTTGCCCCTACTTGGAACGACACTTTTACCATGAAGTTTGCAGGACCTTTATCGGGAATTTGCCGTGACGTTTGCCAAGACTTTCGGACTATTTGGCGCGAGTTTTGGTGCCACTTTTTTGCCGGCACTAGTTTTACAAACATTCACCCGATTTCAGCCGCAATTTTTGCCACAATATTTTCTGGCACTTTTGCGCAATTTTGTCGGGAAATTTGCCGGGATTTTTGCTAGGGCTTTGTTGAAACTTTCGCGGTGATTTCTGTTGCGACTTTACTGACTTTTGCTGCGATGTTTGCTGGGTTTTTTGGGGACGTTTCGCAGGACGTTTAAAATGTTACCAAAATGATAACAACAAAAGGGGTTCGAGTTGTCCCGGGTTCGAGTTATCCCGGGTTCGAGTTGTCTAGCATTCCTACGCCTACATGTATGCGCAAATCAGCACATGCATCGCACTGATTTTCTCCATTACTTTCTGCAGTAATTTTACCATTTACTTTATATCTCAGAAATTCAACATTTCCGACAGAAGTGCAAGTGGGACGGGATAATGCATTTAGATTAGTCGTGATATTTTGGTCTGGGAACCAGACTACTGCATACCCTGTGTAAATCACTGCTGGACGATAATGATCGATCAACATGTCACTGCGTTAGATTGTCATGCAAGATGCTGTTTTGCCTTACTTTAATATATATATATTTTTATTGGGTACTCATGTCCAGTATTACAGATTTTTTTAATGTACCAGTGTGCAATTTGATAGAAACAGGAACTATTCAAGGTTTCGCCACACCGAAACTTGGAATTTGTCAGTATACTCTCTGCAAGACGCTGTTTTGCCTCACTTTAATATTTTTTGGGCTTGGTTACTTATTTTCCAGTATTAAAGAAAATTTCCTTCAATGTACCAGTGTGCAATTTGATAGAAACGGGAACTATTCCAGGTTTCGCCACACCGAAACTTCAAATTTGTCAGTATGCTCTATGCAAGACGCTGTTTTGCCTTACTTTAATATACCGGTATATATATATTTTTATTGGGTACTTATGTCCAGTATTAAAGATTTGTTTAATGTACCAGTGTGCAATTTGATAGAAATGGGAACTATTCCAGGTTTCGCCACACCGAAACTTGGAATTTATCAGTATGCTCGATGCAAGATGCTGTTTTGCCTTACTTTAATATATATATTTTTTTATTGGGTACTCATGTCCAGTCTTACAGATTTTTGTTAATGTACCAGTGTGCAATTTGATAGAAACAGGAACTATTCCAGGTTTCGCCACACCGAAACTTGGAATTTGTTAGTATACTCTCTGCAAGACGCTGTTTTGCCTTACTTTAATATATTGGGTACTCTCATGTCCAGTATTACAGATTTTTTTAAATGTACCAGTGTGCAATTTGATAGAAACGGGAACTATTCAAGGTTTCGCCACACCGAAACTTGGAATTTGTTAGTATACTCTCTGCAAGACGCTGTTTTGCCTTACTTTAATATATTGGGTACTCTCATGTCCAGTATTACAGATTTTTTAAAATGTACCAGTGTGCAATTTGATAGAAACGGGAACTATTCAAGGTTTCGCCACACCGAAACTTGGAATTTGTCAGTATACTCTATGCAAGACGCTGTTTTGCCTCACTTTAATATATTTTTATTGGGTACTTATGTCTGTATTAAAGATTTGTTTAATGTACCAGTGTGCAATTTGAAAGAAACAGGAACTATTCAAGGTTTCGCCACACCGAAACTTGGAATTTGTCAGTATGCTCTCTGCAAGACGCTGTTACTTGCCTCACTTTAATATATATATATTTTTTATTGGGTACTTATGTCAAGTATTAATTTTTTTTTAATGTACCAGTAAACTTTCCTCTGTAACTTACAAGACCTCCTAACCCTACGTCACCGACCTTATTAATGAAAATGGGCCGTATTAGCCTTTTTGTCAATGTGGTAATTTTCTCTTTATAATCCAAGTTTGTTGTGTAGTTTAATGTTATACTCTGTATTGTACTTGTAAATTCAACACAATTTTGCTCCTGGCAACAAGTTTGAATATGACTAAACCAAACTATCTATATGAACAGGTTTCACCACACCGATTTGTCGGTATATGCAAAATACTTGTTTGACTAATTATAGACCGTATCTTGTGGGGCACCTTTTGTTACTGGAATCGTTAAACAATTCAAGCACAAAATGTGCAACCATGCATTTCCTATAGTTACAAAGAAACTGCCCCACAAGATGGCGGCTATTTGGTACGGTCTATTGTCCAGTATCAAAGGGATTTTTTTCAATATACCAGTGTGCAATTTGGTAGAAATTATAATTATTACAGATTTCACCACACCAAATTTTGGAGTTTATTAGCGAACTCCGTGCAATATGCAAAGACATGTACTTGTCATAAAAATAGGTGAATTGGGCGCTTTTATAAGAAGTGCGACATCCAATATTATTATCTTTGAAGCCTACATTTGTTTGGTAGGATTCATTTTGTGTTAAAAACTTCTATTCATTTGTAACTTTGACAAATGCATCCGTCCGTTATTGCATTTGATACCCCCACTAACGCGTGCAATGCATTATGTGCATAGGCGTATGCAAAGTATCAAAAACGCACGATATCTGCAAAAGCTTAAAATATTTTAGTTTCTTGCACCAACACTTGTGTTCTATAGAAAATGCTAATACTTTCTATAAAAATTCACACTTTTTGTATTTGGGTACTTACTGTATAAACATTTTGTTTGTTTTGTATACGTACTACTAGTGTAAAGTTTAGTCGAAACTTTAATTTTCTATACTTTAATCACTCTTTGATTTGTCTTAATTATGTCAAATTAAGGAATATTTTACATTGCACAGTAGTACAATGTGATGTAAACATGCGTAATGTTATGGTTTATGATTTTTCTTTACATTGATTACTTGTTAATGTCCATACTTTTGCTAACTTGGCTATTTACAAAGTATGGTGCCTGATCACCGTTGAAATGAAACAACCAAACTTGGGATGGGAGAAAGATTGTATGGGCCTTGTCGGGATTTGAACCGGAGACCTGCAACTCACTGGGCAGATGCTCTACCAGCTTAGCTATCAGTGTCTTATAGCTCAACTGGTAGAGCGTCTGTGTAGTGAGTCAGGGTCTCGGGTTCAAATCCCGATAAAGCCCTTACAATTTTTTTAATTATCCCAAGTTTGGTTGGCTATTTACAGACATTCTTTTCCCCTTTTTCACTTTTTATAATCACACTCTGATATAATGACTGGAAATAAAATGTGTGGCTGGCCAGTTCAGTAGTCTGTTTAAAACCCAAGGGGACTGTATGTTAATGTGTGTAATTGTCTCAAACGATTATGCGTTCAAGCCCCTTTGGTTTTAAATGCATTGTTCAATACAAAACAAACCATGTTTACTCTCAATCCAAAATTGTTTTGGGTACTACTCTGTTAAATTCAACCCCCCCCCCCCCCCCCCCCCAACAGAAAATGTTTAAATTAATGACTACCATGAGTGAGCAGCTGTGAATTAGTTTGTATTGTGCTTTACACTGCAACCTAGTAGTAGTACTTACTGGTATATAGTAATATAACCACACTATATACCGGGTATTATGTATGTTTATTTTAAAAACTGTTTTTAAGATGCAGTGTATTTAATTAGTTTTGTTTTAAAAGTCTTCAGCCCTGTTACCTCAATGCGCCAGATTTGGTTTTTTTCTTCAGTGAGTTGAAATGCAGCAACCTGACATAAATGTAAACGGTTTAGTTTCTTTCATAATCAGTAGGAATGGGTAAACTGTCTCAGGTACATGTACTTACGAATGCAGAATAAATGATTTGAAAGAAATTGAGGTGATTGAGTTTTCTTTCAGTTCTTTGCTACACTTTGGTCACTCCTACCCCACCATGCCATTTTATTTCAATTAACAGTTCAAGAAAAAACCTCCGTCAAATGTCTTTATATTCAACCTTATTTAATACAAGACCTTGCAGTAAAGAGAAACTTTGTATTAACAGGAAACCCTCTTTATAACCAAAATGTGGTACAGTTAAACACTTATAATAAGAGCACTGTTAATACAGAGTAATGCTTACAGCAAGGAACTTTTAAGTTCTGTCTTTGATAGATAATTTACAAAAGTCTCAATGACCTTATCAGTGTTATACTGTACATGTAATAATCATAATATGCACAATGCTGTACTGTCATGCCTAGCTGTTCACTTTTTATACCTCAAAAGAGAAAAATAATTTTTTAATTATTGTTCATTAACCTTCCATTCGCATTTTCTATATGTCTATTTCTTCTACTTATACTATTTATTTATTATTGTTATTATTATTTAAATTGATATTTTTATTATTTAGTTCGGCTCTCAAAATTAAGTCGCAATTTGATAGCTATCAAACCAAATTAAGATACAAGCCATTTACGCGCGCGCGCTACAAATACAGGAACTGTGGTAATACTTACGCAAGTCTATTATTTCATGTAAATACCGCCCTCAATAAGCCATGCCCGGAGGCGTAATTTTTTTTCCCAGGATGGTAAAGGCCAATATTTGCATACCTCGCTTTGGTTGGTCAGATTGTTACGCCCCAACTATCGCACCTGTCCTAACTATAGTTGGGCCGGTCCCAACTATAGTTGGGATGGTCCCAACTGTGGCGTTGTAGTTGGGACTTCCCAACTATTGTTGGGACAGCTAGGCGCGTCTTATCACTGCCACAGTGCGCGTTGCGTGCGGGCATGCTCAGGGAGTTAGGCTGGATCCGAATTAGTGGCTTTGGCTGTGGCTGTGGCTGTTGCTATGCTGTTTCTAAGGACTGTCATTGTCCGCCCATAGCAACAGCATAGCAACAGCCATAGCCACAGCCAAAGCCACTAATTCGGATCCAGCCTTAGTCTGGTTCCCAGATCAGAAAACAAAATCCGATTTATTTTTTAAAGAGTCGCCAGGTCAGGGAACCGGGCAGTCATAGAGGGCGCAGTTCACTCCGCGTACGCAGGCCGGCTAGAGCAGACTCGGGGCGGCAAGCTAGATGCCGAGATCGCGTGCGTGCTACGGGTGCACAAACCGTAGAATTCGAGGGAATGGCATTTCGTTTCACGAGTGAGTAATTTTATTATCTCAAACCGGTATTTTGTCCGTATACATTGAACAAAGATTTGAGGGAAATTACCACAAAGATTTGAGGGAAATTACCTTTTGGAATCAACACTGAACAGATCCCGGTGTCGGGCGCTAACTGGCTATTAAACGGCTTCGCCCCACCGGCTATTTAGCCGCGGCACTCAGTCAATAAAATAGGGAAAAGAGTATTTTTTCTGTATACATTGAACAAAGATTTGAATGATGAGATTACCTCCTGGAATCAACAGATCATCAAATTTTAAGATATAGGGCCTACTTCCCACTTGCACTTCTGTCGGAAATGTTGCATTTCTGAGAAATGATAAAATTACTGCATAATGCACAAAATTGCGGCGCGAGCGTTCCGTGGGCAAGCGCGACAACAGAGGGCGCTGCGCGCACGCACAAATGGTTATCTTGTGCACTAAGTAAATGCAATTTGTGAAGGAGAAAATGTGATTTTTCTACAGAAAAGCAACATTTGCGACAAAAGTGCAAGTGGGAAGTCATCCTCTTGCAACAGTGCCCTTTTAACGCACTCCCCAACTCCTGCGTACCGAGGCCCTGTTGAAATCGGCCCCTGTTGAAACTGCTTCGCCCTGGACCATTTCGCCCTTAACCACATCGCGCCCAAAAGCCACTTTGCCCAAAGCCACTCTACCCAAAAAACACTTTGTGCTTTTGGCAACTCGGAAAATAAGTTTTTTAATTGATAATTTTCTAGGAACATAAAAGTTATTCACTTTAAAATGAGACACGGCATTAAAACAATAAAAACAGCATTTTTCACAGTAATCATTGCTTTCTTTAATAGGAGAGAATTTGCCCTGAATGGGCAAATTTGCCTGAGGATTGGCGGAAAGAGCAAATTGTGCTTGAGGGATAGCATAGTGAGGAAATTGTGTCTGAGGATTGGCGAAATGAGAAGATTGTGTCTGAGGATTGGTGAAATGGGCCGATGTCAGTATCTCGGGCCTTGACGAGACAGTTGCAAATTGAAGAATTGGAGAGGGTGAAGGGGTCCGTCTTTCCAGAGCTGATAGGGCACTTGAAGGAGCAAGACGTGGCAGAAGATGACCATGGATAGGGACTTGGAAATATGTGACATCATCGCTAGCGCACTGGGTACACTATATTAGTGTTCAGTTTTAGAACGCATTCTTGCCGTTTCTGAAATTTATTGCGCATCATGAAAAATAAGCTCTAAAACATCACAACATTGTTCAATTCAAAGATTTTTAAAACATTTGTAATACTAATAGATACTAAAAATAAAGCACACTTTCTGACGATATGCATTTTTAAAAATTTATATTGGGGCGCAGCAAAATGTTTGTTTGGTAGTGAGATTGCTGGTCCAAAAACGGGTTGTTTGTGTTGCGACACAGACTTGTGAAACCGCTGACAGTTTGGGGTGATTGTTGTTTGTGTTTGTGCCAAATTTCATTGAAGAAAACATGTAATTTGCTTGTTTTTAGCCCACAAAAATGATTAATGGCTCCCTTTTGGTAACCCCTGTACTGCAAAAGTAGTACACGAAGGAGTTGTCCACGAAAACATCAGTCTTCCGGACAAAATGGTGACGTACGTGTTACACGGTGTCACTGCAATCGCCGATAATGGCCCCGAAGCTGATAATGGCCCCGAAGCTGATAATGGCCCCAAGCCACAGGGGAGGGCCATTATCAGCATCCCTAGCCAATCTTAAATGCACTGTTAATTATGACTTTAAAAAATGCACCTTTATTCTAATTCATAAATACCTTTTTGTGTAAAATGGGTCTTTCCATAAAAACAGGAGCCAGTGTGACATTTTGATGCATTTTGTTCAAGTTAACAAAATTTTAAAGAAATTTCTGTGCAGTTTCTAAATAACGTAGAATATTTCAAAAAATTTACACATGTCTTGGTATCATAGTCTTGAAAATATTCAAGAAAATCAGCTTTATTCGATCTTTGTTAGTGGTCGCCTAATGTGAACGGTACTGCGTTTCATTCGATCTTCGTTAAGTGAGATGTGAATGCACGCTTCCGTTAACTAACGATGATTAACTAATCTTTGTCGATTGAAGCGATTTTTGTAGTGAGAAAAGGGTCTTAATCTCGGGTTATAAAATGTGGATTGAGGTGCAGATATCTGTCCATTTACAAAGTGATACCTCACTGCCATGATACCAGTTTCCAAACCAAACCATTTCCTTCAAAATTTAAATTATTAACTGATGAAGAAAATACATATGTACTGGTATTCCACTGTTTATTATAGAACATTATGTATGTGTTTTAAATATACATGCATGTACTTGTTAATGTAGTTTAGAAACATGTTCCTTTATTATACATATGTAGTGTACAAACATACATACATGAACGTGTCCTTTTATTTTTTGCCAGCTAACTCCAGAGTCCTTGCCATTTTGTACAAACGACACAACTTCTTTACAGGATTTGGTGATCGAAAAAGCCCTTTTGAAAAGCATTAAAATGTTAGTTTGGCTGCCATTTTTCTCAAAAGACCCACTGGTCATCTGCCGTCTATTGTGAACCACCTATTAAAGTATACTTTGAACAAAATAAAGTTAAAGCATCTGAAAGCAAGCAATTAAACTAAATGTGTCTGGGAGAAACTGCATACTTTGTTTTCCTTTTTGCAACATTGCAATTTTTATTCTCAAACTCATTGGGTTCTTATGAAAACACTAAAGGCTGTTTTCAACTTTTTCGGGAGTGTCTGATCATTTCCCCATGGGTCCCAACTGCGGGTGGGGTTGGATAACACTAGAAACGTGACTCTTTTCACACAAGGCCACTGTCAACGATAGTTGGGACAGACGACAATGAAGACTGGACTGTCCCAATTATAGTTGGGGAGTGTCTGATCATTTCCCCATGGGTCCCAACTGCGGGTGGGGTTGGATAACACTAGAAACATGACTCTTTTCACACAAGGCCATTGTCAACGATAGTTGGGACCGACGACAATGAAGACTGGACTGTCCCAACTATAGTTGGGGAGTGTCTGATCATTTCCCCATGTGTCCCAACTGCAGGTGGGGTTGGATAACACTAGAAATGTGACCCATTTCACACAAGGCCATTATCAACTATAGTTGGGACAGATGACAATGAAGACTGGACTGTCCCAACTATAGTTGGGAAGTGTCTGATCATTTCCCCATGTGTCCCAACTGCGGGTGGGGTTGGATAACACTAGGAACACGACTCTTTTCACACAAGGCTATTGTCAACTATAGTTGGGACAGATGACAAGGAAGAATGGACTGTCCCAACTATAGTGGGGAGTGTCCGATCATTTCACTCTTGCGTCCTAACTGCGAGTGTGGTTGGATAACACTAGGAACACGACTCTTTTCACACAAGGCTATTGTCAACTATAGTTGGGACAGATGACAAGGAAGAATGGACTGTCCCAACTATAGTGGGAAGTGTCCGATCATTTCACTCTTGCGTCCTAACTGCGAGTGTGGTTGGATAACACTATGAACACGACTCTTTTCACACAAGGCTATTGTCAACTATAGTTGGGACAGATGACAAGGAAGAATGGACTGTCCCAACTATAGTGGGGAGTGTCCGATCATTTCACTCTTGCGTCCCAACTGCGAGTGTGGTTGGATAACACTAGGAACACGACTTTTTTCACACAAGGCCATTGTCAACTATAGTTGGGACAGATGACAAGGAAGACTGGACTGTCCCAACTATAGTGGGGAGTGTCCGATCATTTCACTCTTGCGTCCTAACTGCGAGTGTGGTTGGATAACACTAGGAACACGACTCTTTTCACACAAGGCCATTGTCAACTATAGTTGGGACAGGTGACAAGGAAGAATGGACTGTCCCAACTATAGTGGGGAGTGTCCGATCATTTCACTCTTGCGTCGCAACTGCGAGTGTGGTTGGATAACACTAGGAACACGACTTTTTTCACACAAGGCTATTGTCAACTATAGTTGGGACAGATGACAAGGAAGAATGGACTGTCCCAACTATAGTGGGGAGTGTCCGATCATTTCACTCTTGCGTCCCAACTGCGAGTGTGGTTGGATAACACTAGGAACACGACTCTTTTCACACAAGGCCATTGTCAACTATAGTTGGGATAGATGACAAGGAAGACTGGACTGTCCCAACTATAGTGGGGAGTCGGAGTGTCGATCCCGGGTACGCGTGTTTGTTTCCTCACAAAATCTTAATTTTTTTCCTCTCAAAATGTTTTTTTTTCATCAAATCTGCACATAGGCTATTCCAATGTATATCCAAAAAATGTCTGATACTCTTCCCCACGAAAGATTACGCACAACGGTCGAATTGACTCGACTTGGTCAACGATCGAATAGCATACAACGGTCGAGTTGGTTTGAGTCGAGTTGGCAAACGGTCGAGTTTGAGAAACCTCAAACAATAATTTGCTTCATAACCATGAAAGATTACGCACAATTTCCTTCCCAATTTTCCGTGTAAAACATGAAATTCACTTCACGGGTGAACGCAAGGTAATTTCTCCTCTCTGCAGGCTACGTAGATGCAAAGCTAGAATTCAGAAAAGCCCATGCGATACGTAAAAATGCGTCTAAATGACGCACGATCCCATCTATAGTTGGGGAAGGGCGTTTGTCCCAACTATAGTCGGGACGGTCCCAACTATAGTTGGGACGGATACGATAGTTGGGGCGTAACAATTTCATTATGCATATTCATGTTCTTGTTTATTACATGTCATATACCTGCAGAGTGCACATGTACTGCACACTGTCAGTGTGGTTGGTTGTGCAGTGTGTGACCACAAATACAAGAAATCCAGGCCCATGTTATACTGCCAAATAATTACTCTCTTTGTACATGTACATGTACATGTATATGTTGTCGAATTGAACAGTTTGGTAATAAAAATGACTTGATTGATGTCATTACAATATTTTGTTTGAATTTAAGAAATTGTTCTAAGTTCCAACATATGGGATTAGAGCAAGGTTTCCTTGCTCTATATGATGGGAAGAAATTGAAACCTTAACAAGAACAACGACACATTTATAAATTTATGCAGCGCTTTATTCAACCCGGCAAGAAATAAATGTCAACCTGAAATGATTTAAATGATAAACATAGATATTTGCCCAAGAAAACCAAAATCTTCCAAGAAAATACTTAATATTTGAAAATTCTGGCTAACTCGAGCATATATGTTTTCAATCAATTCATGATCATTGACTTTGTGACGTAAAAGTTGTAAGTTATTTGTTTCAGATGTTTAGTCCTTGTATGGTCTATTTTTCACCATAAATTGTATATGCGTTCACAATTGTGTGTGATGGATCATGGAAAGGCACTTCAGTGCTAAACCAAACTTTGACCTCCATTCCGCATGTCATCACGTACGTTACCAATGATATTTATTGCTGTATTGACCTCACCAAAGCCTTTGAGTTTGAACAGCTCATGCACGAACATGCTGTACAAATCTCACACTGCATGGATTCTACCGTATTTTTTTCCCCAGTACTGCAAACTAGTTTTGCGCAACCAGGGTAGTGTGTGAACTCAAACTTAATTTCTTACCAAACTGTTCACATTGTTGAATTAATAATGATCCTAATTTGAAGTTGATGGAGGCCTACAGAAAAACGATTATATTTTCACCCGCTGTATATAATATTTTGGTGATTAGCCTACTGTAGGCCTTGGGCCAACCAACCATGGAGGAAGAAAACACATGGGCCAACTAAAAAACATAGGGGAATACTAACTTCGAAATCAGTACTGCAAACCACATGGTAGAATTGCCTTCAGACTAGGCCATTTTGTTTAGTGGTTGGGTCTTGGAATTTTAATAATACCATGGAATTATACACACGATCGAGTCATGTGATCGTACAACTTCTAGTCACAGCCAAGGACGACCTTGCAATTGCAAGGGAGTTTTGCTATTCACTGAGTACACGATACGCACGCAATGTACATCCAACATGAACAATTTATCAATACGTCAAAAATCCAGCCAATCGGAAGCAAACATGCAAAGATTGGCCTTTACCATCCTGGGAAAAAAAATTACGCCCCTGGCCACCATTAACCTAGATTGGTTCCCGATCCCTATAGATTGGTTTGCTTATTGTGAAAATATAGGGATCGGTAAAGGGCAGCCATGACGGGCAGAATTCTGCCCGTCACGTGGTTATTATTATTTATTTTTTTCTAGTAAGTGCGCAGATTGTGCATTGACATATGTAACTTGGCCGTGCGTGTCGAACATATCCAATTATGTAAATAAAGTACATTGCCTAAAGCAAAGGGCTTGGCCAATTTTTAAATATAAAAAACACAATGCGCACGCGCAAAGACGACTAATTACAGATCAAGATGAAGCGCCCTTTACCTGTCCTTATATTCTCCTGTGTGGAATATGTGGACGGGAACCAGTTTATCCCAGCCCTTATACTGGTAGACTGGTTCCCGGTCCACATATTCTACATACGACGACTGAATATGAGGACAGGCTACTGTCGTGTTTAAAATAGCACTTTAAGCATTACGTCATGCATTTATTTTTAGGAGCACATAACCGTTAATTTTCAAAGTGCGCTGCGCGCTATAAAGAATGAGTGTACAACAATTTGAAAGGGGTTATTCCATATTTGACCAATACAAATTTTATATATTAACCTTAAAATATTAAATATGCAAGGCATTGTATTAGGTGGGGTACAATGGCGGACGGTGGCCTCAATTTTAGACGTCGTTGCTTCATCCAGTGTATATATCGATGGCTGGGAAGTGCTAATCTAGTCTGGTTTCCGACTGATCTTTAGGTCCGGCAGTTGCCAGTGTAAATGTTAGTCCGCCATACTGAAACAGGAGAAATTCATCCTTTTTCCGAAGGTTACCGAAGTTACCCGAATGCACGTCCGGACGTTATCGTGAATCGTCGAGTACGATTCGTCATTGTTACGAGAAGTTTATTTAACGCCGCGTGCCGCCGCGCGCTTTGAAAATCTGTTATAAGCAAAATGCTGTATTATCAGTGTTCTAAGGAGGCCTCCCACAACAGACTGAGCCGGGATTCTGCCGAAAGTCTGCGGCTGTCTGCCGTTGCTAAGCTGGCGGGAATCGGCAGACTGTTAAAATAATCGGCTGGCCTAGATTTATAAATAATTCATGAGCTGATATGATCGGTGTTCATGAATACGAGCGGTTTTACGGGACATGCCGCAAATGAGTGACATTGAACGGCTTCACTACCGAAAATGTAATTTTTACGTCGTACATGAATCTCGGTGCCACGAGCTTAGACTTCATGTGATTCAACCACTAGCGCGAATGTTTGTTGCAAAAGATCCGACGTCCAAGATGTACAAAAAAACAAACCGGCGAAATGTTTCTAACTGTGCGCGCAGCAGGCCAGGTTGCGCTGTCCAGCTGATTACGTACGGCAATAAATTTGCCAATGTTCGCGAAAGAATTCACGAAATATTTCGTCGGCGTTTTCACGAAGTGGCGAATCCGCGAACGCAGTAGAAAAACACGTGTTTATAGAAAATCAGTGAACTATTTCCTCTGTATATCGCACCGCAAAATGCGACGCCTTTTTGACAATCTGCAGTGCCACTTTTCAAAGTGCATCGAAGTTTTTGACTTGATGGAATTGGAATTTTTGTTTTGATCGGAATGGAATTAGCGACACATTTTTTCAAGATCTTATTCTTGCACTTATCCTTATTCTTTTGTTAATGTTAGTGAAAATGAAAAAAACGAAAATGGAAAAGGGACGAGACTAACGTACCACGAGTCCACGACGGCATACGCGGCACCGGCAAGGTTCTCCGCACGCACAAACGTGCGTATCGCGATCGGCCTGTTAAGCCCAATTCATACTCGCTCGGCGACCTACGTGCGGAACGGAAATTTTGTCCGCCGAGTAGGGTCAAACAAGTTCAACAGTGCGCGGTCAGTATTAACTCTGCAGTGACTACACTCGGCGAAAGTGCGGCGAGTGAGTTCGGCGGAGAAGTATGAACCTAGCTTTACGCTGAAATTCCGGTGCGCCGACACACATGAAAAATTGCCGATCAAAACATTCAGCTCCCAATACGCACAACAAAATTGTCACACATGGTGCTGCTATAGTGAATAAATGACAGGAAAAAAAACCACGTATAGAGAACATGAGAGAACGGATAAAAACTACTTCGATGTTGATGTTCGACTGTAAATAATTGCCTTTTTTTCCCACAGCAAGATTAACAACAACTCGTAAATACCACGGAAAACGGCATTTTTTTTCAGCTGTAAAAGAACAACGACCAAACAGAGCAAAAGTAAACATATTAACTCATTGTCTAGTGGTGGGTCATGAATCTGTGATGAAACTTTGTGATAGTTTGTTACTTTGGATACGAGTCGGCAAGAAATATAATCTGTCAAATTTAACATGTTTTTTTAATATTATTATTTGAAACACAATAATATACAAATATTGACTGCTTCGAGTGGTATAGTAAAACTAGCCTCCCGAGGTGACCCACGGAGCATTCTATTTTCCCGAGGCGAAGCCGAGGGAAAATAGAATGCTCCGTGGGTCACCGAGGGAGGCTAGTTTTACTATACCACGAGATAAAGCAGTCAATATTTGTTTTATAACACCTCTCCCACAGATTCTGCCCAATTTAAGCTTAAATAAAAATGAAATCAGTTTCACCAATTTTTGTTTGCATTCACTTTCCTACAGTGTCAACACCGCGTTCGTACAACTGCTAGCTGTGCGTGAAGTTGTTTTTGTTCGATCGCGCGCGTTACACGTAACGCAGGCGCGCGTGTTGCGCCCACACACACACACGACCGGGATCCGCGCGCGGGAGTTGCTAGGGGTATAGTACTTTTCGGAATGCATGGTATAGTCTTTTTGGAGCACTTGTACAAAGATAGCAAAAATAGCCAACGTCACGTGACACGCTCTCGACCAACCACGATACAGAATCTGTGGGCGAGGTGTTATAATAATAGTTATGTCTGTTAAAGGCCCTGTAGATGATCTGTTTTTGAGCGATTCTGCGAATAATTTTGTCAAATGTACCACGTTTAAAAAAACATGAAATTCCATATAGGACTAAAGCGTTTTCCTGGTCTTGGCGGGGTGTTTCAAATATTCGTTCTCAGTTGATCGGGTACTATGTGGCTTGTGTCATGCACTCTGTGTCGCACATCATATAATGCGTGTGCGCGCGATCCATAAAAATGCATCGCGTTGGAACACGCACACGCAGTAGGCCTACACAGCGCCCATGCATTTTGGACCGCGTAGATGCGAACCCAAAATAAGTACATCGTTTGCAAACGATCTAAATAATTTCATCTTTACGGATTATTTTCTGGTGAAATTATATCATTTTGAGCGGAAACCTTTCATTGGGTATATAGTTGCTATTAATTCAATCTTTACTTTCAGAACTTTTCCCCTGTAAACTCGTCCATTACTTTTTGCAAATGATACACTGGGCCTTTAAAGGTGAATATACCTTTTGCTATTTTTGGTATCACAGAGCTCCAGATCTATCAACACTAGCAGGGCCAGTAGAACGAGAGGACATGGATATGGCAGGAAAGGTGGTTGTCACGAACGTTTGGGTCGATTTCACTAACGTTATACAATACTTCGTAACTCGAGATGCGATGGGTTACCGCTTATAACTTCAAGAAACTTGCGTGTAACGATGCATAACGTTTCAGCTGATGATCAGCTCATTTCCTCTTTATTGTTTCCTCATCTGTCACATTGAAAATATAAAAACACTGTACAAAGTTGGATTTTTTTTGTATTTTCCTCTTTTTTTTTTGGTAATGACCCATGCAGTTGCATGCCTGACATTAACGTTGCTTTGCTTTGCCCACTGTCGCGTCGACATCAGTATTATTTCGTCCGGGTCGTTTTACACAATATAAGTTGGCCTACATGTATTTGTATCACGGAAATCACTATAATCCCTCCTCATGATCACTGTACATCTCTAAGAGGGTTGGAAAATCAGATGGAAAAACATCAACTTTGCACGATGTGGTGGTTCCGCCATGTTGCTGATCAGAGCAGTATATATGCGAGACGTTATTAGGAGGCGCGATATACGGGCGGATTGCAATATGCGGTCTAAGACCGGTCCATAGGCTTAGCCGGCTAACGCAGCGTCTACTAAGACCGGTCTATAAGTATAGCCCGCTTGCAATATCGTTGTCTTAAAGTTAGACCAGTCTTAAAATTAAAGCCCAGGCTTTAATTATTGGAGACCGCGCTGCATCTCGTAAATTGGCATAAAAACGCACATTGTGCCCATTAGAGCCTTTTAAAGTTCCATTTGATAACTTTCGCGGTCAGTTTATATGCAAAAACTGCACCACACAGTATACACGGCTTGAAATCACGCAAGGATAGCCGGCTGTGTCACTTTCCGTTAAGATGTGTGTTTTCGGCTGGAGCAGCCGTACTTCAGTTAGACTGCATGGTTTATTTCTATAGGTTAAACCAGCGACTAAGCCGAGACTGGCTAAATAGTATAGCCGGCGATAAAAGACAGGTCTTAGACCAGTGGCTAAGTCGATTTTATTGCAATTCGCCCTAGATTGTGATTGGCTATCCGTGCAACAATCCTATAAATTTGTGAAACCGTGTTTGATCATGATGTCATCCATGTCATTAATATGTCCCTGCCATTTAAAACACACTCTAAAACTGCGTGGTGGTTTTTTATGTGGTCAACGGAATTTGACCATGTTCGTGGTTAAGTGAGTATCTATTTGACCCCATCCTGCATATCATTTTTTACTGGGTTATTTTAACAATGTTTTACTTGTCAAATATCACGTGATGTATAAGCGTATTTGGAGACATTAAAAAACATTTCATAGTAACTAATTGAGCTTTTGCCGTCAATTTGAAGGTCAGATCCAATTTTTGTGTTGTACCAGTTTTAGCATTTCTCCTTATGCATACATACATGCACGGATGCTTGTAATCCATTGTGTGTACAATGTATACAGTTTGTGAATAAAGGTAAAACCATGGGAGAAGTTAATCATGAGGGCGGTCGGGTTTGCGTAGTGGTTCTTCCCTCGCCTGCCTGTGATGACCGCTTTCCAAAGGACTACTCTTGCACATAGTTTGGAGGAGATTTTCGCGGAATCCCGTGTGATGTCCTGGAACGTTGCTCAATGATGGAGTGACCAGTACGTACGTTGCACTGGGAATGCCGGTGCAATTTTGGAACACGATTGGATCCGTGTCTGCGGTCTTGATGATGGCTCGACCTGGACTGGCAACGACAATGATGGAGGAACTGGTATAAACGGAATCGACATTGGACTGGACTTGACCTGGCTTGCGTGTTTTATTTAGACAAATAAAACATTTTATAAAAAACCCTTTCACATATAGGTAGTTTGGAGGAGATTTTCGCGGAATCCCGTGTGATGTCCTGTAACGTTGCTCAATGATGGAGTGACAAGTACGTACGTCACTGGGAATGCCGGTGCAATTTTGGAACACGATTGGATCCCGTGTCTGCGGTCTTGATGTTGGCTCGACCCGGATTGGTGACGATTGTGATGGAGAATACACGTTGGGATTCTCGCCGGATAATGACCTGGACTGGCAACGACTACGAATGAGGAACTGGTTTAATCGGCATCGACATGGACTGGACTTTGACCTGGCTGGCGTGTTTTATTTAAAAGAATAAAACATCTTAAGCCTCTGGCGTCCCGGGTTCGAATCCGGGGCGTGTGTGTGGATTGGGTTTGCAGTCCCTACTGGACCGCGTGGGTTTTCCCCAGGGGATATCTTTGGGGCTTTCCTCCCACTTCTAAAACTCCAACTCCTTCCTCGTCATCTCAAGTTGATAATATAGTATAGCTAAAGCTAAAACTGTATAGTTGATGGCATAAAGGGCCTTAGTTGCCGAAGATGCCATGAAATTAACAACAACAACAACACGACAAGTTAATCATGTAAAATCTGCGGACTTTTGGCTCAGGAGAGTCGGCGTCCTGGTATACCCTGCACGTACCATGCATGATATACGGTATAATATAGCTTAGTGGTGTGGGCTATACCTGAGGTTTGCCCAGCACCGCATGTACATGTACAACGTACACTGCATGGCAATTTATTTTAATGTAATTAAGTGGATTTAAAAAATAAAAAAATAAAAAAAGGTTTTATGCGATCTTTTAAAGGTGGAAATAAAGTTAAAATGCGACCATTTGGGTTCTACAAATATTTTCAGCCAGATTTTCTCAGGCGCCTGCACTGCAAAAAATGGGGTGTTAAAATCTACACCACTGGTGTAAAATTTGATTCTTCGTTGGTATCCATTTTGGGCAAGGATTTGGGTGTTAAGTAACACCAATTTGGGAATCAATATTTGTTAACACTAAGAAGAGTGTTAAACTTTAACACTCCCATCCGGTGTCAACGTATTCTTCTTGGTGTTTATTTTGGGCAAGAATGTTGGTGTTAATTGACACCTGAATGTGGAATTAGATTGTAACACCTGCAGTTGATTTATTCTTACAGATTTAGAAGCCGACACTAATTGGTGTAAAATGGGAGAACCAAAATAAAACACGCACTGCAAAACCTCTGGTGTTAAATTTAACAACACATTTTTTAACACTGATCTGTTCGTGGTGGAGCAGTAATGAAATTGGCAAAATACCACTATTTTCTTCATGTTTTTTCGGTTTCTAAAATGTTTTATTCGTCCGAATAAAACGCGCTGGTCCGAGTCCAGTTATACCAAGCACAATCGTTACCAGTCCAGGTCAAGCAATCCTCAAGACCACAGACACGGATGCAATCGTGTTACAAAATTATCCGACTCCATTCCCAGAGACGTACCACTCAAGTGAGCAACTCTTACATCAACGGGAATCAGCGAAGGATCGGTTTTTAAAATGTTTTATTCGTGCGAATAAAACACCCACTGGCTTGGTGTAATTCCAGTCATACCAATCGAGCACAATCGTTACCAGTCCAGGTCAAGCAATCCTCAAGACCACAGACACGGATGCAATCGTGTTACAAAATTATTGGCCACTCAAGTGAGCAACGCTTACATCAACGGGAATCAGCGAGCCATAATTCTTCACATCACCCTAACGAGTAATGATGATATCATAGAGAAAATAAATTCAGATAGTCTAGCCATATAAAACGTGGTGATTACGGGTTTGTATGCTCAAACGCGGTAAAATGATCAGAAACGCCTGTAGCCAATCAAATAGCTGGATTTCCGCGCATGCTCTCTTAGCATTATTTGTAACACCAAAACATTTTTTTGGCAGTGAACACGTGACCGACATCCCATAATTTTCTCGAGATCAACCAATGGGATTAGAATACTAAGCGTCATGCATTTTGATCATGCGCAGTTTATCAAGTTTAACAACATGCAAATTCTACACCACTTTTTCTGCTGTTAATCTATTACACCGGTGTTCGTTTGACACAAATGTAACACCCAAATAATTAAAAAACCTTGGTGTTAAAAATTTAACACCGCATTTTTTGCAGTGTTGGAGTTTATCAATAACAAACAGAAAAGGGCTTACTCAAACTAGTTTATATGATAAAACAGGTTTTTAATGTCTCCAAAAAGTATATAGGCCTATGCTAATTCAACAACATCAAGTAACATTTGACTATACGTCAAACGTTGTATATTTTTGGTGGAGAAGAAATTTGTTCACATTCCTGAAGTATTGCTGCATCGTGGCTGAAATTTCTATCCGGTAGTTTTCTCGGCCCATGCTTTCAATTACCATGGAAATCATGCCTTTCAAAAACAGTTGAACAAACAATTATGAAACAATTATCGTTCTCGAGGTAAACTAATACACGGTCTATTCACTATGGCTCCTGCATAGTGCGGTACATGGAGGTCAATATGACGTCTGCCATGACAAAACATTGCTGTTGGCCTATAAGTGCAAGGCTGGCTGGCAAAATATTTTGTCTGAAGATGCTTTCTATCCTTTTTACTACATGCATGTAACCCTAAGGTAAGATGTTACCTTTATGGAAGAAATTATTATTTTGTTGTAAGTATGTGCAGATTTGATTGGTGTACGTGCACAGCAACATTAAAGGCAGATCGAGGCTCGTTAATGCGGGCGTGATGCCAAATTCGTGCCACGAAATACGCAGCTCCATAGCAAAGGCATGAAGCTGTGTATTTTGTGGCACGAATTTGGCCTCACGCCCGCATTGACGAGCCTCTGCCTTTAACCACAAGTAGGAATTGGATGACTAGATCCATTTGGAAACATAAATATAAACTACAAACTTTAAAAAAAAGTGTAGTGCACATCGGGTGTTGCAGTTCTCCTATACGAACCGGGTTGTTCGTGCCTGCTGATGTTGAACTGCCCCTAGCATGTTAGCATGGCGCACTTTTATTTTATTTTTCTCTTCCGCACCTACCGGAACACCAAACGACCCACCCCCAACCCCACGTTTGTACACAGTGTATGAGTGTAGCGATTTCGAGTTTGTGTAGCGAAATAAAGCACGGTGTCTTATTGAGTAGCGATCTGTAGCGTTTTACTTCTTTGTATGCTGGGCCGGCTTTTCAAGTTTGTACACAGTGTATGGGTGTAGCGATTTCGAGTTTGTGTAGCGAAATAAAGCACGGTGTCTTATGGAGTAGCGATCTGTAGCGTTTTTACTTCTTTGTATGCTGGGCCGGTTTTTCAAGTTTGTACACAGTGTATGGGTGTAGCGATTTCGAGTTTGTGTAGCGAAATAAAGCACGGTGTCTTATGGAGTAGCGATCTGTAGCGTTTTTACTTCTATATGCTGGGCCGGCTTTTCAAGTTTGTACACAGTGTATGGGTGTAGCGATTTCGAGTTTGTGTAGCGAAATAAAGCACGGTGTCTTATGGAGTAGCGATCTGTAGCGTTTTTACTTCTCTGTATGCTGGGCCGGCTTTTCAAGTTTGTACACAGTGTATGGGTGTAGCGATTTCGAGTTTGTGTAGCGAAATAAAGCACGGTGTCTTATGGAGTAGCGATCTGTAGCGTTTTTACTTCTCTGTATATATGCTGGGCCGGCTTTTCAAATTTGTACACAGTGTATGGGTGTAGCGATTTCGAGTTTTTGTAGCTAAATAAAGCACGGTGTCTTATGGAGTAGCGATCTGTAGCGTTTTTACTTTTTTGTATGCTGGGCCGGCTTTTCAAGTTTGTACACAGTGTATGGGTGTAGCGATTTCGAGTTTGTGTAGCGAAATAAAGCACGGTGTCTTATGGAGTAGCGATCTGTAGCGTTTTACTTCTCGTATGCTGGGCCGGTTTTTCAAGTTTGTACACAGTGTATGGGTGTAGCGATTTCGAGTTTTTGTAGCGAAATAAAGCACGGTGTCTTATGGAGTAGCGATCTGTAGCGTTTTTACTTCTCTGTATATATGCTGGGCCGGCTTTTCAAATTTGTACACAGTGTATGGGTGTAGCGATTTCGAGTTTTTGTAGCGAAATAAAGCACGGTGTCTTATGGAGTAGCGATCTGTAGCGTTTTTACTTCTCTGTATATATGCTGGGCCGGCTTTTCAAATTTGTACACAGTGTATGGGTGTAGCGATTTCGAGTTTTTGTAGCGAAATAAAGCACGGTGTCTTATGGAGTAGCGATCTGTAGCGTTTTACTTCTCTGTATGCTGGGCCGGCTTCTCAAGTTTGTACACAGTGTATGGGTGTAGCGATTTCGAGTTTGTGTAGCGAAATAAAGCACGGTGTCTTATGGAGTAGCGATCTGTAGCGTTTTTACTTCTCTGTATGCTGGGCCGGTTTTTCAAGTTTGTACACAGTGTATGGGTGTAGCGATTTCGAGTTTTTGTAGCGAAATAAAGCACGGTGTCTTATGGAGTAGCGATCTGTAGCGTTTTTACTTCTCTGTATATATGCTGGACCGGCTTTTCAAATTTGTACACAGTGTATGGGTGTAGCGATTTCGAGTTTGTGTAGCGAAATAAAGCACGGTGTCTTATGGAGTAGCGATCTGTAGCGTTTTTACTTCTCTGTATATATGCTGGACCGGCTTTTCAAATTTGTACACAGTGTATGGGTGTAGCGATTTCGAGTTTGTGTAGCGAAATAAAGCACGGTGTCTTATGGAGTAGCGATCTGTAGCGTTTTACTTCTCTGTATGCTGGGCCGGTTTTTCAAGTTTGTACACAGTGTATGGGTGTAGCGATTTCGAGTTTGTGTAGCGAAATAAAGCACGGTGTCTTATGGAGTAGCGATCTGTAGCGTTTTACTTCTCTGTATGCTGGGCCGGCTTCTCAAGTTTGTACACAGTGTATGGGTGTAGCGATTTCGAGTTTGTGTAGCGAAATAAAGCACGGTGTCTTATGGAGTAGCGATCTGTAGCGTGTTTACTTCTCTGTATATATGCTGGGCCGGCTTTTCAAATTTGTACACAGTGTATGGGTGTAGCGATTTCGAGTTTTTGTAGCGAAATAAAGCACGGTGTCTTATGGAGTAGCGATCTGTAGCGTTTTACTTCTCTGTATGCCGGGCCGGCTTTTCAAGTTTGTACACAGTGTATGGGTGTAGCGATTTCGAGTTTGTGTAGCGAAATAAAGCACGGTGTCTTATGGAGTAGCGATCTGTAGCGTTTTACTTCTCTGTATGCTGGGCCGGCTTCTCAAGTTTGTACACAGTGTATGGGTGTAGCGATTTCGAGTTTGTGTAGCGAAATAAAGCACGGTGTCTTATGGAGTAGCGATCTGTAGCGTTTTTACTTCTCTGTATGCTGGGCCGGTTTTTCAAGTTTGTACACAGTGTATGGGTGTAGCGATTTCGAGTTTTTGTAGCGAAATAAAGCACGGTGTCTTATGGAGTAGCGATCTGTAGCGTTTTTACTTCTCTGTATATATGCTGGACCGGCTTTTCAAATTTGTACACAGTGTATGGGTGTAGCGATTTCGAGTTTGTGTAGCGAAATAAAGCACGGTGTCTTATGGAGTAGCGATCTGTAGCGTTTTTACTTCTCTGTATATATGCTGGGCCGGCTTTTCAAATTTGTACACAGTGTATGGGTGTAGCGATTTCGAGTTTTTGTAGCTAAATAAAGCACGGTGTCTTATGGAGTAGCGATCTGTAGCGTTTTTACTTCTTTGTATGCTGGGCCGGCTTTTCAAGTTTGTACACAGTGTATGGGTGTAGCGATTTCGAGTTTGTGTAGCGAAATAAAGCACGGTGTCTTATGGAGTAGCGATCTGTAGCGTTTTACTTCTCTGTATGCTGGGCCGGTTTTTCAAGTTTGTACACAGTGTATGGGTGTAGCGATTTCGAGTTTTTGTAGCGAAATAAAGCACGGTGTCTTATGGAGTAGCGATCTGTAGCGTGTTTACTTCTCTGTATATATGCTGGGCCGGCTTTTCAAATTTGTACACAGTGTATGGGTGTAGCGATTTCGAGTTTTTGTAGCTAAATAAAGCACGGTGTCTTATGGAGTAGCGATCTGTAGCGTTTTTACTTCTTTGTATGCTGGGCCGGCTTTTCAAGTTTGTACACAGTGTATGGGTGTAGCGATTTCGAGTTTGTGTAGCGAAATAAAGCACGGTGTCTTATGGAGTAGCGATCTGTAGCGTTTTACTTCTCTGTATGCTGGGCCGGTTTTTCAAGTTTGTACACAGTGTATGGGTGTAGCGATTTCGAGTTTTTGTAGCGAAATAAAGCACGGTGTCTTATGGAGTAGCGATCTGTAGCGTGTTTACTTCTCTGTATATATGCTGGGCCGGCTTTTCAAATTTGTACACAGTGTATGGGTGTAGCGATTTCGAGTTTTTGTAGCGAAATAAAGCACGGTGTCTTATGGAGTAGCGATCTGTAGCGTTTTTACTTCTCTGTATATATGCTGGACCGGCTTTTCAAATTTGTACACAGTGTATGGGTGTAGCGATTTCGAGTTTGTGTAGCGAAATAAAGCACGGTGTCTTATGGAGTAGCGATCTGTAGCGTTTTTACTTCTCTGTATATATGCTGGGCCGGCTTTTCAAATTTGTACACAGTGTATGGGTGTAGCGATTTCGAGTTTTTGTAGCTAAATAAAGCACGGTGTCTTATGGAGTAGCGATCTGTAGCGTTTTTACTTCTTTGTATGCTGGGCCGGCTTTTCAAGTTTGTACACAGTGTATGGGTGTAGCGATTTCGAGTTTGTGTAGCGAAATAAAGCACGGTGTCTTATGGAGTAGCGATCTGTAGCGTTTTACTTCTCTGTATGCTGGGCCGGTTTTTCAAGTTTGTACACAGTGTATGGGTGTAGCGATTTCGAGTTTTTGTAGCGAAATAAAGCACGGTGTCTTATGGAGTAGCGATCTGTAGCGTGTTTACTTCTCTGTATATATGCTGGGCCGGCTTTTCAAATTTGTACACAGTGTATGGGTGTAGCGATTTCGAGTTTTTGTAGCTAAATAAAGCACGGTGTCTTATGGAGTAGCGATCTGTAGCGTTTTTACTTCTTTGTATGCTGGGCCGGCTTTTCAAGTTTGTACACAGTGTATGGGTGTAGCGATTTCGAGTTTGTGTAGCGAAATAAAGCACGGTGTCTTATGGAGTAGCGATCTGTAGCGTTTTACTTCTCTGTATGCTGGGCCGGTTTTTCAAGTTTGTACACAGTGTATGGGTGTAGCGATTTCGAGTTTTTGTAGCGAAATAAAGCACGGTGTCTTATGGAGTAGCGATCTGTAGCGTGTTTACTTCTCTGTATATATGCTGGGCCGGCTTTTCAAATTTGTACACAGTGTATGGGTGTAGCGATTTCGAGTTTTTGTAGCGAAATAAAGCACGGTGTCTTATGGAGTAGCGATCTGTAGCGTTTTACTTCTCTGTATGCCGGGCCGGCTTTTCAAGTTTGTACACAGTGTATGGGTGTAGCGATTTCGAGTTTGTGTAGCGAAATAAAGCACGGTGTCTTATGGAGTAGCGATCTGTAGCGTTTTTACTTCTTTGTATGCTGGGCCGGCTTTTCAAGTTTGTACACAGTGTATGGGTGTAGCGATTTCGAGTTTGTGTAGCGAAATAAAGCACGGTGTCTTATGGAGTAGCGATCTGTAGCGTTTTTACTTCTTTGTATGCTGGGCCGGTTTTTCAAGTTTGTACACAGTGTATGGGTGTAGCGATTTCGAGTTTGTGTAGCGAAATAAAGCACGGTGTCTTATGGAGTAGCGATCTGTAGCGTTTTTACTTCTATATGCTGGGCCGGCTTTTCAAGTTTGTACACAGTGTATGGGTGTAGCGATTTCGAGTTTGTGTAGCGAAATAAAGCACGGTGTCTTATGGAGTAGCGATCTGTAGCGTTTTTACTTCTTTGTATGCTGGGCCGGCTTTTCAAGTTTGTACACAGTGTATGGGTGTAGCGATTTCGAGTTTGTGTAGCGAAATAAAGCACGGTGTCTTATGGAGTAGCGATCTGTAGCGTTTTTACTTCTTTGTATGCTGGGCCGGTTTTTCAAGTTTGTACACAGTGTATGGGTGTAGCGATTTCGAGTTTGTGTAGCGAAATAAAGCACGGTGTCTTATGGAGTAGCGATCTGTAGCGTTTTTACTTCTATATGCTGGGCCGGCTTTTCAAGTTTGTACACAGTGTATGGGTGTAGCGATTTCGAGTTTGTGTAGCGAAATAAAGCACGGTGTCTTATGGAGTAGCGATCTGTAGCGTTTTTACTTCTTTGTATGCTGGGCCGGCTTTTCAAGTTTGTACACAGTGTATGGGTGTAGCGATTTCGAGTTTTTGTAGCGAAATAAAGCACGGTGTCTTATGGAGTAGCGATCTGTAGCGTTTTTATTTCTCTGTATATATGCTGGGCCGGCTTCTCAAGTTTGTACACAGTGTATGGGTGTAGCGATTTCGAGTTTTTGTAGCGAAATAAAGCACGGTGTCTTATGGAGTAGCGATCTGTAGCGTTTTACTTCTCTGCATGCTGGGCCGGCTTCTGAAGTTTGTACACAGTGTATGGGTGTAGCGATTTCGAGTTTTTGTAGCGAAATAAAGCACGGTGTCTTATGGAGTAGCGATCTGTAGCGTTTTACTTCCCTGCATGTATATATGCCGGGCCGGCTTTTCAAATTTGTACACAGTGTATGGGTGTAGCGATTTCGAGTTTGTGTAGCGAAATAAAGCACGGTGTCTTATGGAGTAGCGATCTGTAGCGTTTTACTTCTCTGCATGCTGGGCCGGCTTCTGAAGTTTGTACACAGTGTATGGGTGTAGCGATTTCGAGTTTTTGTAGCGAAATAAAGCACGGTGTCTTATGGAGTAGCGATCTGTAGCGTTTTACTTCTCTGCATGCTGGGCCGGCTTCTGAAGTTTGTACACAGTGTATGGGTGTAGCGATTTCGAGTTTTTGTAGCGAAATAAAGCACGGTGTCTTATGGAGTAGCGATCTGTAGCGTTTTACTTCTCTGCATGCTGGGCTGGCTTCTCAAGTTTGTACACAGTGTATGGGTGTAGCGATTTCGAGTTTTTGTAGCGAAATAAAGCACGGTGTCTTATGGAGTAGCGATCTGTAGCGTTTTACTTCTCTGTATGCTGGGCCGGCTTTTCAAATTTGTACACAGTGTATGGGTGTAGCGATTTCGAGTTTGTGTAGCGAAATAAAGCACGGTGTCTTATGGAGTAGCGATCTGTAGCGTTTTTACTTCTCTGTATATATGCTGGGCCGGCTTTTCAAATTTGTACACAGTGTATGGGTGTAGCGATTTCGAGTTTTTGTAGCGAAATAAAGCACGGTGTCTTATGGAGTAGCGATCTGTAGCGTTTTACTTCTCTGCATGCTGGGCCGGCTTTTCAAATTTGTACACAGTGTATGGGTGTAGCGATTTCGAGTTTTTGTAGCGAAATAAAGCACGGTGTCTTATGGAGTAGCGATCTGTAGCGTTTTACTTCCCTGCATGTATATATGCCGGGCCGGCTTTTCAAATTTGTACACAGTGTATGGGTGTAGCGATTTCGAGTTTGTGTAGCGAAATAAAGCACGGTGTCTTATGGAGTAGCGATCTGTAGCGTTTTTATTTCTCTGTATATATGCTGGGCCGGCTTTTCAAATGTGTACACAGTGTATGGGTGTAGCGATTTCGAGTTTGTGTAGCGAAATAAAGCACGGTGTCTTATGGAGTAGCGATCTGTAGCGTTTTTACTTCTTTGTATGCTGGGCCGGCTTTTCAAGTTTGTACACAGTGTATGGGTGTAGCGATTTCGAGTTTTTGTAGCGAAATAAAGCACGGTGTCTTATGGAGTAGCGATCTGTAGCGTTTTACTTCTCTGTATGCTGGGCCGGCTTTTCAAATTTGTACACAGTGTATGGGTGTAGCGATTTCGAGTTTGTGTAGCGAAATAAAGCACGGTGTCTTATGGAGTAGCGATCTGTAACGTTTTTATTTCTCTGTATATATGCTGGGCCGGCTTCTCAAGTTTGTACACAGTGTATGGGTGTAGCGAGCGCCTGTACCGAATTTGGCATGAACTACACGTACGTATTTGTGTTTTGTGTAGTGCTTGTAGCGTTTTTAGGAACGCTACAAAATATATATGCCGATATCGTTGGTCTCATATGTGGCATGGTATAGGTTCTCAAGTTTCCTCGCCTTTCACCTCCATGACGTCCTAGCCTTGTCCAAGGCCGTCTGCAGGTTTTTTTGCTGTACGAGGGAATATTTAGTCTAGCGCATGCAAACTGCACACGGCATCAAAACCAGCCACCTTGAGATAACGACTTCTGTAGTAAACCCGTACGGCAATACATACTGCGTACTAGCTGCGTACGGCCTGGTCTAGCTCGATGGGTTTAGGACCGTATAGCCTTGACCAAGGCCGTCTCCGGGTTTTTTGCTGTACGAGAGAATATTGGGTGTAGCACATGCAAACTGCACACGGCATTAAAACGAGCCACTGTGAGATAACGACTTCCGTAGTAAACCCGTACGGCAACACACTGGCTGCGTATACTGCGTACCGATACATGTACAGTATACAAATATTGACTGCTCATGAGGGTGATGGTGCAAACTATCGTCCCGAGGTTATTTTGAGACGGCAGGCCTGCTATTTTCCCGAGGCCGTAGGCCGAGGGAAAATAGCAGGCCTGCCGTCTCAAAATAACCGAGGGACGATAGTTTGCTCCATAACCCGAATAAAGAGCAGTCAATATTTGTTTTATATACCTCATACATTGATTTTATGTGTCAAAATTATTGGTATTTTTGACCTATGACGCAGAGGTCAAACAATAGTACTTTTTCAGTTGCCCAAAATTGTACTATCCTTTGACCTATGACGCAAAGGTCAAACAATACTCGCGGCGTACAGTGTACGTACGTACGTAGTACGCCGCGCTAGCAGATTATGCGCACAGCTTGTCAGCGCGCGCTATGCATGGCGGGCATGAGATTCTCCCACAGCTATGATAGTCAGCGCTATGGCGGGCATGGTGGGTCGTCTTAAAGACAATCCCAACGCCTTGATCAAGGCTAAGGACCGTACCGATACATGTACGTGCATGTGTGCATAGTCGTAGCGCGGCGCGTTGTGAGCCAATATACGTGCAACAGATTCCGTATAGCTCGTAAGCGCTTTGTTCAGTTTTATCTTCAGCGGGCCGTCTAGAAGACAAGCCCAAAGCCTTGGTCAAGGCTACTGACGTCCCGGGTCGTGTATGTGGATTGGGTTTGCAGTCCCTACTTGACCGCGTGGGTTTTCCCCTGAGGCATTTCTCTGGGGTTTTTCCTCCCACTTCTAAAACTGCAACTCCTTCTTCGTCATCTCAACTTGAAACTAAAAAAAGTATAGTTAAAGCTAAAACCGTATGAGTTGATGCCGAAGATGCCATAAAATTAACAACAACAACAAAACTTACCACTTGTTTAAAATGTAATGAAATTGTAACAGAGTTCAAAATAAAACAAACCATGCAACAATTGCTAATTGAAACATTGGCATTTTATTGATGACATGTCAAGTTTTTGACCAATTGAGATACACCATGCATCTCATCAGTTTGTCCTACAGTAAAGAACAGAAGAGAGGGTGCAATATGTCAGTCCCCTTTCAATAGCGTGTGTGGCCACCATTGATTTGGATACAGGCAGTGCATCGTCGGCGCATACTGCCTACCATATCTTTGGATAGATTGCTGCTGGATTCTGTTGCTTGAAATGCCCATTTTGCACTGGCCTTTTTAAAGCCAACATCAAGACATCACGTGCAGCTCATTACAATCGTCCCATAGGCCCTACCCTTGACAGTCAAAATAACTGACAGTCAAAACAGCTGTGCCATGAAGTGACCATTGAAGGTTCAAGTGACCTTCAGACACCGTTTGGTCTGATAGTGAGGACACTATTGTCCACAAATAAGTTCGCACATTACTACACGCAGTGTTATTGTTGCGACCGTTTTCGGTACCTGTGGAGACATGGGTTCTATAGACTGCCGAAGTGAATACGTCATCTTCTGTTGGTTGCCTAGGCAATTGGCTCTAAACTAAAAATCACTGAACCGTGTTCCTGTGCTTTTTAGTTTGCAATGGTACTTTTTCCGACGGCCATTCGCAAAAAGTTAAAGATGTAGTATACATGATTGGTAAACTGTTACAAATAGTTGTATCCCCTATGTGATTGAAGATATGCATGATTAAAACCAACCTGAGCAAAAACCAGCTCCGTAACTTTTGAGAAAACAGTCAAAAAAGGGTTTGCAGTCATTTCGCCCCAAAACCACTTCGCCCTGAATCATTTCGCCCTGAACCACGGCCTGTGCACGAAGTGGTTTTGGGGCGAAGTGGCATTTGGGCGATGTAGTGTTTGGACGAAGTAATTTGGGGCGAAATGGCACTCAGGCGAAGTGGTTTGGGGCGAAATGGCACCTGGGCGAAATGGTTTTGGGGCGAAATGAATTTTCGTCTCATATGAGACGAAAACTAATCGTTTTACTCATTTTTCAAAATAGCACTTCAGACAAAACCATTTCAGGGGAAGTTTTCTACGGTCATCATGTTTATATTGTGTAAGTTTGGCGTAAATATGTGAACATTTCTGATTTTCGAGATTACCAATGATGTATATAATACTGCCTTTAAACTTGAGCGAATGTTCGCTATTGAGCTCATGCCAATGACGTCATTTTGGGAGTAAAACAATGCCGCGTCGTTGTGGAAGCAATGTGCGTGCGCGTTGTGTGTGTCCATAGCGCGCGTAACGCGCTATGATGAGGCTCCCATTGGTGAACTAAACCGCGTTACGCCCACCAGAGACACACACAACGCGCACGCACATAGCTTCCACAATGACTCAGCATTATTCGACTCCCAAACTGGCATATTCGCACGTGTTCGAAAGGGGTCAATATCGCGGAAAAATCACACTGTTCCATTGGTTTGTTGTACGCAGGGTTTGCCGCTTGTGCGCGGCCTATCGCGACGCGCAAAACGTTTTGAGCTGGGTCAAAGTTCAAATTTGTTGAACTTTGACCGCGGTGCGCGGACCTTTCCAACGCGCAGCCAATGAGGTATCAGAGAAGCCCCAAGTAATACCAGAGTGGAATTTTCTATTTTGGAATAATCGGCGATTGGGAGCTCATGCAATGCGGTGAGCGCAGCGCGAAAGTGTGATTTTTCCGCGATAGTGTGTATCCGCCTTTAGTCAGGCTCGTCAATGCGCGCGAGGCCAAATTCGTGCCACGAAATATGCAGCTCCATGTCTTTGCTATGGAGCTGCGTATTTCGTGGCAAGAATTTGGCCTCACGAGCGCATTGACGAGGCTCTGCCTTTAAAACTGAAGTTCAGCTTTTATACTTTATTTATGGTATATAAAATGCTTGCAAATTGATATTGTTATGCAAAGAAATGTTATAAAGCCGAAATCAAATAAAATCCAATTTATAATGCATTTGAAACAAAATTTATGTAGACCGAACAATGTAAACAATTAAGCCACACAAACTATAAGACAAAAATATGCAGTTTATTTAATACGTCAAAAGTGGTTTTCATATATATACCCATCAAAAACGGTTAAGGGCCGTTTTTTGCATGCACGCCATACAGAAATGACAAAACCTAACAATTTAATGTTCTTTAAATTTAATTATTAAATAATTATTAAATTAAAGAACCGAGTAGTTTTTACTGAACATTCCATGCCAAACAGGAGGAAGCCTAAGAAAACATTTATGATATCAGGTAGGGCGGCCGAATTGTGCCATTTTAGACTTATTTCAAGTCTAATTTCGCCTATCACCAATTATGTATAAGGTATACTTCTCAAATTTGTGAAATTGGCATGATCTCGGACTTGAAAATAAGTCTACAACGACACAATCAAGCGCCCCTACCTGATATTAAAAATAATAAAATATTACACTGCCCCCTAGCTGTGTCAAACGGTGCACCTAGTGAAAACAGAACGCCGTTACACTCAACAACCCTCTAATTTCAAAATCACAACAGTGTCTTTGACAAATTGTAAAAGTAGAGCGTTTAAGCCTTCGTTGTTTCCGGCGTAAAATGTAACAAGTGTCCGTCCCGGTTACGAGCGTATATTGGAAATTTGTACACGGGGTTTTTTAAAAGGCATGTTGTCACACTATTTGTAACCCTTTTTGGGCTTAAGTTATCTCTTCAGAACAACTTAAACTTATTTCTTTTATTTTTAGACCAGACAAAGGTATTTTCCCGAAAATATGGTCTGTGTTGCCCAAAATGCCCCCTTTACTGTGAAAACACCCAATTATAAGCAGACAAGTAATAAAACAAACAACACAGCCAGCTTTTAGTTGTGACTACACGCCTCAGCCAAAAAGTTTATTTAAAGCACTTCATTCCCTACCCTTTTGTTAAAGGGGGTTATGGGACAAAACAATAGACTACTAAAGTGTGACGTCAGTTGCCATGGTAATTGGGTCTAAACACTCGCTGGTAATCTGAAACGTGCATTGGTATAGTGCAGGGAAACAGTTCACTGGTTTTAGTGTAGACCCAAAAACCATGGCAACACACAAAGGGTGATGTTTTCACTTTAGTAGCACCATCCATTTGTACAAATTTTAGCAAGGCCCCTTGCATGTATGGGCACCAAAAGCCCAAGAGCACCATAAGCTCTGAGCACCAGTAACTCAGAGCACCACAGCTCGGTGCAAGGGGCAGCTCCACACTCATCTCAATTCCACACACAATCAGGCCAATCATTTTGCTTGAATGAGTCCAACTTTAGCGAAGAAAAATGCCATATCATACAAATTGTACAATATTTGTGAATCAAACTTTTATCAAAATTTTGTTCAGGCGAAAAAGCAGTCCTTAAAGGAGCATGACCACTCGAGTTTCTGGAAAATAGTTTTCGATGTAACTTACCAATATTATTAAGTAACTCCCATACACACCTCCCATGTCCCAAAAACCCGAAAACATTTGCGATTTCCAGTAAAAAATTGAACAAAACTATCGCCTGCTTTCAGTGGATAAACGTTGATACTGGAAAATTAGTTTACAAATAATCGGTGGATTTTCGACGATATCCTCGGAAATATGCGGCCTAGAAGCGCAGAAGTTTCAGTTTCGTAATCAGAAAAATATAACGGATGTTATGATATAAAAATCTCATGACCCATAAGGAAAGTCCCGGGGAGTTATGGGTAAAAAAAAGTGATCTGGTCACACTCCTTTAACTTATTTGATGGATATATAATTTTATTAGGAATAATACTTGAGGTAAATATTTGTTTGAGGTAAATATTTGTTTGAGGTAAATATTTGTTTGAGGTAAATATTTGTTCACTATATTATGTAAAAAACAGATTACAGAATATTAGCACCTTGCATAATTCACAGCATTCGAAAAAGCAGTCCTTAACTTATTTGATGGATATATAATTTTATTAGAAATAATAATTGAGGTGAATATTTGTTTACGGTAAATATTTGTTTATTATGTTATGTAAAAAACAGATTACAGAATATCACCATAATTCACAGCATTCAAAAGGGAAAAACAAATCAAAATTAGTAGTTGATTCTTAAATTGTTAGTATATATTATCATGCACTAGTAAAATATAAGCATATTTATCTGGATTTTAAAAAATAAAAAAATTCACTGCAGGAATGTTGCAATGTTACAGAAGCCATTATGTTTCAAATTTTAAAGTGCCAAAGTGGACACCAATTTTCAGATAATGTTGCATGGCCTATTTAAGCAAATCCTCCACCAATTTAACACCTGTACCTTAATTTAAAGATTAGCTGTGAAAATAAGTAAGATATCAGACATACTGCATGTTTCTACTGAGGAGCGAGTGCCGGTTATATGTATACCTGTTAACCTTGCCGAGCAAAAAATCGTAATAGTGAAACTTGCAACAGTCGAGTTGGTACAATGGTCGAGTTGTGTACATGAAAATGGATGGATGCAGGTCAACTTGACCGTTGTACCAACTCGACCGTTGTACCAACTCATACAACGGTCGAGTTGGTACAACGGTCAAGTTGACCTGCATCCGTTTTCATGTACACAACACATGCGGCACGTGCAGACGCACGCCGGGGCCGCTTGATGCTCATGAATCATCCGTCAGAACCAAAATGAAACACTGGTGACCGTCATTTTGAGTGTGCTTATTCAAGTATGGTGGGCACCAATGAAGTTACTTGTGGAAGCAGACACCTTCGTGCATCTTCTGATCATCGGTCGAAACCCAACACTATAGTGACCGTCATATTGAGTGTGAGGATACTCAACCAGAAAGTACTATAGCGCTGCGTACTTAATGCATGCATAAAGTGTAGGCTCGTAAACGACAAATACGTTGTGAAAAGTCACAAGAAGAAGACGGAGAAATAATTGACACATCATACAGTTTGTGTTTATTTTAATTTTTTTAAGGAAATTCGTAATGAAGGTCGATAAATTCGTAAATTGGAATACAGCTTGTATTTTCGTAATGATTGGCAGGTAATGCCGTGTAGTTTGGAGTAGACCCGATTCACAGGCTCAGAAGATTCAGAACGGAGTGATAAATTTTTCTTGTATTGCCGGATATCTGAACAGTTAACACCTCTTGAGGTGGATCATACGGTGTAATACCGATTGTCTTTTACAGTAAAAAACACATCGGTGTAACATTTGTCGGGTACACTAGAAGCACACGCAGCGCAGAATGCAATGTGTGTGACCTGAATAGCTTTCCATGCTTCCGGCATGTGCAGTTTAATGCCGAGCACCCAGGGGCACCCGGCATTATGCTTTAGTAGAAACACGCGGGACAATAGCGGTTCACGGATTGGTTAGAATAGCGGGTAACATATACGGAGTAATGCGGAGTGCTTAGTAGAAACATGCTGATACAGTCACCGCAAGGGTACAGCAGGCTAATGGCATTTAGTGGTTGGGGGTTACCTGCCTTTTGGAGTCTCCCCTTTGAGACTGCATTAATTTTTTTGTGCTGTGCATCTTAATCTACAGATCTGCTGTGGAAGTAAGGTAGATATCCGACGTGCAGTCACCTCCTGGGTAGCGTATCTCATGAGCCAGGGCTGGTCCGTCCGGCTCCTTGCCAAAATCAACAATGAAGTCTTTGTTGACACTCAGGCCTCCCACGTTCGTGTTAACGTCAATTTGCATCATGTCTGAACCATACCTGTAATGTAAGACAGAATGATCAGTGAGTAAAGCCGCCTTAGATGAACATATTTGGAACCGCGATGGAATAACTTGTACTCGGTACGTATCAAGCAACAAACAAAAAAGTAAAGCTTAGGTCACAAACGTGAACAAATCGTGTGAGTTTCACTGAACAAACTGTAACTTGACACAGAATAGTCACAATCATGTCACACATGATTCGATGCGACAAGGATTCCACGGCGTGACTTTTCCGCACTCCGATTGGCTTAAGGAAAATTAGATACGCATGTGATGTGCGTGCACAGATTTCTATTTAACAACAAGATGAGAAACCAGTGTGTTATTGAATGGCACATCACCGTAACCTATGTCTGCACATTGATTGTATTTTCTGCCCATTTTGAGGCCATGCAGGCGAAACTAACTGAGCCAAAATGAAACATTTTATCATCCCAAGTCCTCTCAAGGACTGGGGAAAGGTTTAAACAAAAAAAGTATACTCTTTTTTTCCAGTTTTTCCGAGTTTTTTAAATACCCTAATCACGATATGCAAGTACAGTGCCCAATCATAAAAAAAACTCTTTTTACTTGGATTTCTGGTCATGGATGACATCTAATTGTCAATGGGCAGTGGCCCCCCTGGGTTTGTTATCCCACCCAACTGACGTCAAATATTTCATGGCAAACATTTGCACAAGTTAAATCTAACTTTCTGTTAATTCGCGTTGCAAAAACTTTACTTTGACATCAAATTTGTATTCTTGTTTACTTTCACATGAAGTTACATTCACACGAAGTATGAACTGGGCTTAACATACTTGCACATGTCAGGGTAAAACTGCTTGTCATAGACACTGTATATAGAAGTGCTGACGTAGAGTCGTTTGCCATCTAGACTAAGCTGAATCATCTGTGGTCCGCCTTGGATACGCTTTCCAGCCAAGTACAGTGGATCCGGCTGCTTGCTAAGCTCCTTGTCCTCAGTCACCTTCACTGGACCATCACTGCACACAAGCCCTCCCAGGAAAACCTGCATGTTAAAGACAGATTACATGATTGGAACAATTTTAAAAAATAATGTTGATAAACTGTCTTGTAGAAATTTCAGCCACATATAAACTTCTCAAAAAAAGTTTGGAAAGTCAAGTTTGACTGACGATTTCTCTCTTGTTACTAAATCATTTCCCTTGAATTTTGTATCATTGGAAAGCCCTGTCATTCCTCTTTACAGTAATGTGTCATTTGTTATGATTAATCAATTGGGGGATGTGCAGTATAGCAGAATACAGGGGTGGGTGGAAAGTGAAATGTCACAAAATTCACTGCTATTGTCATCCAGTGCATTCCCCTTTTGCTTGGAGGATGGGAATGTGTCAATGCACTTTTTGACAATAGCAATGCATTTTGTGACATTTCGCTTTACACCCGCCCCCGTATTTAGCTGTGCTGCACATCCCCCAATTGCTTAATCATAACAAATGACACATCATCGTAAAGAGGAATAATGGGGCTTTCCAATGATATAAAATTCAAGGAAAATTATTTTGCAACAAGAGAGAAATCGTCAGTCAAACTTGACTTACCGAACTTTTTTTGAGGAGTTCAGATGCAGTAATTTTTCAGAAAAACTGAAAATCCAAGGACGTTTTTTAAGTCAACCGAATGAATGGTAAAAAAATAGTCTGCAGACAACCTTCAAAAAAGTAAAATTGTGGGTACATGTATGTCACTGCAAATTATGTATTGGGGCATTAAAGGTAGAACACATGATTGGTAAACCATTACAAATAGTTTTATCTCCCGGTGTGATTAAAGATATGCATGATTAAAACCAGCCTGAGTAAAAGTAAGCTCCATACTTCGTCTAACTTTTGAGAAAACAGTCCAATAACAGTGGCGGATCCAGGATTTTGAAAAGGGGGCGGGTGCGTGAAATTTGTAAGCATGAAATACTGATAACAATGAAATAGCGAGCGTGCAGCACGAAGCCCTAACGGCTTCTAGATGGATTCTAGATGCTCTGTGGTGCGATCTGGGGCAATATTTAACCACTTTAAGCAGAAAAAGTGTGCACAAAAAGTGGAAATTATTTATATTTTAATTGTTATTTTTTTATTTTTTGAAAAGGGGGGTGCAGATATGTCTTGGTATCATAGTTTTGATAATATTCAAGACAATTTTCAACTCTTACAATTACATTTCAAGTCTATCCGGAAAAGGTAGGTGCTGGTTTTACCCAAACTAGAAAACCTGTCAAGAAGGTGGTATCAATTAGCCCTTTGCATGTAACATAATGGCTGCCGCCCCAAAGTCTTCCCTTTCAAATGGAGGGGCTATTGTTGTTATGTGGTGCACGCCATTACCTAGCAATGAACAGTCTGGTTGCTTTATGTTATTCCCTCCTGCGGTGAACGCAATACCAATTCTGTACTTCACACCTGCCGCGTGCACCAGTCCACATAGCAACAAAAGATTAGTCTGGTCAATTAAGTGCATACATTTTTCTCACCTGGCCAACCAACTTAGGTTTGCGTGTGTCACTGATGTCATATTGGCGAATGTCACCATGAAACCAGCTGCTAACGTACAGAAAGCGGTCGTCCATGGAAACAAGAATGTCGGAAATCATACCTGGAATAAACAACGAGAAATGTAAGTATATATATCAGGGGTGTAGTCGAGTCCATCATAAGTCCATCATAAGTCCTCACAAGCCTTCACAAGACCCTGGGTCTTAATACAAGTCACAAACTATTCAAATGAACTCCAACAAAAGCATTCTTGTGTGTTTGTTCATCCTTTGCTTCTAACTGGACTTGTGTCGGACTTGTTACGGACATGTGATTTTATCTTTTTTAACGCAGCTTACGCAATAAAAAGTTGCACAAGCGGGCTTACGCAGTGTGTAACTAGGATTCGTGAAATCGGCTGCTGGACTTGATCAACTGCAAACATAAGATGGTCTTGGGCAGTATTCAATTTAAAACTTAGATTTAGTATTTAGAAATTGGCCTATCTTGTTTTCTAATGTCTTCTAAGAATTTTACTTTAGTAAAATAGGAAGATAAATTGTCACATTACAAACTAACGCAGGGCACAGAACTCCCTGAACAGCAAATTGAATACTACGTTGGATGCGCCATAACCAGGGCATTCTCACGAGTGTATTTCTCACGCAAAACGTGCTACATGCACACCCAATGCCCAAACAGACCGGTCAAAACCGGATAAAGTGTGCGTGTTACAGGTGCTGATCCAGAGGGGGTGGGGTTTTGGGGGTTAAACCCCCCCTCCCCCGCTCGGACTCAATTTTTTTTTTAAATTTAATGTATTTTGTGCGTCCGTCTGTCCGCAATAAGCCGATTTAACTGGCTACTCTCCCTCCTAATTGGAACAAAAATTATATTTTTTTTGGGGGGGGGGGGTGAGGGGGGGGGGGGGGGGGGGGGGGGGGGGGTGAGTGGGGGGGGGGGGGGGGGGGGGGGGATGGATTCTTTTTTGGAATCGGAGTCGACTCCGAAAATGCTTGAGTCGCCCAAGCCTAGCTACCATGTTGTATCGAGAATGAATCCTGAATGAAGAACTATAGTTGCTGCCCAAAATGCTCTGTTAAAATTGATGATGTAACTGACGGATAACGTATCCCACCTTGCATTTCTGGCAGGAACCAACCTTCCACCTTCTTGGAGGGAATGTCAATCACCTTCTCAGCAGCCCAGTCTCCTGCCTGCAGGCACCAAACAAAGTGTCATTAAAGCCTTAATACATCATTTGCAGTTACCCAAAATTTTACTTCCCAAGTTGACAAGGAAAATCCTAATAAAACTGTTGATAAGCAATGGTAACAAACACCACATGATTTATTTTAAAATGGTACTGAAGGTGTTTTTAGGTGATCGGGCTGATCCCCAACACATATAGGAACTTGATGTTTAATAAATTTTTGAATAATTTGTGCACAAAATTGTGACGTTGTGATGTCATTACAGGTGTCAAATTACAAAAATTCAAAGGTTATCATTTCAGAAATTCATATCATAAGAACCCTAATACATGTAGCTACATGAACAATTATTTCACAGCATGATAGGTCTCCATGAACTGAACAAATCAGAATTGTTCAAAAAGGTGCCATTTTTCAGCATTTTGAATGCAATTGCAAATAGAGCCAAAGTGGTAGGGAATTTGACCATAGTTCTACAGTGGACTTTATGACTACATGTATACCAATGATGACGTAATCACATGAACGGTGGTTACGTAATATCATCTCAAATGACAAAATCTTGAGAACTGTAATAGATATTGGAAATATTTTTTCACCACATATGCAAGTAAGAACTTATTCTTCAGTAGATCCTTGAACAATTTGTGCATACAATAGTGACGTCATGATGAGATTGACTGTGCCAATGACGACGTCATCAGATACACAATTTTAGTGTTGACTATAGTCAAAGAGTCATGTCTTGAGAATTCCAATACTGGCAATCGATATGTGAATGTTTCTTTTGCAACATGGACCAAGTTTTTAAGCAATTTCAAAAGTGTGATGTCATCATGAGATCAATGTTCATGTCGCCCGATTACCTTGCGTTTGTAATAAAAACAAAACTCTAGTTTTTAAAAAAATGTCTACAGACAATTTTTTTACCATTCATTCAACAACAACAAAACCCGAATTTTTCAGGTTTTCTGAAGTACATGTATTATTGCGTCAACGTGGCTGAAATTTCTACAAGGAAGTTTATCAATATTATTCTTATGTAATGCCGTTGCTGTTTTTAAGCTATGGTATTTCAGCTTAATTTTTTGAGGTTTGAATTTTCAGGTTTTCACTTGTTAATAGGGTATCGATTTATTCACCTCAGTTTTAAAGAAGCGAAACACATTAGCATTGGCTGCACATCCAACATATCCCTCGGCTGCCTTCGGATCATGAAGGAATCGTATCTCAAGTGGTTCAGCACCCTCTTCGCCGAGTTCGATATCCTGAAGTAGGGTGTGTTTCTCCCAATCATACACGTGGAGAGCTGAGCCAATGAGACCTGCCATGTGGGAAAATAGCATGTTTGGAAACTCTGGGAAGAGTTGGTGCCAAGTCACAGCATACAGTCGAAACTTAATAAGATCTAGACTTTGCAATTAGCTCGTTATAAAGGAAACCTATTGTCAAGAATGAAAACAATGAAGAGAAAAGGACTGGGACTGAAAATTGTTCCGTTTTTCCCCGGAATAGTCTTTATCAAAAATAATTTGAGCCAAGTCACTTGCAACAGTGACCGAGTCCAAGTGAAACCATTTAAGTTACAGATTCAAGCAATGCTGTCCAGTGTCACTACATTAGTCGCACTAGCCACAAAAGTTTTAAAAAAAATCCACCTCAACATTTTTATGTTACATCTATGGTCGTCAACTGACATTTGCTCTGATGAATGTTACTTAATAAGTACTTTATTGGCATGCCTATTTTCTGAATATAAAGTGGTTGGGAAATTGGCCAATATCTGATAATGGTTTTAACTTTATACAATAGACCGTATTACATAACTCCCAACTTGTGTGTTGCCAATTTAAACTTGTGTGCTACCGTTTTTTGTTCAAATCAGGCAATGGGTGAGGTCACAATTCTGCGTATGTTACCTGTTAGTGTAACAGATTTGTTAAGGGCATTAATCTGGACCTCTATGTGAGCGTCCAAGTTAACACCATGTTAACAGATCTGTTAAGAGGGTGTTAACAAATCTGTTAAGAGGGCGTCTCGGGAAATCTCAAAGTAGCATAGAAAGCATATATCGGTAGGTGTAAGCACTGCTTACCCGCCGACCAATCACAACAGAGCTAGCAGACAGCGATTTTGTGCCGATACGTTGTATGCGGTGTTCCGGGTAAATTTTTGGTTTCAAGGCCGGGCTATTCGCTGTTTAAAGGTAAGAAAGCGAATGTTTATGAATATATGACATCTCTGTATCACTGGCCTTTTACTAAGTGCGTGCTACGGTAACTGCATGTCGACCCTGAAATATGAATACCTTCGAGTTTTCTCCAATGAATCTGTGCTTTCCGTTGAAAGTCCTATTGGTTTGTGCAGTGTGTGTGGACATTTTGACGATAGCGTGCGAGGCATATAGCAACAATATCCAAGGGGAGCGGGGTTAACTGGGCAATCTCCGAACTATGCATTGCCATGGCAACCCACATCACACTTCGGCTGTCTATAGCGCCCTCACTCACTGCAATTTCCGGTTCTGTGCATGACTTTTAACATGTTCTGTTAACACGGTGTTTGTTCCGAGGTCATAATTCTGATTAAGATAACAGAACTGTTAACAGATCTGTAACACTAACACGTAACACACACATATTTGTGACCTCATGACATCAAAATGTACAATCATGCATGCCCTCAAGGAACAAAGAAACTGTCCCACATCTGTAAGTCAGCTTACTTGGGTCATAGTTCTCAAAATCAATTTCTTTCAGGAAAGCCTTGGGAGCTCCCCACTCGGTACTGATCATAACATTGTGGTAGGGTTGATACCAGAAGTCGTAGCCATACTTGGCACTGTGACCCTCTTTCTCCCAATGACCAAGAACAGAAAACTCCTTGCCGTCAAGGAGTATGAAGCCACCTGTTGGACAAAACAATATAAATCTGTTCTTTTGGAGGGCATGTCTGTCATTTAGCTTTTTGCATATAATTCTTTTGCATTCCAACTTTTTCACTTCTTCAATTTGAATGCGACTTGTATATCGTCCGTGCACACTGACCTGTCTAGTCTTGTGTCTTTCTATAAATTAGGGGTCCAATGTTGGTGTCCCCCGTTACATTTTACATCTCGTTTTTGTCAATTCATGGAAATACTTTCCATCTCAAAGAGTGAGTACATATAGTACAATTCATAAAAAAATTGTTTCAAAGCCATTCTAATGATTGTTGTATGAAAAATAACACATATCAGGTGTAACGGGGGACACTAAATGTCACACTCTTGGACCCCTAATTTATAGAAAGACCCATTTCTGAATTGAATGCGAGTCTTTCCACGGTAAAGGGGGCATTTAGGCAACACAGACCATACTTTCCAAAAAATACCTTTGTCTGGTCTCAAAATAAAAGGAATAAGTTTCAGTTGTTCTGAAGATATAACTTAGGCCCGTACGTAAAGGGTTACAAATAGTGTGACATGCCTTTCTAAAAACCCTGTGTACAAATTTCCAATATAACGCTCGTAACTGGGACGGACATGCACTTGTGTTATCATTTTAGGCCGTCCCGGTTACGAGCGTTATATTGTAAATTTGTACACACGGTTTTTAGAAAGGCATGTTAATTGTAACCCTTTTTGGGCCTAATAGTTATCTCTTCAGAACAACTGAAACTTATATTTTATTTCTTTTATTTTGAGACCAGACAAAGGTATTTCCTCGAAAATATGGTCTGGGTTGCCAAAATGCCCCCTTTACTGTGGAAAGACTCATGTGCATACATGTACGGTATATAGTTCTAAATTTGATTGTTGAATTTTCCCGATTGCATGTTTGGAAAGCCAAAAATTTATGTGCTCTTTAACTCTTTGCTGCACCGACATACAGCACTGTTTTTAACAGTCTTTCTTTTTTTTCCAACAATTTTTCAGAACTTTGAAGATTTTTTTCAAGGGGTCTGCTTTGTTTGCAGGAGGTCGTGGGTTCAAGTCCCACCCGAGCACGCTATTAAGTTTCCATAGTGTCTTGGGAAAGCACTGAGTATACAGTGTTATATAATTACGTTGGGGAACATTGTGAGTGCACATTCTTTAAATGTATCATTTGCAAAATAAAACTTTTTACAGATTTGTAGAATAAGAGTGTAACATATCTAAGGAAGAATGTTGGTAAACTATAGCCTGAAGAAATTTTAGCTACATAGATGCAACAAATGCTTCAGAAAACCTTTAAAATCTATATATGGATTTTGTGTATAAGTGAATGGCAAAAAGGTCCTGTGCAGTGGACTTTTTTAGAAAACCACCTTCGGTTGTCAATTTCCAACATGAAATATCATTTTGTACTGAAATAAACTCTGTCTCATATGGGGCGGATTGCAAGACCAGTCTATAGGCTTAGCCAGCTAACGCGCGGTGTCCACTAATTAAGACCGGTCTATAATTATAGCCCACTTGCAATATCTTTGTCTTAAAGTTAGACCAGTCTTAAAATTTAAGCCTGCAGCAAGCAGGCTATAACTTTTGGACACCGCACTACATCTCGTAATTTTGCATGAAAAAAGACAAACAAAACGCACATTATGCCCATTAGAGCCTTTTTAGTGCTATTTGATAACTTTCGCGGTCAGTACGTTTCTCTGCAAAAACTGCACCACACACACGTCATCAAGTGGATTCGTGAGGACGTTTGTTTGGCTTGAAATCACGCAAGGATAGCCGGCTGCGTCACTTTTATTGCAATCCGCCCATGGTGTTTGCTATCAACACTTTGAGTAAGGTTTTTCTTGTCAACACATGAAAAACAAAATCAGGTCATTGCAAATGATACACTGGACCGGCAGATTTTCCAGACTCTCTGGCTCCCATATGTTTGTGAACAAAAACAGTCAGCAATGCTTCATATGTTTGCATACAAAACAAATGGTATTCACTCCAGGGGTTACTGCAGGAAATCAATCATTCTGTCAATGTCCAAGGTAAAAATGAATGAATATTAAGCCAAATCACCTTGAACTGTTGAAAACTAGTATACCTTAGTGCAAGATGCATGGAATTTTGCTCAGTGGAGTGCAGAGTTAAATTCCCAATACATGACTAAAAAGTGTTGATAGCAATGGTAACAAACACAACATTATTATTTTTTTTGTAAAATGGTACCGGTGTGAAAGAAATGGTCAACTGAAGGTGTGCATGGTTTTTAAAAAAAGTCGTCATACAAACAAAAAACATGCATGGATTTTTGCAGTTTTTGTGAATTATTACTGCATCTATGTGGCTCAAATTTGTACAAGGCTAGTTTATCAACACTCGCAAAAAAGTCCACAATGACTGACTGCTGTTTGGTTCATTTCTTCCTCCATGCTATCTTTTATTCTCTCAATGCGCGCGGCCCAAATTCGTGCCACGAAATACGCAGCTCCATAGCAAAGGCATGCATGGAGCTGCTTATTTCGTGGCACGAATTTGGCATGCGCGCATTGCTGACGAGCCTACATGTGCCTTAAGTTTAACATCTGGTGAGAAAAATAGGCTTGCATGGCTGCACAGAATCTATCACTGATGCACTCGTGAACGATCTCACTAAGGATTGATTTATCGCAGTGCATTCCGTGTTTTTACCCTCTACGCTAAAGACTCACCCCCTGCATATGTTCAACCAATGCTTTAATGCATGGTGACATTGTAAGTGCCTTGGTCCAAACAACCTTGGGGGACATGCACTGTGTGTGCAGTGTGGCGTAGCAGCCTAGCTGAGTAAAGTTCCACTACAATGCACACTGCAAGGCGTCCTCTTTCAATATGTACAAGGCTTACTTTTTCAAAAGAATAAGGTTAATATGCGATCTTTTGCATGAGAAAATTTTAAAATGCGACCCTTTAGGAATTTGTTTAGCTAGTTCCGTAACAGGCGCCTGGGAATTTATCAATAACAAACAGAAAAGGGCTTACTCAAATTAGTATATGATTATTCTTTAGTTATGTAATGCTGCTGTTCCTGTTTTTAAAAGTTTCCAATCATGTACACTACCCATAAAAACTTTAGAAACGCCTTGAAAGTTTTAGGTTTTTGAGAAGGAAGTATTATTTTGTTTATCATCATAATAAACCAAGCTATTAAAGCAAACGGAGGTCTAAGGAGTATCTGGAGAGAAAGCAGTCATCTGGAGTGCTGTCCATGCATCATGGAATGGCCTGCCCGCACCTGATCTCAATCCCATTGAGCTGCTCTGGGAGGAGTTGGATCGTAAGGTCAGAAAGAACTGCCCAACCAGCCAAGAAAACCTCTGGAGAGTCTTAAAAGAGGCGTATTTCCACTGAATGTTTGGAGAAACTGACAATCAGGATGCAGAGATTGTGTGTAGCTGTCATAGCTGCTAAAGGGGGAGGGGATTCTTTGATGAACATCAGGTTTAGCCGTTTCTTTTTGCATGCTCTCTAATTTGTTGATAAAGCCCACTGCTGAGGCCGAAGATGGCACTATTAAATTAACATGTATATATTGCTTTTTGTTAGAATACACCTACATTTGCTTTCACAAAATTAACATTCACAAAATTATACGTTTTCTTCTCAAAAACCTGAAACTTTCAAGGTGTTTTCAAAGTTTTGATGGGTTTTAAAAACAACTGAACATTTATCTTAATTGATCTGCTGTCAATCTTGCACTAAAACCAAAGTAGCATATCTGAAACGATGTGGTTTGGTTGCTTAAATTAAGCAAGAAAGCCTGTGTACAACACTCTGTGAAACTTACCTTTCCCCTCTCCTGGGTTCTTTGCATCTCCCATGCCACTGATCATGATCTGACCATTAGCAAGGCAGTGGCTGGTGTGAGGTGTGGTCAGTCCAGACTTGGATGCCACCTCTTCTGGTTCAACGACCTGTATGGGAACCAATCACAGAGCAGGTCAGCACAACAATGTTTCTTGGGAACCAATCAAAATCAGTGGCTGGAGTCAGCCCTGACTGAAGTAGCGATTCCAAACGTAGCGATTCCAAACTGTCCGCCATGTTTTACTACTCGCGTTTACACGTACCAGAGACCTGCCCGCGAGCTCGGGCAGTAGTGGCTGCCACCGGGGCAGACTCGTGTATCACGTCATGGCTAAAAGAACGCTCCGGTGTAAGTTGGTGTTACACGGTGTAAGCATCTCGAAAGCCCCTACCGTTGGGTTTCATGTATGGGAGAGCCCCTAAAAAAGTTTGGGATTTGTGGGCGACATTAAAACATCAATATATTCACTAGTAATTGGTATAAAACTGCTATAAAAGATGTCAGTTCATGAGCATTTGTTTTTAAAATGTTGTGCCTACTTTTTCCACCTGTGTCAGCAGGCAATTCAGTGAGAAGGAAGTTCAATGTTTTCTTCGAATCACAATAATCTTAGCAGTCCTTTGGGGAATATAGTGTGGGTCAAAACTTTTGATTAATTTCAACACATTATCTGGTATGCAAGTCTAATCATCACTGAAATGAAACAACCAAACTTGGGATGAGAGATGCTCTACCAGCTGAGCTATAAAGGCACAAGTGGTATATACTTCCCTAGGTTTTCCCATATGAACCAAATTTTTCTCGGTGTATAGGAGCACAACTGGGCAATGGATTCTAATATTTTGGACCACATACCTTATGCAGACGCGGTTTGCGCGGATCAGTGCCCACATCCACCACATAGATGCGAGATGAATACAGGGATGGCAGTATGAGGCGGTTACGCTTCATGGTACCATCTCCAAAGCAGCTACTGCAGGTGTTCCATCCACTGTGGTGAAGTTCATCACCAATGTTGGTCATTGGCAGACGATGAATCACCTGTAGAAATCGGTGTTGGATTTGAGAATGTACTAGTTACAAATCACATACCGAGCAACAAAAGAAATGCAAATTTAGTTTAATCAAAATGTTATTTTTTATTTTTTAAAATTAAGCCGACATTGAAATATTCACATTTATATCGGCTTCATTGTGCATTACATGCATTGTGCAAAAAACTTCAGTGTGCTGAAAATTCCCACTCAGATTGACTGCTTTTTTTTCAATAAGTAGAAAACATTTTGATTAGAAATTCTTGATCAGGGCCCAATTTCATGGAACCTGTTACTGTTAGCACAAAAATTTGTTTAGCACAGAATTTCTTTGCTCTGTAAAATGGGTTACCAGCCAAAATTGTATGTCAAATTGTATTTTTAGGAACAGGAGAAAAATATCAGTAAATACACATCGCTTACGATTTTGGCTGGCAACCCAGTTTTGCGAAATAAAGTAAAGAAATTCTGTGCTAAACAAATGTTTGTGCTAACGGGTTCCATGAAATTGGGCCCGGAACGGAAGTGAAGGCACTGATCAACCAATATCCCATTGGAATCGCTTTCAAAACTGTTCCAGTTTCCTCCAGTGTTTTCCTCCAGGTTCAAGAGGATTTGTTTGAACAAATTTCCATAAAGAAAGGTGACATTTTCTGTTTCTGGGATAATCCTGCAGTTAATGACACCCAGAAAACCTGATTGAACCTGCCTGGATCGACGTGTCTCACAAACTGCCCTACTTATAGAAGAGCTCAGAAAGGCACTTCAGGCACTTGGCACCCTGCCTAAGCGGCTCTTATGGAGGCTGATGCAGTCAGCCTTGCCACAAGAGGTGTTCATATGCCTTACTGACCGGTAAAATATGTTACATCTCTCTGCCTTTTCAATCTTTCGGTCAAAGTATTGTTTGAGCATATGAATAGACAAAATAAAACAATTAATTAATAAAAAAACCGTTCAAATACCAGCATCTATATCAGCAGTTTCAGTTACAGAACCGATTCTGTGAAAATTATTTCTTCAGGAAAAAAGTCCACACGCAACGCTTCAACATTCTTAAAAGGCAATAAGAAAATCCTAAAATTAAAATAAATGAACTTTTTGGATTTTGCACCTGGCAGAATGTTTTAGACTTAGGATCAACATCCACTGTAGCCAGGTAGTCTGGTTTCTGGATTCCAGTACTGCGGTAGATACAGGGCAGATAGACAATCTCCTCCCTGGGGCCTTTCATGGCATCTTGGGGAGTCTTATACCCCGGCCCCTTACAGTCAGAACAGTCTGTTAAACAAAGGACAAATTGATGGGTGTCGGCTAAATTAAAGATGCATGTCTATGTTTGGCCACAAAAACAATCTAAAGTAAATTTGATATAATTTTTGAGCTAAGTTTGACACAAGTACATATAAAATGTAGGCGGTCAAACGTTTCGATCCAAGGATCTTATTAACGACACAACAATGAACCAACTTTATTCTTTTATCAAGTGATTTTGTCCCCAGTCAATATCTTCTTGTACGGGCATCAAAGCTGCTTACTTTAAATACACATTTTTAAAAATACGGGGTTGGACAGCAGTCATAAATATACATACATGTCTAAGAATATTACGGGCTGACATTATCACTTGGTGTGCAGTGGTTGGATTACACATAGATGGTACTCCAACGTGGTTTATAGTCTGAATAATTTTTGTCAACTTTAATATCCCCATTGTATAGTTGGGTCTTTCTATACATTAGGGGTCCAATGTTGGTGTCACCCGTTACATTTAACATCTTGTTTTTGTAAATTCAGGATACATTCTTTAAATACTTTCCATCTCAAAGAGTGAGTACATAAAGTACAATTCATACAACATGGTTTAAAAGCCATTTTAATGATTTTTATACGAAATATAACACATATTGGGTGTAACCGTGGACACTATAAATGTCACACTTTTGGACCCCTAATTTATAGAAAGACCCAGTAGCACCTTTTTTCTTGTCTTGTGTACTATCAGGCTTAACGTACTGTTTATATTAATGAGTTAGATATACGGTAAGGTCACTTCAACTCCTGATAAAGTAAGCTCTTCTTCATATCTCATTAAAATAAATTTGTAACTTTTTAAAACTGTATTTATTTACTTGATGTACATTTTTTATCTAAGCTTAACGCTCGTTACATCAGATAAAAAATGTAACTTTGCATAACCAATCCTATGGGATTTTATACTGTTACACAGTGAATAATGCGACACCTATCCAGAACATAATTCTTTAGTAATTTAGTAATTTTGGCGAGGGGCGGGGGCGGGGGGCGGGGGGGGGGGGGGGGGGGGGGGGGGGGGGGGGGGGGGGGGGGGGGGGGGGGATGTGTTGTTGTACACCATGCGTACAGGGGGAGGGGGGTGGTCTAGACCAGGTTGGACGTCGTCTTCATTGCATTACGATTGAGTCCAACCTGGGCTAGGGGGTGGTCCAAGCCAACACAAACTGAAAATTTGCTTTTAGTAAATCTGGAGTGGAAAATTGAAGGATGGACAAGATGACCATGGCTTCAGACCTTGTACAAAAAATATTACTATAGGCCACACATTTTTCTCACTCCTTAATTTAGGTTCTTTTTTATTAAATCTGTATAAACTGATGATTGATATTTATTTTAAGTAAAAAAACAAACATGCAAAAGAAATATAGATTGTCATTTATTTCAGATTTTTAGGGTGACATGCGGTTCGTACTACATGTAGCACTATGCATGTGTAACACTATGCATGTAGTACTAAACCCAAGGGCACAGGTATCACAGCCGGATTTTACCCGCAACCCCAAGATTTCACCTATGATTGCCAGTCAATGACCCAAACCACTCAAATCAGTTTCTAAATGGCAGTTTGTGTATGTGTAAAGGATTGTATTTTTCCTGGATTAAATAATGAATAATAAATAATTTTAAAAGAAATCACTAAAATTTGATAAATGGTTGACAAGAAACTAGTAATCTAATTTCATTGGCCTAAAGCTAGTAGGAGCCAATATGCCTTTCATTTCATTTCATTTATTATTTCTCAGGAGAACAACAAACGTGACAAAGGACACTAAAAAAAAACAAAAAAACAAAACAAGTAATTTTGAAAACGAGAATGATAACACCCCTGAAGGATTGCCAAAAAGCGAACTTAATCACTATCTGCAGGTGGCTCTCCCATATTAAATGCTATCAATTACAGCGACAGACTATAAGTACGGCGATCAAAAAGTGAAACTGTGTTAGAAGAAAAAAACAAAAAATCAAATTAAAACAAAAATATATAAAAAGTTTCTCTGGGTTCATTATTTTTCTCTGCCAGATTTCGGTTTTTCTGTTATTTGCACTTTACCGATGACTGATAAGTCATTTTTAGGGGAAAGTATGGAGATCATAGCAGACTTGTAAATCCTCTCGCTCACACCGGCCCGTCACCCCTGCGGCCCCTAGCTAATGTTACCTTAGCCCTAACTTTATCATGTGGTTTTTTACATGAAATAACCACATGATAAAGTTAGGGCTAAAGTAACATTAGCTATGCGGCCCCGGCCCAAGCCCGCCGCGCCCGGCCACTGGCCATCGGCCACCGACTGGCGCTATCGCGCGGCGCGCCTCGAGCTCTAGCTCTTGATCGTCGCGACCGCGCTAATGAAACGAAATTAAAAATGCCCGGCTATGATCTGATGATTGAAAGTCAGTATGGTTGGAATATTGACATTATTTGTTTATACCGTTTATACTCACCACTCATGACGCAAACACTCGCCAAGACTTAGTATTAAACACGGTGATACTGGTAGGCCTCAAATAAATTCTCCTTCGTTTTCACACCGTACCGAAGTGCAAATCATAATGACGAGTCGCTGTCGGTCACTTCGCCCCATTGCCACCTCACTCATTTTATATGTCCGTGACCTCACCCCATTGCCACTTCGAATCAATTCCACTTTAGGGATCAGGGGTGGATTGCAATAAAGAAACTTAGGACGCCCTAACCCCTAGGACGTCCTAACTCTGACATCACTAAGACATCATAGATGATTTTGTCTTGCAATACAAAATTATGTGTCCTAACTTGTGTCCTAGGACACATAAAATTTAAGACACATAATATGTGTCCTAAGTTACGTGTTTAGAAAATTTGTTTGGAATTTAATGCTCAATTCCGACAAAAGGAGCCTTGTGACTAGGATCAAAACTTTATTTTTTGATAGTTTGACTTTCTTTAACTGAGTTTTCACTGGAAGGTAGTTACGATTCAAGCTGGGCCTATGTTAATTATGAAAGTTTTCACAATGTATTTCACGCCACTGTCATGCAAACGTACGTACGGCAGCAACGACCGGCGAATGCATGCGCGACGGTATGCAAACACACCGGCTGCGATTTAAACGCCGTTCACAACGTAAAGACATACAAACATATATGTCTTAGCTAAGACGTCCCAACTTTTGGATATTGCAAGACATTTTTCAATGTGTCGTAACTAAGATGTCATAAATTCAGTTAGGACATATGATGTGTCTCAGACTTAAGACGGTTATATTGCAATCCACCCCAGAATCGGGATTCAAGATTTTTGAGTATTCCCTTTCGTGATTCGATTCACTGCCCAGTAATACCGATAGCTTGCCGATTCCAGAAATTACCTAGCAATTCCGAAGGCAAAACTCCCCACTTTTGTAAGAACATTTAGCCTCTAAAGTCTTATCATTTTCCACATTATTAAGAAAGTGTGTGTGGTATACAGGCCGGCATCATTACTTGGCTGGTGGCAGCGGTGGGATTTTGTGCTTGTCTTATAGTTTCCCCGTCTTCCCGATTTCACCACAATATCACAAAGGCGACCAGGGCTGTTATATGCAGCGCAATTAGACAGGTACCGAGGCAGGCAGTATTCACCGAACCAGTTTTTAAAATGTTTTAATTATAATGACTATTACGTCATTACATCGTCCACCTGTGACCTTTCAGCAATGTGGCTCATCAGTGGCGGATCCAGCCTCATTCAAATATAGGAATAGAGCCTTTGCACGGCGGCCATGACGCGGGTGCAGTCACATTGTCACCGTGTGTCATGCATGAGTACGTGCTTTGTGGTTCTATTGTTGCATCATTTAAATAAGAAAACCTGCCCCCGTCATGGCCGCCGGTGCAGAAGCTCTAGGGCCTATACAATGGATTTCAGGGGGGGAAAAAGGGGTCCGACCCCATTAATTTTATATTGTATTCCTGTATTTTAATGAGGCTGGATCCGCCACTGCTCATGGTAGCAAAATATTCAGAGGGTGGTGTGAAAAAGACCTTGAATCTGATTTAAATGTTAAAGGAACACGTTGCCTTCAGATTTCACGAAATCTCACGTTTGAGGGTGTTCCTTATACTTATTAAGAGTTGTTCTTGCAATAAAACACATTTAATGTGTTATAATTAGTGAATGGTAATTAAAAAAAACAAACACTGACCTCTGACCCCCACTACATGTCCCGCGAAATGTATACGTATTTCAAGCCGTCAATACGATCGTCCGGGTAGTGGGCAAAATGCAGCGACGAACAGGAGTTAGGCTGGCGCCGTAGCCAGTGGTCAGGTAAACCTATCAGATGAACGCAAGGTACCATACCATTCTCCCCCTCCTGAGACATGTGTGAAATGTAAACACATACACACACACCGACCGGCTGTCAAAAAATGGATCGTCAAGAGAACACAGCAGACGCGTCAAAAAAGAGAAAAACGAAAACCTCGCCAATCAGGGTAAGAATATTGTCATGGGACAAACCGATAGAAAGGACTTGGATGATTTATACCCAATGGTTATTGTAGACACGAATTAAAAAAACTGATGATAATACGAATTTTTTTAATGAAATAATTGTTCAGAAGTATTTCAACAGCTGCGACTGGAAATAAGACCAATATAATTTCTCCGCCATTTATGGGAGTCAAGATTTTGACTCCCATAAATGGCGGAGCGTGCTGCTTCGAGAAATTACGCAAAATTGAAGCATTTCTAAGGCACGTTTGTGTGGATCATTATATTCTACTTTTTAAACATCTTTCAGATCGTGCTCATTATACTTCAAACGCTTGTAATAGCCCAAAAACGCCCAATAAAGCGCAACCCGAAGGCAACGTGTTCCTTTAACGGTAACGATATACGAGAGTTCTCTACCGGAAGTCAGTGATATAGCTACTTCCGGTCACTTTGAAAGTGTCAAAACATGACTTTGCGTCCTCGAAAACAACTAAAACGACCCCATTATTGCCGACAAATAGGCGCCTGGTTGGTCTGGAGGGAGGGGAACTAAAGACCCTGCCCCCAGGGGGTAATCCAGGGGTCGGAAAATTTGAAACCCACTATTTGACCTCAAATCAACCCAATAAATCAACAACAAAAAACACTCAAAACCCCTGAACACACAGCTAGGGCAGATCGATGCTTTACCAGCTGAACTATGAGGCACAGTCACAAGGTGTATCTTGAATAGAGAACAATGGAAGATACACCGTTTTGCCTTGTGAGGGCCAAGTGGTACCCCCGGACACTTGGATGCTGAATGGTCTGCCTTGTGCAGAGATTACAGTACCACAATCTATCCCCGATCTCGTCATTGAAAGTGGTACTGCCGTACTGTGGTGGCTTGTATAGGTTGTGTAATACATGTACTTTACATATTCAAGTGGAATATGGAAAATCTGTACCCAGACCTCTGAGACACTGTGGTACAATGGAGACAAATATTACCCAAACACTGATAACAATATTGAGAAAATAAAATGCAACGTTTCTTCTTTTGGTTCTAGGACAAGCTATATATATATTTTCAGTATTTTTGACAGAAAAAAATACACTTGTATTTTAAAGTGTCTAGCTATTTCTCTAATGAAAATGTTTCACACTTGTAACTAAACTCCTCAAAAAAGGTTCGGAAAGTCAAGTTTGACTGACGATTTCTCTCTTGTTACTAAATCATTTCCCTTGAATTTGGTATCATTGGAAAGCCCTGTTATTCCTCTTTACAGTGATGTGTCATTTGTTATGATTAATCAATTTGGGGATGTGCAGTATAGCAGAATACAGGGGTGGGTGGAAAGTGAAATGTCACAAAATTCACTGCTATTGACATACAGTGCATTCCCCTTTTGCTTAGAGGATGGGAATGTGTCAATGCACTTTTTGACAATAGCAATGCATTTTGTGACATTTCACTTTACACCCGCCCCCGTATCCAGCTGTGCTGCACATCCCCCAATTGCTTAATCATAACAAATGACACATCATCGTAAAGAGGAATAACAGGGCTTTCCAATGATATAAAATTCAAGGAAAATTATTTTGCAAAAAGAGAGAAATCGTCAGTCAAACTTGACTTTCCGAACATTTTTTGAGGAGTTTATGTGTATTTATGCATTCCATTAAGTTATGCTTGAAGAACATGTGTTCAAAATCAAACAACTTGAATGTTTGAGTAAAATATTACAGGCCCTCAAAGTCCTTGAAAGTTACAACCAAATTTACGGAATTGTCTAACTTTGGATCAAGTATAACTATGGTGAGTCCCTCGCCTGTTCGCACTGGTCTTAATATAATTAAATTACTCAATAACTCAGTGAGTTTTACCCAAGAAGTCAAATCTGAACCTGCCTCTATAGAGAGGTAAATTGACAGACAAAAGCTAAATGTAGTATAGTCATTGGCAACCCTGCATTGTAGATTCATTGTAGATCAGTGCAGCCATTATGCATGTGTTAATGGAACGTGTCCAGATCACATTTTTGAGCTCCCCCATGGTTGTTGAGATTTTGATATTATATCACGTGTCATATATTACTTATTACCACTATGAAATTTCATGCTCCCACAATATGTATATTTTCAAGGATATCGTCCAAAAACCACTAAAGTTTTGTAAACTATTAGGCCTAAGCAAGGCAGTGATTACACCTACCTTTTTTATTCTTATTCAAATTAGAGATTGTTATAATTTCATGTTTTCTTCCCATAGAACTTTTCCCTTTAACATTTCAAAAAAATTGTGATTATTTTTTTCATCTGTGGGAAAACAAGAATTGTGACTATTGTTGTTGCACCACACTAGTTATAGTCAGCCAAACACTGGTCCACTTGCTTCTGGACATCAATAAACGCAGATATGCCCTGTGCTGAAGTCACAATTTCTGTAAGACAAACATACATCAGGAGGGGGTTAAAATGCTGAATTACATTTCAAGATTTGAAAATACTGACCAGAAGTGACAAGATTGCTAGAATGACATTCTTTGTTTCATTATCTTTAAAGTTATAACACATCATCGGTAATATCGAAAATCAGAAATGTTCACAGATTTACACATAACTTTAATACACAATATAAACATGATGACGGTAGAAAACTTCCCCTGAAATGGTTTTGTCTAAAGTGCTATAGTTTTTGAGAAATGAGTAAAACAATTATTTTTCGTCTCATGAGATGAAAATTCACTTCGCCCCAAAACCATTTCGCTCTTCACCACTTCACCCTGAACCACTTTGCCCCAAAACCCAAACCACTTCGTCCTTGCACCACTTTGTCCGAATGCCACTTTGCCCCAAAATACTTCGTGCACAGGCCGTGGTTCAGGGCGAAGTGGTTCTGCCTTTAAGGATATCTTGACTGTGAAGTTAAACAATCTGCAGCGCAAGTGAGACTCTTTCCTTTTTTTTTCAGGGGGTCTGTTTTGGTTGTACCAATTTGGGTCGGTTTTCTATTAGTTCAGTTTCAGTTCGGTTTTGGTTTGTATCTAAACATGGCCACTGCTGAAAAGGTTCAATATACAGACCTTCAGAGGGTGGCACCAATTTAGGAATCTCTTCATTCCAGAATTTGACGTACTCCTGACGGATTCCCCCCTTTTTGTTTGGAAGGTAGACTGAGATCTCCTTGTACTGCTTCTCATCTAGGGTGTATTCAGGCCAGTCGGGCACGATGCCATCGTTAGGGGTTCTGGATGATGAAGAATAAACAAAAAAAGTAGTTAATGCAGGTAGCATATGGACAAAAATGTAATAAGTTGTTGCAGTTAATTTTTATGACATCTTCTGCAACTAAGGCCCTTTATGCCAGCTGCTATACGGTATTATTTTTTAATTTGATTATCAACTTGAGATGACAAAGAAGATGCAGTTTTAGAAGGAAAACCCAAGGAAATCTCCTAGTACTTTCTTATAAGGCACCTTCTGGAATTATCTTTTTAAAATCAGACTTTGTTTCATTTGAAAGGTTTTCTTAACATGTTGTTTATCGAAACATGGCGCATAAGTCCAAAATAATTTTTGTTACTCAGTCTCTTGAAGCGTCACTTTTACCTAAACAATAACTACTCCCATGGCGAGGCAATATTTTAGGGGTATGCTTACAATACGGGTCAAATAGGTCAATTTTACAATTTTTAATGACCCAAAAATTTACAACATTAAGGCGGATACACACTATCGCGGAAAAATGACACTGTGCCATTGGTTTGTACACAAACTGGTTTTCCGCTTGTGCGCGGCCTATCGCGACGCGCAAAACGTTTTGAGCTGGGTTATTATACATTAATTTGGGCCTTTAAACTCCAAAAACTAATGCCGCCATAATGGGTACCATCATACTTGGGGTGTTATGGCCGAGCGGTCTAGTGCGTCGAACTAACAGCTAGAATCCCCCCATACACATTTTTTTAGTTTTCCTGTTTATCGTGGAGGTTTATGTTTCTACAACGCGATTACAACGTGTTTCCCGCCAAAAACCGACAGTATTTGTTTAAATCGCAATTCAGTTCCGACCCTCCTCACCCGAAATTCTGAAATGCTCGAGGTCACTTGGTTTGTTAACAAACAGGGGCGATACGTCATCCTGAGAAACACACAAAACAGCCTGTGCAGTATTGAACGGAAAATATACGAAGTGTATGTTCATCATGCCCGTTCTGTCCTTGTAATTCAAAATACAAACGTGAAAACACCTGATGTAAAATGACAATAATCTACTATTACCTTTTTTGTGAAAAAAATCGTAAAATTGTGGCTCACAATGAAGTCGAGTCTTTTGAAGGAAACACTGGTGCATTGCGACCGGTGTTTGTCACGGAACGAACAGCGGTCCGTGTACAGCAGTGGGAATGGTGCCTGCGGGCCGCGCCGTAGTTCCCACGAGTTTGAAATTGGCACACGGTATATGCACATCGGCCGGTACAAGTTAGAATGAGCGACTCATTTTTCTCTCCCTTCGTAATAAAAAAGAATCTTAGCTTCTTCTCTTTTTTTTCATGATGTTTGGTAAAACATACAACCACGCAACTACTGGGCATATCTCTGGCTTTTTGGACCAAAACAATTCTTCAAAAAACACCATCTAACAGAGACGGTTTTCCAAATTGTTTTCGTGTAAACGTATGGAGCTAACAATCGTGTTGACTTTTCTTTCTCAGGATTGCGTCACGGGGTCATGCGCATATCATGAATACCTAATGAGCGTTTCAGAAATCGCGAAAATCTCATTTTCGAAAAGTGCACTTTTGCTTGCAATTTATCCACTTAAAACCGACAATTAAAAAATAATAAAAATCCACGTCGGCAAGAGGGATTTTTGGACTATCGAAAAATGCCTAAATGCTGGATTTTCGTCTAGGGGGATTCTTCCTCTTTAAGTTCCTGTGCTAGTACTAGAATGTAGGTTCGATTCCGGGCCGCGACAGGGTTGTGGCACCTGTGCCCTTGAGCAAGGCACTCAACCACCCATTCCTGTAATTGGCGGTCCCTCCGCTGTTGGATGTGGTGAATAAATAAATAAATAAATAAATACATAAAATCTACAATGTTATCACCTACCCTGTTTTTGCAAAGTTGGTCCAATACTTCATGACTGTGTTTGACAGCATGTTTTCCTCAGGCAGTGGTTTTGACGTCTTGTAGAACAGGGCTTTTATCCAGGCGTGACCAAAGACAGTTGGCAAGTCATCCGCGTGAACAGCCCCCAGCCACTTGGGTCCAAAGAAGAATACGTGGTATATGGAAACGGTAGGTGCGTGGGTCATCTGATACATGAAAACTTTTGTGCCTTTCTTGAGATGAGCTGTTGCAGTGACGTCAGCCGGGGCAACCCACGTGTAATCAGTCATGATACGGATGAAATTATCCAAGTAGTCCGCGCCTGGATAAGCGGCCTGACTCTCAGGAACGTATCGCGCTTCGATAGCTTGTTTTAAGGCGTCATTTTTTGCTACATCACCGTGAATGTAAACCCAGCTAGGATATTTGGCCAGGAAGGAATCCCTGGTCATGCGCGGAGCCTTAGACGAGAGGAATTTAGTAAAATCCTGTGCCAGAGCGAACAAAGCTCCCTCGTCCCGCATGGTGCCGATGAGGAGGTCTAGTTTCTGGAAGTCACCATTTGCGAGAAGGTTCTCAGGGGTGTCGTCGAGGAAGACCCCGTCTATCACTGGAAGAAAGGCTAAATCAGCCTGTCAAAAACACAAAGCATTTTGAATGCAAATGACAAGCAAGACCAAAGCAAGGTGCAAGACTGCAAGTTATGGTTTGGCTTATCACCAGAGATTGTTGATTTGGGGTGAAAATTACCCCTGAAATTGATACCATGTACAAAAAAAGTGGAGTACCATGGCTGGGGTACCGTTTGGGTCGTTGGGTTTGCAATATACCCTATCGAATAGCCGCCATCTTGTGGGGCAGTTTCTTTGTTTCTTGAGGACATGCATGGTTGCACATATTGTGTTTACATTATTGAACAGTTTAAGTAACAAAAGGTGCCCCACAAGATGGCAGCTATTCGATACGGTCTATACTCTAATGAAAACTTGCTGTGGCAGGTTCGACACCCTGTTGTGGTACCTTGGATATAAAAAACTATAAACTATACAATTGCATTATTACCCTCTAATGTTGCTGCTGGCATTCAGGATGGGGTGTTATGGCCGAGCGGTCTAGTGCGTCGAACTCAAGTTCCTGCCAGTACTAGAATGTGGGTTCGATTCTTGGTCGCGACAGGTTGTGGCACTTGTGCTCTTGAGAAAGGCACTTAATCACACTTTCTCCATCCTTCGGAAGGGATTTAAAGCCGTTGGTCCGGTGTGTTAGGTAAGGTAACGCACTTTAAAGATCACAGAGCATTTCTTCATGAAGAGAAGGGGAGAGATTCCCCGGTTTCTCTGGCCATATCTAATTCATCATGGGTTTCCTCACGCTTGCCGCGCGAGCAACAGTGCAATGGACACTTTTGAGGAATCCTTGGTTTCAGTACCAGAAATAAATAATAATAATATTAATAATGATTATTTCCCTGCCTTTCACCTCTGGTGTCCTAGGTTCAATTTCTGGATGTGTATATGGATTTGGTTTGTCTTTACTTGACCGTGTAGATTTCCCTGGGAGTTTTACTCCTACGTCTAAAACAGCATTTTCTTTTTCATCATCTTAAGTACATAATATTAAAGTAATTGAAGTTAAAGCTATAGTACCGTATAGTAGATTACATAATAAAGGGCCTTAGTTACCGAATATGCCATTAAATTAACAACCACCCTTACTTTGTACGCAACTGATCGCAGTTTTCTTGATGGCAACTCTTGTAAACATTGGATCATTTTATAAGAGGGTTCCGTTGGGCATCCGGCCTTCAAGGCTACATCGTTAGCTTGGCTTTTGGCATAGTTCATAGATCGCTGGTAGGCAAAAAATGATGTTGCAGCACCACTCTGGCAAGGGAAATCAAATAAATAGTGTGAATGAGCATTAGACCACATATACAGTTCATAGGGCTAATCCACTAGAATGAGTCTCCCTCTGCTCGAATCTCAAGTCAAGTCAAACTGCCCTCGAGTCCCAAGTCAAGTCAAACGGCCCTCGAGTCCCAAGTCAAGTTGCCCTCGAGTCCCAAGTCAAGTCAAACTGCCCTCGAGTCCCAAGTCAAGTCAAACTGCCCTCGAGTCCCAAGTCAAGTGAATCTGCATTCGAGTCCCAAGTCAATTCATGTCAAACTGCCCTCGAATCCCAAGGTAAGTCAAGTCAAGTGAGGCATGCTGGTCAAGTAGTCGCCACAGTAGAAACAGTTTAGGTTTAAGTTTAAAGGCCCAGTGGATCATTTGCAATGACCCCAAAAAGTAATCGACGAGTTTACAGGGGAAAAGTTCTGAAAGTAAAGATTGAATTAATAGCAACTATCCAATGAAAGGTTTCCGCTCAAAATGATATAATTTTAGCAGAAAATAATCCGTAAAGATGAAATTATTTAGATCGTTTGCAAAACGATTTACTTATTTTTGGTTCGCATCTACGCGGTCCAAAATGCATGGGCGCTGTGTACTCCGTGTGCGTGTTCCAAAGCGATGCATTTTTATGGATCGCGGCACACGCAGTATGTGCGCCACAGAGTGCATGACGCAAGCCACATAGTACCCGATCAACTGAGAACGCCAAGACCAGGAAAATGCATATGGATTTTCATGGGTTTTTTAAACGTGGTACATTTGACAAAGCTGAAATTTCTTCGGATGAGTTTGTTTATGTCTTTCTTTTGATTTATAATGGTTTTATTCGCAGAATCGCTCAAAAACAAATCATCTACAGGGCCTTTAAGACATTGTCGATGTCCAGAGTAGAAACACACTCTATGACTTATAAGTTAACTTAGGATGACTGCCTAATGAAATACCTCCATAATGGCTCTTTTGAAGAGCCCAGTGCTCTGTTTTGACAGCAGGTGGAAGCCCACACTAGCAGAACCAGCACTCTCACCAAAGATGGTGATATTATCTGGGTCTCCTCCAAATCCTGCAAAAGTAATGGCAAAAGACAAAAACATGACAGCTGACAAAAATTTCAATAATATTGAAGTCTAGATGAGCGGGGGCCAATTTCATAAAACATGTTACGCTTAATCAAAATGTTTGGATTAAGCATAACACGAATATTCGCTTAAGCAAGGGCCTATTTCATAAAAGTTGTTGTTCTAAGTGCGCGAAGAGAGTGCGCGCGCAAAACTGTCGTCTGTTTTGTTCAAACGCGTTCGTCGTCTGCTTTACTTGTGTCAACGTCCACATTTTCAAGTACAGTCATCGGTAATGTTTCCATTTTTGGATGATTATTACCACAGAGAACCCTTGCCTGTCACTGAATGAAATATTTCAACAAGACCTGAAAGTTGTGTATCTGTTGAAAAATGTGTCTCGAATTTTGCCGAGAATGGCGAAAAAAAAATATGGCGTTGCGTTAGCAAAAAATTGGTAGGTTAGCATGCAGTTTGGTTTGCTAGTGCTTAAACAGTTTCAAAAATCGAGTGCTAACATGTTTCATGAAATTGGCCCCTGGTCTGAGCAACGACTAAGACCCTGTTCTCACTAGTGAAATCGCTTCGTTCGACGATGATTCGACGATGATTCGACAAAGAGATTTCCTGATGTGAAACAAATAGCGTCATTCGATGAAGAGATCGCTTCATTCGACGAAGCAAATTTGTAATGTGAACGGCTCCCTTCGTTCGACGAAGCGATTTAGCGGGCTTGTTGCACAAGCGCGTTGTGCGCCTATAGCAAGAGTTGTTTTTGACGTGCCGCTGGAAAACAACACAGCGCATCTAGGCGCTTGATGCGCGACGCACATGTACGACCTCCCACGGCTTCATTCGATCTTCGTTAGCGATCGCTCTTCGTTAAGTGATATGTGAACGCACGCTTCATTAACTAACGATGATTAATTAATCTTTGTCAAACGAAGCGATTTCTCTAGTGAGAACGGGGTCAAAGTTTAACCACGGTTAAACCACGTTTTTGCACTTCAATTTTGTATCAAAAAATGTGCATGGGCCTAATAAACTTGATCATTTTGGTACTGGAACCACTTGCAAGTCAATCACTTTCTGTATGACTGAGTAATCGTTGTTTGACTGAAAAATCTCGTAATTTCTCTATCATGATACGATTGTAATAGTTCCAACGACGAGGGGGTCACACAATAAATTACAACGAATTACGAGGTCGTAATCGACTTGTGGCCTGGACAAACATGCGCGATCCGCGTCGAGCCTCGCGCATCCCGCGTTAAGTGTCGAGCGTCAAGCGTCTGACGCTCTGAATGCTCCGTGTGGATTGAGCGTCAAAACAATGCTTGCCCATGCCACGCAGAACATTCCAGCGTGGGCTTATGGGATGGATTGTAATACGATTACAATAGATTTGGGGTCACACGGAACAAAATCTCGTAATCGTACTATATAGTAATACTACAATAAATTGGATCTCGTAATTCGTGTGACCCCGGCCTTAGATAGGACAAAATGACAATTACCACATTTTAGAAACTATGAGTATTATCCAATGACAAACCATAACCTGTTAACTCAGGTTTGCCGCATACTATTCAATAAAATCAAACAGGATAAATATTTGTTTCTGCCTTGCGAGTTTGTTTTTTAAGAACTCACTATGGATGTTGTTCCTAACCCACTTGAGAGCCATGACTTGATCCAGCAAACCAACATTGCCTGGAGCAGAACTGTCACCTGTACACAGTCAAACAAACACAAATAATCATGACATTATTGTGAAAGAATATTGAAGGAACACCTGTAAAAACATGTCACGGATGAAAGGTGCATTAGGTACCGAGAAGCTGATCCATGCATTTGGGACTTCTAAATTGGACTACTGCAACAGTCTGTTGTAAGGTCTTCCAAGTGTACAAATTCGTAAGCTTCAAACCATACAAAACATGGCCGCTAGACTTATCAATCTTACAAGCAAGTTTGACCATATTATGCCAGTTTAGAAACATCTGCATTGGCTGCCTCTTAAAAAACGAAATTAATACAACATTTTATGTTTTGTGTTTAAAGTTATTCATGGGTGTGCCCCTGCCTATCTCACTCAGTTGCTCAGACTGCACGATGTACATTGTGGTCGAAGTCTTTGTCAGAAGTCAAGGGGGGAAATTAGGCTGCACCGATCTATTGAGGGCAATGTGTACTATAGTGATCGGGCATTCTCAATTTGTGGTCCCCGACTATGGAATAATTTGCCCTAGACACTTTAGACTGCTCAGTCGTATGATTTATTCAAGCGAAGACTGAAGACTCATCTTTTTGACCAGTATTATAGCGTTTAGGTACGTATCAAGTTGTGTGGAGTGTAGTCGTAACTTTTGTGCAATACATTATCATTTTAGCTACTTTTATAATGTAACTTTTGGTGTACATGTAAACCTTTTTAGTGTAAACCGCTTTGAGATATTGTTTACATGTAGGGCGGTATATAAGTATTATTATTATTATTATTATGGATGGCTCTTCAAAAAGCAACAAAAAGAAATGCAAATTTTCAGTTTAATCAAAGTTTGAAAATTTCTTTTGTAATTAAGTTGACATCAAAATATTCACATAACAGCTTCATTATGCATGCCGGACTGCGTAAATCTTCTGTGTGCTGAAAAGCTTCTGTGTGACTTTCAGATTGACTGCTTTTTTTATCAAAAGTTTGAGAAAATGTTTGCGTTTCTTTTGTTGCTCGGTATATGACTTCCTCTGTGGCAAGGCTGACTGCACCAGCTGAGGCCGGGGTGCACCACTCTGCCTTAAGTGCCTCGATCCCTGAGGTACTGCACTTCTGGGGCTGGTTTTGAGATGCGGGACTATGTCAGCTCATCCCATGCAGGTTCAATCAGGTTGAAACCCAACAAAATGGGTACAAAATGGGCACAAAGACGTCTGCCTTGTTTGCAGGAGGTCGTGGGTTCGAATCCCGCCCGAGCACGCTATAAAGTTTTTCATAGTGTCTCGGGAAAGCACCGAGTATACAGTGCTAATATACGTCGGGTAAGGGCAACACAAACCCTAATTAACATTCATTCTCCCCGACGCAAGCTAAATCAATTACTGGAAAATGGGTTTTCTGAGAGCCCTTAACTGCAGGATTCTCCGAAAACAAAACAGATTTCATTGCTGTGGGAATCACTTTGTTCAAACAGGTCCTGTTGGTCCTGGACGAAATCACTGAAATCATACAATAATCGCAGTCTTGAAATCCATTACTTAGAGATCGGTCAATGAGTGCCTTGTTATCCACAAGTTTACTGTATTCAACAAACTTCTCTTCTGAACAAGAATGGGTATTTAAAAAAAACAAAAAACTCATTCTCCTTTTTGGGAGAGTATATTTACCGGTAGTGAGAAAACCAAATGGTCCCAGACGGTAGTTAATGGAGACATAGATGATGTCACCCACAGCTGAGATCGGTTGACCGAAATATTCAGGCATGGATCCATAGCCAAAGAAAAATGCCCCTCCGTGGATGAAAACCATTACAGCAGCGGTTTTAGACTGGAAATATAACATGACAAAAATATGTAACCCGCTCTGTAAATATGATTATTGTATAAAATGAAGCTTTTGCGGATACCGTGCGTTTCTCATACTGTGCAGCACAGAGCCCCAATCTGATGCGCGTGCAGCTGGGCGCACACGAGCGTCGTGTAAATGGATTCCGCATACGTGTGCTACACGCGCAAGAGTACAGTAACAAAAAATACTGTTCAACAATAACAAAAGCACATGCAGTTGTAAACTGAAGTTTTCGACACCAAACTCGCGGAAAACTTTTAAAACAAAGCTTCATTTTATATAACAATAAAAATATTGGAGGTCTTTTCGGGTGATATGAGAATATACCGCACTCGCCATGAAAATACCAAACTCGCCTTCGGCTCGTTCGGTATTTTCATGATTCGTGCGGTATATTCTCATATCACCCTCAAAGCCATCCAATATTATATAAATCTGATGTTGCACAGTCGAGGCCAAGTTTTCACAAACATAACCACAAACCTGTTGCTGATTTTGAGTGATGAAACTCAATCCTGACCATTGGTTGAATGTGTGATTATGTCAGAAACATTTTTTTGACCATGGTTGCAAAAACTTGACGCAGCCTTTGCAATACCGTACTCATTTTTGCAGAGCAGGTTCCAAATCACATTAGTTTGGAAATCTAATCTAACATACGGCACTGAGAGACCAACACCCTGTTCACATCAAGGAAATCGCTTTATTCGACGAAGATTAAATGATTTCCTGATTCAGAGAATTGAATTAGAATCGTAATTTTGTTCGATGAATCGAAACAACTTCATGAAGAGATTTGTAATGTGTACGCTCCCTTTGTTCAACAATGCGATTTGACACATAATGAGATAGGGGTGTTATACTGCTTAATTCAATCTTCGTCAACGATTGCCTATTGTGAACAGTATCACTCTATGTTTGATCTTCGTTCAATCTTCTTAAAGTGGTAGTGTGTATGATAGGATTCATAAACTACCAATGATTAATTTTCATCCAACAAAGCGATTTCTCTGATGTGAACAGGGTCCCATGACTGCACAACCTTACCGCAGTGTGAGGTCGATACACATTGAGGAACAAGCAATCTTCGTCCATGCCGCTGAATGACACAAAGTATTGGATACAGGCCGGGCCATGGCTTGTACAGTCCTTGGTTCCACCCCAGGAGTTGACTGGGGCCGGCGGTTGGAATCGTCGTGCTCCAACTGGGGGCTCAGCAAATGGGATACCCTGTTAGACAGGGAAATTAGTCAAAACATGCAGTATTAGTAAAAAATAATCATACAGGCCTCATCTGGATTTGAACCTGAGACCTCTGACTTTTACAGTATTAAAAATATTGACACAGATCAAAATCAGGCAGGACTGGGCAAGAGTTTGAATGAAGATATGGTCAAAAATAAAAAAAAGTTTGGAGCTTAATTTAGGAAGTTTTTAAACTGTGTTCCTATTGGACTGTGGTATGCTATGTTGTAGTGACTCGGACTCGAGACTCGAGTTGACTCGAGTCCCGATTTTCACTGACTTGACTTGAGACTTGAACCTCAAATGACTTCACTTGACTCGACTTGGGACTTGAGCAGAGGGAGACTCGTTACAACCCTGACTGTACGACAGAATTACAAGATAGGACGTAATTGTAGATGTAGATTGACAGTATTTTAAGTCTAGCGGAAATGGTTTCATCCGTGTAAAAGTAACATGACCCTGAAGTAAACAATGGGCCAACAATGGGAAATTTCACAGCAGATTTGCAGTACCTTACAGAAAAGTCCAATTAAACGTTTATCCAGTAGCCAAAAAGCACACGATACCCAGTAGGAGAGACAAAATGTAGCTTCTCAGTGTGTACCTTTTAAAAAGTCTACAATAAAATTGTATGGTATATTGCAATGAATGAAGCAATTTTTTTCTCAAATATGGAACTCACTTTAAGCCATCAATATTCTACAAGTCTGCATTAAGGACGTATAAAACAAGGTATATTGAGCAAGTAACTTACTCGGTAAATGTCAATTTCCTTGTCCACTTTCAGAAAATCATTTTCCCGGAATGTCTCTGTAACTCCTTCAATTCGACCGTTCAACGTCTGAACCATCGGTCCGGCTATCGCCGTGGCGACCAGAGCAAGCAAGCCCACAACCACGCTGAATGTCATGTTGAAGTTTTGCCAGTACAAACAAAAACTGCTGTTCTTTAAAAACGGGTTTTCACATTGAATCCTATAATATTTTACTTATCAAAGATAATCTGATTTGTTCCGGAGCTGACATTATTTTTTTTATCATAACTAATACTCATACAAAGATTATTTTTTTTAAACTGGGTAATTGTCAGCTGTCAGTCAATTTACGTGAGCAATTTAAAAGTTTTGTTTGTTCGTGAGGTAAGACTTGCAACATTTTTGAAATGGCTTACAAAACTACTGCATGACTGGTAAACCATTTTATTCAATTATCGGAAAATTCGGAAGTAACTTGGTCATATATAATTTTCAAAGACACCATACAACCCTGGTGGTTGAGCAATGTCTAAATAAAAATGTCTGCAAAATGTAACAACATAATTGTCACAAGGGAGCAGAAAGTTTTCAAACTTATGAAACTGTACTAATTAGAACACAAATGAATTTCACAAGCATTAGAACACAACTACTGTATTTGAGACTCAAAGTAAAAATTGTGACTTGAGTCCGAGTCATTACAATGTTGCTGAGGTCTGATACGGATGGTGAAATATTGTCATACTTCTGTGTTTAAAGATAGTATACATGATTGGTAAACTGTTACAAATAGTTTTATCCCCGTGTGATTGAAGATATGCATGATTAAAGCCAACCTGAGCAAAAACTAGCTCCGTACTTGAGAAAACAGTCCAAAAAGGGTTTGCAGTCATTTCGCCCCAAAACCACTTCACCCTGAACCATTTCGGCCTGAACCACGGCCTGCTGCACGAAGTGGTTTTGGGGCGAAGTGGCATTTGGGCGATGTAGTGTTTGGACGAAGTGATTTGGGATAAAATGGCACTCGGGTGAAGTGGTTTGGGGGCGAAATGGCACTTGGGCGAAATGGTTTTGGGGCGAATTGAATTTTCGTCTCATGAGACGAAAACTAATTGTTTTACTAATTTCTCAAAGACTATAGCACTTTAGACAAAACCATTTCAGGGGAAGTTTTCTACGGTCATCATGTTTATATTGTGTAAGTTAGGCGTAAATCTGTGAACATTTCTGATTTTCGAGATTACCAATGACGTATACTGCCTTTAAAAGAAATAGGGCCTATGGGATTGGCTTTTAATTCCTAGGCCATGTGTAACAGCAAAAAGGCCTTTTCACACTTGAAAAATCTTGGGGAAAATTTCAACCCCACGCCACCCCCGTGATTGTTTTCAACCCGGGTTGAACTCAACCCTGCTTAGGGTTGAAATTGTTCGCCCTGGGTTGAAATGCTCGCCCCAAGTGCAAATTTTAAAAGTAAAATAATTTGCTTGCGTCATGTTTTATGCAACTGAGCCAAGTTCTCATTCAATTGCACCTGTTGGAATTCCACACAGTAATATCCAGACTAAGTATGGGTTATCAGTTCCGGTTAATGCTTGCATAACTGACTGGCAGTTTGAGTAGATACCATCAAAAAATCTTATCTACCCCTGAACGTTACGTAAATTGAGAAATGGACCTTTTTCATACAAGTTAATAGTGTGGTCTACTATATACTACATAACATTTATGTTTGATGTACCAGTAGTTTTAAAAAAATAGACGGAGTTAATGTTTAAAGGCAGTATACATCATTGGTGATCTCGAAAATCAGAAATGTTCACAGATTTACGCCTAACTTACACATTATAAACATGATGACCGTAGAATACATCCCCTGAAATGGTTTTGTCTGAAGTGCTATAGTCTTTGAGAAATGAGTAAAACAATTAGTTTTCGTCTCATGAGACAAATTCAATTCGCCCCAAAACCATTTCGCCCAAGTGCCATTTCGCCCCAAATTTCTTCGTCCAAACACTACATCGCCCAAATGCCACTTCGCCCCAAAACCACTTCGTGCACAGGTTGTGGTTCAGGGCGAAATGGTTGAGGGCGAAGTGGTTTTGGGGCGAAATGACTGCAAACTCTTTTTCTCAAAAGTTAGACAAAGTACGCAGCTGGTTTTTGCTCAGGTTGGTTTTAATCATGCATATCTTCAATCACACAGATCGAGGGATAAAACTATTTGTAACAGTTTACCAATCATGTATACTATCTTTAAATAAAGTCACAAGACATTTTTTGTTCTCGTTCATCCTTTGTTGCTTGTAACTGAATTTGTGACAATAGTGAAAGACTTATTATTTTATTATTAGTGGACTTGTGGACTCGACTACAACCTAGACACATATACACAGTTGGATTTTCTACTAACTCTAATACTAGATTAACTATGTTCCTTTACCTTTCATTTCTCCTCATTTTCAAAGGATCAAAGCTTGTAGCAGGCTGCTTGTAGTATCGGCTCCTTCCATTATGCCATCGTTTGCCACTGTTGCTATACTTCATTCCAGTTCATCTCTGCAAACCTCTCTGTTCACTTTGTCCAATACAGTGATTGCATGTAATACACTGTTTTCTGAGAACACTGAAATGATACAATTGTTTGTAAATTAGTAGTCTGTTGTTTGTGACATATCTTCAGGTACAGAATGATAGGAAAGTGATTTTAAATAAGAAATGTGAAGGCACTGAAATGGCAAGATTGAAATAAAGTACACAGACTAACGGCGTGTTCCGATTGGACTGTCTTTTTCGCTACGTTGTGGAAAATTACCACGACCATGGCGACTTTGGGTAATCTTTCCGAGCGTTCCCATTTATTTTCAGTGCCCATGCGGAAAGTTACCCCGCTGTAAACCTTCCCTGTCCAAGCCCATTATTTATTGCAGGGTCATGCTATTTTCACAGGGTGAAACTGTTCCCATTGGACTAAAATACAGCCTTGTAAAACTACCGTAAGAAACTTTGTTAACACCCACAGACATCTACTGACTAAAGGCCCAGTGTATCATTTGCAATGATCCCAAAAAGTAATTGACGAGTTTACAGGGGAAAAGTTCTGAAAGTAAAGATTGAATTAATAGCAACTACCCAATGAAAGGTTTCTGCTCAAAATTATATAATTTTAGCAGAAAAAAATCTGTAAAGATGAAATTATTTAGATCGTTTGCAAATGATTTACTTATTTTTGGTTTGCATCTACGCGGTCCAAAATGCATGGGCGCTGTGTACTGCGCTGTGTACTGCATTTTTATGGATCGCGCGCACACGCAGTATATGATGTGCGCCACAGAGTGCATGACGTAAGCCACATAGTACCCGATCAACTGAGAACGAATTTTTGAAACACCCGGCCAAGACCAGGAAAACGCATATGGATTTTCATGTTTTTTTTTAACGTGGTACATTTGACGAAGCTGAAATTTCTTCGGATGAGTTTGTTGATGTCTTTCTTTTGATTTATAATGGTTTTATTCGCAGAATCGCTCAAAAACAGATCATCTACAGGGCCTTTAAGCAAAATATATTTACACCCCTATTCCCCCTATGTCCGCCATGTTTTACTTCACGCAACTTCCACACGGTTACTAGGTTACGTCATTACACCAGAGACCCTGCCACGAGCTCGGGAAGTGGTGGATTCCACCGGGGCAGACACGTGTATCACGTGATGGCTAAAAGAACGCTCTGGTGTAAGTTGGTGTTACACGGTGTGAGCATCTCGAACGCCCCTATAGTAAATGATACATGCATGTACATGTACTTACTGTGGCATTTTCTATTCAGCTTGTCTCAGTTCCCACATTTGTGGAGTAAAAGAACATGTGTACATCAAGTTGAAAGCAGAGGCTACACGAGACGTACACCAACTCTTGCCTGCTATCAAAAAGAAAATAAAGATATTAAAGCGAAGGGTTTATAGAGCAACAATCACTGATAATATAGTCGGACACCACACTACAAAGACTTAAAAAAGTTTGTGGTCGTGACGACAAGGGATTTTTCTAATTGAAATATGAAGCATTCTGATATGTTCAGGTTGGACCAAAAATGGCCGTCACAGCTGTGTAGATCTTGACTTACAATATTATGAAATAAACATTTCAGGGCCCAATTTCATGGAACCCGTTAGCACAAAAATTTACATTTCTTTGCTTTATTTTACAAAACTGGGTTGCCAGCCAAAATCGTATGTGATGTGTATTTACTGATATTTTGCTCCTGTTCCTAAAAATACAATTTGACATACAATTTTGGTTGGTAACCCATTTTACAAAGCAAAGAAATTCTGTGCTAAACAAATTTTTGTGCTGACAGGTTCCATGAAATTGGGCCCAGGTGTTGTGTATCTTCGGAGGTCATGTGGTGTGGAACCAGCCAAGTCAAAGTGTAAATTTGGTACAGCAAATTTTTATAACTGCCTATAGGATGTATTGAATAGCTGCCATATTGTAGGGCAACTTTTGTTGTTCAAATTGGTCAACAAATGTAAGCACAAAACATGCAACCATGCATGTCCTCAAGGAACAAAGAAACTGCCCTACAATATGGCAGCTATTCAATAAGGTCTATATAAGTCCGTTTTCAATACTGGAGAGACCTTTTCACCAGGATCATAACACTGTGCAATGTCAGTTATCTTCTCTCAAAACAAAAGAAATATCTTAAGACAGATCTAAGAAGATAACTTAAGCAACAAATAGTGCAACAACATACTTTTCTGAAAACCCCCCCCCCCCCCCCCCCCCCGAGTACAAATTTCCTATTTAACATATGTAACATAGGACACATACTTTGTGACATTTGTTGGTGTCCTTGTTACATACGGTATATTGGAAATTTGCACACAGGGCTTTCAGGAAGGTATGTTGTGGCACTATTCGTTGCAGTTCTTTAGCTGAAGTTATCTCCTTAGATCTATCTTAGGATATGTCTTTTGTTTTGAGAGAAGTGGACTGACATTGTACAGAGATATAATCCTGGAGGAAAAGGTCTCTCCAGTTTTGAAAACAGACACATATACAACAGAGGAAAGTAGCAAAATATATACTTCATAACATAATACACCAATATCACACAATCTTCATGAAAACGATACTTTATTTTACAGTCAATTTTTGCAGTGTGTATTTGCATACAATCCTCTCCCCACTAAAAAACCTTGAAAATTTCAGAGCCTATTAAACTATATTGCTGGATTTTTCTATTTCATTTTTTAAATGCCAAACAAAAATTTTTCAAACATCCATTCTCAGAGAAAACAAAGTGAACACCTTAATATCCAAATCGTGAAAGATGTGAGAAAATTAATTCACAAGTAAATATGGTTGAGTTGGAAATTGAAACCCTGCACTGTATTTCAGATGTTCCAAACACAATTCTGATTTCTTAAAAACAAATAATGGCTGTTCTTTTTTTTCGCGATGGTGCAAACTACTGCCCCTCGATGGTCTTGAGATGGCAGGGTTCCTATTTCCCCTCGACCTGCGACCTCGGGGAAATAACGGGCTTACTGTCTCAAGATTACCTTGGGACTATCACACCCGTGAACAGTCAATATTTGTACAAATATCAACTCCTCTTAGTGTTGGAAGTTGGTGAACTGGCACCGTGTTTACACTGGTCCCGAGCTCGGGATCAAGATTGGTCCCCTGATAAGAATGCATCAGTGTTAACCGCAATGATCCTGAGTGCCGCGTTTACATTCTGTAGTTGATCTCGAGCGCGGTGCCAGAAGTTGCAGTTAAAGGTCATGCTCTGTGTGTGCATGTACTGATCAATGTGTGCATGGGTTGTGCATGTACAGTGTACAAGGCCACTTGAATTTCGCGGGCTTTTCCCCCGCTACGGCTGTGGAGCGGATGTGGCAGGTTGCGGAAAAGATTAATTGCTTATCTAACTGCAAACTGATCCCGAGCTCGAGCGAGACCAAAATCTCGGGGTCTGATCCGGGGCCAATTTGGTTCCGAGAGCGTTTACACTCAGTTTGTGATCCGGGGCTGATCCCGAGCTCGGTGTTCGACCCCGAGCTCGGGATCAAGTGTAAACAGGGTGTCGTTCGTCATTAAAACATGAAAACAAAAAGGGATGGTAAGCTTTCATATAAAAATTACGTCCCTTAGTATATGCCTACTTTGGGTCATACAGGTACATGTGCACATATCAAAATCACAACCGCTAACAAATAAAATAGCAAATGAATTCCGTTTAATGGATTGTATGGACTGGTGCAATAATCCTGTTACACACTTTTATATAAACTAAATAAATGCATGTTGCTGAAAGCTTTAAATTAAACTGGCCGGCAAGCTGAGTGGTCTAGTGGTTAGGACATCTGATCTAGTATGCAGGAGGTTGTGGGTTCGGGTCTCACCCAAGTGCACCAAGATGTTTTTAGGGGGGTGGGGGGAGAAGCACTTAGTATAGTGTGTACCTCCCTGAATTCCATTTAAAACGAGGACTAAATTAGCCCGAACTAACTATAAAACAGCAGTGTTTTGACTTTGAAAGTACACGGTGCTAGATTTTTTATTTTGAAAAATAAGCAGTTCAGTCCCTGATTAGCCTGCTTTAACCCTGCGCTGCACTGACGTACTGTTTTCAACAGCCTTTTTTAAAATAATTTTTTTAAAAATTACTAAGTTTTTTTCGGCCACGAATTTGGCGCGCGCGCATTGCTGACGAGCCTGTGCCTTTAACTGTCACATTTCTGTTTTCTTCACATGGATAGTATTTTTGGGGAGGTATTTTATATGACTGTTGGGTTAAAACGAAATCCATTTAAAAATAAAAATCTGGTCACGCTCCTTTAAGCCAAATCCCCAAATACATGTACATGCACTATTGAAAACAGTACCTTGGTGCAAGTATCTCGGTGCAGCGCAGGGGGTAAATTGAGGAATATGGAGATGTGCAGAACGCCTTGTCTGAAACCAACATTGAAAGTTTTTGGAGTATTTATGCAGGGGGTAAGAGGGTAATATTAATTCAGAAGCCTTATTTTGGATTTTGATGAACTTTCTCTCCACACTGTCAACATACCTTGTGGCCTAATAGACCATATTCCTGAACGCGCGAGGGCGTTCAAACTGGGAGTCACTTATTATTATTATTATTATTATTTCTTTCTGGTATTCACACCAAGGATTCCTCAATAGTGCTCATTGCACTGTCACTCGTAAGCGTGAGGAAACCCATGAAGAATTATAATTATAAATGGCCAGAGACACCGGGGAATCCCCTTGCTCTTTACGAAAGAATGCTCTGGGATCTTTAGAGTGCGTTACCAATTACCTAACACACTGGACCAACGGCTTTACATCCCTTCCGAAGGATTGAGCAAGTGTGGTTGAGTGCCTTGCCCAAGGGCACAGGTACCGCAGCTGGATTCGAACCCGCAACCCCAAGTTTTCACCCATGATTGCGAGTCAATGGCCCTAACCACTCGGCCACGGTACCCCACGGTACCCCACTTGGGGGAAAATGGGGGAAAAGTTGCGTACTTGTAGCGTGGGCCCGGTGTGGGCACATATTTCCATTAAAAGTAAACGTTTGGAACGCGTGCGCACATAGCGCGTTGGTGTTCGAACATAACGCGCGATGGGCGAGGGCCGCTTGACAGCGCCCTCACATGTTCAGGAATACGGTCTATTGCAAAACATTACATTATTTTACATTCATGTATAGCACCTGTTGTACTTATACACACACATAAAATACCCAGAACGTAGCTTTGGAAAGTCTATTTACAGCGATGACGTTGAAAACCCTGTTCTGTAATAAAAATACAAGTACAACTAGTACAATCATTTCTTTCTACATGTGCTGTAAATGTACAACTATAATAACATTGAAACTGTGAAAAAGTGAAAAAAAATTAAACGTTAATTTATTTTTAAAAACCAAAAAAACAAAACAATGGCTTTGGAAGAGACTAAATACAGCAATGGTGGTCATTACAACTCTAGGCTTGCACTTTAGAAGAAAAAAAAATCAATTGTTTTTTCACTACAAAGTCAGACCAACTCTACTGTGTACTCTTACTTTTACTGCAAATACCAAGTCATAAGCCCGGTGAGTGGATTTGGAGCCAATGAAAAATTTTTGTTTTTTTTAAATGCTCTGAAAATCACAGATTCACAAAAACACTTCACGCCGAAGTTAATTATGTGGTTTTCAGTGCAACTTTTTACTCCAAATTCCCTCCATGCTGCTTTTTCTGAAAGCGACGCGCGTGGTATTCATGCGCAAAAAAGCTCAGTGTGCATCCAGCCTTATCTCTCATTATCTACTAGTATCTCAGATGGCATGTCAAGTATATTTATGGCCATTTATGGGTTAAAACTGTTGCTTTTGTTGGACATGTTTTGAGCTGGTTGGAGCGCAGGCCAGTGTTAAAGGACTCAGACTCGAGTCCGACTCCAGTCACAATTCGTGACTCAGACTCGACTTGAGTCACTTTGGAAAATGACTCGGACTCGACCATGATGACTCGGAGTCGAACATGGTGACTCGGAGTCGAACATGGTGACTCGTGAACTCACGAGTCACATATTTCAAAAAAGAAAAAAGATACATATTCGCACGCTTAATGCAGGATTCTTGGGGAAAAACAGTATGATGCGTAAATATGTACACTCCCCCACCAGGCCGGCAAGGAGCGCACGAGCACGTCATCATTTCACATTGTGTGTGAACAACACTACAGCAGATTCAGTTTCATTAATTTGGCGAACAAGTGACTCGTGACTCGGACTCGAGGAAAGTGACTCGGACTCGAGGCTAATGACTCGAGACTCGGACTTGAGGCTAGAGGCTAGTGACTCAGGACTCGGACTCGATATTGGTGACTCGACTACAACACTGGCGCAGGCACTACTTTGAAGCCTACATTATTTTGCACATGATCAAAAGCAGTAAGTAAACGTTATTTAGACCTCACCGTATTGCGACAGTGTGATAGTCTCTCAAAAAGATTCGCAGCTTTTTTGTACACACAGAGGCACACTGCATACAACAACCCCCCACTGTCAAAACAAACTGTTCACACACAATAAAATCAACACAATAAAACTTACCGATAATTCTGGTACCGGTAGAAATGAACCAAAATGAACATTAAGTCAGTTGTGCTCGAGATTATGCATGATAACTCAGACTCGACTCATATGCAAAATAAGCCAATGGCTGAAAAATTCAAACTTTCCAGTTCAAAATGTACGTGCTGAAAAAAAAATACACCATGCACACAAATAGGGGAATAAAAGTGTGGGTAGCCAGTTTTAAACAGTCAGTTTAAGACCAAGTAGGGACCTGGATGCTGATAATGGCCCAAGCTGCCCACAAGGAATCAGCCAAGATTTGATGGATTAAGTGTTATTCTTTTGTTTAAGAATTTGCCATTGCTAATAATGAATAATTAAGGTGTAGTCTCAAGTAGCGCATATATCTATCCTGCGGGAGCTTCATGGAGCTTTACAACATTATAACCCTGGTCATTGGGCCCAACTCCCTGGGAGTACGTATGCAGCCCCAGCAGCCTGACAAGTGCTCAGATGCTACAACCCTTGCAGGTACCCATTTATTTTGGGGTGTAAAGAGGCAACTTATAGTACAGTGGCTTGCCCAAGGGGACACACCATGGACACAGCTGGGTTTCGAACCCACTACCATCAGAATTAGGCGTGATCTTGAGTTCAATGTGCAAAACCATTCGGTCGTGGTATCTTCGACTGCCTCGTCTACAAAAAACACACTATATGTCAAGGCATAATTTGTTATGCCATAGGTCTCCTACATACAGTACCGGCCAAAAGTTAGAGTACACTTGTTGAAAACTATGTATTTGCAATTTGTCTGTAAGATTGACCCTCATTTCGTAGAGTAATCACAGCTTGCTTTTTTTTTTACTCAACTGGGGTCTTTTTGCCATTTTACAACAGTTGTGTATGCAAGAAAGGCAAATATAGACTATAGCTATCTGATAGTGGTCAAGAACTGACTGGTGCCAATACTGTGCATTCAGCTAGTACAAAGTGATTTTGAACACGCTCCAGGGACCTCAGAAAATCAGAGAACATTCAGAACACATGCAAAAGAACCTATTACACATAATCTGTTACATAATACAATATTGTATTCATTGTATACTTCTTAAATCTTGAGCGACCTTCAGAGACTACTTTTTTTTATATGAAGCCACAGGTGGCTATTTTGAGGAATGAAAGATAAAGAGACATTTCTGAAGTTTCAAGGACATTTCTATGACATGTATGCATTGAATATATTGGTTGCATAATGTGTTTTTTGTACTGGGCATAAAATGCTGTAAAATGTTACTAAACATAGTTTTCAACAGGTGTACTCTTGACTTTTGGCCAGTACTGTATAGTAACAAACAATCCTCAAAGGACCTAGAACAGGCAAACAGAGAATTTGTGACTGAAAAAAAAAGCAATCAGCAGAAGTATTCAAAACATACAAATATGAATAATTAAGAAATTATATATACAGAATGCCGCCGCAAATATTAAAGGCTGGGTTCTACTTCTGCAGCCAAACTTTGGTAAATTCTATGAGTGCAGAGCTCTTTGTGGACTGGACAAAACATCTGTGAAAAACAGCCCCATTTTGGCAAGAGTGTATCTTGAATTGAACTGAAGATGATTCATGATACATTCTTTTGACGAAATAAAGCTGATAAGGTCAAAGAGGTCAGAAGACGATTTTAAAATGACGCTGTAATGTGATTCACACCGCCACCCCTTTCCCTTTTCAAATTCTGGAAATGTGCCATACAATTTCTACAAATTTCAGTATGCTTAAATTTTCTCTGGGCTTACTTTGCATGTGAAAATCCACATCTAACAATGTGGTTTGATCGAATCATATACTGTTAAAATATACAATACTCTGACCGAAAGATCAAGGCCGAAAACCCCGCAGACTAACGTGAAACCGCAACCATTTTTTGGCCTGATATTGCCAATTCATAAGTTCCAAAACTGAAATGAGCATTCTTCCCACATGTGGTTTTGTTGGATGTTGTTGGATTTGTGCCGTGTCGAATAAAATGCACGTGAATTGATTCAGAATGCTGGTTATGCAGAGTTCTGCACACGATGTCGATCTCATTCTAATAAACACAATTTTCAGCAATTATAGACTACTGAAGTTTGACATCAGGTTTAGTGTGTCGTGTAAGCAATTAAAAGGTGCCAGAGCATTCATTTGCAAAGAGCAAGGATAAGCCTAGTGTACTTGTACATCGACCTTGCAACTGGAAGCAACTAGTGGCAACTGGTGTTTCCGGCAACTAGAAGCAACTGGAGGCAACTGGGAGCAACTGACAGCAACTGATAGCAACTGATCAGTTGCTTAAAGAGGTTGATGTACGCGCACTTGCAACCACTGACAACTGGAAAAATCCCAGTTGCCGCGAGTTGCATATGTTCTACTTTCTGGCAACTAGTTGTACCCAGTTGCGGTCAGTTACGTTGATGTACGCGTACTTGCAACTAGTTGCTGTCAGTTGCATGCGTGTATTTGATCACGTGCGCACATATCGACAGTAACTGCAAGCAACAGTTGCTTCCAGTTGCAAGGTCAATGTACTATAGGCTTTACCGAGTTGCTGTGTCGATGTGCGCGCTCTGGAAATGTAGACATGGCTGGATGCTCCCAGTTGCCGCTAGTTACACAACTAATCGGTTGCTGTCGATGTGCGCGCTACGCACACGTCGACAGCAGCTGTTGAGTTGCTTCCAGTTGTATGGTCGATGTACCTGACGCTAGGCTTTACTGTCTCTGGCTTGCGCATTGAAAAGTCGGCAGACAACGAATGTGCTATATAAATGATTCCAACAAACAAAAAACGGATCCAGATCCAGATTCAGATTTAGATCTGCGCAGATCCAAGGTGAACTTGTTTACTTCGCGCAGATCCTGATCGAGATCTGTGATCAGTGGAATCCTTCTCGAGAGATGGTTCAGCGCTAGATCCAAAATGGCAACGCAAACATCGTAGATATTTTTGTGTGAGTAAAACCGTGTCGATTCAGTTTTCAGAGGCAACACACGATGCAAACAAATTTAGGCTGCTTGTTTATTTACGATGAATGTCGTGGGAGAAATTTGCAATTCACGTGATCCGAGTTGAGAGCAGTTTCGTTTGTTTCTGCGTGGTAAAACAACTCGGGATCTGGATTCGGATCTGTCATAAAACAAAAACGCCCCAAACCTCGCCAATGTTTCACTCACAGATTTAGCTTTGCGTCAGTTAGCCAGGCAACGATCTACCAAACAAGCCAACGAAAAACCATTGTCCAATCGAGCTCTGCACATATTTCATATTCAGACAATATATATATATATAACTATATATATATATTTATATATATACACTCCTCGTCTTACTGACCTTCAAAATGCGAAAACTAAAAAAAGGAAATTAATATTTATAACTATAATTATAGCAATAATATTATAACCAGAGTGTACATACATTTACATACTATACAGTGTGTACATGGCATTGAGCGATACCGTTAAGTCGTCTCAGCTTTGCTTGATTCTTTTCCGAGGCGGACCCATGAACGGCGGACTTTGCGACGTCGCTAACGCCCGGAAAGCGTCGGCCACAAGATTGGGATGACTGTGCACCATGTTCTTCCAGCCTACGGTTTCCATGACCTCGGGGGCGTGGCTGCTTGAGTGGAAAAAAGACATTTAAATTTTGAAGATTTTTGTTAGAGTAAATCATGTTGTTTTACTTCCAACAACAGAGGTCTGTTTTTGTGACAAGAACCAGAAGCATGTTTCTGAGGTAAAGTGCCAATTCAACCAATGATCAGATTTGGTTGCCAGCAACCGAGGCCTTTCATTGGTTAAACCATTGATTTCAATAGAAACACGTTTCTGATAATGGTTGCAAAAACAGGTTGCATACAGTGCACAAACAAAGGATGCCAATTTATTTTTGCATCCTCAGTTTGTGATTTTTTGTTTACTTGAGAAATTCAGAAAATGGTGTAAATGAATTGCTTTTGACACGATTATCATTGAGAACAGTTCAACTTTACATTTCCACACAGTGGCAGATCCAACGACATGGATTCAAATCAACAACATAACCAACCAAGCTTCGTCAATGTATTGATATTATTCAATACCGGCATTGGCACTTTTTTTTAATCATATCGAAATATCAACATTTCAGACATTAACAAAAATATTGGGGGGAAATTAATAACCAAAAAAATACGTCAACAATTTTCTGACTGGGTTTGCAAAAAAAAGATGGATTCATGAAAACCAGTAACTTGAGTAAACATTACTAAATAAATACAAAAATAAAAGGAATTTACTTCCTAACAGTGTCAAATGCTCCATAAGCTTTCATCAATTTAAAAGGGCAGTGAAAGAACATCTCGCCTCTTGGTCAAATTTGTAATTTGCCATTTAGCCGTTTTTATTCATTTTTACTAGTTATGCCAGTCATTTATATGTATTTGTTATTGTCTATGTGTAATACCGTTTGTTTTCGTGTTAGGACCCCGATGAAAATAAGCCGTTTTATTAACAGCTTTTTGGGTTATCCTTGACTTTTTATATGTAGTAACATATTTTAGTCTGTGTACCTGTGTTTGTGAGCTATGTTAGTCTATTTTAGCCAAAATAAATAAATAAAATAAATTTCTAGTGCTTTCGTAGGGACACACACACAGTGGATTCCCGAGTGGCATCATTTCATGTAGCTTGTGAAATGTTGACCGATGATGCCTTCAAATATTCTGTATTTCTTAACTCTGTGGGCCTCGGCATCAGCCATTAAAAGCAGTACAGTTTATTTAAGGTTATCAAAGGTTAAAAAAGAGGTTTGCTGGGCTGTATATTATATTAATATTCAATATATTGGTTTAATTCAAAGTTTAGACGCCAATATGTTGAAATGTTGATAAATTGCTGATATCGATAGAGTTCATAACCAATAGACTCGCGGCAAAGGTCAAATCTGAGCTTCCGGGCACAACACGACTAAAACGCCTATTCCTATAACACGGGCGAGATTTTGTTTTTTGTATATCAATTTTTCTGTCCAATGTATACAACCGACCCGAAAGTGATTCGGGTAACTAAAATGTTTTTTTACAATATATAATACATGCATAATTATCTCTAAAAACGATACAAATTTATTAAAATTTCGTGACCTGAATAAACTTCTCTGCTAGCATATTCTTCATCCAATTTGGAATGGATGACCCAAGTGTGGATTCATTTGAAAATGAATGCTTCGAACTTGGGCACTCTAAAAAAAAAGTCTGCAAGCTCTACTTTTGGTATATGGCGTTTTCGCCTATCGCTAGCGAGGTCTGTATGTACACTGTAGGCCTACGTAATACGTCGGCTGCTGTGCGTGTTGCATATCTCTTGCTGCATGTAGTTTACGATCTTCAAAGATTGACTTGTCGGCTCAGAAAAGATCGTGAATTTTTACATTTCGATTGCTTATTTTTGATTATATACCCCACTTCATCAATTGGAATGCAAGATCTTATTTAGAGATACGCGTTTTGGGCCGTCTGAGTTTAGAAAAACCTGCGTAAACAAAATAATCCAAGAATTTCGCTCGCGACATGCGTTGAAGAAATAGGGTCTTGTGCCCGGAAATAACAGTGGTCTCGCGCGGTCTCGTACGTTCGCGAGGTCAACTTACATAGTTTATAGGGCCCTTGACGCGAATGTGTCTTTACTTGAGTCCATTTACCTGTTAATGAAGTCTATTGCTACTGCTTTCAGCTGGTCTGCACTGTGTAAATCGGCTAACACTAAGACATCAGCTACATTCTCTATGACAAGGTTGGAGCATAGGGCATCCTCACACATCACTTTCAGTCTCTCCAAGGCGTACTGGAAGACACATACAAAATATAAGGACACATGTACAAAATAAAAGGACACAAGTAATCTATGGGGTTGGAGACATTTTCTTTTACAGACAAACTCAAGCAATGAATCTGGTTGGCTAATCTCAAATAAGCTCTATTGCTTCGGCAGATGCCTCCATAGTGCCACCCATATTATCTGTTTTTGTTTCTCATAGATGTAATTAATGTACAGTTTAATGGCATTATGGAAATAAATGTTGATTGATTGATTGATAATCTCAGTAATCAACTCTTGTTGTAAAGCCTAGCGTACATCGACATTGCAACTAGAAGCAACTCGCAGCAACTGGGAGCAACTGATCAGTTGCTTAAAAAGGTCGATGTACGCGCACTTACAATTACTGGCAACTGGAAAAATCACAGTTGCCGCGAGTTGCTCATGTTCTAGTTGTGGTCAGTGCGTCAATGTACGCGTACTTGCAACTAGTTGCCGTCAGTTGCACGTGTGTATATGATCACGTACGCACACATCGACAGCAACTGCAAGCAACCAGTTGCTTCCAGTTGCAAGGTCAATGTACTCTACATGTAGGCTTTACCGAGATGCTGTGTCGATGTGCGCGCTCTGGAAATGTAGACATGGCTGGATGCTCCCAGTTGCCGCTAGTTACACAACTGATCAGTTGCTGTCGATGAACATGCTACGCACACCGACAGTAACTGCAAGCAACAGTTGCTTCCAGTTGCAAGGTCAATGTACTCTAGGCTTTACCGTGTTGCCGTGTCGATGTGCGCGCTCTGGAAATGTAGACATGGCTAGATGCTCCCAGTTGCCGCTAGTTGCACAACTGATCAGTTGCTGTCGATGAGCGCGCTACGCACACATCGACAGCAACTGATTAGTTGAGTTGCTTCCAGTTGCAATGTCGATGTACGCTAGGCTTAACTCAAGGATTGCGCCATTAGCTTTTGCCTGTAACCTTTGCAGCATAGAAGTCCACATCACGTACATGTAAATCTGGATTGGATGTCTATGTGTTTGTACAGCAATGCATCAGTATGCATGCAGTTGCGCATGGAGAGTTACGCGCACCGTACATGCCCGACACTTTGAAAACTGGTGTGATGACGCACTTCGACGAAAGTTTTAAAAAAATCCTCTGCAGCGAGCACATGAAAACCCTCTATGAATGTGTCCATGGGACCACAAACATGCCGCGCTTTGCCTTCTCCAAGATATACATGTATACGGAGCTTAATAGTTCACATACTATTGAGCGTGTGCGGTGGTTGTGCAGACTGCCATTTTGGGAGTCAAAATTAAGGCATCTCATTGTTGTTTTGCTGTGCGTCTGGGTTTGAAATGGTGCAACGCGCACTTAATGCATTGTTACGTGGTTCATTTGACTCCCAAAACAACGCAGAAAATGCGTGGTCCACACAAGCTCAATACACGTTGTTGCTATGTGGTGCAAGCCAAACCCTTGCTTTATGCCATTCTCTCCTACTGTGAACATGGAGTTTGAGGTAGGCGGAATTGGGGTGTGTGGAGCATGGGGTGGGTAGAGTGGGGGTGTAGTGAGGGTGGGGGGAGTAGTATGGGGTGGGGGAGTAGTGGGAGTTGTGGGGGTGGGAGAGTTGTGGGGGTGGGAGAGTAGTGGGGGTGGGAGTTGTGGGGGTGGGAGAGTAGTGGGGGTGGGAGAGTAGTGGGGGTGGGGGAGTGGTGGGGGTGGGGATGAATCTGTATTCGCACCCTTATTGGGTACCCGGAAGAATGGTACCCCACAAGGAACAAAGGCGAACAAAGGTACTCCACAAGTTGGTCTTTGTCCACTTAGTACCCCACAAGGTTTGACCAGTGCTTGGCCTATGGGAAGAGTTTTGACAAAGGAAACAAAGGGAGAACAAAGGGAGGACAAAGGGAAGGAGTGGGGGAGAGTAGGAGTGGGGGCGTGGTGGGGGTGGGGGGAGTGGTGGGGGTGGGTGGAATGGAATATGAAGAGAGTACGGGGTGGGGAGAGTGTGGGTGGGAAGAGAGGGCGGGGAGACTAGGAGGGACAAAAGTGGGGGCAGGGACAGTAAGGGTGGTGGTGGAACCTTATCCACAACTACGTTTCCTACTTTATCAGCTGCCGCTAGCAGATCATCAGCCATCTTCTCTAGGTTGGGTGCTTTGCCTGTGTAGATGAAGCGTAGTATCTCATTCATCACTTCTGCTTCTACGTCCGTGATGTCAACTCGGCCTAGTTTCTTCTCTTCCATTTCATGTTCAAACATTGCGTTAAAGACAGGCGATCGAGCTGCGAGGAAAAATATATGCACAATGCTAATTAATGATTAAGTCAAGTAATAATGAATGTGTACATGAGCTAGTTTGTGAATTGTAATAAAAAATTATTGGTTAGTCGCGTTACAAAAAGAGGACATGAAAAAAAGGAATGTCTTCAAACAAAACGTTTCTTCAAATGGGACACAACTGAAACAAAGCATCAAATTTCTTCCATTGCTTGTTTACTGGCTTGTGTTTTTGCACAACTAGTTTCATCAGTTTCAAAAATTATTGAAAAATCAACATTACAGCTGTCCTATGCCCACATTTCCCACATCAAAAAGAATTCATCACCAAACTTGTTTTTACCAAAGCTTGTTGTATAAGCCTTTTCACACGACATCAAAAAAACTTGCAAGGTTTGAGACAGAAATTACGAGCAGGGATTGTTTACTTTATGATTACACGGTAGGGTGATTTGGCGTACTTTCGCATGATGCGCAATTCATTAACTGTCGCAAAGGACGTTGTACAAATCGTTTCACACTATCGTTCTCAAGGATACCTTAAGAAATCTTAAGCATTGGCGTCCTTTCACACGATGGCACTTTTGTAAGACTTTCTCAAGCATGAACAAATACATCAAGCCTTGCGAGTTTTTTGGCCTCTTGTGAAAAGGGCTTAAGCTGTCATTTAAAGGCATTTTCTACACACATACATGTGTATGTAATCCCAAATTTTAAGGTCATGTCCACCTAATTATGGAATTGCCCTCAAGCAGTTTTATAAGCAATTTGCTTGATATCTTAAATCCAGTGTTTTCAGGTTTTGAATTATCAAAACCATCAGGCAAAATAATGTCATTTTACCTGCTAGTATTGCTTTATGGGCCTGAAACTCTTTGCCCGTGACGCATAACGTGACGTCGCTGAATGACGTTCTCTCCCATAATGCACTAAGGTCATCTGCTAGCCGACACTCAGGGACCTTGAGCTGTGCTTGACTAGATTGGCCGGATATGTTGACTGTTTCTGCAACAACGCTGACCTGTTTCAGCAGAAAATAGTTTAACAAAGGAACGCAAATTATACATGAATCCGGTAACTAAGGACTCCTTCCCTGCGCGTCCGCCATAACTAGGGGCCATCCAGTGCCATGAAGTCTGCGTTCTGCATCATTGTTAAAATTGAACAGTGCACAACATGCCCCCTTTGTGTACACGTACATGTAGCTTTCAACAAAGAACGCGCAAATTGTTCCGTGACAACATAATGTAACGCACAGTTCATGACACTGGATGGCCCCCAGTTATGGTGGTCATACGAAGAACAGGTCCTCAGCTCTCGGATTGGTACTCTGACATGTACTCTGACAGAAAAATCAAGGGCGCTGATAGATACAACATTTTATCGGTCAGTAACGTGTGTGAACACCTCTTCTGGCAAGGCTGACTGCAACAGCCTCTGTAAGAGCCTCCAGGGCAGGGTGTGCCACTCTGCCTATTTAAAAGAGCCTGGCTCTATGGGAAATGCATGGCTCCAGAGTTCAGCACATCCCACACATACTCAATCAGTTCCAAAACCCAACAAAATTGGTTTTCTGGGTGCCCTTAACTATAGGATTCTCCCAGAAATATTTCATTGCTGTGGGAATCTTTTTGTTCAAACAAGTCCACTTGAACCTTGAGGAAATCACTAAGCGGAACAGTCTTGAAAGTGATTTCAAAGTGATTAATCGATCAGTGCCTTGTTATCCACAAGTTCACTATGTTCAACAAACTTCTGTCCCAGTCAAGAATTGATACAAAATTGTGTTTCTTTCTGGCAGAGTATACAAATAATACTACCGGTAGTTGTGAGGTCCATTCCCCTCCCCCCAGGATAACTTATTATTATATAAAATGAAGCTTTTGCGGACACCGTGCGTTTCTGTTACTGTGCAGCACAGAGCCCAGATTCGATGTGCGTGCACGTTGGGCGCACCACGAACACACCCATACGCGCACGTCATGGATCGAGGGAATGGATTGCATGCGTGTGCAACGCGAGCCAGAGTACAGTAAAAAAAATACTGTACAACAGTAACAAAAGCGCATGCATATTTGTAAACTGACGTTTTCAACACCAAACAGATAAAAAAGTTGCGGAAATCTTTCAAAACAAACCTTCATTTTATATAACAATAATAATATTGGACGTCTTTTCGGGTGATATGAGAATATACCGCACTCGTCATGAAAATACCTAACTCGCCTTAAGCTCGTTCAGTATTTTCATGACTCGTGCGGTATATTCTCATATCACCCTCAAAGCCATCGAATATTATATAATTATGCAGTAACTGATACCACACCTACATGTACAGTATTTGCTCAAATATCCAATAACTAGTCAAAACGTAGGGGATAACTTTAAAGCTGAACAGAACATCTGCCCAGTGTCAGTAATTGATTTAGCTTGCGTCGGGGAGAATGAATGTTAATTAGGGTTTGTTTTGCCCTTACTGGTGTCAAAAAGTGGTCTTCTCGGGTTCAAATCCCTATGATTTCTTTCTCAATCCATATTTAGTTAGCCTTGATGTCATTGACCGCAAATCTTCCCATAGTAGAACCAACACTTGTACACACTTAACTCTTCATCAGTTCTGTGTGGATGCACATGGCCTACTACACAGCCGTGATCACCAGCTAGGAGGATGAAATGTTATCTGTGTGAGCCATCTGTATATATTTTTAGCTATCTGTAATGTCATTAACCTCGATTGGCCTTGTGCAATAGATATGTGTGTACACCCTTTTAGTTCCACTTTGATACACAAGAGTGGGTTTGACCTCATGGGATGTGTTACATGTATGTCTAATGTTATCAGGCGTTTGCCTCTGTGATGTCAATGACCCCTTTTCCAATACATTTCTATTTTAAGTTTGTTACATTTTTTTAAAGCTTCAATTTTACAATTTATTATTTGTATAAAGAGGTGTACATGTAATTCTTGATTTGCTGAAGAGTTATCAACAAGTCCCCTCAATTTAAATCCCAAGAATTTTCTCAATTTAATTGTCGTCTTTTTGAACAAGTCTCATTTTGAGTCTAAAGTCATATCCTGATTACAAAACTTTTCATCTCAGATTATTAGTAATAGGCATCTCAACGTCATGGGGAAATTTTAAAGCAGTGCAGTGTTTGCCCTGAACTTTTTACTTAACTGAATAATAGACTACTAAAGTGTGATGTCAGTTGCATCAATGCATAGTTCCGACCTGTCAATCAATCGATCCCGCCGACCAATCACAACAGAGCTAGCTGATATCACTGACATAGGTCAAAGTGCACTGTCTCACAACAACAATGATCACGCGATATGTTCTGCCGGCCCCATACAATTTGTACAGTGTTGTATGCGATGATCCGGGTGAATTTTTGGTTTCAAGCCCGGTCGTTTCGTTGTTCAAAGGTACGAAAGCACGTATGTCATGATATGACATCCCTGTATTACTGGCCCTTTACTCTGTGTGTTCTAAGATAACTGTCGACCCTGAAACATGAATACCTTTGAGTTTTCTCCAATGAATCTGTGCTTTCCGTTGAAAGTCCCATTGCTTTGTGCGTAGTGTGTCGCCATTTTTGACGATAGCGTGTGAGCCATAGCAACAATATCCACGGGGGTGGGGCTAACTAGGCAAACTCGGAACTATGCATAGGTAATTGGGTCTAAACATTTGCTGGTAATCTGAAACGCCTATTGGTAAAGCGTATAGAAACAGTTCACTGGTTTAAGTGTAGACCCAGTAACCTTGGTAACACACAAAGGGTGATGTTTTTACTTAATAGTACCCTATAGACCATTCCCAGGACGCCTTCTCCTTACACGTCCGCCATAGCTGGGACGCAGCTTTTTCCAGTGCATGGACTGTGCGGTTTGTGTTGTTGTTAATTCGAACAGCATGCATCCATATGACACATGCAACGCACTCTTCGCACACATCAAATTTACATTTAGCCTTTTTGCACGTGATTGCCACGTGCTTGCTTTGAGAAAAAGCGGTGTAGAAGGAATTTTGAGTGAAACTATGCACTGAAAATGACTAAATTATGAAAAACACTTTCCATCCAAGCTAAATCTGTGGAAGGATTTTGGGGTGAAGCAACACACCGAAAATCACAGAATTAGCTTGGACATATTGAAAGGGAAGTCTTTTCATATTTCAGTGATTTTCAGTGCATTGTTTTACTCAAAATTTCCTCCACATTGCTTTTGCTCAACGCGACGCGCGTCTCAACTATGCTCGCGCGAAAAGGATCAGTGTGAATTCATCATTACAACAAACGCGCAAATCGTTCAAAGTGACGACACAATGAGCATCATCACATAACGCATATAGTTCATGTACTGACCGCGTCCCAGCTATGGCGGACATACAGGGAAGGTTTCCGTGGTTATAGGAATGGTCTTAAGGGCCAGTTGGCATAAGTCTTCAGTGGCCCAGATCAAAATTGTTTTTTAATCAATTGCAACAGGAAGGTCAATTATATTCATTCGAATTATGTTCATAATCGATCGGAAAATGTCTGACTGTAATGTGATGTTCTGATTGTTTTTTCTTTTAACCTACCTCACAGAATAACGTGAGTTTGTCATCTGGAAGCAGACCATTCGTTTCGTCCATCAGGAAGTCTCGTCTGATGAATTTCTTGAAGCCCCAATCTTTGCCTTGTACGAAGCGGTACGCTCTCTGGCTCTCTGTATGTTGGGGAAGAAGGGTTGATCAGACAGGTGTTTAAATTAAGGTTCATATTAAAGATCACACATCTGTTAGTAAACGATCAAGTTCAAGGAGCAACAACAATTAACTATAAATCAACTTGAGGCCCTCGAACAACAGATATTACCAGTCATTCGAATGTCCCCACAAAAAAAACGTCCAGCAGTGTTAGGTCTGGTGATCTTGAAAGACATTCCATAGACCGTTTGACAAGATTACCAAACTCAAGTTTGCGAATTTGTGTGCAGCAAAATGGCTGTGGAGAACTAAGAGGTCGTATCGCAACACAAAATACGACACGTTTTTTGACAATCTGTGATGCCACTTTTCAAAGTGCATCGCAGTTTTTGACTTGATTTAGCGATGCAATTTGCGACACATTTTTTCAACATTTTGTCCTTATTCTTGCACTTACCGATTAGTTTTGTTAATGTTAAAAATGAAAAAAGAGCCCAGACTAACGTACCGCGACGGCTTATTACGCCGCACAAACGGGCAGCGTTGAAATTCCGGTCCGCCGACACACATGAAACATTGCCGATAATTCAGCTCTTAATACGCACAACAAAATTATCACACATGGTGCTGCTAAGTAAAGAATTGACATAAATTATCTTTCGTGAAAAAAAGAACCACAGAGAGAACTGATGAAAATACTTTGATCATTCTTATGATTCGCATGACCGGCTAAAAATAGCTCTCGATAACCGTCCACATGCACAGCCGGCAGCCAAGTCCCGGTGCAGCGGTGCTAATCCACTGGGTCTGTACATATGTAGCTTGTTACGCCACCATGCAAATACTTTTACTGCAGTGGGATATGCTTTCTTTCCGAAATATTGACTGAAGTAGCTGGGCTGGAATAAGACAGTTTGTTTAAGATACAATGTATGGTATGGAGAGCTGCTAACCAGAGATGCCAACATTCAATTCCAAAAAATAGTAGCACTTTTTTGCCGAAAATAAGCCACGGCGCGGGGTCCGAAAACTTTTGACTTTACAAGGATTCTGGGTTTTTGAAGGGCTTGTTTATGGATTCTTTAGGATTGTTTCCATGCAGATGAAATATTTTTCACCGGGTGTATAAAAAAAAAAAAAAATTAATTTAAGAAAACAAATTGGAAAAAGGATGTTTAATACCTCCACAGTAACACGAGAAGCTCATCAGGATGTTTCCTTACATGTAAGACTAGGCCTAATAAAGCATCGTACGTTTTCTGGACATAGTTTATTGAGGGCGGTATTCACATGCACTTGCGATGCACAAAAAAAACGATCACGACAATGAATTACGATTGACATAGCAGCCCAGAGCAAGTTCGATCAAGCGACTATAGTTCACTAGAGTCCCTCGAACAACCGAAATTACCCGTTGTTCGAGGGACTCTAGTCGACTAAAGTGAACTATAGTTGCTTGATCGAACTTGCTCCCAGCTGATCCACCACGTGCAGGTTTTGCAAAAAAAAGTAAGAGGCCAACTCGTGTTGTAAAACGCATGCTGATTGGCTGCTAAAAATATTATGATATGTTCTAAATTCTGGCCAATGACGGCTAAGTTAACAAAACGGTGATCGGCACGAGTTAGACTGGTTACCGCCCCACTAAAGATCAGTCTGGAATCTTTTGGACGGTCCGGGAACCAGACTACATGTAGGCACGAGTTGGTCTCTCACCAAGCCGCTCACTCGGATTTACTGAGTTTACGCCCATTGCTCTTCACAGGCTTTTTGTATCGTTGCACAGAGAACGTATTGTAAATACTTACACAAGGCTACATGTACATGTAGCTACAGTACCATCATGCACGCACGGTGCATGCCGCGCTAGCTGTAGCGATAGCGAAGCGGCCGTGCCGAGGACCAGCACCGGGGAACCCGGCCGGCCGTGGACCGTATCAAGAGCTGTTTTTGGCAGACCATGCGAATCAGAAGAATGATCGGAGTATTTTTTTTCATGAATTCTACGCGGTTCTTTTTTTTCACGGAAGAAAATTTACGTATGGTAATTTTGTTGTATTCTTTAGCTTGTTTAGCGTAGTTTAATGAGGTTAAAGCGTAGAATCGTATTCTCGGCTCAATTTCGTATTTGCTACGCCCAAATCGTGTATGTTGGCATCTCTGTGCTAACTGTCCAAGATTTTGGAGAAGACATCCGACTTCAGACGCATCTCAGAATCTCGGAGGTTGTTAATTGACAATCCAGGAGGGTTTTATTTTTGTCAGCAGTCACAAAAATCAGTAATTTTCCAGGGAATCTGTTGCAAAATCCGGATGGGGTGGCAGCTTTGGTTATGTCTAAAAACGCAAACTAACTTAATGGACAAACTCACTTTCATTTTCCTTGCAGTTGGTCAGTTTAGAGTTGTCCCACACTGAAGGTGGTGTATTTTTGTTTTGCTCACCCATTGCTTTGGTTTCTTCTCGTTTAGCATTGAGGATGGAGAACTTGAACTTGGCTCGGACCTCTGCCTTGTTGCATGACACTAGGAGTAGATACAGTGATAAGTAGTCTTTGCTCTCTTCATCTAAGCCCTTTGGGTTTACCCGAAGACACCTGCAAAGGGAATGGTACAGTTTGTAATACCTTTTGTACAGTGTATTGTTAAAGCTCGAGCCTTGTTACCCGAGGCCACCGAAGCCAATGGCCTCATGCCCTGCTAAGTTGGCCTCATGCCCTGCTAAGTTGACCCCGATGCCCCTTCAAGATGTACCCTTTCTGAGGCCTACATGTACTTGGCCAGCATGCCGTATCTTAATAAAAAATTATACTGAGGCTTGTATGCACTAATAACAGTACACATTTGGAAACAAGCTTGCCATGGTGGCCCTCCAGGTGGCCTCGGTGCCCTTTGACATTTGGATAAAATCAAGGCCAGAGTGACCTGTCCCTAAGTCAAAACCTGAAAACTGACCATCTTGACCAATGTTTGGGATAAATTTATTTATGCTTAGTCTTTTCTTTGTACACAACGACATGTATTAGGGTAGATTCACACTAAGATCGCGTGTAAAAGCGACGCGCATTGCTTTGAGAAAGAGCGGTCTGGAAGGAATTTGGACTGAAACGACATACTGAAAACCACTGAATGCCCAAAACGCTTTCCGCCCAAGTGGATTCTGTGGTTTCCAGTGTGTGATTTCACTCCAAATTCCCCCCACAATGCTTTTTCTCAGGGTGATGCATGTCGCATTTGCATGCGAAAAGACTCAGCGTGAATCCACCCTTATATTAAAAGACAGTGTATGTACAACTGTTCATTTGAAATTTTTAAAAAGTTTCATTTTTTGTTAAAGATTATGACCCAGGGAAATAAAAAAAAAGACATTCTTCGGATCATGTAACTTTAGGAACACCAACGCTGTACGGTGCGACTAAAATGGTCGCATTGGCGCCTAAAAATGCTCACATGCGACCAGTAGTTAAATTCTTATCGCCATTTTACAGGCGCTACATACAATCTAGTATTCTGCTCGCTCACTTGCGGCATGCAAACGACGATCGCAATCAATTATTTTTCCATTTCGCCACGCATCACGGCCCCCATTGCCTTGTGTACAAACTCGGCCTCAGACCAACTCGGCCCCTATTGCCTTGTGTACAAACTCGGCCCCAGACCAACTGGGCCCCCATTGCATTGTGTACAAACTTGGCCCCAGACCAACTCGGCCCCTATTGCCTTGTGTACAAACTCGGCCCTAGACCAACTCGGCCCCCATTGCATTGTGTACAAACAAGTTGAAAATAAAAATGCTGGCGCCCATCTTTTTTTCCTTAGGAGCCATTCTCCGTACAGCGTTGAGGAACACACTAGTGGAAAGTACTATATTCAGATATTGGATGGAATTTTCGGGTATCGCTCAGAATTTGCAATGTATTTTTTGGCATTTATTAATGAGTCTGGATCTGCAGGCGATTTCTAGTTATAGTCACAAGAACTTGGCCCATGCTGTGCAAGAAGCGACTCGTTTTCACAGAGCTCATCACATGTGTTGCTATAGATATATACCGGCACCAAAAACTCTGGATGCTAGGATAGGGCGACAATTTTTGTGTAAAAAAGCTATATTAGGGCGACACGCTCTATTAGGGCGACATTTTGGTGTCGCCCTAATATTTTTGAGATTAAAAATCATTTTTTAAGGTCAAAAACCATTTTTTTAAAGGTCAAAAACCATTTTTATTAGGACTAAAACCAATTCTCTTAGGTCTGGAACCATTTTTGGAAGCTTCGGGTAAAAAAATAAGGTGTCAATTTGAGTGATTCTTGCCGAAATTTCGGTGGTTCCCAGGGAAAGGCTTCCCGAAATGTCGCCCTATTGCCGCATCCAGAGTTCTTACAATTAGGATCAAGCATTCAAGATTGCTTGATGATAAAATGTTTTTAACATTTTAAAGGCAAAAACATGATTTTCTTCAAACGAATGCAAGATGCGGGTTTCTCTTATGAGGTCTTTGGGAATTCTTGAGATTAAAAACCAAAAACAGCATACCATTTGAGTTTGTCGTTTGCACCAGATGAGAATGTGGAACTTTTCAAAACTTCTCCCATTTCTTCTCGGCAGAAACTGAAATTGTTAATGGTCCACATGTAGGAGAACTTCACCACTTTCACCTAAAATAGCACAAAAACAAACAAATGACAAAAAACCACAGTGAATGCCAAATTATAAATTGGTACATGTATGTACATACACATTCAGAGAAGTAAGCAAAAGCAGTACTGTATTTTGAAATAAATACTGACAATCAAAAGCAACTTATCAAGTTACATGTATTTACTACATGTATGTTAAAACATTTATGGCTGATGACAACTGAAGAGTCCTTTGCAAAAACAGACAAATGCAGTTCAAGATATTTCATGTACAGTACATGTACCTCAATCTTTTTGTTGTCTTTCAAAACATATCCAACAAAATGTAAATAAAATTGGTAAAAGCAAGTCTCTTGTGCAGATTGAATGCTTCGTTGTTGCATTTTGAAGGATATTTTCTGAAAAGCATACCGTAACAGAAAATCTTGAGGTACGTAAAATATCTTGGAATGGATTTATCTGTTTTTGCAAATAAACTCTTCAACTATTCCTAAATGTCAATTTTACAGACATGTGGTATTGGTAACCTGAACTTGAGCATGACATGCTTGAGTGCCTCTCTACATTTGTGAACTGCCCAATTTGACCTTTCTGCTGAAAATTTAACAAAATATCTTGATAAGTTTCTTTTGACTTTCAGTATATAAACATGTACTTGTACAAAATGCACACTACATGTACATGACTAACATAGAATGTGGTCAATTTGTAAATGCAGTTTAGGAATCAAATCTGAAAACTTTACTGCATGGTTGCCTACATGTCGAATAAATTTGTTTTAAGTAATTGCTGAAGCAATGTGAACATTTTATTATTTGATCAATGACTTATGAACCTAATCCAACAAGATGGGCTTTGCTAATAAAACTGTATAATTTGATCCAAGCACTTGCCATTTATGTGTCAGCTAGGTTTCAGATATCTGAGAAGCGAGGATGCACAGGCCTATCATAAGCATAATGGGAATGTCGGCAACAATGCTGCATGTTCATTCAAGCCCTTAATAATCTTCTACATGTAGAAGTTTACACAAGTGTCATCAAGTATTCTGGCCCTTTATTTATATTTTCCAAAATGGAAATTTACCTGGGTACAAGTACATAGTACATAGGGCCAATTTCATGGCTCTGTTTAGCACATAAATTTGCTTCTAAAGCACAGAATTTATTTGCTTTTTTACAAAAATGGGTTGCCAGCCAAAATCGTATGTGATGTGTATTTACTAATATTTTGCTACTGTTTAAAAAATACACAATTTTACATACATGTACAGTTTTGGCTGGTAACCCATTTTATAAAGCAATTAAATTATGTGCTAAGCAAATTTGTGTGCTAAACAACACCACGAAATTGGCCCCAGTAGGGCTACATGGCCGCACCAGAATATTTGAAAATTTGAATATCACATTTTGAACAAAACAAAGGGCTTTAAGTGGGAATTAGCATTTTGCATGAATAGCATATAATGCAGCTGTACGGATGTGCTTCCTCTCACGTGCACACTCAGTATACAGATGACCAGACTACATTTTTGTTGCTATGTACATGTAATGTGACCTTGAATTTGGGGCACCAGCCACAGTGCATTTAGGTTACACGCAAAAGGCTAATTGCTTGCCCATTGCTGTCATAATTTATCAGAACATTTTGCTCACTGATTTCCTAAAAAACTTTACATTGTTGACATTTGTCATTTAGTCCATTCAGAACTGAAGGGTATTCCCCCCTGTGATTCTGGTGGCCTATTTCAAACATGGAGGAAGCTACCGAGAGCGTGATCTAATTCCAACCCTCACGTGAGGGACGGAAATCAAGAGACAAATACCTTTCAATTAATACAACAAATGAAAATTGAAGTGAGCCTTTTTGTATGTTTACTTGCTACTGATGTTAATACACACCCCCAGTTTATCACATGTTGAAATTGACTGGACAGTTTTATGCAGAGGTTGTTTTTATGTATGAGGGACGTACAATCAATAAAATTGACAAAAACTACCATTTTTTTAACATGCATTTTCAACTATTTCTTGAAAATGTGATGGCACAGTGTGCCCAACCAAATTAATTTTTGTAATATGATTGTAAAATATGGAAATTTCTTTACTGTTCGAGGTATTATTTTGATTAATTTAAGAAATGTTGAAATTTTATCTAGTGTTTACCAGTTTTGGATCACGCTCTATAGTCTTTGGAAAAGGAGTAAGACAATTAATTTTCGTCTCGAGAGGCGAAAATTCACTTCGCCCAAAACCACTTCTCCCAAAAGCCACTTCGCCCCCAAAACCACTTCATGCACAGGGCGTGATTCAGGGCAAAGTGGTTCAGGGCGAAGTGGTTTTTGGGCGGAGTGACTGTAAAGCTTTTTAAAAACTGTTTTCTCAAAAGTTAGTCAAAGAACGGAGCTGACTTTTACTCAGGTTTGTTTTAATCATGCATACTGGTATCTATAATCACACAGGAAGATAAAACTATTTTGTAACGGTTTACCAATCATGTGTTCTGCCCTTAAGTCCATGATTGCATGAAAAAAAGTACATCAAATGTTTTTCAAGTTTCAGTGGCACTGACCAGGAACCACAAACAAGGAAATTGCATGGGTAATCAGTGTCACGAGTGTGTGCAAAGGGCAAGAACAGACTGCATGATGTGTATATCATGTGGCATGATCATGTACAATGTACATTTTGTAAATTTGTAGTTATCCCACGAGCGCAAGAGCCTTATCCGGATTCGAACCCGAGACCTCTGACTCACTCTAGAGGCAGATACTGTACTCTGACACCTGAGCTACATGTATAATGCACAGTTGGTATGTATACTCCCTCAGGTTTTCCATATACCAGTAGACCCAATTCTTCTCTCAGTGTTGCATGGTGGTGCAACTGGGCAAAGTAACGAACACAACATCTGGTATGGTGCCTGATCACCATTGAAATGAAACAACCAAACTTGGGATGAGAGAAAAATTGTAAGGGCCATATCAGAATTAGATACCCGGTAGTGTCCGAATTCCTTTGGTTGTGGCCTGAAATTACATGTGGTTCAATAGAAAATACTACATGTACATGTATGTATGTATGTAAAATGTAGTACATACATGTACGTATAGACACACTGATCACTTTCCATGGGCTTGTCTACAACCAATGAATTCAGACACAACCATAATCCCATAACTCTTCACATTTCCCATATCTTGTTCCCGGCTTCATTCACTTGAATGTGAATAGGTCACGAGTCTAGACTCACTTGGCAACATATCAAAACAAAGGCGGAAAACAAGGATGTTTTAATTGTAAGGATGTTGTAATTCTGTCCGCACTCATACGGCAGAAATAATGCAAATTGCAATTGTAAATTCATGGGCCTTAATCCATGTACACATGTAAATGCAGCACATGTCTATTGCTGACATTATACTTACTTTACACTCAAAACAATAATAGTGTAATCCGAATAACATTTAGGGAGCTCGCCCTCTTGTGGTTATTCCATTGTTACTGCGGTGTACATGTATGTCTATTGTGACGTCACGTAAACGCATTGGAGATACACCGCAGTTTTCGTTCGTTGGATTAGTCTATACAAAGGAAGCCAGTAAAATCTTGTCACATTAGCACTGTTTTGTTGATGTACAATGTAGTTCAAACTCCACATCTTACTCCACACTGGACTTTTTTTGGGAAAACTTACTGAGACGATGGGTACTTTTCCCATTTTAAGTCCAATGCGGACAGCCCTGCAGTCGATTTCACGAAACATTGCGCAGCTTGCGCAACTTTTGACAAATGGCGCAAGCCCCATAGCTTGCGTGTTATCTTCGGAAGAATGTTGCGCAAATGTTGCGCAAGCGGGCTTATGCAACTGCGTAAGTTTCGTGAAATCGGCTGCAGGACGTTTTCCTCTCAGTAACTTTTCCCGAGTCCAGCGGTTACATTTCCTGGCCAACTGCTCCCCAGGAAAATTGGCCAGGGAACTTTTCCCGAGACGATAAGTCCAATGCGGACACATTGAGTTGGTAAAAGCGCTCTGGAATCGTACATACGGGCCGTGAAGGTCAAACTACGAAGGGACACTGCGCATGCTCTCCCACGGTCTTGGTAAATTTTCCCATGTTGAAAACGTCCAAATGCGGACAGCAGTAAAATTTAGCAATTTTTCATTTTACCATCGTCTCGGTAAAACATCCTGAAAAACAAGTCCAATGCGGACATGGCTTTATACATGAACCCAATTTGACGTGTACATGGGTCTTTCTATAAATTAGGGGTCCAATGTTGGTGTCCCCCGTTACATTTTACATCTTGTTTTTGTAAATTCAGGACACATTCTTTAAATACTTTCCATCTCAAAGAGTGAGTACATAAAGTACAATTCATACAAAATGGTTTAAAAGCCATTTTAATGATTTTTGTACGAAAAATAACACATATCAGGTGTAACGGGGGACACCAAATGTCACACTTTTGGACCCCTAATTTATAGAAAGACCCACATGTGTACCAGTCAAATAGTACAGTATGTCAGCTTTTCTCTTAGCAACAGCTACATGTACATGTAGTAGCACAATGCCAGTCAATTATAATACATGTACATTGTACACATTACATATGATTTTGGATGGTAACCCATTATTACATGTACAAAGCAAATAACATTTTATGAAATTGGCCCCTCGGCATTCACAGCTCAGATGGTACAATGTGTATCATGTACACTTGTATGGCACCGGGTAGATCATCTGCCCCCATCTGCCCACTGCAGTGTGCCAGAGGTCTTGGTCATACATGTACAGGGACCATGCATGTGGCATGATTTTTCTCTCAAACTGTATAATGTACATCTACAACGTGTATACACAAATGTGCAAGCTTGTGCGTTCCCTTAGGGTACATTCACACTAAACCTTTTTCTTACGCATTACGTGTGTAAATATTACGTGTGTAAATTTGACATCACAAAAACACGGCATTGAGAAAATTTGGAGTGAAACAACAAACTTTTTTTGAATGCTACAAGCGTTTTTGAGATTCTGTGATTTTCAGGGCGTTGCTTAAAGGCCCTGTATGTGATTTGTTTTTAAGCGATTCTGCGAAAAAAACCATTATAAATCAAAAGAAAGACATCAACAAACTCATCCGAAGAAATTTCAGCTTTGTCAAATGTACCACGTTTTAAACAAACGCGAAAATCCATATGCGTTTTCCTGGTCTTGGCGGGGTGTTTCAAATATTCGTTCTCAGTTGATCGGGTAGTATGTGGCTAGCGTCATGCACTATGTAGCGCACATACTGCGTGTGCGCGCGATCCATAAAAATGTATCGCGTTGGAACATGCACACGCAGCACACAGCACCCATGCATTTTGGACCGCGTAATACGCGAACCAAAAATAAGTAAATCATTTGCAAAGGATCTAAATAATTTCATCTTTACGGATTATTTTCTGGTAAAAATATAACATTTTTAGCGAAAACCTTTTATTGGATAATTGCTATTAATTCAATCTTTACTTTCAGAACTTTTCCCCTGTAAACGCGTCGATTACTTTTTTGGGTCATTGCAAATGATACACTGGGCCTTTAATACTAAATTCCCTCCATGCTGCATTTTCTTTATGCAACGCAAATTAAATTTACACATGTTAACTTGTGAAAAAAGGTAAGTGTGTACAGTAATGGGCCTACATGCATTGTACACATGTACACGACAATGCATTTACTGGCACTGGATTAAATCTAATTTCCTGTATGGCCTGGGACCTTGTCACAGTGGTGCAATTTTAGGCACTGTCGACCCCTTTATCCAGTTTAGTCACCTGTGATCGTTATTCAGCCGTAATTCCTTTGGTGCCAGAATGGGTGTTTTCTTAATGAGAACTACATGCACTTAAATTTGTACACAGTCAGCAGCAACATGTTCTTGGTAATTGATATAAACTTGTACATTAGGTGGCTGCCCTTTTATTTAATAAACCAGATGTTTATGATATGGGGGTGGAGTCTGCATTAAAGAACCCCTTATTTGGGATTTTTATCAATGACATCTATGCTATAAAACAAATATACTCAGTTACAATCATAAAAATCCTATTTGGAGCTTGTTTTGGGGGTTAAAACTAAGGTTTTTAGTTTCTATGCTAATGAAAATATGCATATTCATGACCAAGGTCACGATATCACAAGAGGAAAACACAGGAAAATTACATTCAACTGTGCACAAAAGATTCCACCTTTTTCTCAAACGTCATGGAACTTTTGTAATCCATTTCTGTTTGAGTTTGTTCTACACGTTTCCTGTTGTAAGCCATGATAAAACTGGGGGAGAAAACCGCAGCAATTTGCCACAAGTCGAACTTGAAGTCTTATGTTTTTTCTTAACTTTTCCCTTCTGTCTTCCTTGCGTGATGCACTCCAAACAGTGCCCTCTCTCTGTGGTTTATTGCAATGAAATCTTCAAAGTTGAAAAGGCTACCTTTTATTGATTTTACATCCAAACGAACAATAGCATGTCTTGTTGTTGAACAAGTGATCCATCATATGAAGCAGAGATTAGGCAAAACATTGTTTAGCATGTCAGAGGCCCTTTAAGCTACATGTACAGAGAGTTAGAGAGTGCACACTGTATGTACATGTACAAGTAGGGTCTTTCCACAGTAAAGGGGGCATTTTGGCAACACCTGAACACAGACCATATTTTTCGTGGAAATACCTTTGTCTGGTCTCAAAATAAAAGAAAGTTGTTCTGAAGAGATAACTTAGGCCCATAAAGAGAGTGTGACAACATGCCTTTCTAAAAACCATGTGTACAAATTTCCAATATACGCTCGTAATTAACCGGGACGGCCTAAAATGTAATACAAGTGTCCGTCCCAGTTACGAGCGTATTGGAAATTTGTACACAGGTTTTTTAGAAAGGCCTTTTGTCACACTATTTGTAACCTTTTGGGGCCTAAGTTATCTCTTCAGAACAACTGAAACATATTTCTTTTATTTTGAGATCAGACAAAGGTATTTTCTGGAAAATATGGTATGTGTTGCCAAAATTCCCCCTTCACTGTGGAAAGACCCATATACCCGGTACGTGTAGCATAATACACAGCGATGGTGCTGTAATGAACAAATGCATACCGAATACGTGTACCGGTACCTACCTGGGTGTAACACCAGTTCTCGGCCACGGGACACGACATTTCCGCCGGCGGAGGACTCGGAGCCCGTGACGTCGCCAGTTTGAAACTTCGGTCAATTCAGTGAATGTTCTGAAGAAAACAACAGGGCAAGTCTAATCTGCAGGACAAAATAAGAGCAAGCGAGAAAAAACAATGTAAATCCAAGGCAGAGAAACTTGATATTGAATTACACAGGCCAAGGTGGATGGATCTTATTATGCTGGATTCCCTGAGGCCGATCTCATTTATGAGTGGTGAACTCAAGGGTCGTGCTTGCATGCACTAGCCTACATGTATAAAAAATGCATAGGGCCTACTGCCAATTTCGTGGGATTTGTATACTAGTGTACATGTACATAGATGTACATGTGTACATGTACATGTAATCCAAACATTACGTGTAAATACAGCTCGTAATTCCATAAATTTGGGGTCCGAAAGTGTGACAATTTACAATGCATACAGTTGCATTTATACTTCAGACTTCAACTGTACATGTATGTATTTGGAATCAATTTCTTGTAAATTAGCATTTTGCTGATTTGCCTGTTGACACTTTTATGAGGCCCAACAAGATGAACTGGATGCTGTTGGCAGGGTTAATATGAAAGGGCAGTGGGGTTTAGCAGAGTGTGACGTGCTGACACCGACTCATTAAAAATGCATGTCATTTGAATGATAGGATGAAATGAGTGTTTACAGAGTGTTGCCCCTTAGAAATAGGTTATTATGCATGCACAAGTTAAGCAACCGTTTCAGGAATTAGATGAATTTTGTGACTCATATGAAAACTGAGTGCATTGTTGAGTTACATGTATGGGCGATTTTGGCATTCACGTGTCAGTGTTATAGGACGAGAGTCCGACTCGAGTCACAATTGTTGTGACTCAGACTCGACTTGAGTCACATTTGATAATGACTTGGACTCGGACTCGACAGAAATTAACTAGCACATATGAAGTTACATTTTTGTACGTGTGTCCAAAAAAATATTTTTGATCCTAAAATAGATAAAGTCATTTGCGCCAATGGTTTTAAACCAAAATTTCAGATCATAGTAAACATAAAACAAGACATGACAAATTTTGTTTAGCAACTTGCATCAACTTTGTCCTCGAAGGTGAGATTTAAAAGCCATATACAAAACAAAAAAAATAACTTCAATAATCTGTCACTTTTGACTTGGCATCCTCCAACATTGTCCAGAAATTTGTTTATTTGCACAGGTCTCGCGACTGATCCAGGTGGTGTGCAATGACATTAGGGGTGATCCTCCATTCCTTCAGCAGCTTTCGGCTGCAGCACGCACTTTCTGGCACCATCTCCAGCGATGTATCGACATTGGAGGATGCCAAGTCAAAAGTGATCAACCCTGGATAAGGTCAACCCTGGATGAGGTCAACCCTGGATGAGGTCAACCCTGGATGAGGTCAACCCTGGATGAGGTCAACCCTGGATGAGGTCAACCCTGGATGAGGTCAACCCTGGATGAGGTCAACCCTGGATAAGGTCAACCCTGGATAAGGTCAACCCTGGATAAGGTCAACCCTGGATAAGGTCAACCCTGGGTGCGGTCAACCCTGGGTGCGGTCAACTCAGGGTGAGGTCAACTCAGGGTGAGGTCAACTCAGGTAAACCCCGGGGCCAAGTCAACATGGGGGGCGATGCCAACACAGGGTCGATGCCAACACAGGGTCGAGGCCAACCTGGGTCAAGGTCAACCCGGGTTTAGGTCAAGGTCAACCCGGGGTGAGGTCAAGGTCAACCCGGGGTGAGGTCAAGGTCAACCCGGGGTGAGGTCAACCCCAGGACTAGGACCGTGTTTACACTGGTCCCGAGCTCGGGATCAAGATTGACCCCCTGATAAGAATGTGTTGAGGTTAACCGCAATGGCCTCGAGTGCCGCGTTTATATCTGTTGTTGATCCCGAGCGCGGAGCCAGAAGTTGCAGTCAAAGGTCAAGCTAATGCAGCAGAATTCCGAGATGTTCCGTCCAGTTTAGCCATTATTTCTGCGCTGGCTCAAATGTCCAAAAACTTCGCCAGTTTGTCGTTGCCCCACGAGCGCCCGCGAACTTCGTTTGCCATCTTTTCACACGAAGACAACTCGACTCGGCTACTTCGTTTTCGTCAACTTCTCTTCACGACGAAATAATGTCAACTTATGCTATGTCGGAAATCGTTGAATAACACTCCGAAATCCTTGATATAACAACTAAAAACTAAGCTGTATGATAATGACAAAGTGTCGCTAGATAGTTGCAGAAAGTAGAGAAAATGCAGAAAGTAGAGGAAATACAGAAACACTTTTTCTCAACGTGTGAAGTTTGTATCGGACACGCAAAAGAGATTGCTGAATGCAGGATACCAATTACGTTTGTAGTACGTTGTGTTTTCGTAACGGACGCCAGCGAGATTCTCAGTGTTGCATCACATGAGTCGATCGCGTCGGGTATCATGCATTTTGTCATGGCATATATGCCTGCACACAATGCATGGAACCAGTGGTACCTGTGTGCGTGTATACATGTACTACGTGTACACGTGTACATAAGAGCGCGGGCTCTCCTGGAATTTTCGCGCGCTTTAGCCCGCAACAGGATGTACGGCTGTGTGAGGAAGATTTATTGCCCAGCTAACCGCAAACTGATCCCGAGCTCGGGATCGAACCCTCCGCCATCGCGAGACCAAAATCTCGGGGTCTGATCCGGGGCCAGTTTGGTTCCGAGAGCGTTTACACCTATTTGTGATCCGGGGCTGATCCCGAGCTCGGTGTTCGATCCCGAGCTCGGGATCAAGTGTAAACACGGTCTAGGTCAACCTGGGGCGAGCATCCTTGAAACAGAACTTGTGCAGTGTGTGCCATGTGGTCGGTTTAACTGATAAATTCAGGGCCAGTTCTGTATTACACTGCATGCACAATTAGCGGTGATTTTTTTAGTTGGAAAGGACTGAACCCGAATTGAGATGCGTAAACGGTTAAAAGCAGCAAATTTGTGGGTGCAATAAACTTACTGGGGTCTGTATCCACTTTGACATTTCAAGTGTAAATGCAGCCTAAGTGATTATACATGTAAATACATGTACAGATGTGTACAGTACCAGTACACCGCATTTGCAACAGTAGAGATGTTCAACATTTATGCAATGCCATGTGTTAATTTGAATTTTTGTTCACCCCCTAACTCCAGCCGTCACCCTATATAGCTGCCCAGGGGGAATTCCCAGCAAGATACCAGGGGCAAACTGGGTACCAGCCAAACAGCAGTCCTGACAAATTGCCTGCTGATTTATGACACTTTTATGAGGCCCAACAAGATGAACTGGATGCTGCTGGCAGGGTTAATATGAAAGGGCAGTGGGGTTTAGCAGAGTGTGACGTGCTGACACCGACTCATGAAAAATGCATGTCATTTGAATGATAGGATGAAATGAGTGTTTACAGAGTGTTGCCCCTTAGAAATAGGTTATTATGCATGCACAAGTTAAGCAACCGTTTCAGAAATTAGATGAATTTTGTGACCCATATGAAAACTGAGTGCATTGTTGAGTTATGGACGATTTTGGCATTTAGAGTGTCAGTGTTATAGGACGAGAGTCCGACTCGAGTCACAATTTTTGTGACTCAGACTCGACTTGAGTCACATTTGATATTGACTTGGACTCGGACTCGACCATGATGACTCGCACTCGAAGATGGTGACTCGTGACTCACGAGTCACAAAATAAAATTTAAAAAGAACATATATATTGTATATTCGTGCACTATAATGCGGGATTCTTGATTAAAAAAAAAAAATACAGCGCGTGAATGTACACTGCCCCACCAGGCCGACAAGGAAAGCATGAGCCTGTCATCGTTTCACATATTGTTTGAACGAAACTATGGAGTGCCAAAGTGTGACGTATGTTGCCATGGTAACTGGCTCCAAACATCATGGCTAGCTGCCAGATAAAACACCATTGCAAAAGCACAGGGACACAGTTCAGTGATCTTTTGTGTAGAGCCATTTTATAGATTGTTTTAGTTTATCACGACACTGTACAGCCGACTTTCGGAACCCGGCAGCCATCAAAGCCTGTTAATTTACAAACTTGCTATTTCTTGTTGTTCCATGGAGCTGGTTTTGGATAGAATTGTCAGCCCAAATGGCACGATTTATCGGACATATTGGAGAACAAAGTTGTAATACGTTTAGCACGGTAAAAAATGTACACGAACTGCACTCAATAACGTGTCAAAAAGCGAAACCCACATCATTTACTACAGTGCGATGCTGCTGTGCACCCAAATCTACCGGTACACGGGTCCAAACTTAACCCAGAGTGTTCAAGACTGTGGTTTTCAACATGTGTCGAACTTCTCTACACAGGTCGAGAGCTCTCAACCCACCTCCCGAGGTGGGTTAGTTTCAACACGGGTCGAGCGCTCTACACGGGTCAGTGCCGTGTTGAAATGTTGTACTGTGAAAAGCTAACACGTGTCAGACTCGTGTACAACCCGGAGATTTTTCATAGTTTGAAAAGGCCTTATGCCTACAAGTCAGAACAGTTTGTTCCAAACCTACTAGGTACATGTACAAGTATGTACATTTAATTTACATACATGTACGTATCGGTATACCGGTAGTACTCTACTCATCAATACTTACAGTACATACTGTATGTGTAGGGCCTCTGTACATGTATGTCACTGCAGATAGCTGGTAACTCCGTCAGGCCTATAAGATGTAGGTACATGTAGGCCTACATGACTGTCAAAGTGCAGATTACATTGTACAGTTTGGTATGAACTACTTATGAATACAGACTTTGTGCACGTCTACACTGTACAGTATGCACACGTACGTAAACCGTACACTAATTACAATTGAGACTAAAATTTGTGAAACAAAGAAAACAGTGTGCAAGTCTAAACGCGTTGTTCAGAGACTTGAATAATGCAGCACGAACTCACAGCCTACACACTAAATCAGTTCTAAAAAGCGGGGTCATAGTGTCACCCACATGCACAAAACTGTGTTGGGGGCCTAAAGTTCATGTTTACAAATTATGCATAATGCAATGAAAAGGCATGACTGCACAAGTAATACATTACCAGTTTCAACATGTAATACATACTGTAAGGAGGAATTTTAATCAGACTGCATACATGTACTGGTAGGCCTACCCTGGTACACATTGTAGCACAAATTTTGTGCCTGGTCATACAAAGTGGATATCAGCACAGATTGTGCAGAATTTTAAAAGAAATTAATGCATACAGGATACAAAATAATTAAACAATGTGATTTGTAACTTGAATCCCCTTCATGCGTATCGATGTGATTTTCTTTTACACAAGTCAAACTCAAAGATGAACTAAGGAATGGGTTTTTAAGTTACAGTACAATACATGTCACAAAAATAAACGACCAATGTTTAGTTATTAAACAATTACTGTCAATATTTCCTTGCCAATAATTCAAGGTGTAGACTTGCCCAAGTCTGACCTCCCGTGCTCGGTCTGCAACGCGCAGCGCACAGTGCACCCTCCGGACCGGTGGCCTGCCCAATTTGTTTTCTTCTATTTCCTCTGTCTCAGAAAGTCTTCCGAGACAGAATAAAAGAGATTTGACAGGCCACCAGTCCAGAGAGCGCGCTGCACGCACCGCACCACAGACCAAACACGGGAAGTCAGACCTGGGCAAGTCTAGTCAAGGCACAAAAACGGCTGTATAAAAACGGTCTTTTTCACAGGACTGCCGATGTCTAAAATACAAAGTATTATGCACATTTTGTCATTAAAATTTATGCCTTAACAAAAATTCGTAGAAAGAAAACAAATCAAATTTCTTGAGAACCACAGACTGTATCTTTAAAGTTCTGCAGTTTTCACACAACAGTTTTTTAACCTGTGTTGAAATTCTCAACACAGGTTAAAATATCTTAACCCACCTCCCAAGCAGTTGAGTTTTGACCCATGTTGAGCGGTGTGAACAGGTAGGTAACTCAACACATGTCAGATCCATGTTGAAATTGCAGTGTGAAAAGGCCTTTTGTTTTGCACTGCAGATGATACTGTAGTACCATGCATCATGTATAAAGTTCTGCAAGGTTATAGAAGTCCCAAAGACCATCAACTGCAAGCCAGTGTATACATCAATGACATGGACTACCCTTGTAAACAGCTGAAAATGATGTAGATAGACAGAACATGATGTACATTACAAAGTACATGTGGGTCTACATGTACATGTGCATGTGTGAGCTCTATGATGAGAGCCAGCCCATTGACTCACCCCAATTGGGGAGAACTGCAGGTGTAATCAGAGACAAGTGGCAGACAGGCATGGCCACAGCATGGGGGGCACACGCACTTCTAGATACTTTACAGTACCACACTGCATGCATGCTGCGGGCACTGGGGACACACACAGATGGTAAACGGGCATTTGGACACTAAGACCACAAAATATCACGTTTCTCACAGCAGCCTCGGCGTTTCATCACAGGGTTTCGGTTTTGCCGATTCTCAAAGCAATATATAATCACAGGGAAACACAGGGCACACTGAAATCAGAGACATGCAGGGAAAGTGCAATGACTTGATGAAGCGGCAAAGTGATCACGTAATTCATGACTGGAAACTGCACTTTATTAATGTCATGTGACACCATCATACACCAGGGAATCACTTGGCAAACCCATACCAGCGTGACAGATCAACTCATCAATTTTTAACAGCCACCTTGTGGACTTCAAAGGTTGATGCACTAAGTACCGTATCAATTTGGAAGTACAGTACATACTGTACATGAATGCATAATTGCAAACTTTCTAAGTACGTTTATCATGATTGCATACTGCAGTCAATGACTGTCAAAGATTTGACCAAGGTCAGATGTGTGCATTAACCGGTCATTGTCCTCTCTGTTGGTCCTGTACTATTTTCAAGTCATTGTCCTCTACCATTATACGCAAGTACATGTATATGTCCATGATACCAGTAAAAAATAACAAAAGCCAAGATAGTCCGTAGGCCTATACAGCGTTCGAATTAGCACTGGTCCGTTGGCCAAATGACAGTTAAAATCATCTCGGGCAGTTGGAAAGCCTCCCCAAATGGTCCGGCTGTCCAGTTGAAATAAAACTTGTACTAGGGAAAATTTCATGACTACTAATGACATCAAATTTGTTCACTCAAATGTGGTTATTGCAAACATTAAAAGTCGACGGTGTGTAAAAAGAACAACCGGAAATTTTAACCGGGCCACTTGAAATGCTGACGGGTCAGTGAAGACTTAAGCCAACTGGCCCTGTTGGCCAGTTGGGAAAAAAGTTAATGGCAAATGCTGCTATAGCTGACATCTTGTAGAGTAGTTTCTTTGTTCGGTTTGGACATGCATACTTGTACTTGTGCATTTTGTGCTAATACATTGTTGACAAAATTCAACAACAAAAGCTGCCCTACATGATGGCAGCGATTCAATATCAGATACATGTAAATCTTCAATATTCATATCATTCACTGTTTCTTGTCATTTGATTGGAGGATTGTGGGACAGATGGCTTTTAATATTCACATTCCGTCACATTCCGTTTTTCAACTGATGGAAATACTGTCGTGGGTTCCTTCTTCCGCAAATACATGTACATGTACTACATTTTGTGTACAACATATAGACTTTTGATGTCACACAAGACATAAGTTTGATCATTTAACCCTAATACTCCTCAATCCTCCAAAATCAATACGATTTTGCACACACCCTAGGGAGTAAATGGTTAACCACACAGCAATACCATTGAACTCAAAAAACGTATTTATTATTTGAATACCAGAATCTTTAACTTTTCAATGGCTAAAATGTTCCCCTCCTCTCTCTCCACACCACCCCCTCATTCTCTTATCACACACACACACACACCCTCCCCCTTCCCCATTCATTCCCCCTCTCCCCAAGCCCCATCCCCTTAGCGCCTTGCAATATGCCACAGGACAGAAACTGAGTAATAAAATGTGTAGCCCGGGGGGAGGGGGAGGGGTTTCACTCTGTATGCCGGACGAACTGTGCATTCTCACTCAAAAGAACCTCCATTGCGGACAGACATAAAATGTCCCCACCCCCTATTGCGGGTGCACATGCCCGCTTTTGAAGGCAAAAAACACCTGCAAAATTTGAATGCACTTGCAAAAACACACAACCACGAACGCACCCGTACGCCGCGGCACAGTCCTTGGCATGCAGCGCCCTCAAAAGGTCAACAAATTTGCCTCTTGAGGGCGCTGTTCATCAAATGCATACTGTCATGGCCATTAACGATGCGGATTTGGGTCGCCGATCCGATAAATATGCGTGGTAATATGCGATAATGACACAAGTGGCTACCGAATCACGTTATGGGGAATTTACACCTCATCTTGGAATGACTTGGCTGTACTTTCATAGTGTTTTGGAGGAGAAATTTTTTTGTTTTTGTCCGGGCGGCACAAAGTTTTGTCCGGGCGGCAAATTTTTGTCCGGGCGCTAACGGTACCTCTGATGATTTTGTCCGGGAGGCGCGCCCGGACAAAACCGGTAGTGGAGATCACTGTAACTAATTAAAGAATATTGTCTCAGCATTTTCGATTCCCAAATTGGTGCCCAGTCTTACCCGCAAAATTTGGAACACACATGGGTTAATACTACAATACAGAGTGACCACCCCGCCCCCACCTCCTCCCCCAGATTTCATCTGATGCCTACAGACATGAATACTGTCAACAATCCAACATGTATGCCTGACCCATGTACATGCACGTGTAGACCAACTGTAATGCCATGGAGCCACAGAACATGTAGAAGTCTATGAGAAAACACGGATGATAGAAAACGTTACAAGCATTCATGTGCATACTTGACATTGCAGTGCTGCAAATGCATACATGTGTATGTACTTGTACGCATGCATATAACTCTATGGTACACTCTTTGTTCCCCATATCGGTATGTACAATGTGTAGGAGGCAGAGGGAGTACCTTAGGCCTACAAGTAGGTCAACAGTACTCATGTACTCACGCATACAAGATGTTAATGTTTTGTGAAAAATGAGACAGGATAAGGCACGTGCCACCCCAGCCCCTCAAATTTCCAGTGCACCCCCGCCCCCTACGAAAAATCCAGATACATGTAGTCAGGGTTCTCCCCAGGTTATTTGAAAAATGTGTGGGGGCCCAACTGCGAAGCCACGGCGTTTGTGACTTTACAAGCTTTCTGGTGCATTTTAGAGCTATCCTGGGGTCCTGAACTTGAAGGGCTTGTTATGAATTCTTTAACTTGAGTTTAAGATTGTTTTTGTGCAGATGAATTTTTTTGTTAAAAAAAAAAAATCTTTAAATAAAAGACTAGGACTAAATACATGTAATATAATAAAGCATCTGTGAGTGCAGATTTAATGGAAAAACTCAATTTTTTAGTGAGAAAATTTTAATATTTTGTCTGCCTCATGTTTTGCACACAAGGTTTGAAGCCATGATCATGTACATGTACTCAATTCTTTTCCATACCGCACCCATTCACTTGTTTGTATACAAGGCAATTAGGGCCGAGTCAGTCTGGGGCCGAGTTTGTACACAAGGTAATGGGGGCCGAGTCAGTCTGGGTACGAGTTTGTACACAAGGCAATTAGGGCCGAGTCAGTCTGGGGCCGAGTTTGTACACAAGGCAATGGGGGCCGAGTTGGTCTGGGGCCGAGTTTGTACACAAGGCAATGGGGGTCGAGTTGGTCTGGGGCTGAGCAGGGAATTTCACGTGCAGGGAATTTCCCTTTCAGAGTAAGAGGCCAACTCGTGTTGTAAAACGCATGCTGATTGGCTGATAAAAATAATATGACCTGTTGCTGGTAAATTCTGGCCAATGACGTTCAAAGTAACAAAAGGTGATCGGCATGAGTTGGACTGGTTACCGCCCCACTAAAGTGGGCAATATTTTGGTCCGGAAACCAGACTAGGCACATTCCGGCGCCCGTGGACCAGCACGTACCGGGGGACCGGGCCAGCCGTACCATATCGAGAGCTGCTTTTGGTCGGCCGTGCGAATCAGAATGAAGTATTTTTTGCCATGAATTCTCTGTGGTTCTTTTTTCACGAGAGAATTTATGTTTATGTTTATGAATTATGTTTATGAATTTCAGCGTATCGGGCCGATACGCACGTTTGTACGTGGGGAGAACCCGGGTAGTGCCTTCAAAAGAGGAAAGGAAAACAGAGGGAGAGCGAAATTTGACTGAAAAACAATCCCTTGGCCCTCCCCCCATCCAAAATCAATGCGCCCCCCTGTGCCCCCCAGTGAAAAAATCCTGGCTACGCCGCTGGTATTAATTATCAACAAACAATTTTATTGTAAGATGGTAGAGCCTATAAGATCCTGTGGAATTCAGGGTAAAGAACTCCTCATGAACTCAAATTGACCATTTTGTCCCAGATGTTGACAATGCTGTTAAATATTGGCAGAGCAGCTCTAATTCACTGTGCACATTGTTATGATTCTAGGTTTTTGAGGAGTTCTCCTAAAAGTACGTCTCACCTCTCCCCGTTCCTCCCCGCCGCCGTGTCTTTTAGCTTTCACAGTATTGACTTTCTCCTCCCCTCGCTTCAAGAATCAATTCATAACTTATTTGTAATCTGAAAGGTGTCATTTGTGAGCCAAGTGCAGTCACCTGTTCCTGGTTGCCAAGTCCATTTAGTTTTCGGGGATGAACACAGCTGAAAAGAGTAGAGGGCAGACTGACATATTCTTAAAGAGGGACAAAAGGGTATCCATCAGCATTGTGTGCATAGAATCACCCTCTCTTTGCAACCGAAGTGCCTGAATTTGCGGATTGCGGCTGAAAGCTGCTACAACAAGTACGGTGACCCTATTTTACACAATTTTGCAATTAAATCTTTGTCAATGCAAAATTGATGTAATATGATGCTCATGGAGTTAATTAGATTTAATGCATGGACTTGTCAAATACTGCCCAGACAATGTGTACGCATGCATTGCAAGATCTTTTAAACAGCTTTATTGTACACACATGTGGGTCTTTCTATAAATTAGGGGTCCAATGTTGGTGTCCCCCGTTACATTTTACATCTTGTTTTTGTAAATTCAGGACACATTCTTTAAATACTTTCAATCTCAAAGAGTGAGTACATAAAGTACAATTCATACAAAATGGTTTAAAAGCCATTTTAATGATTTTTGTACGAAAAATAACACATATATTAGGTGTAACGGGGGACACTAAATGTCACACTTTTGGGACCCTAATTTATAGAAAGACCCATGTAGGCCTACATGTAATTTTATAATTTTAAATATACGTATACGTACACGTTATGTACAGGAGTCTAGTGTATGTTTTTGACGGCTAAATAATTTTCTTGTAATGTGGACATTACAAGAAAATTATTTACCTGTCAATGGGAATGCATCCATCTTTTCCAAATAAATTCTACCCAGGTTAAGTGTAGCCTGATGATAATCCCCAAACAGCTTCCTTTTATGATGGGTTTGTGTGGGCTTTGGGTTAGACATGTTCCAGCTGTCAATTACTGTATGTCACCTGACATGCACAGTACAATTCTGCATGCATACATACCCCCTCCCCCCATACATACAATGTATGCGAGTATGGCTGAACCACTACCTTGTTTTCACAGCACATCTGAACATTACATACTGTAATGTACTGGTACATTATTATCAACCTTGGACATGTTAGATCTCATTAACCTATGTACAGTACAGTGGCTACCCAAGGGACTGGCAGAATAAAACAGGTGACCACAATACAAAGGTGTACATATACCGGTAGCAGGCACACTGTACAGGAACATGAGGAACATGTCCACCCAAACAAAATGCAGTAAATGTCTGTTGCTGATGACAATATGATCCAAAATATAGTACAGACAGACCAAGTTTCACAGTTGTGTTCAGGGATACTACGGTACATTCCTTGTGACCTGCAGTTTCCCCTCTTTTTCCCTTTCTTTAAAGATGGAGAAGGCCTACTGGTACATGATTGGTAAACTGTTAAAAACGGCATTATTTCCACTCATAATTAAAAGCCTACCGGTATGTCGAGAAAACTGCCTTGTAGAAATTTCAGCCAGACAGATGCAGTAATACTTCAGAAAACCTGATAAATCCACATGTGCATAGTTTTTGTGTATGAATGAATGGTAAAAATGTTGTCTGCAGGCAACCTTTTTTTAAAAACCACCTTTATAGTTGGCTATTTCTCCCACAAAGGTACCATTTCACCAGGGGAAAAATCATGTGGCATTTGTTATCATTGCTATCAACACTTTTAGTCGTTTTTTCTTGTCAACTCATGAAGTAAAAGTTTAGGTAATTATGCCTTGTCAAGTTTTTTCCTTAAAATAAAGGACCAGAATTTGTCCTTGTGGCCTACATGTACTAGAAAACTAATCAGGTTAATTTATTAAAAGTGAATGGACTTGAGCTCAAACTCAAAAGTCGGTCTTGGCCTGCCTAGAATTGGATATTACATACTACAATGTACAATATGTTGGTACATGTACATGTACCGTAGGCCTACCGCAGTACCGGTATTCACGGTAGATTAGACTAAAACACTGGCAAACGTAACCTTCACAGCATGCAAAAGGTTCAACAAAACCTCTTACAGTTTGAAAGTTATCCAGGTCCAACCTACAACTTTGTAAAACCAGCAAATTTGCAGATTTGTGGTTTCAATAAAAATTTCAAATCTGTATCCACCATTTTCCATTTCTAGTGTAAACACAGGTTTACACGTTTCCTGTAGACATATGTATTGTGTATTAGCTTGCTCCTCAGTAAAACATGGGTGTGCATTAACACTTACTGTTTTATTAACCAGGGTTTTTCAGCCAAAAAAGCATTGGATTATTTCTTTGACGATTAATACGTGTCCCGGGGCAATGCAGAGACCCGAGTTACTTCATCCGTGAAAATGGTTTGGAAATCAAATAGAAAAATAAACACACTGCGCTGATCCCAGGCACGCAAACAGCACTCTGCTTGGTCAGTACCGGTACATTGTAGGCTCTTGACATTGCATTAAATGCCGGACAATGAGTAGCAAGCAGACTGCGGAAAATTGGTAATTTGTACAATGTACATGTACAATCAGATTTTAAAAACATTTCTCTTCTCTGTGGTATTATATGCAGAAAGGAGAATTGTAAAAGAAAACATGTCCAAACTTCTCCGTACCAAATGGACATAATATTTGGTATCTAATCGCCACTGAAATGACACAAACAAACTTGCGATGAAAGAACAATCATTTGTGGGAGAAATTTTTGTGATGAGTGTAAACTAAAATGGTTGTGATAGGCAGAAAATGTTTACCACAATCGGGAATTGTCGCATGTAGCAATTTTTCATGGGGTTATTGGGATTGTGCTTCAAAAACTTGACACAATCACTTCCCAATGATTGCCGTACACATATATCTTTATCGTCAGAATTCTGCTGTGATTGCTGAGAACAATATCATCATATTATAGAAACATATGGAAACAAATTATATACACATTCGCAGTTAAAATTCCATGACAAAAATGACTGTTTTCAATTTTTTCACTGACAAATTCATATTTCCTCACATTTACACTTAAAAATACATGTACATGTACTAATATACTTGTAAATACAACATGGTTTGATACACATATGGACTAGTGCACATCTATGGGCCCCGAGGGGCTGTGAGTGACCACAAGAGGGTCCTACATGTATACCCCTTTCCCACTACAAAATCTCCAGGTTTACTCGGGGGTAATGGCAATCCTTAACCCTGAGATACCCCGGGGCAGCGCGAGCATTCCCACTACTCTTTTTCTGCCTCGGGTTAAGACAAAATTTGGCCGTTACCCCGGTGTTCGTTAACCCTGCCAGCGACCAGGGTTAAGGATAGCAATCCCGGGGGTTAACGGCAAAAGCCCGGGGTTAGCATTGTAGTATGAAACCAAGCAGGATTATGTGTTCACATGCAATCTCGGGGTTAGCGCAAGCTGCGCTGGCATATACGTACGTACGTAAATACCTTGTAAATATTCATCAGGCAGCCGAGGTATTTCATTGGTCCATTCCAGCAACTCAGCCATGTGATAGTTTTTATTATATACCTCATGCGTAGATTCCTGTCATCTGATTGGTTAAAAGTGGGGGCACTGAATCAGCTAGACCCGGCGCGTGTAGAATTCTGACTACATGTACATGTATGCCCACAGGCATAGTCTTTCCTATGCCCGTGGGCATAGTCATTTAGCGGGTTCCGGACGCGCGCATAACATGTGTAGCATACATGTAGCTGTGCACCAACCATGCCAACTATGCAGCTGCGCGCTTCACGTAAACATTCAGCAGGACGGTAAAGGCAGAATCTCGACAAAGTCATTTGTCGTCTGTCGTAGATGATGAAGCCCTTAAGAAAATAAGAGAAGTGGCCTACAGTGATAACTGTCTCAGGTGAAATGTGCTACTAAAGTGCCAGGTTATGCTACAATTGTTTTGCTGTAAATACATGTACATTGTAGTATACAACTTTTCTGCCGTAGACCAGCTTCAGAAATCGAAACTCGAAGGACCACTGTCATGACTGTGACTGTGTATCATTACTTTTAGTTTTAACCAACCAGATGACAAAAATCTACACATTCGGTACATAAAACAAATATCGACTGCTGTTTATTCGGGTCATGGTTAAAGGCCCAGTGGATCATTTGCAATGACCCCAAAAAGTAATCGACGAGTTTACAGGGGAAAAGTTCTGAAAGTAAAGATTGAATTAATAGCAACTATCCAATAAAAGGTTTTCGCTCAAAATGATATAATTTTACCAGAAAATAATCCGTAAAGATGAAACTATTTAGATCGTTTGCAAACGATTTACTTATGTTTGGTTCGCATCTACGCGGTCCAAAATGCATGGGCGCTGTGTACTCCGTGTGCGTGTTTCAACGCGATGCATTTTTATGGATCGCGCGCATACGCAGTTTGTGCGCCACAGAGTGCATGACGCAAGCCACATAGTACCCGATCAACTGAGAACGAATATTTGAAACACCCCGCCAAGACCAGGAAAATGCATATGGATTTTCATTGTTTTTTTAAACGTGGTACATTTGACAAAGCTGAAATTTCTTCGGATGAGTTTGTTGATGTATTTCTTTTGATTTATAATGGTTTTATTCGCAGAATTGCTCAAAAACAGATCATCTACAGGGCCTTTAAGATTATAGGCCCTCGGTGATCTCGAAGCCATGACTATGCCCCTCTGCTTCCGCCTCGGGGCATAGTGATGGCTTCGAGATCACCTTGGGCCTATAATCTTAACCGGGCCTCTCATTGCAGTCAATATTTGTATACTATCACTCGGGTACTATCAGTATCACACACTAGAGCCTAGACAATGCTAGATTTGTCCCAATACAGTGTGATATTTTCAATGATGCATGCGCTAATTACGAGCATACCCATGGAGATTAGTAAAACGCATGCATCGTTGGTACATTTTAATGATTCTGTCGGTCGGTGCCACGTCACATCTGGTTGGGCTAGAGTGAAAACAACGGTGTGCCCATGGTGACAAGCGAAGGAACAAAGCCGTTGTCTACGCAACACGTATGAACAAATTTGTTTTCATTCCAGTCACGGTGCTATATGCCCGTATACAAAGGCATGACACCGGGTCACAAAAGTGCCAGGATGTGCAACCGACAGAATAAAGATCACGACGGGAAAGATTACCATGCACAGACACCCTCCGAGACCCCATGCGCTAAACCTATCTGACAACTTGAACTGTCAAAAATTCCAAGTTCTTCCTTAGTAAATTCATGACACTTTTCCCTCCTACAAGTAATTGTATGTTTTTATCATCAAACATGTCAAACTAACATTTTTACATGGTTTATGTCATAACAAGGAAAATCCTGGGTGTCTGTGCATGGTAAAATGAACCCATTGTTTTCAGGTTAATACACTTTTACTTCTCATCAAGTTGTTTTCCATCCTCAAGGCATCAAGTTGTTTTCCCTTCTCAAGGCATCATGGGATTGGATGACAAACATTGCCAGCGAAGTGTGCGTAAACCTATGAGATTTTGTCACTTATTTTAACGAAAACCAACCGGAGTTCAAGAATTAAACTTTCAGCATTTTTTCTTTGAGACATACATGTATCATTATGCACCTGTCAATTGTAATCCCGGCCCCGGGGGACCCGGGACTAGCGGGGACTGGGCCGGGGATGTCCAAGTGGCCCAGCGTGATACTCCCGCTACGTCCCCGCTACGTGCCCGGCCCTGCGGGGCACTTGATTTTGTACATCTCCGGCTATACCCCGGCCCCGGTATGCGGGGCATTATTGTACAACCCCCGCACGATCCCGGCCCCGACATGCGGGGCATTTAGTACATCCCCCGCACAATCCCGGCCCCGACATGCTGGGCATTTTGGACAACCCCCGCGCTGTCCCGGCCCCAACATGCGAGGCATAACAGTTCAACTCCCGCCCGATCTCGGCCCCGACTCAACTGCTTTATGAAATTCGCGGCCGGCAAGAGTGTCCAAAAAGTACATTTCGTTCCTAAGATTTGTTTAAAAATTTGTACTGCTTTTAAAAAGCCCAACAAAGATGCATCCATATTCTATTTGATGGCGACGAAAATTATTGTAGTACTGCACTAGCAAGAACATTTTTATGAACTGCATGTACTAAATTCCTGTATCATCTACGCCTATCCAACCCCACCCTTAAACCAAAATAATAATCCCCCAGCCGGCAAACGTGACATATACGTTGCCCGCTCATTCCTAGCACGCGGCCAGTGCATGCGCGCGCTGTCAGTGCATGCGCGCGCTCAGCTCAGGTTGAGGAAACATTGGTATCGTCAGAACCATTGAGCTATATATATATAACTGGAGACGGCATCTGGCTGGAATCGCGTCCGCGCGTGCGTTTTTAAAAGTAGGGTAAACAACAATCTTGTTCGTATGCATTGTACACGTACTGCAGCAAAGCACGCAAAGTGACGCGTTAATACCCTCCCTACGCGCCGCCATTGTTCGGCCGCGCATTTCTACACAAACACTCCCAGATGGCGTATCCAGTATATGTATGTAAATCAATGGTCAGAACCCCTAAATCCACGCGGTCCTATTTCTACGCACTCGCCTTATTGTTTGTCAATGCGCGCGCGTGTATATAAAAAGCGTATTATAGTTGCGCAGATTATGGAGGGTCGAGGATACATATCAGGGCCCAATTTCATGGAGCTGCTTAAGCGCTAGCTGAAAACGTGTGCTTACTGTAGCAGAAAAGTTGTGCTAACTTTAAGGCTATTTCACGGCCGCGGCGTGCTTAAGCATGCGCGTGCTTGGAAACGGGCATTGTTGCGTCACGAGTGTTTAGCAAATTTGCCTGTGAAGCTAGCAAACGTTTGGCAGTGCTTAAGGTTACGGTCTCCATGAAATAGCCGGAGCCTCCGTTAGCACAAAATCGGCTGCTAAACAGCTCCATGAAATTGGCCCCTGGCCAATTGTCCCCGCTGTACAAATTAGACAACCCCGGCAAAGTCCCCGCTACTGTCCCGGTAGGGCGGGGCAGCAAATTTGTACAACCCCGGCTATGTCCCCGCTATTGTCCCGGTAGAGCGGGGCAACACAATTGTACAACCCCGGCTATGTCCCCGCTATTGTCCCGGTATAGCGGGGCAACACAATTGTACAACCCCGGCTATGTCCCCGCTATTGTCCCGGTATAGCGGGGCAACAAATTGTACAACCCCGGCCAAGTCCCCGCTATTGTCCCGGCTAGCGGGGCACGTTTTTTTGGACATCCCCGGCTATGTCCCCGCTACTTTCTCCAAAGTCCCGGGTCCCCCAGGGCCGGGATTACAATTGACAAGTGCATTATATCAAACATACTGACCAGCATGTCCGGAAACAGAAATGTCACAAATGTGAGAAATCAACAGCAGCCGATTTCACGAAAAATTGCATAGGCCCATAGCTAGCTTGCGCAATTTTTTGAAAATGGCATAAGCCCCATAGGCTTGTGTGTAAATTCTCACAGGAATGTTGTGCAGCTTACACAATAAAAAGTTAGGCAAGCGGGCTTAAGCAGCGCGTAAGAATTTGTGAAATCGGCTGCAGGGATTCCCCTCATGGCAAAATTGATCCATGTATACGGACTCACAGTGCAACACACGCAATCCAACCAGTGCCGTGGCCCGTGCCTATAGCTATTATTATTATTTATTATTATTATTATTATTATTATTTCTTTCTGGTATTCATACCAAGGATTCCTCAATAGTGCTCATTGCACTGTCACTCGTAAGCGTGAGGAAACCCATGAAGAATTATAATTAGAAATGGCCAGAGACACCGGGGAATCCCCTTGCTCTTCACGAAAGAATGCTCTGGGATCTTTAGAGTGCGTTACCATTACCTAACACACTGGACCAACGGCTTTACATCCCTTCCGAAGGATGGAGCAAGTGTGGTTGAGTGCCTTGCCCAAGGGCACAGGTACCGCAGCCGGATTCGAACCCGCAACCCCAAGTTTTCACCCATGATTGCGAGTCAATGGCCCTAACCACTCGGCCACGGTACCCCACGAATACGGCGCGAGTTGCATTGGGGGTGAGTTGACGAGCGAGGGGGCAAGTTGACTTGGGGCGAGTTGACCAGGGCAGAGGGCGAGATGAGGGGGCTGAGAGACGAGGGGCGAGGGGGTTGAGTCTATAAGATGACAAGGGGGCGAAATGACGAGGGTGGCGAGATGACGAGGGGGGCGAGTTGACCTGACTGGCGTAGCGTACGCCGTAGCCGGTAGCGTGATATTCAACTGGCATTTGGATTCGCTTTTTTCGATTAAGAAAATCACAGTTTACTTACGATTCTCACAACAGACTGCAGCAGGACAGAACGTTGATATGATCCTTTGTCAAACAATTTAGTTCTCATGAAAAGTTGACTCACTTTTGAAAGTATGTTTTTTAGTAACAAGCATGACAAGCAAAGCCATACTTCCCTTCCGATCCGCTGTGCGCAAAATAATGTGTCGAGTTGAGCGCGCGAGCCTAGCCTAGCATATAGCGCGTACCATGCGTACGGTACAGCTAGCGCGCGCACTTCGCACGTACAGTACATGTAGCTTTGTATTCTACATCCGGGTACATGTTCGTGCTAAGTAGGTCAAGGGTTAAATAAAATGCGTCTGGTATCGATTCGACATTACAAGCAAGACATGATATGAGAAAAGAAAAGAAAACATTGGTACCAGACTGCAGCAGGAGACACTAGTTTATGACAGATCAGTGTGCTGATTCCACTGATTTGAGTGATTTTGCGGATCAGGATATCCTTGCCAAAATTTAGGTCCACCTATATGCAGTATATATTAGTGAACAATCTCAGCTGCTCAGTGTTTTCAAAGAAAAACTTTTAATTTTCTCATGAAACTGGCATTTACTTTTAACAAAATTTACTTGGCAAAGTAAATTACTTTACTTGACTTGTAAAATTTAGGAACAAACAAACTTTTTTTTCCTCAAACATTTTACCCACAGATACTGAATTTCCGTGAAAAAAAAAAAAATTATAGGCAAAATTAAGGGTTTTGCTGCCGGCTCACACGGTGTAAAATTCCACCAGTGTCCATTGGCATTGAAAACGCATGTAAAATTTGACGTGATTTATCTCGGAAACATGACATCGCCTGAGAAAATGTGTCTGAAACGAGTTTGTAGAGTATAACTGAAGCATTCATATTAACTAGCTACAGCAAACCGATTGTAACGTATATGACGTGTTATTTAGCCAGGTATCTTTTCTGATTCTAAGTTTTGATAATGTATGCAGTTACTGACAATTCACCCACAATGCATTGTTTGGGTGCAAGAATACTATCCCACTGACAATCAAAGAATTAAGACACATCGCCGGTAAACAAATTTCTGCCAATCCTAGAATTCACAAGATTTTCTTATACGGCACACTTGATATTTTTCAGCTACACTGTATGTTTTGTACAGGGTACATGTGCACGTTAAGCAGAAGGTCCACGGTTCAAATCCCGGTGGAGCCAAGTTGCTTTTCACTGCATCCAGATTTCCCAAATTCATGGACATTTGTCCACATTTGTATCACATTTATTTCCGTACTTAAGGCCAAAAAAAGACTGGCTGAAGAAAAAATATTTCCAAGTAAAAATCAAATTTTCTTCCTGCCAAGTTTTTGTTTTCTGTTTAGATCTGCACTTACTGATGGCTAATTAGTCATTTTAAGGAACAAATATATGTAGTGACGTCCTACTTGTAAATGTTTTCCCCAACAAAATTTTAAAACAATTCTCAATGAAATTCTTTCTCAAATGTTTGGGTGATTCTGTCGCATGGCGCATTAATTTTTGTCCATTTATTGCAGGTGTATTAGAAACAGTGTCGACGTAGGCTCAGTGCTACATCAACTTCTGGATGCAGTCTTTGGTGAGACGCATTCAGCGGAGACAAAGAAGGCATAACTATTTGGAGACGGAATCATTTTTCAAGGAGGACGACAGCGGCGGCGGCCGTCATATGAGCGTGGATGCCATGAATCACTTCCCCCCAGAGAAACTCGCTGAAATCCATCAACAAATGGAACTGCACCGCAGGAATTTGCTTTGCATCTGCAGGTAGGTGCTAGGCTAGAAACTGTTGTTTTAGCTCCTTTTTTTTTACAGTGTTACTTTGATATTGACTTGTCGCTAATGCCACAGAAATTTCAGGGACTAAAACTGCAATTTTAAAATTCTTGCGACTCGACTTGTTTGGCAATGATCGCTTTCAGTGAAATGCATCGCTCCTGGGCAACGCTGCGCAAATGGACTGCGATTAAGTCGAGTTGTGCATGTATAACATAATGCACGAAATGTTTCTGAGCAAGATGGCGTCGAAACAATATGTTGTGACAGTGGACTGCAATTTCTCTACATTCATACTGTCTCAAGCAATGATCGTAAGTGTCCTGGAAAATCGCTAGAATAATCTTGTGAAACTGGAGAATGCAACAAGTCCAGTTTTAGCCAGTGTGGGAGTCCTTTGGTTTAATTTTATTTGGGTGAATTTTGGTGAATGCGTAGTGTGGCAAAATTACAAAATTCCAGTTTTACATCAGTTCCAGTTTCAAGTCAATATCAAAAATTGTAAAAAACAAAAAGGTAAAACGCAACAGGTACGTAATCCTAACTTGTTGGGAATACCTTTATTTTGTTGATTTGGTAAATGAAATAAACAAATAAAAATAAACAATGTTGTTCTAATAGGTTAGCAATCGGGAGTCTCGTTGAGAGAGCTCATTCTGAAGGCGTGGATGATTCCTGCGATGAATTCAAGAATTTAGCGACGATCCTGGAACATATCCTCAGTCACAGACTCAAAGGTACAAAGAATGCTTGTTGGATGACGGTAGAAATACAGAACAGTCGATCCGCTGATTTAAAGCCTCAGTGTTCCAAAATTTTAATCAACCCATTAATGAGAAAATTGTACTCAATGCATGCATTAAAAAATGAATTGCGTTGGAACAGCATACACGCAGTACACGACGCCCATTTTGTATCGCCCAGTTGTAAAGTAAATCGTTTGCAAACGATCTAAATAATTTCTTCTTTATGGACTATTTTCTGGTAAAATTATATCATCTCGGGCGGAAACTTTTCATTGGATAGTTGCTATGAGTTCAATCTTTACTTTGAGTAAGGTTTTCCCTGTCAACTCATTCATTAACGTTTGGGGTCATTGCAAATGATACACTGGGCCTTTAAGGTGATGCCAAGAGTTACGTTTAACTTTGTATTACCATACCCAGGACTTGACATTATTATATAAAATGAAGCTTTTGCGGACACCGTGCATTTCTGTTACTGTGCAGCACAGAGCCCAGATTTGATGTGCGTGCACGCTGGGTGCACCACGAACACACGCGTACGCGCGCGTCATGGATCGAGGGAATGGATTGCGTGCGTGTGCAATGCGCGCCAGAGTACAGTAACAAAAAATACTGTACAACAGTAACAAAAGCGCATGCATTTGAAAAACGGGAAAAGAACTGAAGTTTTCAACACAAAACAGACAAAAATCTTGCGGAAATCTTACAAAACAAAGAAGATAGAAGCTTCATTTTATATAACAATAATAATATTGGATGTTTTTTCGGGTGATATGAGAATATACCGCACTCGTCATGAAAATACCGAACTCGCCTTCGGTTCGTTCCGTATTTTCATGACTCGTGCGGTATATTCTCATATCACCCTCAAAGCCATCCAATATTATATAATTAACCAAGGCCACCAAGGCCAATGGCCTGGGAAGTTTTCTTTTGATTTAGTTGTTCGTGTTGACTTGCTTCTTTCACCAGGTCAGATATCATGGTTTGGATTGGAGGATTCCAGGGAATTCTGGGACTTTATCAGTGTGGTCTGCAGTAGCCTCCCACACAACTGCATCGATAGCATCTCCAATATGGAAGATGCTAAAAAACCAAAGGCCAAGGTAATTTCTTAAATATTGCCGTGTTTTACACTGGTCCCAAGCTTGGGATCAAGATTGATCCCCTGTCGGTGTTAACCGCAAAGATTCTGAGTGCCCCGTTAACATCTGTTGTCCCGAGCACGGCGCCAGAAGTTGCAGTCATAGGTCATGCTCTACATGTGCAAGTACAGAACAATGTGTTAATATACGTACAGTGTACATTGTACTACGCTAGTGTGCATTCCCGCGCGCCTCTCCTCCAACGACTGTGGAGCGGATGTACGTGTAGTAAAGATTAATTGCTTATCTAACCGCAAACTGACCCGAGATCAAATATCAGGGTCTGATCCGGGGCTAATTTTGGTCTCGAGAGCGTTTACACTCAAGTTTGTGATGTGGAACTGATCCCAACTTGGTGTTCAACCCCGAGCTCAGGATCAATTGTAAACACGCTCAAAATCACTTTACAAGCATAATTATCTCATATGGCCGGTACTCATCCTTGGCTACCATGGCATGGGGTGACTACATGTGAGACCATTGGTACAATGCCAGTCCTTCGCAGTGTTACCACTAGCAGTTAGTTGGGTTTCCCAACCAGTATTTCCTAGTACCCGTTTATACACCTGGGTGAAGAGAGAGAATGTCAAGTTTATTGTCTTGTATAAGGCGATAATGCAATGCAATGACCAGGCATCGAACCATGGACTTCTCACTCGGAGGTCAGGTGTGTTATCTACTTGACCACTAAATTACTCGAGGCAAAGGTCATTTTGTATCTGTCTTGAAGAAGAATAATACCCAAGAAACAAAAGCCATTTTGAGATCTTCAGTTTATCTCAATGCTATATACTGCAATGATTTTGTTTTTCCCATGTTCTAAATACATGTATTATCAAACAGGGTAGAGCTTGGATCCGTTCAGCTCTGATGGAGAAGCGTTTAGCCGAGTACATCCAACACACACTCAAAGACGACAAAGCCTTGAAGTAAGTTAAGCTAACACTTAAGGAACAATACAAATTCAAAAGATGAGCCAAGTTGCTTTTCACTCCATCCAGATTTCTTTGTGAGCACAGGGATGATGTTTCAAGTTAAGCAAAGAAAATTAGACTTGCTGGGCATTCGAACCCGAGCCCTTAAATTTGTCTAATAGAAACTTTGTATGGCAGCCATTTTGGGAGAAGTGCTCTATCTGTCCACATACGTACACCAGGCATGAGTATGCACTTCGCATTACTATTGTCACATTTAAAGGGGAAGTGTGCCAAAGAAACAAAATAAATTAATGTGAAACTCATACATTTGATATACAAATAAAGAGAAAGAAATATGAGCCGTGGAAAATTTGATACAAACTTTGGAGAAAAAAAAGCCAATTACAGCAATGCTTTGTGGTATGGGCACCACCATTTTGTCCAAAAACTGGGCGATGACGTTTCTGTCTGTCATGCATTCATATGGTAAAATGAAAAAGTTTTGTGCAAAAACATAATTCTTTGCTGTTTTTGAACAAAATGGCGGTGCCCATACTACATGTACATGGTTGCCCTTTTTGTGAAGTCTGTACCTACTTTTTCATAATTAGACATTCTGATATGACGCTTTTGAATACACCTGCTCATCTAAAAGCTCCTGAACAAGTGAAACATATGTACATCTATGCTTGTGTATCAATTTGTTCTTTTCTTTGTTTTTTTTTTGTTGGCTTTTGTTTTGGTTTTTTAGAGCTTTCTTTGGTGAAGGTGCCTTTATGAGAGCTGAGGAAGCACATATCATTGCCGAAGAGTTGGAGAAATTAAACACGGTGGACTTCAGGTGAGAATTATCAACATCATAAAATTCAACTTTTATGGCATTTTGAATTTAGAGATGATGTTTTATTTGCCAGTTTAAATATTGTTATTTTTGACATGCAGTTCATGCCTTAAGGGTGAGAAGCTTGAGACTGGAGTTGCTCATGTCATCAACTACGCGTCATATTTGCAGATTCTCCTCAGGTAGGAATAAAATGTAAATATTGCTTGAATCCATTCAATTTTCGTAAACTGTTTTTATGTGCTTTTAAAATGAAGGATTTATAGACCTTTCCCAGGAGGCCTTCCCTGTACACGTCCGCTATAGCTGGGATGCAGCCTTTTCCAGTGCATGGACTGTGCGTTTTGCGATGTTGTTAAATCGAACAGCTCGCATCCATGATGCGCGTAACGCGCTCTTAGCACATACAAATTCACACTGAGCCTCTTTGCGCGTGATTGCCACGCGCGTCGCTTTGAGAAAATGCGGTGTGGGAGGAATTTTGAGTGAGACGATGCACTGAAAATCACTGAATTATGAAAACACTTTCCATCCAAGCTAATTTTGTGGACACAGGAATTTGAGGTAAACAATGCAGCGAAAACCACATAATTAGCTTGGACATCTTCATAATTCAGCAATTTCAGTGCATCGTTTCACTCAAAATTTCCTCCACATTGCTTTTGCTCAACGCGACGCGCGTCTCAATTATGCGCGCGCGAAAAGGCTCAGTGTGAATTCACCATTACAACAAATGCGCAAATTTTTCAAAGTGACAACACAATGAGCATCATCACATACCGCATGATGTAGTTCATGCACTGACCGCGTCCTAGCTATGGCGGACACACGGAAGGTTTCCGTGGTAATGGGAATTGTCTATAGTTTTTGTATTTGGTTTTGAATATTCGGTTTCCAAATGTGAAACCGGCTTCTAAAATCACAACCAATAAATAATGATACCTACATATGACTCAAGATAATTTCCCATGTACATTTGTTCAAAGGGATGACGAACACCCACATAATACAGAGAGCTTACAAAGCGTATCTTTAGAAACTAATACCAGTGCCGAGGATAAAATCTCCAGATTGCAGGAACAGTACAGAGCTGTATGTAGCCAGAAAGTAAGTTTAAAATAATAAAAAATAAATAAAAAATCTTAATAAGGGAATAACGGTGTGTTTTGCCAGTGTTATTCAACTGTATGTTTAATTATTATATAAAATGAAGCTTTTGCGGATACCGTGCGTTTCTGATACTGTGCAGCACAGAGCACCAATCTGATGTGCGTAGACGCTGGGCACACTCAAGCACACGCGTATGCACGAGTCGTGCATCGCGTGAATGGATTGCGCGTGTACAGTAACAAAAAATACTGTACAACAATAATAAAAGCACATGCAGTTGTAAACTGACGTTTTCAACACCAAACAGACAAAAATCTCGCGAAAATCTTTCAAAACAAAGCTTCATTTTATATAACAATAATAATACTGGATGTCTTTTTGGGTGATATGAGAATATACTGCACTCGTCATGAAAATACCGAACTCGCCTTCAGCTCGTTCAGTATTTTCATGACTCAGACGGTATATTCTCATATCACCCTCAAAGCCATCCAATATTATATAATTCCCGAAACCACCCTACAAACATACAGGCCTCGACCTTATGAAAATAAGCGGAATATCACGCCAGGCTTCATTTTGTCTGAATTTCAAAGTGCACTGAGGCCAACTGGAGGGACACAATGGCCGACTTTGTTCCAATTGTGTACTGGTTACCAGTGTACATGTATACAAGCCTCATGGAATTTAAGAGGATAGGGCATGCTGGACAAGTTGGCCTCAAAGAGTGTATAATCTTGAAGGGGCATTGGGGCCCACTCAGCAGGGCATTGGCCTTGGTGGCCTCGGTTAATGCCATCCATATTGAAATACTTGACATGTTTGATTTTTGTTAATATTAACTCAGGACTATGTAGAAGACTTGGTGCAGCAAAAAGACCGTCAGTTGAATCTGAGTCAGACGGAATGTAAGCACCTACAGCAGGCACTCCAGCACACGGACCAAATGGCAAGGCAGGAACATCAACAACTGCAGAAAACCATCTTCCAACTACAGGCCAAAGTGTCAGTATAGACCTTTATCACGGTGCATCCATCTTTGTCTTGTTCTCCACAGTACGTGTCAGGCACGACCAGTGTGTATGCGTGATCGCGCAAAAGTGCATGTACTCTCCCTTTGTTGTTTTGAGAAAATCACTTGCATGTGCTGCACGTTTTCTTGATCGTGCTACTCTTGAGTCATTGTGATGCACACAATGAACAATTTTAACACGGGGCCAAACTATTTTTCCTACATTTGGTTACATTTATTTTAATAGGGGAAAAGGGAAGATGGCCGCACCGCGATAAAGGTCTATTTCTCATTTTTTCTGTATTAAAAATAAAAGTTGCCATTTTACAAAGCTGCACTCTAGAAAGGCAATTCCATGAAGAGGAGGGACATGACCTTAAAATTTTGAATTGAAGAATTCTATCCTCAACAAAAAAGAAATGCACATTTTTGCAACTGCCAATATTTTGGACATTAGCCACCACGGAGCAGCACAACTTCACGCCATTTACGTGAAGCATTGTTAATTTTATCTGCATCAATTGTATAGGCCTGTGACCTTGTTGGGTCTGCCAAACGTGTTATGTAGTGTGCATTCATATCTCACCTAACGAAGATCGAACGAAGATCGAATGAAGAGTGGTGTTGCTCACATTAGGTGGCTGCTAACAAAGATTGAGTGAAGCTGTGGGAAGCTAATATGCACTTCAAGTGGTTTTCAAGGGGTGCATGACGCGCTTACGCAACCAGGCCTGCCAAATCACTTTGTCAAACGAAGGGAGCGTTTACATTACAAATTTGCTTCGTCGGATGAAGCGATTCTAATCTTTGTCGAATGAAGAGGCGTGTGTTCACATCAGGAAAACCGTCTTCGTCGAATCATCGTCGAACAAAGCGATTGAAGCGATTTCTCTAGTCAGAATTAACAGGGTGTTTGTGTCATGGATAAATGATAGTGACATTAATTTAATATTCAATACTTGAAATGTTCCAATCTAGCAAAGAGTTGGAGGAAGCTCGTCAGATGGCCCGTATCAGCCTGGAGAAACACCTGATTGCCGGCCAGTGGACTGGCCCAGCAACGACAGAAGAACATGGGGCTGAGACTGCACAGCCACCCCTCAATAGGACAGAGTCTATTTCACTGGAAAACCTGCACCTGACGTTACCTAATGAGATGCCCTCACAGGATGGGTGAGCACTTGACTAAGTGTTTGATTATGTGAAAGGTATTATCTATACAGTGTACTGAGTATACAGTGCTAGCTAAATCACCACCCCACATCTTCCAATCTGACATTTCTTTATCTTTTCTTAAAACAGATAACATGATTGAAAACATTTTTAAAAGGAAAAACAGCATTACATAACTGAAGAATAATGTTGATAAACTCCTTGTAGAAATATTAGCCACATAGATGCAGTATAATACACATTTTCAGAAAACCTGAAATATCCATGTGTGGTTTTTGTGTATGAATAAATGGTAAAAATGTAGTCTGCAGACGTTTTTAAAAACCATGTTCAGTTGGCAATTTCTCCCACGCTAGTACCATTTTACACAGGGGAAAAAAATCATGTGGTGTTTGTTACCATTGCTCTTAACACTTTGTCTTGTCAACTCGTGAAGTAAAATTTAGTTCATTGCGAAAGATTGGGGCTTTAATAACGATTGTCCCTTTCTTATTCAGTGACAGCGTTCAAAGCTTGGACCCTTCCCTGGGCAGCCCACCATGCGACAGTCCAATCTCCGCCACCTCCAGTGCCTCGTTATACGTCCGCTCAGACAGCGACAAAGCTACGACGACCGGTCAGAGGCGGATACAGAGGGATAAGGAAGAGACACAGAGCTTGATACCACTGGCTGGCTCCTTCACTTCAGAGGTGGGTATAGAGCATTTGCATGGAAGCCATCTTAGGGGTCAATCACCCACAGTTTGATATTTAACGCTAAGTAGAGATTGCAAAGTCATCTAATAAGTTAAAAATTCACTTGGCAAAAGCAAAATGTTTAAAATATTTTAAAGTAAAACTTTAGATCATTGCAACCCATCTTTTTGAAACTTGCCTCGCAAAAATTCTCCTGAACTTTGTTGTGTGTTGTCTGGACTTTTATAGTTTTATACGTTTGCATTTTGTTGACTTGCATTCGCAGGACCTCAGGAATGCTTTTATTCTCATTTTTCTATTCATTATAAAAGAAAGAAACAAATTTCTAAATGCATGCATCATTCCTTCTCAATCACCTGCAAGTAGCATGTATCAGTTTCACTTCTTTTCATCTTCAAAATTTCAGATCATGTACACAAGGCCTGACAAATTTTATTGAGTGACTTGTGCTAGCTCTGATTAAGAGGGAGAGATTTAAGAGCCATACAGAAAAAAAGTCAATTTCAGAATCGACAACTTTTGACTGGCGTCCTCCAACGTCAACGAAATTGTCTATGTCAGAGGTTTTCGTGCATTTCTTGATGAGTTGCACAAAATCAATCAAGGAGGTGTGCAATGACATTAGAGGCGATCATACATCAGGGGCGGATCCAGGATTTTGAAAAGGGGGGCGCGTGAAATTTTTAAGCATGAAATGCTGACGACAATAAAATAGCGAGCGCGTAGCGCGAAGCCCTAACGGCTTCTAGATGGATTCTACATGCTCTGTGGTGCGATCTGGGGCAATATTTAACCACTTTAAGCAGAAAAAAGTGTGCACAAAAAGTGGATTTAAAAACAAAAATTTAAATATTTTTTGAAAAGGGGGGGCGTGCGCTCCCCCCTGGATCCGCCCCTGTACATTCCTTCAGAAAATTTTGGCTGCAGCATGAACTTTTCGCCACCGTCCCCAGTGATGTATCGTCTTCGACATTTGAAAATGCCAAGTCGAAAGGTTCAGATTCTGAAATTGAGGGTTTTTTGTTCGTATGACTTTTAAATCTTATCCCCTCGGACAAAGCTGATACAAGTTGCTCAATAAAATTTGTCAGGCCTTGTTTACAGGATCTGAAATGTTGGTTTAAATCTGTTTGAAATTGACAAAGTTATTTGGGATCAAAGTAGGAGATGGTGGTGGAATGTGTGTGCTGAGCAAACAATTTTGATCATTTTACACAATTCATGAAGAGGTGCAAAGGGACCTCAGACATGAACAATTTGCTTGACAATGGCGGATGCCAGGTCGAAAGTGGCAAATTCTAAAATGTAGGGTTTTTTTTCGTATGGCGTTTAAATCTCAACCTCTTGGACAAAACCGATGAAACTCACTCAAGGAAATTTGTTAGGCCTTGTTTACATGATGTGAAATTTTGGTTTAAATCCGTTGAAAAATGATAAAGTTATTCAAGATCAAAAGTAGGACATGTTTATTTTTACACGTAGAAGTATGTGCACTGCAATTTTGTCAAAAAATGAACTAGGCAAAGAATGGCGTTTTTGCATGAAACTTGTTCTAAAAAAATAAAACTCGCCACTATGAATGCATGAAGGGGTTGTACACAGAAATACCATTCTCCGCCCAGTTTCCTGGGTATACTTCTCTTTTAAAGGCCCAATGTATCATTTGCAAAATTAAAACCTTTTACGGATTCCAGAAATAAGGGCATAACATATCTAAAGAAGAATATATGCAAACTAGTCTGCCGAAATTCATAAAACCTTTCAAATAAATCCATGGTTTTTGTACTCGGTGAATGGTAAGAAAATTTGTGCACACACACTTTTTTATATTCATGTGGTGTTTATTACCATTGCTATCAGTAATTTGAGTAAGGTTTTTCTTGTCAGCTCAGAATTAAAATTTTGGGTCCTTGCAAATGATACAATGGGCTACTACCCCTGTATTGATTGCTTTCGATGACGTAGAACATCCGGGAATGTTTGGTGGTCAACAGTCACGCGCGTACACTCGCGCGCCAATAGACGCACATGAACACGCGTAAAAAATACTCACCAGCGTATTTTCATTCGAAGATGCCGCACGAGGGCGTTGTGATACTTTCAAATTATTGAGCATGCACTCGGCTTGTAAAAACGAAAGTGCTTTTACTTGATCGCGATTTTTAGCCTGAAGAAATGCGTTTTTAATCTTTCTCGATACAACAGCCATGGCGCAACAACATAAAGCTAGTTCAAGCAACAGAGGTAAGTGCAACCAATGCGCTTTTCTTGCTCTTTTTGCTGGTTATTACTCGAGCCACGTGGGTCATGAAAAATGCCCACCAAAATGGTGGATGGAAGGGGTGACGTCACTGGAAAGCAATCAATACTGTCCACATTAGACATGGACATGGCTTTATATACCATATGGCCTGACTGACTTGCATGGCTTTGATTACAACATAGCTTTCTACTTGATCTTTTCTATCTGCCCTGATAGATGAGCATGCGTTCCACAGAAACCTCAAGCTTGTTAGACTCGGACACCCATGCTCCATATATCTATGTAAGTCTGGTGTCCATTCCTATTTGTTTTTTCTCTGCTTTCCCAACCTGGGCTCAATTTCATAAAATATGTACGCATGCATTTTCTGCTTAGAGGGGTGTTCACACTATCGCGAAAAAATCACACTGCTGCGCTGCGCTTACCGCATTGCATGCGCTCCCAATCGCCGATCTTTCCAAAATAGAAAATTAAACACCATTAACTTGGAGCTTCTCTGATACCTCTTTAGCTGCGCGTTGGAGAGGTCAGCGCACCGCAGTCAAAGTTCAACAAATTTGAACTTTGACCCAGCTCAAAAAATTTTGCGCATGACCGCGCACAAGCAGCAAACTAGCTTCTGTACAAACCAATGGCAGAGCTGCGCGCAAAGCCATTTTTCCGCGATAGTGTGAACGCCCCATCAGGCTTGATGTATAAATTTGACACGCTTCGCTTTAGGAAAAAGCAGTAAAAACCACAGGAAAGTGTTTTTGGTGATTCTGTGATTTTCGGTGCGTCGTTTCGCTCCAAATTCCTCCCACACTGCTTTTTCTCAAAGCGACCTGCATTAAGTTTACGCTCGAAAATGCTCAATGTGAATGCACCCTTAATGGCATGCAAAAAAGGCAGTGTCATTTCATAAAGCCCATTTTCTGCAAAAGCATTCAGCGAGCCAAATGCATAGTTCCGAGATTGCCCAGTTAACCCCGCCCCTTAGATATTGTTGCTATGTGCTCACAAGCCATCGCAAAAAAATGGCGACATTAACGTACAAAGCAAGGGGACTCGGCATGGAAAGGACAGATTCATTGGAGAAAACTCAAAAGTATTTATGTTTTGGGATTGACAGTTACCGAAGCACACACTGAGCGAAGGGCTAGTAATGCAGGGATGACATATATTTCATAAAAATGCGCTTTCCTACCTTGAAACCAAAATTCACCGGTCACTGGCGCGTACAACATACAAACTGTATGGGCAGAAAATCGCGTGATTGTGTGATTATTGCATCACTTTGACCTATGTGGGCGCCGTCTGCTAGCTCTGTTGTGATTGGTCGGGGGTTCGGCTTGATTGACAGGTCGGAACTATGCATTGCATGCTCACTGGGACATTTTTGTGCTATTTCAACACCATCTTTTTGTTCATCTTCATTTTTCTAAAGAAATATCAATTAAATTTCCAAACACAAATCAGTCATGTTTAAACCATGGGACTTAATACCCATTGAGGTCACCCATACAAAGAAGAAAAGTATTTTAAGAATTCTCAAAGGTAATTTGAATTTATGCCATCAGAAAAAATGCTAACATTACGGTAAATTAATTATCCCCATTACTTTGTTTTGTGTCATAAGTAGTCTGGTACTTTCAGAAATCAACCAGTTACATTTTACAGAACTGATTCAGGGGATCACACAGAAATTTGTTTTATTTATTTTGACTGAAGAATAACCAGATCTGTCATAATGTGAAAATTACTTGAGTAATTTCATTCACATGGGTGTCAAGGGAGACATGAGTGTGTATCTTGATCTGGACTTGATATAGAGATGTTCTGGTTTCAGTATTGAGCTCGTGCCAATGACGTCATTTTGGGAGTCAAATAATGCCACGTCGTTGTGGAAGCAATGTGCGTGCGCGTTGTGTGTGTCCATAGCGTGCGTAACGCGCAATGCTAAGGCTCCCATTAGTGAATTAAACCGCGTTATGCCCACCAGAGAGACACACAGAGCATCGCTTCCACAATGACTCAGCATTGTTTGACTCCCAAAATGGCGTATTTGAACGTGTTCGAATGGGGTCAATAGGCTTTTTAAAAACCTGACAGATGCTTGTTCGCATTTTCTTTTGCAGCGAGTGCGACCCATGTCCTCAGGATCAACCAGCTCTGAATCCTGCGTATCAACAGATGTCAGCCATCCACTGGTTGTCTCATAGTGACCCATGTCCCCAGCATCAACCAGCTCTGAATCCTGCGTATCAGCGGATGTCAGTCACCCACTGGTTGTCTCATAGTGTCCCATGTCCCCAGCATCAACCAGCTCTGAATCCTGCGTATCAGCAGATATAAGCCATCCACTGGTTGTCTCATAGTGACCCATGTCCCCAGGATCAACCAGCTCTGAATCCTGCATATTAGTGGATGTCGGCCACCCACTGGTTGTCTCATAGCGACCCATGTCCCCAGCATCAACCAGCTCTGAATCCTGCGTATCAGCGGATGTCAGCCATCCACTGGTTGTCTCATAGCGTCCCATGTCCCCAGCATCAACCAGCTCTGAATCCTGCGTATCAGCGGATGTCAGTCACCCACTGGTTGTCTCATAGCGTCCCATTTCCCCAGCATCAACCAGCTCTGAATCCTGCATATCAGCGGATGTCAGTCACCCACTGGTTGTCTCATAGTGTCCCATGTCCCCAGCATCAACTTGCTCTGAATCCTGCGTATCAGCAGATGTAAGCCATCCACTGGTTGTCTCATAGTGACCCATGTCCCCAGGATCAACCAGCTCTGAATCCTGCATATTAGTGGATGTCGGCCACCCACTGGTTGTCTCATAGCGACCCATGTCCCCAGCATCAACCAGCTCTGAATCCTGCGTATCAGCGGATGTCAGCCATCCACTGGTTGTCTCATAGCGTCCCATGTCCCCAGCATCAACCAGCTCTGAATCCTGCGTATCAGCGGATGTCAGTCACCCACTGGTTGTCTCATAGCGTCCCATGTCCCCAGCATCAACCAGCTCTGAATCCTGCGTATCAGCGGATGTCAGTCACCCACTGGTTGTCTCATAGCGTCCCATGTCCCCAGCATCAACCAGCTCTGAATCCTGCATATCAGCGGATGTCAGTCACCCACTGGTTGTCTCATAGTGTCCCATGTCCCCAGCATCAACTTGCTCTGAATCCTGCGTATCAGCAGATGTAAGCCATCCACTGGTTGTCTCATAGTGACCCATGTCCCCAGGATCAACCAGCTCTGAATCCTGCATATTAGTGGATGTCGGCCACCCACTGGTTGTCTCATAGCGACCCATGTCCCCAGCATCAACCAGCTCTGAATCCTGCGTATCAGCGGATGTCAGCCATCCACTGGTTGTCTCATAGCGTCCCATGTCCCCAGCATCAACCAGCTCTGAATCCTGCGTATCAGCGGATGTCAGTCACCCACTGGTTGTCTCATAGCGTCCCATGTCCCCAGCATCAACCAGCTCTGAATCCTGCGTATCAGCGGGTGTCAGCCATCCACTGGTTGTCTCATAGTGACCCATGTCCCCAGCATCAACCAGCTCTGAATCCTGCGTATCAGCGGATGTCAGTCACCCACTGGTTGTCTCATAGTGTCCCATGTCCCCAGCATCAACCAGCTCTGAATCCTGCGTATCAGCAGATGTAAGCCATCCACTGGTTGTCTCATAGTGACCCATGTCCCCAGGATCAACCAGCTCTGAATCCTGCATATTAGTGGATGTCGGCCACCCACTGGTTGTCTCATAGTGATCAACTAGCTCTGAATCCTGTGTATCAGTGCATCTGATCTCAATCGCTGATTGGCTCCCCCGACTTTTTGGGGGAATATTGGCTCAAAACAAAGAAAAAGTTAAGCAGCCACAGAGCAAATATCCAAGACCTTCGTTGAAGTCTGGTAAAAAAGGTCAGAATCGGCACGCTACAAGAACAAACGAAGGTCTTGGAGCCAAGACTAGGGAAATTATAGAAGTGAGGAAAAAATAGCTAGCATTTGTTATCAGGGTTCAACTTAAGAAATATTTCCACCATTAGCCTGCCTGATGTAATGCCTCCATTTTGCTTTAGTGCATATGGGTAATTCCCAGTCCAAAAGTGTGACATGCTTTTTAAGATTTCCAAGTGTTTTTAATAATTGAAAGTGATTTCCCAGTAGGAAATAATTATTTTTATTTAAACAAATGCCACTCAAATTTAATATTTGTGTGTAGATATGGCACCAAGGTTAATGCAAACTCATTCTACAGCCAATTTTCATTGGTGTAGGTAACCCGGGACACCAAACTCCTATTCAATACCATGGAACAAATTATAAGCCTTTATGGTCTTTTGTTTTGAATAATTTTCAGGAATCAGAAAACAAAATATTGAAGTAAATGATGCTGCCCCCTATAATCACAGGCCACAGTCCATTACTGAGAATTTGTGGTCATAAGTGTGAATTTTAAAGCAGAGAGTGTCGTACGTAACTGGGACACCAAACATTTTGGACCCCTAATTTGGGGAATTACTCATATCCGATTGTAACAAGCAGACAGAAATATGTCTGCCACTGGATTTAAGGATATTTATACCCGACTTAATAGCTCTGAGACTTCTTTTGTACATATAAAAGTTGGGCATTTTTTAGTACTTTCCTCAGAATGAGCTACGGTAATTCAAAGTATGTTTGAGAACAATTGAAAGAAAGTCTGACTTCAAACCAAAAACCCACTTTAATACAAGTAACCTTCAATTATAGAACACAATTACAAACGTCGACAAAGCTATCCTGCAAACTTCAGAATAAAAAGAATTTTTTACAAAAACTTGAAGCTTCATTTTGTGAAGAACATTCACAAATAACACTGGTGGACTTCCAAACAATAACCACATGTATCTCGTTTGGCAAGTGATCTGGCCGACCTAAACGTGGGGGGAAACAGGGGGCTGTGAATCTGTGGCCTCTTCTGCCCCAAAGCATTCTGATATTTAAAATTATAGTGCATTGCTACGACATAGTGTTCAACTCAAAGTTTCTTGAAATTGTCCATAACATATCGCGTATTACTTTGTGACATTGACCAGATGATAATTTTGCCGGGGAAGAAAAAAAATCACACGTTCCCCCACTCCATGTATCCAATATGTATGTAAAAGAGGACCGTTAAATTTGTATACACAGCAATGATATGTGGCATAGGGACTCCTCCAATGTCTCTATACCTCAACATAATCTTCCCTTTTGTTAATGCACCAAAACCTCCTAAAAACTGAAAGGAATTCCTTGGCCAACAATGGAAGGGGAGGGTACCCTCTGCTGCATATGTAAATGTGCTTGTATAGGGCTTGGGAATTGACCTCATTCTCGGCCGCCATACTTCAAGGTAGTGAATGGTTGCTATGCGAACTGGCGTGCAGCCTCGTCAACTTTAGATGCGCGCGGCGCCCGCGCGATTCCATATCACGCAAACAACGACCTAGTAGTTAAATCCCACGCGGCGCACGCATCCTGCATGCGTGGGAACAAAACAAGCTGAACGTATCGTTAAACTGTAGTGCAAAAAAATAAAACTAGTGCTCAACTTACGAGGGTGGACCAATTTTGTTGCCTACTAGGCCTTCGTCAGGGTGGTTGTGGGTCGTTGCACTACAGTTTAACAGTGATACGCAGCTCCCATTGCTTATATCTGAACGTACTCGCGCATGTTACTGGCAACAAACATGGCGGAAACCACTGCATTGTGACGTTGCATGACATCACATTCCCAAGCCCTATAGAGGGATTTCAAATTGTCGTAAACAAAAACGGTCTCAGACGTCACTCAGTTCTGTGATGAAAAGACGTAAGACGTGGTACAATGGCTAAGCATCCAAGATGAATCTGTCGGTGCTAATTTGAAATCTATCAATTGAATCTAATTCTGCGTGAGAACCTTCGTATTGAGGATTTATATACATTTTATTTGAAATTAAATATATATGTAATATCCAACTTATTGTATAAAATGAAATAAATTTTGAATTAAATTGACCAGTTGTCGCATTGTTCATTAAATTCTGGAGAATGCTACATATTGAATTTGTATACCCTTCAAAAATGCAAAATATATTCCGACCCAAACATTGAGAAGGCTGAAAGATGTAACATTTTATCGGTCAGCACGAGCACTTCTTGTGGCAAGGCCGACTGCCTGTAAGAGTCACTGAGGCAGGGTGCGCCACTCTGCCTCCCTGAGCTCCCAAGGTGAACTCATGCCACAACAGGTTCAATTGGGTAAAACAAAAACAAAACAACTTGGAAGGTTCCTCAACTGCAGAATACTCCCAGAAACAAAAAACGTCTTTCCTTACTATGGAAATGACTTTGTTCAAACGGGTTGGCTAGGACCTGGAGGAAGTTACCGAATGGAGAACAGTCTTGAAAGTGATTGATCGATCAGTGCCTTGCTAACCACAAAATCACTGTATCTGACATTTCTGCTCCGATCATATTTTTTTTAAAGTTTAATTTTTTCAGAAGGGTATACATGAGTCTATGTAATGTTCTTTCGTTTTGAACTGTGTGTGACCTTAGACAATGACCATCCAATCAAATTTACCGGTAGACAATAGAGACGGTATACTCGAAAGCCCTCCAATTATCTACGCGCATTGCGACACGCCCTGTGTTAATATTCGTGTACATGAATATTCAATGCTAAACTAGTGTCATGGTGCATGCATCGTGTACCTGGATTGCCATGTGTTGCAGTACGCGGGATATTTAAACTGAAATCTGAAGACACGTTAAAGTAATGTGTTACCCGCTCAGCAAAAATATAGAATAAGTCGCGCAGGCTAGGTCGAGTTTTCGCAACCATAAGAAGAAATCTGCGGCAGATCCACGCTCAATTAAATACAAAAACACAATGAAAATTCCAGGCAGTATCTGGGCACTGCCAGGAATTTCCATTGTGTTTTGTATTTTAATGAGCTGAACCATTGACATGATGGTACGGTATGGCGCAGGAGAGAGTTGTTGCGATCCGTGTTTTGGGAGAGGAGCGACGCCTCATACTGGACGGTTGCAGACTGCATGATAACAACTGGGTACATGTTGTTTATTATGTGATGGGTCAAGCAGAGTACAACCACCCGTTACATCAGTAACACCTGCACAGCAAAGACGCCGTGTTAGAGATGTCATTCTGAGAGACATTGTGAGGTAAGATCAGCGAGCGAGAGACATGCGATATGCTGCTGGAGGCAATCCTGCCGAGAGGAGAAGGCGATTTATTCAGTACCAACACCCTCCAACGCCGCCTCAACCCAACCAGCCCAGGCTGCTGCCACCGCCGCCTCAACCCAACCACCCCGAGCCGCTGCCGCCGCCACCTCAACCCAACCAGCCCGGGCTGCTGCCGCCGCCACCTCAACCCAACCAGCCCAGGCTGCTGCCACCGCCGCCTCAACCCAACCACCCCGGACCGCTGCCGCCGCCACCTCAACACAACCAGCCCGGACCGCTGCCGCCGCCACCTCAACACAACCAGCCCGGACCGCTGCCGCTGCCACCGCCACCTCAACACAACCAGCCCGGACCGCTGCCGCCGCCACCTCAACACAACCAGCCCGGACCGCTGCCGCCGCCACCTCAACACAACCAGCCCGGACCGCTGCCGCCGCCACCTCAACACAACCAGCCCGGACCGCTGCCGCCGCCACCTCAACACAACCAGCCCGGACCGCTGCCACCGCCACCTCAACACAACCAGCCCGGACCGCTGCCACCGCCACCTCAACACAACCAGCCCGGACCGCTGCCACCGCCACCTCAACACAACCAGCCCGGACCGCCGCCACCATAACCCAACCAGCCCGGACCGCTGCCACCGCCACCTCAACACAACCAGCCCGGACCGCTGCCACCGCCACCTCAACACAACCAGCCCGGACCACTGCCGCCGCCACCTCAACACAACCAGCCCGGACCACCTCAACCCCGCCAAGACGGGAGCCCGGGAGGCTTCCGCTCCACGACGTTGTTCAGAGGAGTCACTAGGCGTTTTACAGCTACGTTAGACGCACTCTACCACAAGTGATGGAGGAGCTCGTGCAAACAATGCAGTTGTTCGCTAATCATATCGCAAATGAAAACATCAACAGACCGCACGAAAATGAGAACTAACACATTTTCTCACCAAATGCATGCTTTTTGTGTATGTATGAATGAATGAATGGTAAAAAGTTTGCAGACAACGTTTAAAAAAACGCCTTCAACTTTTAAGAAAATGAGGTGACCCCAGGATCAGGTGTCGCGTAAAATTTAGCCAATGAGGGCGCAAAGATATCAGCCCATCCCAGCTTCCTGTAAGGGTGATGGCTACGAGCGAAGCAGTTGATTGCATCAGTACACGCCCCAACCAAGGTGTTAGAACGCAGGCACATGGAAGCGAAAGAGACATGCAGCCCATATGCATACAGCACAAAAACAAAAACGGTACAGGAATCTCGACTACCATCACTAAGGAGTTCTGAAAGTATCAACATCTTCGTATTTCACTTTAAATATACCATGTACCGCAGCACCGGACAAACCATGCATGCATTATTACACTAGTTTAGCATTCAATATTCAAACATGAATATTAACACAGGGCGTGTTGCAATGCGCGTAGATGATTGGAGAGCTTTCGAGTATACCGTCTCTATTGTCTACCGGGAAATTTGATTGGATGGTCGTCGTCTACGGTCACTACACGGTTCAAAACATAAGAACACTTGTAAGGCCATCAAGCCGTCTGCCATTAACTTGTGTGTAATGCATAGTTCCGATTTTGCCCAGTTAACCCCGGCCCCTTGGATATTGTTGCTATGGCTCACACGCTATCGTCAAAATGGCGACACACAACGCACAAAGCAATGGGACTTTCAACGGAAAGCACAGATTCATTGGATAAAACTCAAAGGTATTCATGTTTCAGGGTCGACAGTTATCTTAGAACACACTGAGTAAATGGCCAGTAATACAGGGATGTCATATCATGAAATACGTGCTTTTGTACCTTTGAACAACGAAACGACCGGCCTTGAAACCAAACATTCACCCTCCATGCCCGGATCATCGCATACAACACTGTACAAATTGTATGGGGCAGAACATCGCGTGATGTTGTGAAACAATGCACTTTGACCTATGTGGGTGATATCTGCTAGCTCTGTTGTGATTGGTCGGCGGGTTCGGTTGATTGACAGGTCGGAACTATGCATTGGGACGTAGTCAGATTGAAGCGCACATGATTATATAATTAAATACCCAGATAAACAAAAATCATGATTGAAATACAAATAAATTTTTCAAACTATTAAAACCAAAGTACATCATTTCCTTGTGGGCGTACGCTTCGTTGTGCTCGGACTACCCCTAACATCCCCACTTGGGCCATCTTTGCTAGCACTTGGGCTCGCCCTACGTCCGCCTTTTCCCGGGCTTGTTTTATTACACATAGGACTACCTTTATTCTCAGTTGGGTCAGCGCCATTCACAGTTGGGCTTTCCTTCTTGCCATTTGGGCTGGCTTTGGTACCTCTTGGGCTGGTACTGGCTCTCTTTGGAGTATTCCTACTTGGGCTTGTTTTGTTCCCATTTGGGCTTTTGGAGGTAGCATCTCCCATTGGCTCGTTCTCACATGGGCTGCCTTTATCCCCACTTGGGCTTCGTTTTCCTGGGGATTTCTCTCCGGCTGCTTTGCCTCTGTTTGCCTTTTTTGTGGGTGTGGCTGACTGGTTATCAGTGGGTGGGGCTCGGTCGTCTTTGTGGTCATCTTGGTGATTATCACTGGCCTCCTTGAAGACAGAAAACATTCCCAATGAGCATTCAATTAAAGACAGATTACAAGATTGGAAAACTTTTAAAAATAGGAACAACAGCACCACATAACTAAAGAATAATGTTGATAAACTGCCTTGTAGAAATTTAGTCACATAGATAACACCGTTCAATTTAGTCACATACATGTAGATGCCACACTAGACCAAGCGCTTTACATCCTTTCCAAAGAATGGAGCAGTGTATTTAAGTGCCTTGCTCAAGGGCACAGGTACCACGGCCAGGTATCGAACCCACAACCCCAAGTTATCACCCGAGTATTGCGAGCCAGTGACCCAAACCACTCGGCCACGGTACCCCACAATTTCCAGGGACCCCCAGTTTCTAATTTGTGATCCGTTCTTCGAAAATGAGTCAGATGACGCACAGACTGGGCCAAGTTTTTGAGAGTATGACTAGAAATCAGCGACGGATCAAGTCTCAATAAAATATGAAAATACAATGGAAATACCACTCGGAATTTCCATTGTGTTTTTGTATTTTCTAATTATGCTCGCATTATTTTCACAGAGCAGTCACATATGACATACACAACACTTACAGTTGATGAGCCGGTGTCACAGTCTGTACAATACCACATGTAGCCAACCTTCTTAGGACACTTCTTGCAAGGTGGGTCCAGGCAACCAAAATGGTAGCACTTTAGACACTGGTCACACCTAAATTGACAAAATATCAGAAAAAAAGTATACACTCATAAAATTGTGGATAAAATGGAAATTGTATTATATTTAGAAAATTGGCTCACACATATCGGTAGACATAAGTTTCATGTTTTCATTAACGTCGTCATCATGTTGGGAATTTTACGCCTGACTGAACAGCAGGTAGTTTTGTAAACAAAGCTGAAATTAATTTGCGCCTAAAAATGGAAGATGCAAAACGGAATCAAGGGAGGGCAATTTGATACGTCCTTTTTTTTTCCGGAAAGTTTAGCTAGCCCCTCGGTCCTCCACGTGACCGTCTTTTTCTTCACACAGATTCACACGCTAAGCCACTTTGGTTCCTATTCGTCTCTCCAGGTCATCCAGTTTCATGGGCAGTAACAAAAACTTGGACTTCAGATGTCCCCACAAAAAAGTCCAGTGATGTTAGGTCTGGTAATTTTTGTGAAATAGACTTGGGAATAGCGCCCTCAAGATCACCAGATCTAACACCCCTGGTCTTATTTTTTCTTGTGGGGACATCTGATGTTTTTGTTACTGCCCATGAAACTGGATGACTTGGAGAGACGAAAAAGAACTAAAGTCACCCTTCTCAGGCTGAACAGAGCAGTGATCGGGCGCGTGCATTTGGTGTTACGCTAAGTGTGCAAATCTGTGTGCAGAAAGAGACGGTCACGTGGAGGACTGAGGGGCTAGCTAAATGTTCGAAAAGGGGATAGAAGGCTGTGTAGGATTTTACATGCACTGTAAAATGTTGACATTTCATGGTACTGACAAAAAATGGGAGAGGGGTCTTAAAAAATAATCTGTAGAAATGTGAAAATGTTGTCAACTTTGGACAGCCTCTAAAACATGATAAGAAAGGTCAAGTTCGGGCAGAATGTTCTTGACACGGGTAACTTGTTCCCGATTGATAGGTGGTGTGTGATCCTGTTCCGAGTGCAGTGTTCTCAGGTCGTGTTCCCGTCATTCGGGTCAAGAGTAGACTGCTTGAACTCGACCCTTGATTCAATAAACTAGTGTGATCTTCTAAATGCATGTGTGACATTTTGAAACTTTTTAAGGTGTTCTTACCCGACAATGTTTGTGCTCTCGCCCTCTTTGCTACATTTACAGCAGGTCTGTTTGACATCCTTGGCTGGTAGTCTACGCTGAGTGGCCCTCTCTCGCTTAGCTTTGGGTGGCTCCTCCTGTTACCACAATAACAATGCATTGTCGTTGGACAGTTGGAACCACTTCTATCTTCCGTTCGATTAAGGTTTTTCCGGTCAAATGGTTGATTAAAGGAGCTTGTTTAGATTTTTCCAGTAAATGATCGTTCTAACCTAAGAATCATATAAACTATCTCCCCAAAATATACTGAAACGCAAAAGAAACTTACCACTTGTTTAAAATGTAATGAAATTGTAACAGTTCAAAATAAAACAAACCAACAATTGCTAATTGAAACATTGGCATTTTATTGATGACATGTCAAGTTTTTGACCAAGATACACCATCTCATCAGTTTGTTTTACAATAAAGAACAGAAGAGACTGCAATGTCAGTCCCCTTTCAATAGCGTGTGTGGCCACCATTGATTTGGATACAGGCAGTGCATCGTCGGCACATACTGCCTACCAGTCTTTGGATGATTGCTGCTGGATTCTGTTGCTTGAAATGCCCATTTTGCACTGGCCTTTTTAAAGCCAACATCAAGACATCACGTGCAGCTCATTACAATCATCCCATACCTCTTGGCAAATCACTGACAGTCAAAACAGCTGTTCAACAGCTGTGCCATGAAGTGACCATTGAAGGTTCAAGTGACCTTCAGACACCGTTTGGTCTGACAGTGAGGACACTACTGTCCACAAATAAGTTTACACATTACTACACGCAGTGTTATTGTTGCTATTTAAAGGTTTAAAAGGTGGCAAGTTTCTGTTGCGTTTCAGTATACTATCCATGGGAAGAAAACAGGAAATTTGTAATCTCCAATTTGGATGTGGAAGAAAAAAGGTTGGTGTGATCACTGCACTGCTTTATGGAATGAAAACAATTGTGTTTTTTTGACGATATTCTTGAAAATATACGAATTGGGTGCTTGAAATTTCAGAATGGTAATGAGCTTACCTCAGCAATGGCTGAATTCTCTTCACCCTCTGCCGTTTCCGTTTCCTCCTTAGGAAGCTTCAACTTCCGTTTCAGAGCCCTCTTGCCTCTCCGTCTTCTTCTGTTCACCACCTAACAGCAAAAATATGAATGCAGTATTGCGAACTGCCCAAGATTTTGTGGAAAACTCTGTCATGGATCTTTTCAAAATTCCACATCCTGGGAGATTTCGACTACAAAATTTTTATGGGGTAACTATCAGTAACATTTTGCACAAGTCTGCTTTGCGATATTACTAAATCAGTCAATATAGGGTGATCTACTCGTGCTTGGGAAAAAATTTGGCCTGTGGCAGAAAAAAAGCAAAACAATTAAATATGGTATGCTCGACCCAAAAAGAGATTTCATGTCCCTGACCGATATTCATTATTTGATTGAATATTTGATTAAAAAATACAAATAGTAAAATTCAAAATTACACGGCCAATCCTACCTTTTTCTGACTGCTCTTATTATCAACTGGAGGAGTGAATTTATTAGGTTCCCTGATGACACGTCGTTTGCGTCTTCCAGCCTCGTCACCCTCCTCACCCTCAACGGTCTCTGCAATGGATGTGTCGCTTGAGGATGAAACACACTCTGAGCATTGCCTGTGTGGAGAAGATGTACAAAGCGCTGTATAAAAAGTGTTCTTGTTGGGGTTTTTGAAAATAGCATGAAAATTAATATTTAGCCGTGTAACAGGCTGCTCAGCAATAACTATCAGTTATTTCACATGTTTCATGAAATGACTTGTGCAGGGATGTGATTGGATGTTTGAAAAAAAACCTGAAATTGCAAGCGCGCAGCGTGAAGCCATTACGGCGTGGGATTCACACGATTCACAGGGGTCATGTTTTTTAGCTTAAAAAAACCTGATTTCAGGAAAAAACCTAAAAAATTCACATCCCTGCTTGTGTGTTGGGCATTACAAAGATTATGTGCACCCACAAATTTCATTCTGGAATGGTTGTTTTAGAATGTCCCACGCGTGATGCTTTTTGTGTCAATTGAGGAGAGTGTGTCCGTGCGTAACACCAATTTTGCTGATTTGTCACTTTGATATCTATTAACTGAAACAATGACCCTGCTGAAACATACTTTATAACATTGCCACTTCTCAACAGGTATGGTGTACACTGGTTTAAAATCTGTAGAGATATGGGCTGCGTTCCACTTACGCAAATGTTTGCAAATGTTGGCAACGTTCGCCGACAATTGCGAGTGGCACAAATTGTGCACAATTGGGTTGTTCACAATGTTCACGAGTCGTTACAAAATGGCGCATAGACATGAAAGATGACAGACGATGCTTTCCAGTTTTGAGAATAACAAATTAATCACACATTTTGTGATTTTCTTTTCCTTATCGTTGGCGATACACAATCAATGGCAACGTCCACATTACAACGTCACTACGACTGCTGTATACTCAGCACGACATGTGGCAAAGGGACTCCCCCTAACACCCCTATACCTCAACACACTCTTCCCTTTGGTTAATGCACCAACCCCCACCCTAAAAACTGAAAGGAATTCCTTGAAAATTCCTTGAATGTTTGAGACACAACGGGGGAACAATGGTAGGGGGATACCCTCTGCCACTTATCATGCTGCATATGGACTACTGGGGAGAGGACGCCACCATCTTGACAACATATTTTGGAAAACAATCCATTCCACATTGGGCAAAACGTTGGCGCCAACGTTGGTTAATGTTCGCATAAGTGGAACGCAGCCCTTGTTACTTCAGGGTCCTTTTTCATAAAAGGGTAGCACTTAGGATTTAGGTAGTGGATTTAGGAACAATAAAATCTAATTTTTCCTATCTTTAAAAACATGAGTTAAGAATGTCTATTTAGGAATGTTTCTAAGTGGGCTTTGTGAAATAGGACCCTGGTCACTTGAAATTTTGAAACTAGGGTTGACAGATATTTCATGTTATTTTGAAACACCCGAAAAGCAGAATGAGTGAGCAGTTAGCCCCAGGAGCCCTTACCAGCCACTGAAAGCAGTCTTCTTGGGCATCCGGCTGAGTGGTGGATTCAGACAGCCGAGGTGATAATGCTTCTTACATGTATCACATAGGGCTAGCTGATGCTGGTCAGTCGACTGCTCGCATATACCACAGCTGACAGACCAAACAAGGACAACTAGTGTTACAGGAATAGATACTCATATACACACACCCATAGCATCTTTTTGATGGATACTGGCGCATTACAAATATTCATTATTATTATTATTATTATTATTATTATTACGGCCATCTTATCTTTTCCCCTATTAAAATCAACGTAGAGCGTGATCCAACTCCGTCCCTCACGCGAGGGGCGTAAATCAGGAGACAAATGCCTTTCCTTAGTCAATACAACAAATGAAAACTAAAGTGAACCTGTATGTTTACCTGCTACTGATGTTAATACACACACCCAGTTTATCACATGTTGAAATTGACTTTGTTGACAAAAACTACAATTTTTTACATGCATTTTCAACTATTTCTGGAAAATGTGATGGCACAATGTGACCAGCCAAATTTATTCTGTGAATTTTTGTAATATGATTGTAAAATATGAACATTTCTTTACTGTTTCGAGGTATTATTTTGATTAATTTAGGAAATTTTGAAATTTTCATCCAGTGTTTACCAGTTTTGGATCACGCTCCGTAACCAAATTAAGAAAAAATAGTTTGGACCCGTGCTGAAATTGTTGCGTGCGCATCGATAACGCAAATACGCAGTACAGACAGTGGTTCTTTCACTAACAACAATGGTAGATTACGCACGCTATCACGCAGTCGCCAGATACACCGATCGTGTGCAACACGTATAAGGAACAAGAAGATGGTTGTGGCATGAAAAAGGAATGCATATCCTCAATATCATTCAAGTGGAATGTATACCCTCAATAAAATAACTTTTTGTGAGTAGCGTAATTGCTCCATAAATGTAAGCTAAACACTTACACATGTATGACAGCCGGCGACTTGGGACCACCTTCCTTCTTAGCCGGTAGCTTCTTAGCATGAGGGCTTGTGATGGCTTCTGGCATGGGTTGTTTCTTGAGGCCCAGACCCACGAGCATCTTCCAGAGTGACTGGCCTTCCATGCGCTGTTTGGTCGTGCTGATGCGTAGGGAGTCTACCTCGCTCGTCAGCTGGCAAGAATAACAAAATAGATCTTTTATTTAATTTTATGGTTCTCATTTTTGTCAGACACAATTTTGTCTCCTGAGAGAAAGGGAAAACTTATTTTATTTTACCGACTCTGTCTTGAATTTCCTGGGTGCCATTCTCCGTATTTATCAAGGATCTCAAGTACATCCGAAAACTGTATAGGCGCAAGTATGCTCTTGTAAGGATGCAATTTTTCAAAAATAAAATTTAGTGTTCTCCTGAAAGAGAAAACTGAGCTAAATTTGAATTCCAGACACAATGGAAGAATCCCTTTTTATTATGCGATGGTGCCCAATTGTTCTGACATATTTTTTGTTAATGTTTTGGAGAGATTTTGTCATGGAATATGCTACACCTTCTCATTAAAAGCAAGTCTTGAGATATTTACAGTAGGTTTTTAAAAATACTGCACTGAGAGTATAAAACAGATAAAATCAAAATCTTCATAATTTAAACGAAACCCAATCTTAAAGAATTTACATTAGTTTTCAGAGGGTTATTTCTAATAGCTTCATGAAACTGAAATAAATTTATATGGGGGTTGTAGTACAAATGTTGACCAGATAAAGGTCCAATGATTTTTTTGGGGGGCCTCGGGGTATTGTGTACATTGCACATGCATCTATAAACACCAGCAACAATTTTTAGTGTCGGCCGAACGGTTAAGAAAGAATTGCATCCCTAATTTTGACCCATACAATGCATGAGTGGGTTAAATCTAAAAATACGACCGAATGACTTTTTGTGTTGTATCGTCACATATGAACCACAGTTACAAAAATTTGATACTTTTCCCCTTCCCCTACCTTGTCATACAGGGTCCTGAGGGCCGACTGCTCTCCTTTCAGATGTTCATTGACTCTCATGGACTCGCCAAGTCTGTTCTTTAGGTTGGTCATCCGTATGTCACGATCTGAGACATGAGAATACCAATCTATTTAGAAACTTTAAAAAAAGTGTATTTAAAAAAAAAAGCTATTTAAAAGACAGTAGCATTATGTACTAGTGCTTTTTCCTCTGAAGCGTGGATGGGTGGGGGGCTGTAGTATTTAGTTTGAAAGTATACTCAAGAAAAAGAGACATTTTTCCAAATGGTAATATTTTGCAAATTAGCCACCACAGAACAGCAAAATTTCACACCATTCATATGAAGCATTGTAAATTTCATCTGCACCAATTGTCTAGGCTTGTGACCTTATTAGGTCACAACTTTTATGAAATTGAACGATTTTTTTATAATTTTTATTAAACAACACATGTTGTGTAAGCAAAATAAAATTGGATTTCTACAAAAAGTCAAATGAAAAAGTGACGGCAGTTCCAAGTGCCAACCCTACCGAGAAAATAGCCGACAAACTCGCTGGAAAACGCTGCGGGAATGTGCCACTTCCTACGGATGTCGGTGTTCTCCTTAATGTGAGCTTGATGCGGAGTATCAGTGTTAATTCCAAGCAGTTCGGCTTTCTTCATCAAGTGACGCATGGCTGAAGGGCTGGTAGTCAGGAGGCGTGGAACCTGTGAACAGAGGGGAGTTTTGATTAAATTGAAATTTGCACATTTTCACGGATTTCAATAGACTATGTAAGTCTCGCGGCAAAGGTCAAATCTGAGCTTCCGGGCATAACACGACTAAAACGTCTATTCCTATAACACGGGCGAGATTTTGTTTTTTGTATATAAATTTTTCTGTCCAATCTTAGGTATACAACCGACCCGAAAGTGATTCGGGTAACTAAAATGTTTTTTTACAATATATAATACATGCATAATTATCTCTAAAAACAATAAAAATTTATTAAAATTTTGTGACCTGAATAAATTTCTCTGCTAGCATATTCTTCATCCAATTTGGAATGGATGACCCAAGTGTGGATTCATGTGAAAATGAATGCTTCGAACTTGGGCACTCTAAAAAAAAAAACTTTTGGTAGATGGCGTTTCGCCTATCGCTAGCGAGGTCTGTATGTACACTGTAGGCCTACGTATGTCGGCTGCTGTGCGTGTTGCATTTCTTTTGCTGCATGTAGTTTACGATCTTCAAAGATTGACTTGTCGGCTCAGAAAAGATCGTGAATTTTTTGTTGCTTATTTTTGATTATATACCCCACTTCATCAATTTGAATGCAATATTTTATTTAGAGATACGCGTTTTGGGCCGTCTGAGTTTACAAAAACCTGCGTAAACAAAATAATCCAAGAATTTCAGCTCGCGACGTGCGTTGAAGAGATAGCGTCTTGTGCCCGGAAATAACAGTGGTCTCGTATGTTCACGAGGTCAACTTACATAGTCTATTGATGTAAGACAAACAAAGTTGGCTGATAGAATGTGTCAAGCAGTCCACATGGTACTGTGACTGAGTGATTTCGGTCAAGGTACTTTTTACCAGATTTTTAAATTTGGCATTTGTGACCCGTCATCACAAATAGACAGTAAATTCACATTGTGCAATGTTTTCTTACTTTCTCCGTTGGCACCCACGGCACTGGCTTCTTGTACTTCAACTCTTGGTACTTCTCCTGTTGTCGTCTGAGCTTCTCAGCGATGCGTTCCTGGCCGATTGGATCGTCCGGTTTGCGGTCCTTGAATCGCTTGAGCTGTGATTGGATGGCCAGGAAGTTCTGGCGACGGTTTCGCATGCTGGATTTCTCCACGTGAAGTTTGCAGTAGGCGTAGAATGGATCTGCAATATCCTGCATTTCAAAATGTTACATAAGCATTATACACATTTAGACAATAGCCACAATATCAAAGTTCAACCTCCATACGACTGAATACAAACTGACTTCGAGACCAAACACTTTACAATAGCATAGCCACAAAATTAGCAGGTTTGACTGTATTCTACATGTACTTGATTCAAGTCTCTCATCAAAATACATAACTCAACCTGACTCGTTAGAACTTCCATTTAACAATTCCTTATCTTGTAGCTCAGCCTGGGTAATTCTAGAAATAAATGCTTTAAAAAAAAAACAGTTCTGGGGTCGATTTTACCAAACTCTTCGTAAGTTAAGGTCCATAATAAGGCTTGCGATGGATCTTAGGGCTGCAATATGGATCGTGGCTAAGATGGGTGCTGCAGTGGATTTCACCAAACCTCTCGTAAGCGCGATGCGTTCGATTATCGATTAGGGATATTTGCATACATGTATTTACCCCAAGGCTGTTTGCTGTACTGAATTATGTTTTTAATAAAACGGTCGTCAGCTACACGAGTTCAAAAAATCTCCGTGTCCGTTCTGCATAGTGCAAGCGCGCGCGTTAAATGTGTCGCGCAGCTTACAGGACGCGTACCATACATTTCGTGCAGTCACCAACGTGTGCTTACTGTAGCAGAAAAGTTGTGCTAACGTTAAGGCCATTTCACAGCTGCGGCGTGCTTAAGCACGCGCGCGCTTGGAAACCGCCATTGTTGCGTCACTATCTTAAGCAAAATTTGGCTCTGCGGTTAAGGCAGGTTTTCAGTTGCTTAACGATGTCTATGAAATGGCCTGACGCTCGGTTAACGGAAAATGGGCTGTTAAACAGCTCTATGAAATTGGGCCCTGGTTCTTTTTTAACAAACTTACCTCTTCAGGGGATGCTTCAGACAAGATTCCTTCACGCTGGCCACTGACCAAACAAAAAGGACAACAGTGAAATTAATATGCTTGCCGCAACTTTTGTTCATGAAGGCATACATGTATTACTAAAGGCCAACTGTAACATTAGCAAAGATCTGAAATCTTAAAGCGCTAAAATAACGATTTCTAAAATTTCCTTTAAATTGAGAGTACTGGCCATTTATGGTTGTGATTTTCAAATCATTACTTTGATTGATTGATTGTTTGCTTTTGCTGTTTTGGCTTATTTTTGTTCCCTTAATAGACCAGTTGCGTGTTAGATTTGCATAAATCCTAAAGTCCCGCCCTCGCGCTATGGCGCTCACGTACGAGTGAGTCAAGCACCAGACTATCTGGCAAATCAGGTCGTTCCCAGGTGGTGCAAGCTGGTACATAGTAACCGGCGCGAAAGTCTGTGCGGTACCTGGAATACCTCACACGTTACTCTATGCATTTTGTAGCTGGACCATCTGAAATTACATGTTGAACATGTTAAAATATGTACTCATCGTGAATTTTCGTCAAAATAATGAAATAGAACGTGTTTTTTGATTTGAAATCGTTGTGAACGTTTCCAAACTGTAATTATGCATGTGACTGGTTTGAAGTTGCCGATCAACATGTTCAATCAACATGGTCCAGCTTAAAACTACATAGAGTAATGTGCGAGGTATTCCAGGTACTGCACGGTTACCATGTACCAGCGTGCACCACCTGGAAACGGCCCGATTTGCCAGGTATAGCATGGTGCTTGACTCACTCGTACGCGAGCACCATATAGCGCGAAGGCGGGACTCTAGCATTTATGCAAATATAAGGCGCGACTATAGGATTTATGCAAATCTATCAAGCAACTGGTCTATTGAGTCCAACTCATGCATATTTATGATACGTAATGATTGCACTTGTGACGGACTTGAAACTGGTATTACAAATATAAGAAATACAACATGTAGCACAAAGAGCATAAAGAGAGACCAACTCATATTGGATTGGTATTGTGATGATTTCAAACTGGTATCACACTTAGAACAAATTAGCACAAGAAGCAAGAAGAGAAACTAAATATGAAAATGCATACTCTTGATACTAAAACACATTTTTTTTAAAACTATGAATATGAACAAAATACAAAGATACATGCTCATAACAATGAAAAAGTATGACGGATGTTTATTCACCAAGTGACATGGAAGTAGTTGCGGCACATTCCGGCGTCACATGAGATGCATATACCAGTGCGGCTATACCTCTCGTCCTCACAGTACACACACGTCTGCAAGATGAAGAAACACATGGCATTGTTCAGAATATTCACCTTAATAGATACTTGAATAGGCCGTTTACGTAATGTATCCATTTTCATGGATGTTTCATGTGACATTGCCTAGTGATAAGCTATTTCATTCACCTGTTACCTAAGATTTGATTGTTCCAAACAAAACCGGTCAAAACTTGTAACAGTGTGTGTGATGTATAGTATAATTTGCTTGAGGGGCTGTCCATAAAGTACGTATGCAAGGAGGGGGGTGGGGTAGAGGGGGGAAGAGGGGGGAAGAGGGGGAAGAGGGGGAAGAGGGGGAAGAGGGGGAAGAGGGGGAAGCGGGGGAAGAGGGGGGGAAGAGGGGGGGGGGGGGGGGAAGAGGGGGTGGGGGGTCTTGAGCCAATGCGTACACCAAACATTAAAGTATATGGGCGACGTCACAAATTTTGCATACTGGGGGAAGGGGTGGTTCCATGCCTTCTCAAAGTTAAGAAAAACAACTTTCCCAAAAAGAACCATTTGAATATACGAATATGAATACCAATTCTTATATATTTGGCTTAAGTATTGAACTGAATACCGCCCCAGAGTCTTATGGACAATAGGCAAGGAAACCAACTCCACGCCTTAAAGCACAGCCCTGTAATGAATCTAAACTTACCCGCACACCCCATTTCCCAGTCGGCATCTCGGACAGAGTGACCCAGCGAAGCTTCTCCACGTCGGCAAATGCCACGCCGGGAACATACAATGCACACACTACGTGAACCCACCTGGCAAAGAGAGAGAGAGTGAGAAAACTCAACATTAAAGTGTACATGTAATTTGCATCAGTGCATATAGGAATTTTAAACTGGAAATAACTTGTTCTTTCCCAAAGTGATTTGTCAGTGTTTTTCCCCCCCGAGTTCTAAAACAAAAAAGCAACAACTGGAAGGGTTTAGGAACAACACCTACCTTCCTGCATCCGTTTCTTTGAAGATGCCTCCAGGATTAGGGCACAACTCACATATCTGTGGAAGAAAAAAAAAAATGTTTGGTCATTTTCTCAATTAAAGCAGCAGAAAGCCTTTTGTCAATAATACACCATTGACTGCAATGAACAACAGAGCATGCCACAAATTCTTCTTGAAATTGCCCCAAAAAAAGGTAAAAATCTGTCTTAAAATTGCACATTACTTGGAACATTAAACATTAAAGTCAAGCAGAGTTAATATACTTTTCAAAAAAAAGAAATGCAATTTTCTTAAAATATCAAGAGAAGTTAGTTGAATACAACAGACTTGTGAAAAACAAGGGCGGCACTGATCAACCAATCACTTTGGAATCGCTTTCAAGATTGTTCTGCTTCAGTGATTTCGTCCAGGTCCAAGAGGACCTGTTTGAACAAAGTGATTCCCACAGCAATGAAATGTGACATTTCCTGTTTCTGGGAGAATCCTGTTAACCCTGCAGTGCGCGTGGGCGATCCAGCTACCTCGTTACAGGAGTGTACCAGTTGATAGCTGGCAGTGTGTAACTCAATGAACGGGGCATATACCCCTGCATAAATGGACTCTTAGCATCTAGAGATTGTATATAACCAGGTGCGGATCCAGGAATTTTTGTAGGGGGCGGGGGGGAGGGGTGGGGGTTGGGGGGGGGGGGGGGGGTTGGCTAAATGGGCAGTCAAAACCTCCCTTTACTCCGTTTATAGCTAGATACACAAAAAAAAAAACCTAAACGAACTTGCCCAACAGATGACAGACATCACTCCAATGCCCAATTACTCAAGTTCGTCAACTTCATCAACTGCATCAATGCATAGTTCCGAGATTGCCCAGTTAACCCCGCCCCTTAGATATTGTTGCTATGTGCTCACAAGCCATCGCAACAAAATGGCGACACAAAGTACAAAGCAACGGGACTCGGCATGGAAAGCACAGATTCATTGGAGAAAACTCAAAGGTATTTATGTTTTGAGGTCGACAGTTACCGTAGCACACACTGAGCGAAGGGCTAGTAATGCAGGGATGACATATATTCATAAAAATGCGCTTTCCTACCTTTAAACAGCGAATCGCCCGACATTGAAACAAAAATTCACCCGGTCACTGGCGCATACAACATACAAACTGTATGGGCAGAAAATCGCGTGATTGTTGTGATGATTGCATCACTTTGACCTATGTGGGCGATGTCTGCTAGCTCTGTTGTGATTGGTCGGCGGGTTCGGCTTGATTGACAGGTCGGAACTATGCATTACCCCCGATGCCAAGGCAGCCTTGCCACAAGAGGTGTTCACACATTTTTGCAATATAAAGCAAATCAATTCTGTGCTAAGAAAATGTTTGTGCTTAGCAACGCCATGACATTGGCCCCAGAATTGAAATACAAACAGAATTTTACCCCTTTACTATGGACAAACCCAACTATATAACAAACCAAGGAATAACATACTGGGCTAGTGACTCCCGCTTTGCACGTATCACAAAACCATGGTTCGGTTGAACTCGCTGTCTGCACACTACTGGCTGAGTCGCTGTCAGACAGAATTTCTCCATAACATCCTACAATGAATGAAATCAGATGATAAAATAGTTAAATAAGTTTGGGATGTATTGCACAAATAGCATTTAAAAGCTTATGCTCTCCCAATATTTATAGGCGAGAAAAAACTCGTTTTTGTCTGTCACCAATAAAGATACACAGATCTGATGTATGAAAATCACCACAAACAAATTGTACATACATCTATGTATCATTATCACAAGGGCTATTTCACAATAAGTGGTCATTTGAGTAAATTCAACAATATTGTGAAACTTAGGTTGGTGTAATTCGGTCGAAAAATGTTAATTTTATGAACATTTCAAAATAAAGTGGATTTCCCGTTAAATAAAATATGGTAATGTCCTCTCCAGGACAAGGTATTCATGACAATGGAATAGTTTGGAAATATGTACTCACAAGTATGTTTGTATCATCTACAGGACACATTTGATGGAGTAAATATGACAATTTGATCGTGGGAGAGATTTGAGTAAATATTATCAAGATCATATTCAGGGTTGTGAAAAATCCGTTAAACATTTGTCCTCTCCAGGACAGCAGTTAATTGTAATATAACATGTCAACCATGATTGAAATATTTTATGTTATGTTTGTAAAATAAAAAGTACCATTCCTTCTAACAGGACATTGCATGGCATTACCATTTCAACATTTAGTCTTAGAATTATTAGTATACATCCTGAAGTTTTTAGATCAACAGAGTTTTTGTGAGTTGGACAAGTTTGAAATTTGACCCCCATTTGCCAGTGAGACTCAAAGTGTACACTTATTGTGAAATAGCCCACAAGTTGTTTTATCATCATTTCCAAAAATGTTGCACACCTCCGTACGAATGTAAGGTGCGCATTACGCATGCGCCATGGACACGTGTTGTTTGGTGTAGCAGCAATATAAAACAAGCTAATGGCGGATTTACAGAAAAGGGGTCCCCAGTTACTGGGATTGGTCTATAGCAAAGAAATCAGGATTTGAATTTGGATTGAAATCTGGATTTAAATTGGGCTCAAATCCGGATTCAAATCTGGATTCAAATCCGGCCCAAATCCAGCCCTGAAGTTGATGTCATCTTGAAATTATTATTATTTTTATTATTTCTCAAAAGCGCCCATTGCACTGTCGCTCGCAAGCGTGAGGAAACCCTTGATGAATTAGAAACGGCCAGAGACACCGGGAATCCCCTTGCTCTTCACAAAAGAATGCTCTGTGATCTTTAAAGTGTGTTACCTAACACACTGGACCAACGGATTTACATCCCTTCTGAAGGATGGAGCAAATGTGATTAAGTGCCTTGCTCAAGGGCACAGGTACCCCAGCCGGGGTGAGTTTTGAACCCGCAACCCCAAGTTTTCACCTGTGATTGCGAGTCAGTGACCCAAACCACTCGGCCACGGTACCTCACTAACTGTCTTGGCATTAAGAGTGCCAACATTTACAAGGTAAATTCACAATCCTTGATCAAACGTTATTAACAAGACAAAATAAGCAGAAGTTTCAATCATGTCCTTACCTTCATGTACTCCGATGCCACAGCTATCACATTCCACAATCTCATCGCTGTCAATGCTGTGGCCAGAATAAGAACATGCGTAAATCTTTATTATTATTATTATTATTATTATTTCTTTCTGGTATTCATACCAAGGATTCCTCAATAGTGCTCATTGCACTGTCACTCGCAAGTGTGAGGAAACCCATTTAGAATTAGGATTAGAAATGGCCAGAGACACCGGGGATTCCCCTGACTCTTCACGAAAGAATGCTCTGGGATCTTTAGAGTGCGTTACCATTACCTAACACACTGGACCAACGGCTTTACATCCCTTCCGAAGGATGGAGCAAGTGTGGTTGAGTGCCTTGCCCAAGGGCACAGGTACCGTAGCCGTGGGGAGGTTCGAACCTGCAACCCCAAGTTTTCACCTATGATTGCGAGTCAATGACCTAATCCGCTCGGCCACAGTACCCCACTTAGTACACCCCATATAGTTCACTTCCAACTATACCAAGCAACAAAATAAATGGAAAATTTTTCTCCACTTTTCGATTGAAAAAGCAATCAATTTGGGAGTGGGAATTTTCAGCACACAGAAGCTTTATGCAGTCATGCGTAATGAAGCTGTTACGTGAATATTTTGATGTCAACTTAATTACCACAGAAATTTCAATTTTTTTTTAATCTGAAAATGTGCGTTTCTTTTGTTGACCACTATAGAAAAATGGCGCATACTGGCTTTCAAATTGTATTAGGTTAAATCTACATGTAGTCCATACCTCACTTCTCCCAGGCAGACAGCACATATCAACATCTTCAGCTTTGCGGAAGGCTTCTCACCGGAACCAGTCTATGAGGTAGAAATACCAGAAGAACCATGTAAAAACTATGTTAAATCTATAAATTGCTTCCTGTTTTCTTGTACTTCGTGGCCATGCTGAAGAACATCAAAGGGCTACATCTTAAGTTGGCTAATCTCAGCAACCCAATCCATAGTTCCGACCTGTCAATCAAGCCGAACCCGCCAACCAATCACAACAAAGCTAGCAGACAGCGCCCTCATAGGTCAAAGTGCATTGCCTCACAACATCACGCGATTTTCTACACATACAGTTTGTACAGTGTTGCATGCGGTGATCCGGGTGAATTTTTGGTTTCAAGGCCGGGCGATTCGCTGTTCAAAGGTAAGAAAGCACGTATTTCATGATATATGACATCCCTGTATTACTGGCCCTTTACTCAGTGTGTTCTAAGATAACTGTCGACCCTCAAACATGAATACCTTTGAGTTTTCTCCAATGAATCCGTGCTTTCCGTTGAAAGTCCCATTGGTTTGTGCAGTGTGTGTGGACATTTTGACGACAGCGTGTGAGGTATAGCAACAATATCCAAGGGGGCGGGGTTAACTGGGCAAAATCGGAACTATGCATTTCTTTAGAGGATCATATGAAAGAAGTAACAATGGGACTGTTACAACCATTTTTGTGAATTTAGCACTTTTCTACCATTTTTGAGAATAGGTCACAATTTTTTAAAAATGCCCCGTTTTGTAAACTTGTAAACTTTTAAACTTACAGGTTTTGTAAACAATCTTTTGTGAAATCCCCACTTTGATGTATGTTGTTTGACCGCTTTTATGAAATTATATAAGTGGACGAAAATTCACAAAACTCGAGACATATTTACAAAACTGCTCAATTTGCAAAAGTGGTTCTAACAGTGGCTTTAGGTAAATAAATGACAACAGCACAGACCTTATCCAGGCCTTTACTGCTATTGAACTTGGCCTTAGTGATGAGTTCTCTGATACTGGTCTCGTTTTTAACGTCGGATACGACGGCCGAATCATCGCTACCACCGTCATCATCATCATCATAGTCTCCCCCATCACTGCTGATGTCATCTCCTTCATCCACCTCACCGACAGAACCACCAGAATCTATGGAATGAAGATAACATTCAAGTCTGTATTAACCACTTTGCAGCGGCTAGGCATTTTTCAATTTATTCCCCTGGAGCGGGAGACTGCACTTGCAGTTTTGGTTATGCAGTATACATGCATGTCTCTGGGGCTGGAGACATGATGACTAGTTTTTATTTCAAGTCGTAAATCAACCTTATTCCCCAAGTCCAGTCACAAGTCATTTTCTCCAGAGTCAAGTCACAGGTCAAAAACCAAAAACTGACTTGACCCCAAGCCAACAAGATAAAAGACCTGATTAGCCCTGGTCTAATTCATCTGTATAACCGCCCCCAAGACACTAACACTTCGAACTGCATATGCAGTTCCCCGCCCCCCTCGCGAAGTGGTTAAAGGATCGTGTCCAGATCACATTTTTGAGCACCCCATTTTTCCCCATGGATGTTGAAATTTTTTGACACCACATCGTGTGTCATATTTTTCTAATTACCATTCTGAAATTCCGCGCTCTCAATCCGTATATTTTCAGGGATATCATCAAAAATCCACTGAAGTTTAGTAAACTAATTGATCCAGTTACAAAGAGCAGTGCAGTAATTGCACCAACCTTTTTGCTTCCACATCCAAACTGAAGATTGCAAAATTCCTGTTTTCTTCCCATGGATAGTATTTCGGGGAGGTATTTTATATGATTGTTAGGTTCGGACGAAAACCACCACCCCCCTCACTACTCCTTGTTCGTCTCTTCTCCTTCCAGTCCCTTTTTTTGCCACTTCCCTAGGCCTCTTTCCTGGCACTCCTAATCCCTATTGTGTTCACCTTCTATCCCCAGGCCTGCCCTTTGTTCCCTTATTACAAAGATTTCCACTGCAACCCATCTTTCTGCCTGACTGGTTATCTTTGTTTTTTTTGCTTGTGCCCGCACGGGTACGGGTTCTCCCAAACAATGGGGGACGTTAAGGGGAGGTTTAACAAAGAGAACAATATCGTCCGCGATTGCCAAGCGAACGTCCTCGATTCGCTCATGTATAAAACAAACGAGAGTAAGAAGAAAAAAAACTGTCCAAACAAAAGAGGAACAATGGGGCGTCCGCGGTGGTATGTGAGTTTCACACCTGTGAATTTTTCTCCCTTCTTTTAAAATATTTAATATTAATTACATTCTTGAATATGAATATTTATACCTGGTTCTTCATGTTCATTAATTTCAAAGTCGCTATCATTTTCACTATCACTCAAGCCGAAGTCTAGCTGGAGTAGATGTCGCTCAACGGGCTTGACTCGACGCTTCTTGGGATCCCGTTTATCTGTAGAGATACAACAAAATGAGACTTGCAAAATGATCAAGGGTGTTTCCTGATTGCAAGTTTAAATTAAGGCCAAATATAACATTTGCAATTTAAATATAAACATTCACATAAATATACCTTCAAATTGTATGGTTTGTGTTTTATTTCGTGTCAAAAGAATTTCTGCCATTTTGACTCCACAAAATGGTGGAATGTTCCCCGTAGTCGTATTTCCAGTTGCATCTTGTTGACTTGAACTACGGCTGAGCCAATAATATTATTATAAATTGGGTCGGCCGGGCGAGTAGGCCAGGGAGCAAGTTGGCTAGTCCTAGGGGGCGAGTCGATCAGGGGCGAGTTGGCGAGGGGACGAGTTGAAAAGGGACGAGTACATGTAGGTAAAGGGCGGGTCAACAGGTTGGCTCGTGTAAACCGACTTATTTAGCCTTCTTAAAGTAGGCAGTGGCCGGCTGGGCATGCTGGGTGGGTTATTCTTTTTTAAAAAGGGCATCAACATGATTAAAGAGCGCCCTCTTCGGTTGAACTTGACATGCTTGAAAATCAGGACCCACACACACACATCAGGCACATAGGTGGGAATGGGTCCTTACAAATTGCTTCATACAGAAAGTCAACATCATCTGCAACTCCAGATTTCTCCTTGCTTTCATTCTCTTCTGCCATGTCTGCCATTATTATAATTAAAGACGATCAACAGCCAGAAAATTCAGAGACAAGCCAAGCTTTGTTCACATCACACACGGAATCACCGAAAAAGACATATAGCGCCACCACGCGGCGTACGAGGTGAGGCTCTGTTCTTTTGCCTAGACTGATTTCCGGTCCACATAATCCACATACGACGTCGAATCGTGTGCGTATGTGGAATATGTGGTCCGGGAACCAGTTTACGTATGTTGTGCGAGCAACGTGTGGTGGCGCTGTTCTTTCCAGATTTGTCATCAAAGCAAACTTTTTTGCTCTTGCACTCGTCGCCAAAAAACTGCCAGAATGCAGGGATTGAGTCTGAAATCACTGAGAAATCACTATGCAGTGAGTGTCGGACTTTCGTCTCATAAATGTGCTGTGTAGGCTTAGGGGCTTTACAGTCTCACTTCGCCGGCCCGTCGCACTTGCCCCGGGCCGGCATTGCCATTGCATAAACCTATATCGACGTTCGCAATGCATCATGGTATTGGATGACAAAATAAACCTTATCGACGTTCTCAATGCATTATGGGATTGGATGACAAAATTGCCCGGCCAAATGTGCATAAACCTATGAGGCGGACACCAACTAGGCAACTTTTTTACTCATTTTCACGAAAACCAAAAAGAGTTCAAGAATCAACCTCCCACCACTTTATCTTTGACACATATCAAACATACTGACAAACATGTCCCGAAACAAAAATGTTGCAAATGCGAGAAATCATCGGGGATTTCCTTCGTAGTGGGGGAGTCCGTGTACCGCGCTCGCAGCTCGGTATGCGCAATGCAACACGCGCCGTATAGCCACGGCGTGGTTGGATTGAGTGTTCTGCACTGCGAGTCCATGCTACACGGACTCGCCAGCCACGAAGGGAATCCCCGATGATTTCTCGCATTTGCAACATTTTTGTTTCGGGACATGTTTGTCAGTATGTTTGATATATATTGAAGAAGTGGTGGGAGGTTGGTTCTTGAACTCTTTTTGGTTTTCGTGAAAATGAGCAAAACAGTTGCCGAGTTCGCGTCAGCCCCATAGGTTTATGCACAAATTGCCGGGCAATTTTGTCATCCAATACCATGATGCATTGCGAACGTCGATAAGGTTTATTGCCACTTCGCCCCATCAACACTTCGTCCCATTGTCACTTCGCCCTGCCACTTCGCTCCGCCACTTCACCCCATTGCCACTTTGCCCCGCCGCCATTTCAAAATGGCTTAGGAACTTTTTTCATCGTCGTAGCGAGATTCACAACTTCCGCCGCAAGCGACGCCCTTCACAATAAACGGATGTAATGGCATGCACAAATTGCGGCCGCTTCACCGACATCCGGGAACTTGCGCGATTTCCCTGTTTATTTCTATGAAGAATTAGTGGCGAGGGTGTATGTATTTATACCGTAAGCAAAATAATGGAAAAAGAAATTGGATATATCGCTATCGTTCACAATAACATCAGTTATCATGGTTGTGATCAGACTGAAATATCGTCAGGAGATGGGGCGATGTTACTCCTAGAATCAGAGGTTCCCTTTGATAGACGCGGTCAGAGTACACACTACGTCTTTTCATGCTCAAATGCGACATGTACATGTAGGTCTACTCTATGATCGATTGCACAGTGTGGCGCGCTAAAAAAACCAAAAACACAAAAAGAAATCCGTTTACCGGTACTGGTCGCCACTTTTGATGACTTAATAAGTTAATGACCAACAAAACTGAATATTTTGAAGGAAAGTAATTTTAGGAGTGAAAAACATTAAACAATTTCCTTAAAAAAACATTTTCTGCCCAGTTCCATAGACTTAACACATGGTGTCTCAGTGGCGACCGTTAAACTGAATTTATACCCAAAAAAAATTCCTATAAAGTTAAGACCAAAAAACAATTAATACTTTTTATTCTTGTATGTAAACGTAAACATTTTGACAAAAGTGCAATTTTTGTTCTTGCGCACAATTTCAACAACCACTGAATAACAACAACCACTCATTGTGTGCGTAAGAACTCTGTGCACTCATCACTTTTTAAGTGACAAAAATCAGAAAAGTGTTTTTTGAGTTACGCCAAAAAGTATCAGACGGGAACTTACTTTTTTGGTTCGATGTATTTCCTTTCATTTGCGGGAACAAAACAGGTTTTGCGATGCTGTTTGCCGGGCAGATAATGGGCTGAATTATGCGGCGTGTGGGCAGCGCCAGCTCGCGCACTAACCGTGCACGTAAAAACGTAACGTAAACGTCGGCATAGTCACCAGGTCTGTGACCTCGCCACCCTATTCATCAGCCATTGTTCATCAATAGGGTGGCGAGGTGACGGACCTGGCGTTACTTCAATTTCGAGAACCGCGCCGTGCAAACTTTTCCCGTTGAACGCACAATGGTTTAGTTGGACAAGGGTCGAGTTGACTTCTCCGGTTAAACGCACAATGTTCTAGTTGGTACAATGGTCCAGTTGGTTCAAGTCAAGTTGAAGTTGGCAAATGGTCGAGTTGACCTGCACCCGAAATAACAATAAGCAGAAGCCTCCATGTCTTCACATCTCTATTCTTACTAATCATTCTTCGTTTTGTACAGATAATATAATATTATCAAATGAAAGGGAATATAAGCAAATGAAAGGAAATATATTTTGTGGTAAATTTTCGTGTTTGGTAGCAAATCTCTCACAACCGACTCGCGTGCTACAAAAAAAGAATAGTACGCATAAGAAGTTCAAGTAAGAAAATAAAATGAACTGCTATAAAAATTAGCTTTTACCATTTTTTCATTATGTATTATTAGTGAGTGCTACGTGTAATGGGTTGTCATTCTGCTTCATTTTCCTCCTCTGTAGCTGGTTCCCCTGTTTATCTCAGTGGGCGTCGGGGCAGTTTTTGCCACTTTCTACCTCGGTCGCTTGGTACTGAAAAACCCTGATGCAACGTAAGTACACTATGTGAGTACACTATGTGAGTACACTATGTGTAGTTCATTTTAAACGTATGTTTAAGAGTGGCCAAACCCACCTTTATTCCCTAAGTAATACACATCAAACAATTTGGAGTCTCCACTCACATTGCATGCCATGTATTCTTTATCGATATTACAGATGGGATAAGAAGAATAATCCACACCCATGGACAAAAATTAAGCCTGACGAGAATATAAAGGTATATGTTTCACTTGTACACAAAATCCATATATGAAGCATTGATGCATCTATGTAGCTAAAATTTCTTCAGGCTAGTTTACCAACATTCTTCCTTAGATATGTTACACTCTTATTCCACGAATCTGTAAAAAGTTATGGTTGTTTTTTCGTATACATTGAACAGAGATTTTAAGGAAGTTACCTCCTGGAATCAACACATAATGTAATTTTAAGATATACTTCCCACTTGCACTTTTGTCGCAAATGTTGCTTTTCTGTAGAAAAATCATGTTTTCTTTTTCAAAAATTGCCTTCAGTTAGTGCACAAGATAACTATTTACGCGCGCGCGCAGCACCCTCTGTTGTCGCGCTTACGCACAGACCGCTCGCCACGTCATCTTGTGCATTGCTTTATGCAGTAATTTTATCATTTATTTATCTCAGAAATGCAACATTTGCGACGGAAGTGTCAGTGGGAAGTATATCTTAGAATTGAATAAGCTATCGATTCCAATATATAAATTCACCCAAATCCGTGTTCAATGTATATTAAAAGAAATCCCAAAATCCATATATGTGAAGCGTTGATGCATCTATGTAGCTAAAATTTCTTCAGGCTAGTTTACCAACATTCTTCCTTAGATATGTTACACTGTTATTCCACGAATCTGTAAGAAGATATATCTTGCAAATGATACATAGGGCCTTTAACAGAGCTACCAACCCTCATGGATTTTGGGGAAGACATCTGGGAAAACAACAGGTTCATTCTGTGACTCCAAGCACATCTAAAAAATCCCCAAGGTTGTTAATTAACAATCCAGGAGGGTTTATATCCATGTCAGGACTCACAAAATTAGTCATTTTCTGAAGAATCTTGTGTAAAATCCGGGAGGGTTGGCAGCTAGCTCTGCTTTAAGTAGCTTAACTGAGCATAACTGGAGAAACTGGTAGAAGAAAAGAAAATTATTTTATGAAAGAAAAAGAAATTTATTTTACTCTGTTAATTTTGTTCTCTCTTGCTTTTCCCCCCAGTTTTATGCCCCAGGAGGAATCGACTTCAAAAAACTGAAGTCAAATCGTCCAGAATTGTAAAACGCCAAACCTAACTTCCCACAACTCGCAATCCACGCATCAGCAATAGTTGACGTTTTTATTCTGACAATATGGAATGTTGAGTCAACTGTAGTTGAGAAAACCTGTACATAAAATAAAATGATTTAATAACGACAATAAAATTGTGAGCTGCTCTGGGAAAAAGTGACACTGCTTTCACAAAACTCAGTATGTCAAAATAAGTTTTATACAACTTGGGGGCCATTCAAAATAGTCAATGTTAAAAGATTTCGATCTTTTTTCGAAATTGTGGGTGGGAATAACTGAAAATCGAAAGTCGTGCTTTGCTTCCTCTGACCTCAGTGAATCTTGTTTCAATACCGTTATACCCAGCACGATATGGGACAAAGGGACTGAAAGGAATTCCTTTGATATTCCTCAGACGTTTCAGACACAATGGGGGAACAAAAGAAGGGGGCGTACCCTCTGCTGCGTGCTGCATATGAATACCGTACCTCAGCTCCTCACACGTGAGGGACGGAAATCAAGAGACAAATGCCTTTCCTTAGTCAACAATAAATGAAAACTAAAGTGAACCGGTTTGTTTACCTTCTACTGATGTTAATACACACACCTAGTTTATCACATGTTGAAATTGACTTTACAGTTTTATGCGGAGGTTTTTTTTATGCGTGAGGGACAGATAATCAATAATATTTTTACATGCATTTTCAACTATTTCTTGAAAATATGATGGCACAGTGTGCCCAGTCAAATTTATTCTGTTAATTTTTGAAATATGATTGTAAAATATGGACATTTCTTAACGATCGAGGTATTATTTTGATTAATTCAAGAAATGTTGAAATCTTCATGGAGTGTTTACCAGTTTTAGGTCACGCTCTTCATTCAAACTGCTCCTCTCCCTTTTATATGCTTCACAAAGTTTCTTTAAAAAATTCATTTACATGTAAATATTCTGTTTCCCTCCTGTATACATACAGTATCATCAACATTTATTCTGGATTCTAAAACAATGATAATACTGAGAAAAGGCATTGGACCTGAAAATTCCAACCTACACATTTGTCAAATAAAACTGCCAAGCGAGATGATGTGTGTCGCCTTTTCCCAGAGCAGGGCACATTTTATCTTGGGCCGAGAACTTTTCAAACTGATTTTTCCTTTTCTGATTTTTTTAAGTTATTGGAAGGATTTAAGTTTAGCTTGCTTTGTGATTTGAAGATTTTTGAACTCGTGGAAAATTAAGTTTACAGTGTTTCTAAAAAGCCTTACCTTTAGTTTAAGTATTTCATCTCTGGATTGTTACCTGTTTTTATTGCATGGGGTTTTCAAGGAAATTTACTGATATAAACTTAGACTGAAAATGTCTGAAAATTTTCAAAAATTTAAATTGAATTTCAAATCGGCATGAATTTGGTGGACGAGGTACTTACCATTTTCAATGAAAAATGTTACATTTTATTTCCCAATTAGAAAGTAAATTTTCACATACTGATGTCCCACGTTTATTTTGATGAATTCTGTTTGTAATGCATTATGAAAATGTGGAGTTGTGTGAACTGTGAACATATGCTAACATGTGATCTCCAATAGTTTCTGGAGCCGATTTCACAAAAAGTGTACGGTAGTTTCTGCAATGCATTGTACTTTTGTGTAATTATTACGAGATTTTTGCACAGCTTACACAATAAACAAATTGTGTAAGCACACTTGTACAACTGCATAAGGTTTTGTAAAATCGGCTTGCGGTGTAGGCCTACTAGGCACCATATTAGCCCAGGTTGGACGTCATCTTTCATTGCATTACGAGTGACGTCCAGGTTACGATGTCTCTACATAAAACGACTGAAACTTGCACATACTTTTTTGAGCTAGTTTATCTTTTAATGAACGTCAAATTTATGTCCATATAACCTTGGCGTTGTCATTTACAGGAACGGGAGGTTTAAAAGTCATGTACACTAAATTTAATGAAAATATGCTGGAATTTAAAGCACAACCTAACGTTAAATTCCACGGAAACAAACGGAAGCTGTTGTGGCATCACGCGTTGTCAAGTTTGGATATGCAGTATGCGGTAAGGAGTCCAACCTGGGCTAGGCACCATGCATGATACTTGAGTTCAGTGCATAATTTTTGTCACATGTACATATCTTAGGTCGTGTTTTGGAAATGAGTTTGCGGACACATTATAAATATGGTCATAGCTTTTTCAAACAAATCTCGCTTTAAAATGTTGATCCGAAAAAAAAAATGTTCATGTAGCACAAACTGTATTCACTTCAGCTGAATCGAAGGCATTCTACTTGTATTTAGTGTTTTTAGATTCAAGTCAAAACGCACAAGAGTAAAAAAAAAGCACAGTATCATTGTGTCGCTACAGGGTTAGTAAGTCGCATGCACAAAGTTGAATACAATATTCATCATCTCAACTGCGAAATAAGTGTCCATGATTTGATAACCATTTGTTCTGATGGGTGCAGATTTCAATATGTTCCTGTTAATGTGTAGATAGATGGTTTGACTCAAAATAAAAACGGCAGTACGGCCAATCAATTAAAATAGTTTGTGTATGCTGTTTCTCATCAGTGTTTTTTTTTTCATCATTTTCACAATGACACTTTTTTGGAAAGGGTATTTCTGAAAAATCACATGTATATTTCTGACATACATTCGCCAATGATTGGGATGCAATGACGGCCATAGCAAACATTTTTTTTTTTTTTTCCCAGGGACGATTTGAAAATCACGATCATTAAAATGTAAAGCTAATCGTCGGCACTCCCAATTTATAGGAGAAAATGGATTTTTAGATGGTCTAACGGACTCGACGTCTACAGTGCTACCATTTAGGAACAAATTATAATTTCCCAGGCATGCATAATTATATATAAATCAATAAAACTCATTCGGGGAATCGAGGACTTCCACGTCTCATTTTAATTTATTTCAAACTATTCACTGCATTTATACATATTAAATCTATAGACTGGTTACTGTTCATATTGCTTTGGTTTCACTAAGAGCATCACACATAAGTTAGGAGACATGAAAACCGCAGTGGCAACAAACAAAACATTTCCATTGTTTAAACTAATGTGTACATTCTCAATAACTGGGTCTAACCATTTGCTGGTAATCTGAAACGTGCACTGCTAAAACGCAGGGAAACGGTTCACTGGTATTAGTGTAGACCCAGTAACCTTGGCAACACACAAAAGGTGACACAGCAGCCGATTTCACGAAACCTTATTACGCACTGCGTAAGCCCGCTTGCACAACTTTTTATTGCGTAAGCTCCACAACATTCCTATGAATGGCATACGGGGGGCGTAAGTTGCACAAGCTACAAACATTTTCTTGAAATTGGCTGCCAGTATTATATAGGATGCCACCAATCTCTAACACGCTTCAAATGACAAAAGTCAAGACAAAATCTATGTAATTTGGTTATTCAATTTTAAATATAATGTGTGCTACATACATATTTTGATGGCAAGATTACATGCACTGTATGTGGGTCTTTCCACAGTAAAGGGGGAATTTGGCAACACAGACCATATTTTCGAGGAAATACCTTTGTCTGGTCTCAAAATAAAAGAAATAAGTTTAAGTTGTTCTGAAGAGATAACTTAGGCCCAAAAAAGGTTACAAATAGTGTGACATCATGCCTTTCTGACATCATGTCCAATATACGCTCGTAACCGGGATGGACACTTGTTAGGCCATCCCAGTTACGAGCATATTGGAAATTTGTACACGGGGTTTTTAGAAAGGCATGTTGTCACACTATTTGTAACCCTTTTTGTGCCTAAGTTATCTCTTCAGAACTGAAACTTATTTATTTTATTTTGAGACCAGACAAAGGTATTTTCTGCAAAATATGGTCTGTGTTGCCAAAATGGCCCCTTTACTGTGGAAAGACTCATATGCACAGTCTAACACACATCATTTGAAGACTCAACTCGGGCACAAACAAATGTGAAATATTAAGAATTTCAGACTGTCCAAGTTGGTTGCTTGAACCACACTCCAGTGAGAATTTTGGAGCTTGACTCAGAATTCGTCATGGACTTAGGAATATAGACCCTATTCACACGTTGGAATGGTTTAATCAGGCCTCCTGAATCACTTTGGTTGAATTGGAAAGGTGCAAGACTACTTTTGTGTTACCAAAATTGTGATCTGCTCTGTCTAGTCACATTACACATACACGTAAACATTTTGTATAATTGTTAGTGCTTTATCCAACTGTAATATTTGTAGTTCACATCAACATTTACACTCCTTTCGCAGTGGTTTGTGCGCTCCTAGTTCGTCTTCTCCAACCACTGCTCAACTTGGCAATGTATCCTGTGAAGCGCGTGCGTGACGTCACTCAAGACCAAGGCTGGATAACACTTGCCATGATTAGCCAGCTTCTGTCACATGGGGCCAATTTCACAAAACTCTTATCTTAGGATCGATCCTACATGTGGTATAGTGATAAGAAGAGTAACCCTTCTTAAAGGCCCAGTGGATCATTTGCAATGACCCCAAAAAGTAATCGACGAGTTTACAGGGGAAAAGTTCTGAAAGTAAAGATTGAATTAATAGCAACTACCCATTGAAAGGTTTTCGCTCAAAATGATATAATTTTACCAGAAAATAATCCGTAAAGATGAAATTATTTAGATCGTTTGCAAACGATCTACTTTTTTTTGGTTCGCATCTACGCGGTCCAAAATGCATGGGCGCTGTGTACTCCGTGTGCGTGTTCCAACGCGATGCATTTTTATGGATCGCGCGCACACGCAGTATGTGCGCCGCAGAGTGCATGACGCAAGCCACATAGTACCCGATCAACTGAGAACGAATATTTGAAACACCCCGCCAAGACCAGGAAAATGCATATGGATTTTCATGGTTTTTTAAAACGTGGTACATTTGACAAAGCTGAAACTTCTTCAGATGAGTTTGTTGATGTCTTTCTTTTGATTTATAATGGTTTTAGTCGCAGAATCGCTCAAAAACAGATCATCTACAGGGCCTTTAAGACGAATCTTGGCATTTTGTGAAATCGACCCCTGACAGCACGCGCAAGCCACTGCGAAAGGAGTGTAATCAACATTAGGCGTGGATTAAATTTCTATTAAATTCAAATTTAAACACAAATTTAAAAATTTAAAAAAACTGAACTGAATTAGGATTCAAAGCGATTCAGTTTTAATTTTAATATTTTTCTTAATTTTAATCTTTCCCAGCGAGTTACAAAGCAAAATTTAAACTATGTGTGTAATATAACATGGGTATAGAATAATATACGTACAAGCGTGTATACTTGTATAAAGAATTCAACTAATATTTCAGATTTATTGTAAAGGTTAAAACAATTCTTGATAAAATAAACAAATGCTGCCTATTGCATATTGTAAAATAATGTAAAATCCGAGTTGTCTTAACTCAACTGACAATTTTTTTGTCATTAATTCTGGTACATGTACTAAGTATGATTCAGTTATTTTTACAAGTACCACAATGCTGTGAACTTCATAGCATTATATGTGACCGACTCTGGCAAAACCCGACGCTTCTCGGCATTTCCCATTACGTGATATGGGCCCACAACCTTAAAAAATGGCCTCTGGGACCAACTTGAAAATTTGGCAGAATCAACATCGGATACATTCAAGATTTGTTTTGTTGTTTGAACTGTCTCAAAATTCCTCATATTATTGACAAAAAAATTAAATAATCAACTAGTTTGTCAAACTTTAAAGACCAATAGCTCCATTTCAATTTTCACTTTTTCTGATCTGTCCTACTTTAATTGGTCATAACTTCGCCAAAAATTATCAGAATTTTCTCAAACATGTTTTAAAAGATACCTTTTTGTATGCACACTAAGCTGATACCAAAACTTAAATTTTGAATTTTTATCACAAGTGTTGGGTTTTGCTGGAGCCGGTCACATATATGCGGTCAAATATTACAAAATCCCTTGTTTTGGGTTTTTTTGGGTGAACTTTTGGGGTTAGCAAGTCATCTGATAGTATGATGAAATGACAAAATCAGTGTACATAATGTAAACGTTTCTGCAAATTTAAACTTTTTTTCTTCAAAATAGTTAATCAGCTGGTTAAAACTGTGAACAAATTTTTAGACTACACAAGCCTCTTCCACATGACATTTCTTTTGCACAAAATGTACTATACGATAACATTAAATTATTTGTTAAAGGTAAACATGTAAAATATACACATACTAATTTCATGGCAGGTTTGTCAATATGCACATGTATCTATTTGAGCTTGGCAAATATTATAAAATAAACATGTTACAGTTTGTGCGGTATTGTACTGGCAACAAGAAGTGCAATTTATTAGTTGGAAGAAATTCCGACCACACCACGCCCTCCCAAATAAATAAATAAACAAATTGTCACCGTCAGGTTAAAGGCACAGGCTCGTCAGCAATGCGCGCGCGCCAAATTCTTGCCATGAAATACGCAGCTCCATAGCAAAGGCATGGAGCTGCGTATTTCAAGGCACGAATTTGGCGCGTGCGCATTGCTGACGAGCCTGTGCCTTTAACTTGTATATTTTTAAAAAAATCAAAACTCGCCTTGTCCCATAAATTTTTTATTTTATTTTCAAGATAGTTTGCATAGTTTCTTCTCAAGTGACCCGTTCTACTAAAATGAGTCCGCGTTTTTGGCAAGCATAACAAGAAATCAGCAGTAGATCCAGGCTCATTAAATTATATAATACAACAGAAATTCAAATTGATACCTGGATTCCTCCTGGATTTTTCTGGTGCTGCCCAGAATTTCCATTGTATTTTTGCATTTCAATGAGCATGGATCTGCCACTGATTTTTAAACTCCTAAAAAAAAGTTCTGAAACTCAAGTTTGACTTATGATTACCAAGTCATTTTCCTTGAAATTGGTATCATTGGAAAGCCCTGTTATTCCTCTTTACAGTTATGTTACAATTTGTTACAATTAAGCAACTAGGGGATGTGCAGCACAGCTGAAAATGCATTACTATTGTCAAAAAGTGTATGACACCCATCCCCCAAGCAAAGGGGAATGCACTGTGTGACAACAACAGTGAATTTTGTGACATTTCACTTTACACCCACGCCCATATTGAGCTGTGCTGCACATCCCCCAATTGCTTAAAAAATGACACATCATTGTAAAGAGGAATAACAGGGCTTTCCAATGATACCAAATCCAAGGAAAATGATTTGGCAACAAGAGAAATTGTCAGTTAAACTTGAGTTTCCGAATTTTTTTAAATTTTAGTTATGCTCGCAAAACTTGACTCGGGCTGTATGACATTTGACCTCATTTTCATATGATGTAAAGTCACAAGCACTCATTTTGCAGTTTGCTGTAAGCACAGTTATGAAATGCAGGTTACATGCTCCCACTGTGGCAAGTTTTATGGCTCCCAATACTGGCTGCAACGGCACAGTGACTGCATACTCATGAATAAGGAGAATTGTACTAAACACAAAACTTTAGAGCCAAATTTCTTCAAAATAGTGTTTCTTGACTTGTGGACTTTGATTTAGCATAACACCCTTTAGGCTAAAGTAACACATTCCCGGTTTTACGTCCCAGTGGCGCTACGATTGGACATTGTAGTTTATCCTAGTTGGACCGTACTCAAACCTAGTGACCCGTAGTCAATCCTTACAAACCGTCTCCAATCGGGAACATGTCCCGGTGGAGTTTTGCATGCAATACTATGGCAAGATCAACTGGGAAGAAATTAAAATTGTAGTGAAACCTAGCAGGACTGTATTACATCCCTAGTGGACCCTAGGGTTGCTGGAATAGCCGTAGTGGTCTGTATAGGCTCCGTTGGGGCCCCTAGTGCTGCCTTGCACAATCCTATTGAAGCCGGGACACTGCTGTTGCTTCTTGGTGCATTACACTAGCCCTTAACACGTTGACTGCCGAGCATACATGTAGTTTCACAGGGCATTGCCAATTTCTACGAGTATACTCGTAGTGGCAGAATCGGGTACACGTGTTACTACGAGTATACTCGTAGTTGGCAGTCAACGTGTTAATTAGACTTCCCAACTCCCTTCCCAACATTCCTTGGTAAGGTTGTGAATCAGAAATTCATGTCGTTTTAAAGCCAAAATCGTGTTCGACCCTTGCAGAGGGACATGTACCAGGGCCAACTGGGACGCAAAACCAGGAATGTGTGACAGGGCCCTAAGGAAAGTCAAATGAAGGTGATTGAGGTGTAACTTAAAATGTACTCTGTTCAGAAATGCATGAACTAACAAACTTAATTTTTCAACTTAACAGCCGCCTATCGTTACACATCTTCACAGCCATTTAATGTTAGAGAATTATTTGACACAACAATGTACTATTTGAAAGACCTATCAACACATCAAACACCACTGCATTTTTGCCATAACACATGCTTCGCAATATCAGAACACATAATTGATTCTCTAAATAGAACACAACATTTTCATGTACTATTTTTATAAACAGTAATACAGTGGTGGTAGGGGATGCTATAATGTGCATTTCACAAAGGATTACCACACAACCTTTTACGTCTGATCGTATTATGTTTTCCCTTGCTTTCAAGCAGTGAAATACTGGATGGGTATACTTTTTATTACAATCTAATTACTGTATATACAACAACTTTCTATGACCCTAGTTTTTCCCGACCAATTTTTCCTCGCCTCTGGGCCAATTTCAAGGAGCTGTACATGTTCTAACAGATGCTCTGGCTATTTCATGGAGACCGTAACCTTAAAGGCCCTGTAGATGATCTGTTTTTGAGCGATTCTGCGAATAAAACCATTATAAATCAAACGAAAGACATCAACAAACTCATCCGAAGAAATTTCAGCTTTGTCAAATGTACCACATGAAAATCCATATGCATTTTCCTGGTCTTGGCGGGGTGTTTCAAATATTCATTCTCAGTTGATCTGGTACTATGTGGCTTACGTCATGCACTCTGTGGCGCACATCATATACTGCGTGTGCATGCGCACGATCCATAAAAATGCATTGCGTTGGAACACGCACGCGGAGTACACAGCGCCTATGCATTTTGGACCGCGTAGATGCGAACCAAAAATAAGTAAATAGTTTGCAAATGATCTAAATAGTTTCATCTTTACGGAATATTTTCTGGTAAAATTATATCATTTTGGGCGGAAACCTTTCATTGGGTAGTTGCTATTAATTCAATCTTCAGAACTTTTCCCCTGTAAACTCGTCGATTACCTTTTGGGGTCATTGCAAATGATACACTGGGCCTTTAAGTACTGCTAAACATTTGCCAGCTTCAGAGGCAAAATTGGTTACACACTTGTGATACAACAATGCCCATTTCCAAGCACGCGCATACTTAAGAACGCCGCGGCCGTGAAATAGCAGTAATGTTGGCACAACCTTTCTGCCACAGTAAGCACACATTTTCAGCTTGGGCTTAAGCACCATGAAATTGGTCCCTGGTTGCAAAATGGGTGCGTTACCTATGAAGCAATAATGCTTGCTAGATGCTTAGCATTTCGCATTACAAATCTGCTTCGTCAAATTAAGCGATCTCTTTCTTGAAATGAAGCTATTTTGCTTCATCAAATGAAGTTCTCCTAATCTTCGTCGAATGATTGTAATGCCATTTTCATTAAGTGTAATAGGTCCAAAAACCCTTTGTTTCGGACATACTCATTGGATGTACATGTAGCACACTTATTGAGAATAGCATTTACCGATAATTTAAAAAAAAAAATTCTCCAAGAATTACACTTTCATCAACAATGCTTGAAGAACGTGTTAAAATAAAACAACCTATATATCATATGTGAGCATAACAAGCCATCAAAGTCTCTGTAATGTAAATATGAATTTCTGGATGTATTCAATTATATATTTTTTTCACTGATATATCATTTGAAAGCTGAAAAATTTGGCAAACCAAGAAAATGGTCAATATTCAAATTTTGTTTTGGTCAAATCATCATTGTACACAGACAATTCTCTGGCAGAGTGTGACGTCAATTTCCGCGCAGATGTCTTTACTTTTTTGACAACGGTTCACGCTACTTGCATGGCAACGTGTTTCTCCATTCGTTTTGCACAGAAGCCACCAGGGGAACATTTTCTGTACAGTTTTTCTGTTACAAACATCACAAAATAAGGAGGCAGGATAGTGTCCTTATTTTCTAATATTTTCTTCTAAAATAATAATAGAAAAATACACTGTGCGCAAACACAATGGATGTAAAAGGCGAGTGTGAACCAGTAACCATTTACGGTCCTGCGCTCGCAGTGTGACGTCACGACTCCGTCAGCGAATATATCTTTAAAGTGTTGCACACCACTTACCTGTATGCAAATTGGTCAATATTATTTAGGGTTTTGTTTTGCCCTACCGGACGTAACTTGGTAAGTACTGAATACCCGGTGCTTCCCCGAGGCTATGAGGGAAAACTTCATAGCATGCTTTGGTGGGACTCGAACCCTAATTCACATTCTCGTGTCAGTTGTGGTACCTGCTGCTAAATGTTTAAAACCGGCTGCTCCGGTTGCTCAACACCGGCTAGCTCGGTGGTCAAGTGGTTAAGACGTTTGCCTAATATGATGTTTTTAAGCATGTTCTCGGGAAAAGCATATGGTATACATCATGTACATGTAGTGCATATACCGCGTCATGTCTCGGGAAAGCACTGAGTATACAGTGCGAACCAAGTTACGTTGGGTAGAGCAAAAACAAACCCTAATTGAAATTCAATCTCCTGGACGCAAGCTAAATAACTCTCACAAATTTATCAACATACCTGCGTGGTGCTAAATACATGCATTTAATTTGCAGTAGGAGCCGGGAGCCGGGGCATACAATAAGTTATCAACCATTCATACATACTGACAATGTCTTATGCACAAAGAATGCAAATACGCACAGAAATGAGTATATGTTGCTAGCCCATTAAGGAAACAAAGGTTAATTTGCACACACAATACCAATTATGCAAAAAGGTCAACGCACCTTCACGAAACTACTAAAGCTGCAATGGGCCGGGACATGCACCAAATGTCGCACATTGACGACATTTTATGCGTAGAGGATGCGCATGGTATTGGTGAAGCCCGATCCAGAGCGCCACCCAGTGACGACGACCAGTGGGGCGCCCTCTTTGAAGAAGCCGCGATTGAGTCCCGTGTCGATGGCAAACTTGATGCGACGATCGATGTCGTCCTGCCAGTTATCGCTGGGCGGTTCTTTGTACAGGCATGGGAAGCAGCCGCGCGACAGGTGGATTTTGCGTCCGACTTCCGCATTGCGGGTGACCATAAGGATGGGCGAGAGAGGACGGAAACGGGAGACCATTCGCGCAGATCTGTGCGATACAAAACAAAAGAGCAAATTTAACGATGTGCGACACTTGTTTACAACTAAAGTGCCATCTATTAAAATTATGCCTGCTGTTGTGCGCACGCATCATGCTTTGCATAAATTTGTTCAGGTAATGATTTTAAAGGTCACAGTTCACAGCCGATCTGACTGGTGAGCTAATATCTAATCCAAATTTACGCACAGCATGATGCGCATGCACAGCAATAGCCACACCTTAAAGGCCCAGTGGATCATTTGCAATGACCCCAAAAAGTAATCGACGAGTTTACAGGGGAAAAGTTATGAAAGTAAAGAGTTAATTAATAGCAACTATCCATTGAAAGGTTTTCGCTCAAAATGATATAATTTTACCAGAAAATAATCCGTAAAGATGAAATTATTTAGATCGTTTGCAAACGATTTACTTATTTTTGGTTCGCATCTACGCGGTCCAAAATGCATGGGCGCTGTGTACTCCGTGTGCGTGTTCCAACGCGATGCATTTTTATGGATCTCGCGCACACGCAGTATGTGCGCCACAGAGTGCATGACGCAAGCCACATATAGTACCCGATCAACTGAGAACGAATATTTGAAACACACCGCCAAGACCAGGAAAATGCATATGGATTTTCATGGTTTTTTTAAACGTGGTACATTTGACAAAGCTGAAATTTCTTCGGATGAGTTTGTTGATGTCTTTCTTTTGATTTATAATGGTTTTATTCGCAGAATCGCTCAAAAACAGATCATCTACAGGGCCTTTAAGACTGGATGCACACTGAGCCTATTCGTGCATTAAAGGGCCTGTGACATGCTGAACAACTTTGTGCCTAAGCTTTGCTTCATAATGACGGATTACTTGTTCAGCAAGACATACTATTGTTCGTTTGGATGTAAAATCAATAAAAGGTGGCCCTTTTCAACTTTGAATATTTCATTGCAATAAATCACAGACAGAGGGCGCAGTTGTGAGTGCATCACGTAAGGAAGACAGAAGAGAAAAGTTAAGAAAAAACATAAAACTTCAAGTTGGACTTGTGGCAAATTGCTGCAGTTTCTACCCCAAGTTTTGTCATGGCTTACAGCAGGCAACATGTAAAACAAACTCAAACAGCCATGGATTACAAAAGTTTCAGGAAAATTGAGAAAAAAAGTGAAATCTTTTGTGCACAGTTGAATGTGATTTTCCTGTGTTTGCCTCTTGTGACATCGTGACCTTGGTCATGAATATGCATATTTGCATTATCATAAAAACTAAAAACCTTTGTTCTAACCCCCAAAGCAAGCTCCAAATAGGATTTTTATGACTTTAACTCAATAGAGTGGTTTTAAAGCATAGATTTCATTGATAAAAATCCTAAATAAGGGGCCCTTTAATGAACGTAAATTTGGCGCACATCGCTTTGCGAAAAATCGGCGTGGCGGGAATTTTGAGTAAAATGAACCACTAAAAATTACAATCACAAACACTTTTCACCCAAGATAATTCTATGATATTCAGTGCATCTGTTTACTCCAAATCCCCAAACCCCTTTCTCAAGACGACACATACCAAATTTATGAGTATTAAAGCGTGACAAGGCTTAGTGTGAACTGTCTTTGAAAATAAGTGCAATATAATTTAATTGTCTGTCTGTTCATTTTAAAAGCAAAAACTTCAGTATATAAAATTAGTTTCTTTTTCAGGACAATATGAGGTCCTCAGCTGAAACACACATTCATACCTCTTATTGGCGGAGAGCATGTCACATGTTGGGTTGTTTGTTGGGGTGTTTGTTGGGGTGTTTGTTTGTTTGTTTTTATTTGACAATCTCGGATATTACTTACAAAAACAACATACATACAGTACAATAAATTAAATTGAACACATAAAAAACAAATACAAGTATCCGAGACACTGTCGAGGATAACACAAAAAAGCTTATTGGTTGTCATAAAGCTTTAATACATGGGTGGTCATAAAATGGATGATAAAGGCCTGGTTCGTTTTAAACACTTTCTAATCTAGCCCTAGTCAGTTAGTTTTACAGCGTATGAAAAACGTGCAGGTACACAGAAAACATGCATGCGTGTCCGCCATGAGACAACCCGTTTGCATGTGCATACAAGGCGCGTGCATACAAGGCGAGTGCAGTGTAAAAAAGTAATAAAACGGCAAGGTTTACTTTTGAACAGGGATGCCAGTGGCATTACCTTCAGGGCCGGAAAAAAAATTCCACTATCATAACTGCATGTATGTCATAGAGTGCCTTACGGCTTATACAACTCTATGATGTATCATGTACATACGTACGAACGTGTAGACATCGACTTGCCAGCACATGTACAGTATGTACATGTACATTGACAGTGTGCAATGTCACCACTGCTGTATGGATACAGCGCCCTCTATAGTCTATGTACTTCTGATTAATAGTCTGGTTTCGTGGTACTTTAGCCGTGAATGATTATGGCCGGGATACAGACATACTGCATGTGTGCAAATCATGTACATAGGCTGTACATACATGACATAGGGCATTTCCGGACATCGTTGATCAGTAAGTGAGACAATTTTCAACGTTTTTTGGACTTGAAGAGTTGAAAATAATATCTCCGGCCTTTATTTTTCCGGCCTGGAAAAAAGGCTTTGCCGGATTTCTTTTTCCAAAATAAGAAAAAGCCGGAATTCCGGCTATAGCCGGAAGACTGGCATCCCTGTTTTGAAGAATTTTACTAATTTACACAAAAAGGTATATTTTGGGCTTATTGGCTCAGGCCATTATCAGCATTTAGGTCCCTAGCCAGGCATAAATGTACTGTTTAAAGGCCCAGTGTATCATTTGCAATGACCCCAAAAAGTAATCGACGAGTTTACAGGGGAAAGTTCTTAAAGTAAAGATTGAATTAATAGCAACTACCCAATGAAAGGTTTCCGCTCAAAATGATATAATTTTACCAGGAAATAATCCGTAAAGATGAAATTATTTAGATCATTTGCAAACGATTTACTTATTTTTGGTTTGCATCTACGCGGTCCAAAATGCATGGGCCCTGTCAGTGTTCTCCAACTCTAAAATTTAAAGCATGGCGGCAGGGTACCGAACATGATTGTACATGTATGCACATGTATATACACATGTAAATATATATGAAAATACATGTATATACATGGTCATACATGTAAACATACATGAACATATACATGAAAACGTGTATGCACGTGCATGTGGAAGGAAAAGTATCCAAAAAAATGGGGTAGGAAAAACTTCTTTTTTTTTATCTCGGCAAACTGCCGGCGGTCAAATTTAGTTTTGACTAAAATACAGTTTAATTTTTAATACCTGGTAAGTAGGCCTACACTGTATGTACCTTATTATGAACGTGGATAATTAAAAGAATATTAAAACATGATCATCGGAAACGAAGACGAGCCAACAAATAACATGTTTTCCACGGCTTCACGATCAACGGAGCTTTGCGATCGCCGGACCGTCACGCACAAGACATGACACGGTAAGCAGGTAAGCTAGATTGTGCATGGCTGCATGTCACATGGCTGGGCGACTAGACTTGCACGAGTCCATGCTGCGCTTTGCGACTGGCTATTTTAAATGCGCGATTCTTTTAGTTTTATTCAACATTTTTATAAGTTATTTTTTTATATTTTTATGTTACCTATCTTCACATTTAAATAAAAATAGCAGTGCGGTGGATTTTACTTATTCAGCTTTCTATTTCGTAAAAAAACCCGGTTAAAAACTAAATTGTTGAACCTCGGCCTAAAGAGGGCGCCCTTCCATTCTAGATTCTGCTAGCTTTATGTAGCTAGCTAGATGGCTAGCGCTGCTGCGCCGGCCGTACATACGTTACTACCTCCATGGTTACACCATAGAGCAAGGAACAGATGGTTACACCGTACCGCGTAGGTAAGGTAGGCAAAAGGTTCATTTTATAATGAGCTTTGAAAATCAAGCACTCATTGTTTCTGAGTTATGTCTGCTTTGGGTAAAGTCTTGTAAAGTCAACAATTTTAAAGCTTGGCGGCATGGTTTTAAAGCTTGGCAGCATGGTTTTAAAGCTTGGCGGCGACTTCTAAAGCATGGCGGGCGCCGCGGAAAGGATGGCGGGCCACCAAGCTTGTTCTACATGTTGGAGAACACTGCCTGTGTTCCAACGCGATGCATTTTTATGGATCGCGCGCAGACGCAGTATATGATGTGCGCCACAGAGTGCATGACGCAATATTTGAAACACCCCGCCAAGACCAGGAAAACGCATATGGATTTTCATGTTTTTTTAAAACGTGGTACATTTGTCAAAGATGAAATTTCTTCAGATGAGTTTGTTGATGTCTTTCTTTTGATTTATAATGGTTTTATTCGCAGAATCGCTCAAAAACAGATCATCTACAGGGCCTTTAAGATCGGCCACCCACACCTTTACTGCGTTAACAAAAGGTTTTTACCTTCCAGTCTTCGAGAGCACAATTATAGCCCCAGCCAGACACTTGAAGGATGCCTCTACAGCAGCAATGGCCACAGTCAGTGCAGCACCAGTGGGCATTTCAGCATAGCGGGCAAGATCCTGAAATGTCTGCTGATGGAACACGGCGGACTCCGCTTCACGAGCAATCTGAAAACAAGCCAATCTCAAACTTACTCATTTGACACTTTATTCCAATTTGTAGCACTTTGGTTTGTATTCAGGTATAGACCGTATCGAATAGCCGCCATTTCGTGCATCCTGAGCAGGGCTTGGCCTTAACTTTTTCTGAGAGTAGCCCACTGGGCTAGTAAATTGTGTTTTTTACTAGCCCGCAGAAATATTTACTAGCCCATGAAATGTTTGAAAAAAATGAAAAAAAAAGCATTAAAATATTGACTAGCACTGTCTACTGAGAAAGTTGATTTTTGTTCATCCCCCCATGGCTAGAAATCACTATCGCTGGTAGTGGAGTCGGGATGTTCTTCCTCCTCTTCTTCAGTCCTTCATTTTTAAAAAAGTCAGGAGAGCCCTAAATTGCTCTTCTGAGATAATCGAGGAGAGCTAATAGCTCTCCTAATAAAAAAAAAAGTTCCTTAAAATCTTTGAAAACACACTGTATATAGACTTTTGGGGAAAAATCAAATGTTTAGCCTGTTTGGGGCCGAGTCAGTCTGGGGCCGAGTTTGTACACAAGGCAATGGGGGCCGAGTTGGTCTGGGGCCGAGTTTGTACACAAGGCAATTGGGGCCGAGTCAGTCTGGGTACGAGTTTGTACACAAGGCAATTGGGGCCGAGTCAGTCTGGGGCCGAGTTTGTACACAAGGCAAAGGGGGCCGAGTTGGTCTGGGGCCGAGTTTGGGGCCGAGCCAGTCTGGGACCGCAGTCGGATACCAGATGCATGTATGTCTATGCACGTATATTGCACACAAGCTGTGTTGGACACAAAGCAGACCCAAGCTAGCTGTGGCCGTGTGTTGCACGTGGAAAAATGCAATGCGCAATCATCGTTTGCATGCCGCAAAAGGTAAAGCTTTGAAGAGTTCGTTTTATTTTCAATAATCACATCTGGAAAACAAGGAACGTGCACATGTTTAAAGTAGCCCGCCGGGCAAGTTGAAAAGTGGATTTTACTTGCCCACAGCAGTTTTTACTAGACAATGTACGCCGGGCTAGCATTAAGGTCGAGCCCTGCTGAGATCTCAGGGAATTTCCACTCTGCAAAGCGACGTAACAATACCCTGAGGAAATCCACGCAAATCTGTGGAGTGAGCCGGCTGTTGTCTTGAACCAACTCACGCCCGAGTCATTTTGATGTAATTTAATCAATTCGGTCATGTTATGCCGAAAAGAAACGATTTCTATACTTTCCAGAAATTGTATTGGGTTCCGTTCCTTATGACTGTCCCATTCCTACCAAACTTTCAAACGACGATCTTAATTTACTCCGCAGTTTTTAAAATTAATAACAGGGATGCATGCTGACGAATGTAATGGAACGGATTCCTCAGTATCCTTTAAATAGCAGCCAATCGCCGACGCGGACAACAGCCAGCATTACCAAGTACATGTATCACATGCATGCACGGTGTTTACAATCTGCGCGCGTTACATTTGAATGCCTGCAATCATGCTGCAATGCACTGCCAAGCGTCCTGATTGGTCCAGCAGAGGCGACAAGATTTCTGTCGCTTGTTCCACCGCGAAATGGGGCCTGTACGCAGGAGTTAGGGAGTGCGTTAAAGGGGCACTGTTGCAAGAGGATGATTTCGTGGGGCAGTTTCTTTGTTCCTTGAGGACATGCATGGTTGCACATATTGTGCTTCCATTGTTGGACGGTTTGAGTAACAAAAGGTGCCCCACGAAATGGCGGCTATTCGATACGGTCTATTATACTATATGTAATTATAATATAGGTTTTCTCGTTCAGTTTTAACAAAGTATCTCCCAAATTCGTGTCAGATGCACTCGTTTTAGCGCAAATTTGAATGCAGTTTGGGATCATCCTTCAATTATTTAAAGAGAGCATTCAATCTTGTTTTTCGAGCACGAAATCGGGAAAATTCCGCACTCAAATTTAAAACTACGCGCACTCATTTTGAAATACCAGCAAAAATCATTCAAATTTACCCAAGCCCCCAGCTTGTGCTAAATTGAATGAAGATTCAATGCTTTGTATTTGAATGACGCAAATTCTAATCTGGATGTCTTAGCGAACAAATGTAAATGTCTGTTAAATGAAATTGAATAACGTGCATAGGAATAAGAACCAGAGAAATTGCGTCCTGATCAAAATCGCTTGAATACGTACTTCCACAAACGAAATCGAATGCATTTCTGATGAATTTGAGAGAGAAAACCTACAGTAAAAAAAACACCAAATACAATAAACTTAATGGACGTAATAGACCTTTATCACGGTGCATCCATCTTTGTCTTGTTTCCCAAAGTTAGTAACGGGTATGATCATGCGTCTGCGCGATAGTGCGTGTAATCTCCCGTTGAGAATCACTTTCCACGCTCTCTTGATCGCGCAACACCTGTGCCATTGTGATGCACACAATGAACAATTTCAAAACGGTACCAAACTATTTTTTTTTGCAAGCCTCGCTTTGGTTATGTTCATTTTAATAGGAGAAAAAGGAAGATGGCTGCGCCGTGATAAAGGTCTATTTACCCTTGGATTCACAATGTAGTATATATACATTGTAGCATATTCTAGCCTGCCATTTGGCAGTGGCAAGCTCCGTGGTTGGGTAGTTAAGACGTCTCCTAGTATGGAACATTTCGAGGAATTAGGTCCCACGTGAACATGTTATGAGTTTCGGTATAAATACCATACAAATTCGTTCCTAATTCTTTCTGATATGACATGATGTCTCAAAAAGTGTAAATTTGGCGAGGGAACATAATTTTAGCACTGAGAAAAGTTTAAGTTTTTCTTTGAAAACACAAGATTTTTATGTAATTTTTATGTCATGCAATAGTGCATGAGTCTTAACTTGCGAATGTGTACATGCTATTTCAACCCCCCCCCCCCCCCCCCCCCCCCCCCCCCGAGTTTTTAGCCTATTCACAAAAAAGCACCTAGTGTACAGTGCACAGACTGCATTGTGTATGGACCGACACAATAATCCCTTTTTTTTACAAAAATTACCATATTAACATTTTAAGAGAAATAGGGTAAATGTAAAAATGGGTTGAATGCTTACCTTATGCATCATTGCGCAGGATTCTGTAGGGTAAGCACCCTTAGCAGTTTCCCCCGACAGCATGATACAGTCTGCACCATCTAGCACTGCATTAGCTACGTCACTGGTCTCTGCACGGGTTGGCCGTGGGTTATGCACCATGCTCTCCAGCATCTAGACAAATGGAAACATCATCTTGGAATTTAAACAACTCACAACAAGTTAGAGATATTGTGGGGTGTAGGGAGATATTTTATTGAGGCTATGGATTCCGCTTGAATGATTTTGTATATAATTAGACAATGCATAGTTCCGACCTCTCAATCAAGCCGAACCTGCCGACCAATCACAACAGAGCTAGCAGACGGCGCCCACATAGGTCAAAGTTATGCAATCATCACACAATCACACGATTTTCTGCCCATACAGTTTGTATGTTGTATGCGCCAGTGACCGGGCGGTTCGCTGTTCAAAAGTAGGAAAGCGCATTTTTATGATTATGTCTCATCCCTGCATTACTAGCCCTTCGCTCAGTGTGTGCTATGGTAACTGTCGACCCTAAAACATAAATACCTTTGAGTTTTTTCAAATAAATCTGTCATTTGTGAAAACAGTCATTTGGAAAAACAATTTTCCAAAATTGAACCACACCAATATCCCTAACTTATTGTGAGTATTGTATACTATTCTTCTGAGCCATGGATTACCTGTGTAGCACAGATGACCGGCTTCCCGATTTTGTTGCAACGACTGATCATCATTTTCTGCGCCAAGAAGACTTTTTCGGCCGGAATCTCAATACCGAGATCCCCTCTTGCCACCATGATGCCATCGCTCGCTTCTAAAATCTCATCAAATCTGCAATGGACAAACGGGTGTATCTGAAATCTTGTTTTCAAATAACTCTAAAAAAATCTCTTTGTCAGTAAAGAAAGGGATTCTCAGGTTGCCAGTCATGAACGTGAAAAAGCATGCTGAGCGCACACCATTTCTTAAAGGGGCTGTGTCACGGTCGGCGCATGCACAGCAAAACTTGGAAAAGTTGGGCTAACTTTTTCAAGTTTCGTCGCTCGTGTTTTGCATATCCTTTTCAATCTCGGCCATCCCTTACAATTCTTTAGTAATTCTGGCAGTGGTGTACCGTATTTTCCTGCGGATAAGACGCGTCTTATCTGACTTTTTAGACCCCCAAAACGTCGGAGCGTCTTATCTTTCGGTGCGCCTTATCTGCTGACGATTGATTTTTTTGTTGATGATCACTGCGTATCCTATTTTAAAAAAAAATATAACAACCTTTTTGTTTTATTTCAGGAGAGTATGAAAAGCTTTGAAAACGTATGAAAACGTTTGAAAACGTATGAAAAGGATGGTTTCCAAAAGCAAAAACCACGAAAGAAGAACAAGAAAAGATCGTGGATGCGTCTTTTGTGTCCACTTATTCTAGAAGTGCCGACATTAACGGCTCCCCTTTGAGGGAATTCACTGCCCATTGATACTTGGGGAGTATTGTATTACATTGTCTGTGCTCTGTGGTGGTTTCTGTGATGTGCCGCTGCTGGCAGCTCAATGTAATACAATGTGATACAATGTGATACATTAAAAGAAGCTTTGGCCTAGTTTATTTGGTGTGCGTGTGATTATTTTTGATAAGCCTACTCAGTCTATAGTCTCTCAATTTCTCTCAAACTTTGCTGCTGATCGTGCATCAAACTTTGCAACCGGTCGTGTGATCGGAAATCTTGCAATTGGTTTGGCTGCATTTTGAGAAAGTTTGCCTGCATTTTTAGAATGTTTGCCCAAAAACCATGGAATTGATAAATAGGCAATGTAGAATATTTTCGAGAAAATGGGACAGAACTCGTCGCCTGGGCAGTTTGGTCGCCGGGAGTGCAGCCCAGCAAAGACCGAGAGAATGAATTGCGGACGCAAATTTGTTTTGGACGCTGGTTTACAGCATTTCTTCGTCATACCATGGTCATACAGACAGAAACCGACTGAGGACGGGTACATGTATCTGCATAAAACACGCCCAAAAGGTAAGCAGGAAACAGCTTTTTCACAGAATATGTCCCATAACAAAAGCCCAACTTTTCGTCATCAAATGAGGGCGCCATTTCAAGCCCAGCTGCATGCATGACAGCGAGCGCTAAATTACCGCAAATGATTGGAGGTGTTATTACGGGTTGTATGTAAAAAGCTTCCCTATTGGTTGTCGGTCTGTGCATGGTCTGCGTGAAGCAGCCAATGAGTGCCTTCGGGGCCGAGCTTACCATATCGGCATTCGGCAACTTTAAAGGCGACAATAACAAAAGCAGCAGTCGTGTCAAGATGGTCAGGGTGCGTGCGATGGTGATTGAATATTTGGTTGTACAGTTAAGTTAGGCAAGCTGCGAACTCTTTCGTGAGATCGGCTGCAGTACCTACAATGTCATGTCAAGTTCTGTGCCACTGTCCTTTGTGGTTTTAGTTTAGGCCTATTCGGGAATCGGATGGGACCGAACGCATGACAAAAGCCATGTACGATAGTACAATAAAAAGGGAATCAAATACCTTTAAAACGTGTGGCATAGGGCCTATATATTTTATTTTGGGCAGTAAGATCGAAATCGCTGAAAAATGTACTCTGAAGTCGGCCGTACACCTTGCGTTCCGACTCCGTTGCGATCCACAGACGCGATTGCGTTTCGACGGACACGTACAGGCCTACACAAAATCGTGACCACATCGCCATCGAAACGCATCGCAAAACCCGTACATCTTGTGATGCGACTGCATAACGTGCGCTATCGTGATCGGATCACGGACGAAACGCAAGGTATCCGGCCGGCTTTTTGCGCTTAAAAGTCACCACGTGCACTGAAACTAGCCAATCGCCGTGGGCGTAATGGAGCGACTGGGCCAACTGTTATCGTACATAGCACATGCGTCAGGCCGTCCCAGGTGAAGGCACTGTACAGTTTGTACATGTGCCTTCATACTTACCGTGTTTTGTGCACTAGTCTGTGCACTGTGCGGCTGCCGTCGGAGAAACCGGTGAATTTGTTGACTTGCGGACTTCGTCATCGACGTCTTCAACTCTCCGTAAATTTTTCGAGATTTTATTATGTCTAAGTTACATAAACTTTATTTTCAAAACAATCTACATAAGATGCATGTAACTTTGAGTCTTTGACTTCATGAACCTTGCTATAAATCATATACAAACATGTGGCGGTCCGGCGGCCGCTATGCGCTAGCGGGAAAACACCTGCCCTTACCGGTACTTCCGGGTTTGAAACCTGCGCCTTATGTGGCGGTGCGCCTTGTCTGCTGACGTTTGAATTTTTTTGGGTCATTTTAGGGTCCTGCGTCTTGTCCGCCGAGCGTCTTATCCGCAGGAAAATACGGTACTTGTCAACTCTCAGGCTGTCCTGATGCATTACTTTTTATTTGAAATGGCACTGTTTACCGTATTTTTATGCCGTCAAACATTAATATCATCGTGTGTCAAAAGTTGAAAGGATTTGGCGCATGCGCAATCTGTGACACAGCCCCTTTAAAATGGTGGAAGTCATAATGCACCTTGAAAAATAATGCAGAAAGAATACCATATCCGGCCACTGCCTCAAACCCTATGCACACAACCTATGGGACAAATCCAAAATTTATTTTTTTCTTCGTACAATCTTGAAATTTTGCAATGAAATTAAACACACTACAAGTCTCCATCAAAACAAAGCACTTTTTATTTCTAACCTGTGCAGTCCCTCATGGTTCTCAATTTTGCTGATGATTTGGATGTCCTTTCCCACTTCCCCAAGTATGTTGCGCACTTGCACGACATCAGTCGCTTTGCGGATGAATGATGCGAAGACCATGTCGACCTGAAGGTCCAACAACCAACAAATGTCACATAAATTCAAGGAAAAACAATATAAAAAAAGACCTTATTTAATTCTAGGTACAAAGAAGCAATTTATAACAAAATGCCTTGCTCAAGGACAACCAAACTTGGGAAGAGAGAAAAATCGTAAGGGCCCTATCGGGATTCGAACCCGAGACCTCTGATTCACTAGGCAGACGCTCTACCAGCTGAGCTATAAGGCACAGTTGGTATACTTCCTCAGCTTTTCGCTGAGGGAGTATACCAACTGTATAATCCCTAAGGGAGTATACCAACTGTGCCTTATAGCTTAGTTGGTAGAGCCCGGTGAGTCAGAGGTCTCAGGTTCGAATCCTGATAAGGCTCTTACAATTTCTCTCTCATCCCAAGTTTGGTTGTTTCATTTCAATGGTGATTAGGCACCATACCAGATGTTGCAATCGTTGCTCAAGGACGCACACCGTGAATGACCCCAGGTGGACCTGCAAATCTCTTGCGCCACGACGGAACACTCAGCATCAAGCAATAAAGTAATGCTCAGGTCACAAAACGCAACAAATCGTGCGAGTATCGCTGAACAAGCGGCAACTCGACACAAAATAATCGCAACCATGCTCATGTCACGCAGGATTCCATGGCATGGTTTTTCTGCACGTGCATCTTGTTTTCTTCCCTAGAACTTGCCTGTGATGATCGGTATCACGCCACAAAAGTTGAACATGTTCGACTGCTGCGATTGTTGATTATTTTGAGCACTGCCTGATGCCGATTGTTGTAATGTCGTCGGAACTACACATAGATCTCGAAACAATCGGCAACTATTTTGATGCCGACAGGCGTAGCTTAGGTGCACCTTGGTCGTAAAAAGCCAGATTGTTGTGTGTCGTTGCAAGGTCGACCTGAAGGTAGCTTTAAAGGTACACACCGGCTTCGTTGGGCTATTTTGGGCTCGAAATTGCCCCATACCATATTCTAAATGCCCTTCCGAAATAAACTGAACATATTTTGAGAAATGTTCAAAAAACAGAGGTCACGTGACTTTTCGGAACCAGATTCTGGTTCCGAAAAGTCACATGGTCTTGCGAGTTAGTTTTGTGTCCAGTCGCATGTCCAGTCGCATGAAAGTTTCTTACTGCAGAACTGCACCAAATTCAACTCTGATTTTTCCACAATATGTATAAGTATTTGACAAAAGAGAGACTATTTATACAGGTATGAAACAAAGTTAAACATAAGTATGAAAATTCGAACAGAAATGTTTGTTTCGAGAGTCCGGAGAATGGGACTCAGCAGCACGTGCTAGTATGGCAAACTACGGTGGATCGCCCCGCGCAGCACGGCAAATATCCCGAGTGCACACACGGCGGGGTTGGTTGGTGTACATGTACTTCGTGAAGAAAAAACATGATGCTAACTTCTCCAGAGAAAGCGGAAATTCATAATCGGTCGTCCGGGCTGTCCAGTGAAATCGTGATCAGAAAATTGGAGATATCCCGAGTAGGAAAAGAGCGAATCGTTTATGACAAAGTCGTGAAGCTCGCGCGTAGTTGCAACGGCTGGTAAAGCGTATAACCCGTCTTTTGAGCGTTTTTGTTAATTTTTTTTCACAACGACCATCAAAAAAGTATTGTCAATGCTGCTACATCACTAAATCATGTAAACAGTAGGCCGGTGAGTACCTTTAAGTGACTACGGTACAGTGCAATTATTGACCCACTTACCCCAAGTTTAACACCAAACAGCAGATCGCTCTTGTCTTTCTCTGAGACAGCAGGCAAGTCCACGATGGCTTCAGGCAGATTTATTCCCTTTCTAGACCCCAAGGAACCTCCATTCACAATGATGCAGTCTAGAAAGTTGTCGCCTATGTTACGGTTAAAATAAAAGCTTATTTAGATTTTTTTCAGAAAATGGATTTTGTTCTAACCCAACAATCATATAAAATGCCTCCCCAAAAATGAGAAATTTGCAATCTCCACATTTGGATGTGGAAGCAAAAGTGTTGGTGGAAGAAAAAGTGGTTTTGGGGCGAATTGAATTTTCGTCTCATGAGACGAAAACTAATTGTTTTACTCATTTCTCAAAGACTATAGCACTTCAGACATAACCATTTCAGGGGAAGTTTTCTACGGTCATCATGTTTATATTGTGTAAGTTAGGCGTAAATCTGTGAACATTTCTGATTTTCGAGATTACCAATGATGTATACTGCCTTTAAGTGTCGTGACAGTGTGCTCGGTCTTCATATTCAAAACCTTGGTTTGCTCTAAAGGTTGTGGTTTCGACTCAGTGATTTCAAAAAATTTATTACCAAAAACCTCAAATATTTTTTTGATAAATGAAAGTCCCATTCTCACTGGTCAATTTATCATCATGTCCCAGTGGTTATTTTTTGCCGTTTACCATAGGTGTCAACCTTGAGTGAAATCAGCCCATCATCAATGTAGATAATGCCTCCTTTTTCCAGCACATTCTTCATGTTGGGGTAATCAGCATAGATCCGTTCCTTGGTGCCGCATTCTGCATGGGCTGGGTCCAAGGACACACGGAGCTTCTCTCCCTTAACCAGCTGGACTTCAGCACTGCCACCCTAGGGAGAGATTTGCAAGATAGAAAATTTGAAAATACCCGACGGAGTAAAACAAGCGTTAAGTCTATGGAGTTGGTGAAGACAAAGGGAACAAAAGAGGGACAAAGGGAAGTAGGGGAGGGGAACAAAAGAGGTACCCTTAAAGTGTGTAAAAACACGGTTGTGTGTACGAGCGTGTAGTACACTATACGAACACAATCGAGGTCCGCATAAACCAGGAAGCACCGCAACTGTGTGGACTTACACAGGTTCGCAGACGAGTTGTCTCAGCATTTAAAAATGGATAAGGGAAGTGGGAGGAGGGTTCAAAAAAATATATAAGGTGTGTAACGATGCCCTTAAACGATTTGTGGAGTTAGGTCGGAATCCTGCGTTTCGTTTTTGAGCAAAAAAAATATTTCGGCCAAATTTGCTACAGTGCACGAGTACAAAGCGCGGTTCGCATAATCTATGTGGTAACGGTCTGTGTGTACTCCCTTGGGTCTCCAAGAGACCAAACCATTCTCTCAGTGTTACATAGAGGCACAACTTAGCAATGTGACAAAAAAGCAGTATTTGGTTTGGTGCCTAATCACCATGGAAGTGAAATAACCAAATATGGGATGAGGGAATCGCTATTCGTGGGGTACCGTGGCCGAGTGGTTTGGGTCATTGACTCGTAATCATGGGTGAAAACTTGGGGTTGCGGGTTCGAATCCGGCTGCGGTACCTGTGCCCTTGGGCAAGCACTCAACCACACTTGCTCCATCCTTCGGAAGGGATGAAACACCGTTGGTCTAGTATGTTAGGTAATGGTAACATACTCTAAAGATCCCAGAGCATTCTTTTGTAAAGAGCAAGGGGATATTCCCCGGTGTCTCTGGTCATTTCCAATTCGAATTCTTCATGGGTTTCCCAGAGCATTCTTTCGTGAAAAGCAAGGAGATTCCCCGGTGTCTCTGGCCATTTCTAATTCTTCATGGGTTTCCTCACGCTTGCGAGTGACAGTGCAATGAGCACTATTGAGGAACCCTTGGTATGAATACCAGAAAGAAATAATAATAATAATAATATTCCATTCAGATTCGGTTCTATGTTCAAAACCAAAGTTGCTACTAAATTTAGCAAACTATCTCAAAAAAACTGATATAAAACACTGTGGCTCTGTTGCCCATGTAGTATAACCACGGAACCAGCCTATAAATAGGACAGTGGCTTTGCACATTTAAAAAAAAGCATGCACACAGTAGACAGCCGAAGTGTGACGTGGGTTGCCATGGCAATTGGCTCTAAACTAACATGGCCGTCGGAAAAAATACCGTTACAAAAGCACAGGGACACGGTTCAGTGATTTTTAGTTTAGAGCCAATGCATAGTTCCGACCTGTCAACTAGAAAGCGCATTTTTATGAATATATGCCACCCCTGCATTACTAGCCCTTCGCTCAGTGGTAGCTGTCGACCCTAAAACATGAATACCTTTGAGTTTTCTCCAATGAATCTGTGCTTTCCATGCTGAGTCCCGTTGCTTAGTACTTTGTGTCGCCATTTTTTTACAATGGCTTGTGAGCACTTAGCAACAGTATCTAAGGAGCAGGGTTAACTATGCATCGTATAGGCAACCAACAAAAGATGACGTATTCACTTCGGCAATCTGTTGTCATTGTTTTCTCTGAATGTAGATACTGAGGCACTGATCAGATCTGACAGTATACAAATATTGACTGCTTCGAGTGGTATAGTAAAACTAGCCTCCCGAGGTGACCCACGGAGCATTCTATTTTCCCGAGGCGAAGCCGAGGGAAAATAGAATAATCCGTGGGTCACCGAGGGAGGCTAGTTTTACTATACCACGAGATAAAGCAGTCAATATTTGTTTTATAACACCTCTCTCACAGATTCTGCTTAATTTTGGCTTAAATAAAAATGAAATTAGTTTCATCATTTTTTTTGGCATTCACTTTCCTACAGTGTCCACCGCGTTCGTACAACTGCTAGCTGTGCGTGAAGTTGTTTTTGTTCGATCGCGCGCGTTACGCGTAATGCAGGCATGTTACGCCCACACACACACGACCGAGATCCGCGCGCGGGAGTTGCTAGGGGTATAGTACTTTTCGGAATGCATGGTATAGTCTTATTTGGAGCACTTGTACAAAGATAGCAAACATAGCCAACGTCACGTGACACGCTCTCGACCAACCACGATACAGAATCTGTGGGCGAGGTGTTAAAATAGTTTTTATCAAACACGTTCTTAGTCACGCATGCAGATAATGCTGTTTTTAACAGTTTCCCAATCATGTAATCGGTCTTTAAAGCTTACCCCTTCCAGCAGTCCAGTACGTATTTCAGGCCCCTTGGTATCCAGGGCAATGCCGATACAACGTGCAACCTTAAAGCGCTTCTCAGCTTCACGGACATTCTCAATTGTCTGAGCATGGAACTGAAACAAATTTGTGAACAAAAGAACAACGATGACAATGTAACTAGTGCTTAAAGTAATCACAAATAAGAACCTTGTGAAAATTTACACTAAAACGTATTTGACGAAAACAAATAAATGAACTTGCCAGTGTTATACTGACTACTGTTTCTATCTTCTTACCAAATGGAAATCATGTTCTTATTCCTCACAAGTCTAATTTAGTATTCACTATATAAGCACCATACAAATTAGGGATTAAAAGTAGGTTTGGCCAGTTTTAAACATATGTTTAAAACCGGATAGGGTCCTGGGCACTGATAATGGCCCAATACCTTTTTGCGTAAATCGGTAAAACTCACAAAAATTAGCTCGTCGTTTTGCATTCACACCTACAGTGTCAACACCGCATTCGTACAACTGCTAGCTGTGCGTCGATATGTTTTTGTTCGATCGCGCGCATTACGCGTAATCGCGTTACGCGTAATGCAAGCGTGTTGTATGCGCACGCACACAACTGGGTACATGTACATGTTACAGTGCACAATTTGCTTTCAGGAGCGTGCAGTTTCTGTGTGCATGTGCGTGTTCCATACGCGCCGACCTGAGCGCGGGCGCGGCCGCTAGCCAGGCTCAAAAGTGTTTACTTAGACTGACTGTGCCTTTATCGCTTGTTTAAAACTGCCCACGTGATGTACTTTCCGCCAATAGGGATGCGTAAACTGTCTAAGGTATTTATGAATGTTAGTTTATCAGACACCCAACCAAAAAAGTACAAAAATCAGAAAAAGTATTTTTTGAGTTACGTCAAAAAGTATCAGATGAGAACATACTTTTTTGATTGGGTGTATATAACTAACTGTACATGTAATAACAGATGGCTTTGAGAGTGATACATGTATAAGAATATAAAATATTCATCATGAATGAAATAGAAGATGGTATCTCATATATCACACTCATAGCCATCCATTATTTACATGTCTGCACTGACTATCTGAACGATGTGGCTTTTGAGCAATGCGAGAACATTTTTTCGTTAACTTGGAATGCCGAGAATGACACCGGATGCAACAACCCAAATGAGGAAATTTCTACATACAAAACTGTTGGCATACTGTACAAATGAGTTTCTTAACATAAGTCAGACCTCGTGCGATCCATGTGAAAAGTTCATACGGGCAATGTTCATTCCAGCTTGTATCATTCGCTCTAAGACATCCACTGACCTCGACTTGGGCCCTGTCACAAATCAAAACAAAAAGACTGCATAAACCAGAAGATCAGAAAAGATTCCAATAGGCTTGGGCGACTCCTCGCTGAAGTCGATTTGAATTTATTCTAAGTTTGGAATCTGGAGTTGCGATTCCATATTTTTCAGGAAATGATTCCAATTATCTAGGGGATTCCAGGAAGTACCTGGGAATTCTGAATGCTAAAAGGGTCTGTCCACACTAACGGTAACAACTGATAACTTTGTTGGTAAGATATGGCAGGTTGATTTTAAATCAGGTTTTTTTGCAAATTTTTATTTTTTAGGCATTCCTGCATTATTCATGAGTGCACTGACAAATAAATAGGCTGATCCACTGGATATGTAAGAAATTACTGGGTCATCTTTAACATGAAACGAAAGATAATGTTCATAGCATGGACAGACATTCTTGTATCATACCTGTATATTGGTGTTATAATTAATCTGGACCTTGTTCCATTATATTACTTGGTAAATATAGAATTGTTGTCACTCCAAACTAAAGCAATTTATTTATCATTTGTAAAATTAGGATGTCTCTTAAACAACATTCATATCATGGACATGTTTTGTGACAAATGTCTGTCCCCGTTATGAACAGAAGTCTTGAAGATGTACACCCTGTAGTTAAAAAAAATACCGAGATGTTTAACCTAAGATAGGCCAGTGGTAGTCCCTCAGTGTATAGCTTTGCATTAGGAACAAAATTTGGGATAATTTATGCATTTTATTTACTACTACCCAACACTTTATGATGAAATGTCTGTCCACATTATGACATTAAATTTTGCAGATGATCTTCTGTTATTTTTTTAATACCAAGAAAATGTTTTCAACTCTTTGGTGGGAAAAGTTTTACCAAGAACATGGGATGTAGAGAAAGAAAAAAACATGCCAAAATGTCACACTTTTGTAACCGTTAATGTGGACAGACCCAACTGGTAACTGAAAGTCCTGAAGCAAAATACTCTAAGCTTTACACCCGCAGCAATGTTAGGGGGCAGGTTTTCACATTTGGATCTCAACTGTCAAGAAAATTTTGAAGGCCAAAACAAAATTATTTTTATGTGAAATAAAAACAAACTTGGGATTGCCAATTTTTTCTGCAGAAGTATCCCTTGGTTTGTGTATACATAAAACCAATTGGCGATTAATTTTCATTTTACAAAACCTTCAAAAAGAACGTCTGGCAGTGTTTTTGGAAACCCTGCCATGGCGTGCCAACTTACCAATAGTGCAGATGATTCCACTATTACGGACATTGCCGGGCCGACTGTCAATGTGCAATCTACTCTGATGGTCAAGGAAGGAGTTTGCAGTGACTACTTTGTACTGAGTAGGTTGGAAGAAATGCTCACTACTCGCACCCTCGACGCTGCCCTCACTGGCATGTTCAGACTGATGCATCTTTTAGCCTATACGCAATAACAATTTCAGAAATAATGTAGTCATCAAAAATGATGTACAGTACCACAAATACAATTCATGAAGATGAACAGAGCACAGTGTTCGAAACGTTGAGTTCACACTCACCGGTTCTTTTCAGAACCACATACAAAAGAGATTCACATGGTGCTACCGTAAACTATACACACGTTGATTTCCACCATGCATAGCCTTAAAGGCCCAGTGTATCATTTGCAATGACCCCAAAAAGTAATCGACGAGTTTACAGGGGAAAAGTTCTGAAAGTAAAGATTGAATTAATAGCAACTACCCAATGAAAGGTTTCCGCTCAAAATGATATAATTTTACCAGAAAATAATCCGTAAAGATGAAATTATTTAGATCGTTTGCTAACGATTTACTTATTTTTGGTTCGCATCTACGCGGTCCAAAATGCATGGGCGCTGTGTACTGTGTGTGCGTGTTCCAACGCGATGCATTTTTATAAATCGCGCGCACACGCAGTATATGACGCAAGCCACATAGTATACCCGATCAACTAAGAACGAATATTTGAAACACCCCGTCAAGACCAGGAAAACGCATATGGATTTTCATGTTTTTTTTAAACGTGGTACATTTGACAAAGCTGAAATTTCTTCGGATGAGTTTGTTGATGTCTTTCTTTTGATTTATAATGGTTTTATTCGCAGAATCGCTCAAAAACAGATCATCTACAGGGCCTTTAAGTCTTACCTATAATTCATTTCATTTGCAAAAATTAGTAATTAGTTATTAGTTATAATTAGTTATGTGAGTTTTAATTATCGGAATGATGCTGTATTGCCAGGCAGACAATTGGCTGAATCATGGGCTGCGCCGGCGCGGCACAAACCGATGTCACCGTGCAAAAATAGTCACGTTGACCGTGCCATGCCAGCAGAATGCGAAAGCGAAATTTTCGCTCCGCAAATTTTCAGAACATTTAACATGTACATGTAACTGGTTTCAGCCTGCACAAAGGTTCGCAGGGAAATGTCGAATGTCATATGTCAGTTTCGCTGTTTTTTTTAAATGGGCTTAATGAACTTCGTTTCACAGTCTGTAGGCTGAATTGCATGAAGCTTACAAGTGTCTTCCACCTAAACATCAAGATACATAGGTGGGTGGTCACCATTGGCAGCAGACGGCCATAGACACCGGAGAATCCCCTTACTCTTCATAAAAGAATGCTCTGGGATCTTTTAAGTCAATTACACAACATACTGGACCAACGGCTTTGTAAACATCTCTTCCAAAGAATGGAGCGAGTGTTTAAGCCTTGCTTAAGGGCACAGGTACCACGGCCAGGTATCGAACCTGCAACCCCAAGTTTTCACCCGAATATTGCGAGTCAGTGACCCAAACCACTCGGCCATGGTACCCCACTTACTTATGAGTCGCCTTTGTGTCTTTTGCAAACCCCAGCAAACTTTTCCTGTTGAATGCACATCGGTCAAGTTGGACAATGGTCAAGTTGACTTCTCCAGTCGAGCCGGTACAACGGACGAGCCGGTACAACGGACGAGCCGGTACAACGGTCGAGCCGGTACAACGGACGAGCCGGTACAACGGTCGAGCCGGTACAACGGTCGAGCCGGTACAACGGTCGAGCCGGTACAAGGGTCGAGCCGGTACAACGGTCGAGCCGGTACAACGGACGAGCCGGTACAACGGTCGAGCCGGTACAACGGTCGAGCCGGTACAACGGTCGAGCCGGTACAACGGTCGAGCCGGTACAACGGTCGAGCCGGTACAACGGTCGAGCCGGTACAACGGTCGAGCCGGTACAACGGTCGAGCCGGTACAACGGTCGAGCCGGTACAACGGACGAGCCGGTACAACGGTCGAGCCGGTACAACGGTCGAGCCGGTACAACGGTCGAGCCGGTACAACGGTCGAGCCGGTACAACGGACGAGCCGGTACAACGGTCGAGCCGGTACAACGGTCGAGCCGGTACAACGGTCGAGCCGGTACAACGGTCGAGCCGGTACAACGGTCGAGCCGGTACAACGGTCGAGCCGGTACAACGGACGAGCCGGTACAACGGTCGAGCCGGTACAACGGTCGAGCCGGTACAACGGTCGAGCCGGTACAACGGTCGAGCCGGTACAACGGTCGAGCCGGTACAACAGTCGAGTTGGTTTGAGTTGAGTTGGAAAATGGTCGAGTTGACCTGCACCCTATATACAAGATCCAGTGTTGTAGGATTCAAGTCCAGGACTAGGACTTGAGTCGGACTAGGACTTGAGTCGGACTCGACCATGATGACTCGGACACAAACATGGTGACTCGTCACATATTTTAATAAATGAAAAAGATATATATTTGTGCGTCAAATGCAGGATTCTTTGGGGAAACTCAGCACAACGTGTGATTTTCTTTGTTCCAGCTGTCCAGTGCATTGATTCCGCCCAAAGTGATAACTTATCATAAGAAAACGATAATTGAAGACAAATTTATATAAATTGCGTGTGCACGCGAACATTTTACAAGGGCACCACCGTGTGAACGAAACTATAGTGTGTCCCCTAACTTGGCACACTTCGACAACTCACTGGAAATCCATTCATATTGCAGCAAAATCCATCAGCATATGAGGTTAAGGCTTTTACAGCTAAATCCAGAATTATATCCCTTTCAGAAAAACAGCTAGGCCTATTCACTTATACGTGTGTGTAAAAAACTGTTTCACACGTTCACAAATATTGAAATAAAATCAACTCCATCCGTCATCATGTTCTAAGCAAACTTAGAAGTTGATTGCATTTAATTAATAGGCCTACCTAATAAAAACAGGCCAAAGAAAAATCAGATACCTGTTTTGATTTTTGGACTGTGGAGAAACAAAAAACGACAATTTTCTGCAGAACACGCCAGAGTTTTACGTTACCGGCGGCTGGATCCAGGATTTGGTAATTTGTGGTATGGTACCAGTCGACTTCGCAGCAGTTTCTGTCATTACTATCCACTTGGCAGTGAAATCTGTGAGTAGGATACCAGATCTGCGTCAGGCGATTTTTTGTGCACGATCAAAACACGCCTGATGCCGGGAAACACGCGTGCAAGCAAATTAATTAAGCCAAAGCTGAAGAGCCATTCGTTTCGAAAATCTTCTGGCTGAACGAAAACAACAGAGGGGGCTATTTAGAAAAAGCGTGACCTCGCTCACGTGCGATCGCGCGAGTTTCTGTTGAGCATGTTGAGTGAGCATGCCATGGATGGTGAGCACCGGGAAACGGGACAACTCGAACCCGTACCGTACCCACGCGCAGGACATTAAAAAAGTTACAACAAAATTATAACAACAAAAGGGGTACGAGTTGTCTGGGGTTCGAGTTGTCTCGGCTCGGGTTCGAGTTGTCCCGGGGTCGGGGACGAGTTGACCCGGTCCAGGGGTCGAGTTGTCCAGGGGTCGAGTTGTCCAGGGGTCGAGTTGTCCAGGGGTCGAGTTGTCCAGGGGTCGAGTTGTCCTGGGGACGAGTTCACCGGGGTTCGAGTTCACCCGGGTTCGAGTTGTCTCGGGGGTCCTGGGGACGAGTTCACCGGGGTTCGAGTTCACCCGGGTTCGAGTTGTCTCGGGGACGAGTTGACCCGAGTTCAAGTTGTCCAGGGGTCAAGTTGTCTTGGGGACGAGTTGACCCGGGGACGAGTTGACCCGGGGACGAGTTGACCCGGTTTTGAGTTGTCCCGGGTACGAGTTCTCCAGCATTCATGTAACCGTTATAGCCTAGTATAGGAAAAAGTTACCATACACCTTCGCTAGTCCGAGTAACTTGAAGTTGAACGCCTACATTGCTACAATATCGCTTTTTTTCATGGGGACGTGGTATGCGAAATATGTAGGGTCCAAGGTCATGAAGGTCATCGGCCTGTAATAACTAGTATCCATTATACTTTAATAGGACCCTATCTCTTACACATGCAAAAATCTCGGGCGCGCGAGTGGCAGGAGCTTCATGAGTAGGTGAATTCGGGAAACTCGAGGAAAACTCTCTATCATGGAACAACTCTGGATGATTCGTGGAACTCGGGCACACCTCGTGGTATAATACCGTACACCTTCGCCACTAATTCTTCCTAATATGACATGATAATGGCCCAGAAAGTGTAAATTTGGTTAGGAAACATGATTTTACTTTTTTTAGCAATGAGAAAATATCAAGTTTTTCTTAGTGCATGGAGTCTCAACTGGCGAATGTGTATGGTAGTTTTTCCAAAATTTCGGCCCGAGTATCCAACTTGTGAGCAACTTGCACCAAACTCGTGCAACTCTTAGCAAACTCATGCAACATGTGTATAACTCGTAGGCAAACTCGTACAGCATCACACGAGTTTGAAAAGAGTTTGATACGAGTTGAACGAGTGTTCTAGAACTACGAGTTATCATCATGGTTAGGCCAATGGAATTACTAGTTTCTCGTCAAATTTATCAAATTTTTGTGAGGGATTTTTTTTATTATTCATTATTTATTATTTAATCAAAGAAAACATACAAACTGTACACATACATGAACTGCCATTTATAAACTGATTATTAAGGCTCTAAACTCGCCCAGAAATGGTTTGGTAGCTTGTGTTTGAAGGAACAAGTTGATATGACAAAATCATGGGAAATGACAGAGGAGATGTCTGGTTATGAAAGAGCAATATATTTGAATATAAACAGAAAAGATGCAAAACACAGATCGCGACTGCACAACTCAAATAGAAACATTTCACTTGGGAGTAGTTTGCGTCAGATTTTCCCCCCTTTTTTTGCAAAATAATGAAATTTTGGCATAATAAATCACATGCGGGTGCTGACGAGAAACTAGTAATCTAATTTCATTGGCCTTATAAGACTTCAAGCACGAGTTGCAAGAGTAGGTGAAATTCCAGATGGTTTGGCGCTAAATCCCACGCAAAATGCCGAAGTCGGGGTAACTCGTAGTACCAAACTCGTGCCACACTCGGGAAAACTTATAGTGAACTAGTGACTAATTACTTGAGAAACTCCTGCCTAATTCATAATAATGCCATTTTGTTTTGGGACAGAAACATACAATGTAGGTTTGATTATTAAATGTTTTTTTGGTATTTTTTTCGTATACATTGAACAAAGATTTTAAGGAAATTACCTCAGACTGGAATCAACAGATAATGTAATTTTAAGATATACTTCTCACTTGCACTTTGTCGCAAATGTTGCTTTTCTGTAGAAAAATCAAATTTTCTCCTTCAAACATTGCTTTCAGTAATAGTGCACAAGATAACTATTCATGCGCGCGTACAGCGCCCTCTGTTGTCGCGCTTACGCTTAGACCGCTCACCGCGTCATTTGGTGCATTACTTTATGCAGTAATTTTATCATTTATTTATCTCAGAAATGCAACATTTGCGACGGAAGTGTCAGTGGGAAGTATATCTTAGAATTATATAAGCTATCGATTCCAATATATAAATTCACCCAAATCCGTGTTCAATGTATATGAAAAAAAAGAAGTTTTTTTCCCTCATTTTTGACCAACAGACTTCCTAGCATCCACCCACCGAAGTTGAACTCCACCAATCACAGTGTAGCTCCGCCCATATCAGTGTAGCTCCGCCCATCGCCGTGTAGCTCCGCCCATTGCACCTATCAGAGCAGACCCATAGAAGCTGGCAATGAAGGACAACTTAACCACAAAACAGTGGGTGGCACTCGGTGTCACAATACCTGTGTCTATTTTTCTGCTCTACCTACTTTTCAAAAAGAGAGATGAGGGTGAGATATTTCATGTTATAAAACACCCGAATAAATCCCCGTCATTTGATTGGTGCGTTGTCGGTAACGTGTCATTTATTATTAGGTATAACCCACATTCTGTGCATGACGTGGGCCACACGCACTGCGCACCGTTGTATATATCCATGACGCACCGTGGAATATATATCCACCGACACGTTACGTGCAAAAAGTAGGCATGGCCGTATTGATGGATGGTTGGTTGTCGTGCGTTATATGTTGCGTGTTAAAGAGGCTGGTAACCTTGTTATTGCATGGAAAACAGCCATTATACCGCGGTAGTCAGGGACCTAGTTTCATTCACTCGCCTTTATAATAAAATGTATGTGCGTACATGTTTATAAAAATTCATCTGGTCAATTCCACAGTGAGTAACGTTACATATTTAGCAATTTACTGGAGTTCTATCCTCTGTTATATCAACACGCAAGCCTGTCATCAGTTCTCCATTTTGGTACCAAAAATAGTGCATCTACATGTAACCAACATCTACTGGACAGTAATAACTACAATCAGTTAGCCCCAAAAATGCATGTCTTGAAACAAAATGTTTCCTCAAATGGGACACAACTGAAACAAAGTCATATTTCTTTCATTGCTTGTTTACTGGTGTGTGTTTTTGTATATGCTAAGTCATCACACCTACTCCCAACAGTTTCAAGAACTACTGAAAAATCATGGTTAGTAACGTTACAGTTAGTCACGTTACAGCTGTTCCACACGAAAATAAATTTGTAGTACATTTTCCACAACAGTTTTTCCAAACACGATTTTGCAGAATCTTTTTTCATATGCAATCATTTAAAATCAGTTTATTTGCAAATATAATTCAAATTTTGTAGAAGTGTCCACCTCTTCATGGATATTCCAATCTTCAAATATTTGGGTTTTTTTGTGACTTCTTACCAACCAACGAACGAACATTTTAATATTTTAAAATCTGATTGGTCACAATTTGAAACTAAAATCTAATTCTTTTTTATGCCACCTACAGAGGAAAATTACGGACCGTCTCAAGATCTTGCCACTGGTCAGCAACTGACCATTGAAATGAGGATACCTTACGACAAAGTGGGAGCGGTCATCGGTCAACAGGGAGTAATTATTAAACGGGTAAGAAACAAAAATTGAAAAACGCTGAACTACTGGCCAACAATTACTGTCGAAATTATTTAGTGGACCTCCCTCAAATAATATAACTGCCTACAGATTTTAAGAACTCTGGATGCCGCAATAGGGCGACATTTCGGGAAGCCTCTCCCCGGGGACCACCGAAATTTCGGCAAGAGTCACTCAAATTGACACCTTATTTTTTTACCCAAAGCTTCCAAAAATGGTTCCAGACCTAAGAGAATTGGTTCTAGACCTAATAAAAATGGTTCTCGATTAAAACAAAAATGGTTTTTGACCTAAAAAAATGGTTTAGAATTTTTTTTTTTTAGGGCGACACCAAATTGTCGCCCTATTGAGCGTGTCGCCCTAATATAGCTTTTTTACACACAAATTGTCGCCCTATCCTAGCATCCATAGTTTTTGCTACGTGCATCACAATCTTGAGCGTAATTGTGTTGAAATTTCGAACAAATATTGAGCAACTTGTGCTCGTGTTTGGAACATTGTCCATGATGTGTTTGCGCGTACCTGACGGCGATTAAATACACAGTTGTATTTTTCCGATGAAGATGGCTGTCTGTGACAGAAGTCTTAGGGACTGAAAAAGGCGTTGGATTCCTAAGATTTATGTTCAATCTAGACTCACTTTATTAATAGCAACCTTTTGTTTGCAAGACAGACCACACAGCTGTAATATATAACATACTGTAGCGTGCCGGTAACAGGCCAAATAATCGGTAGCGTACTGGCCTCAATTTAACCAACGCGGGTTACTACGATTTAAAGTTCGATTTAAATTTCCTCTTGACACACTAAAAAATGTTCAAAGAAATATTCCGAAATTTGAGTACATGTACCATGTACTCAACAGTAGCGTGTCCATATCACATTTTTTAACCCCCAGTTTTTCCATGGGTGTTGAGTTTTTGATTCCATAATGTATCATTTTGTCGTATTTTTCGCATTACCTTTCTGAAATTTCGCGCTCTCAATCCGTATATTTTTTACGGTTACGTTAAAAAACCACCGATGTTTTGTAAACTAATTCTATAAAGCAGTGCAGTGATTATACCAACCGTTTTGCTTCCATATCCAAATTGAAGATTGTACATTTCCTGTTTTCTTGGATAGTATTTTGGGGAGGTATTTTATATGATTGTTAGGTTAGAAATAACAACAACAAAAAAGAAAAATCATACAAGCTCCTTTAAAGGGCCTGTGACATGCTAAACAACTTTGTGTCTAAGCTTTGCTTCATAATGACGGATTACTTGTTCAGCAAGACATACTATTGTTCGTTTGGATGTAAAATCAATAAAAGGTGGCGTTTTTCAACTTTGAAGATTTAATTGCTATAAATCACAGACAGAGGGCGCTTGTTTTGGGTGCATCACATAAGGAAGACAGAAGAAAAAAGTTAAGAAAAAACATAAGACCTCAAGTTGGACTTGTGGCAAATTGCTGCAGTTTCTACCCCCAGTTTTGTCATGGCTTACAGCAGGCAACATGTAAAACAAACTCAAACAGCCATGGATTACAAAAGTTTACAGAAAATTGACAAAAAAGTGGAATCTTTTGTGCACAGTTGAATTTGATTTTCCTGTGTTTGCCTCTTGTGACATCGTGACCTTGGTCATGAATATGCATATTTTCATTAGCATAAAAACTAAAAATATTTTGTTTTAACCCCCAAAGCAAGCTCCAAATAGGATTTTTATGACTTTAACTGAGTAGAGTGGTTTTAAAGCATAGATTTCATTGATAACAATCCTAAATAAGGGGCCCTCTGGCATTGGACAAAATGGATCGTGCAGCTCTTATGCACTTATCAAGGATTCTTCAAAGTACACCAAGTTCCCATGAGCTGTATATGTATCAAATGAAGCTGTGCTCTTTTTATCTGGAATCTTGCCGTGTCATTTCAGATTCAAGATGAGACGTCTTGCCGGGTAAAGTTCCAGAGCGAAACTGGATTGGATGAGAAAGAAGACCGGCTTTTGGTAGGTCTAGACCTGCTCCCAGTTCTTTAGTTAGGCCAATGAAATTAGATTACTAGTTTCTCGTCAGCGCCTGCATGTGATTTTGACCCCGCACCCAAAAATTTCATTATGCCAAAATTTCATTATTTTACAAAAAAAGGGGGAAAATCAGTTTCAATTTCAGCTGTGCAATCGTGATCTGTGTTTTGCAGCTTTTGTGTTTATATTCAAATATATTTCTCTTTCATTACCAGACATCTCCTTTGTCATTTCCCATGATTTTGTCATCTCAACCTGTTCCTTTAAACACAAGCTACCCGGTTGTAACTCAGTGGAATTGATACTGGCACCAAACCATTTCAGGGCGAGTTTAGAGCCTTAATAATCAGTTTCTAAATGGCAGTTTGTGTCTGTGTAAAGGTTGTATCTTTCCTTGATTAAATAATGAATAATGAATAATGAAAAAAATCCCTCACCAAAATTTGATAAATGGTTGACGAGAAACTCTAATTTCATTGGCCTTACCTTTGCATCTTGGGGATGTTTGGGCAAGTAAGAAGAAACACACTTTGAACATACAAGCCTCAGCTATGGGTACCTTGGCAAATCTGATTTGTTCTTGCGTGCACTGACGCAGTGCATTGGAGTTTCTTTTTTCGTCGTCCCTCTCAATGCGTACTCTGGCCAAAAAAATGCAATGACTACAGAAATATGTTTGGTATAAAATTCATGATGATATTGCTTCTGGTTTCCTGTACTTTTGTTAACAGGTGGTCCGTGGCAAACCCGACAATGCCCTGCTTGCCGAGCAACAAATCCGTAAGATCCTAGCTGAACCCAACGCCATACAAACCTTGGAGATGAAGATTCCACAGTGGGCCATCGGGAGAATCATCGGTGAGTGATTCTGTTTTTAATGAGTTTAATGAACTTCAATTCGCAGCCCTTAGGCTGAATTGCATGAAGCTTAATTACAAGTATGTTCCACCTAATCATCGCGATACATAGGTGGGTGGCGCCATTGGCAGCCAACGGCCAGAGACACCGGGGAATCCCCTTATTACTCTTCACGAAAGAGTGCCTCTGGGATCTTTTAAGTGCGTTACACAACACACTGGACCAACAGCTTTACATCCCTTCTGAAGGATGGAGCAAGTGTGTTACTGTTTATGTGCCTTGCTCAAGGGCACAGGTACCACGGCCGGGTATCGAACCTGCAACCCCAAGTTTTCACCCGGGTGTTTCGAGCCAGTGACCCAAACCACTCGGCCATGGTACCGCCCTTCTTGTATGGAACTGCCATATTGACAGCTTTCCGGTGATGTCATATTTTCTGTCATTTTGTGTATCCTTTGACTCTAATGACCCACGTGGCCCGAGTGCTAACCAGCAAAAAGAGTGAGAAAGGCGTATTGGTTGCACTTACCTCTGTTACTTAACCTTGTTTTTGGTTGTTGCGGCAAGGTCATTCAGGTGAATAAGATAATGTCTTTCTTCAGGTTATTTATCGTAAATCAAGTAAATAACTCTTTTGCTTTTACATGTTAAGCATATGCTAAATATTTGCATGTATCGCAATGTGCACGTGTGGCATTTTCGAATAAAAACATGCGGGTGGTGTTTTTACGCACCTGTTTGTGCGTCAATTGGTGTACATGTGACCAGTGAGACACAGAGTTTCTCAGATGCCAGAAATGGAAAGCAGTTTATTGGCTAAACAGCAAGGCAGAACATGTTGCATGTAACATGCTTTAAACATGTTGCATGTAACATGCTTTAAACATGTTACATGCTTTAAACATGTTACATGCTTTAAACATGTTACATGCTTTAAACATGTTACATGCTTTAAACATGTTACATGCTTTAAACATGTTACATGCTTTAAACATGTTACATGCTTCAAACATGTTACATGCTTTAAACATGTTACATGCAACTGTGCAAGGAACGCCAGGTCCCTTAAAAAGCTGATGAAACAGTTGTGATGAAACAGGGTGCATTTTGCTTTCAACTCTTTCCTGTATTAAAGCTAGCAGTGTCTGTCATTGTGGGGAATGCATTGGCAATGCCGCAAGTCGAAACCACTCGCGAATGTAACGTGATTTGGGTAAAGGGGCAAACCATAAAGTACGTACGCACGAAATTCCGACTTTTTAGACCCCTCCCCTGTATGCATATTTCGTGACTTCACCCATATGCTTTAACGTTTGGTGTACGCATTGGCTCCAACCCCTCCCCCCTCCCCCACCCCCAACCCCGCAAGTGATATTCCACAAGCATTCTTTGCAAGAATCCTTGAAAGTTTTAAATTTCTTATTTTTTCTGAAGGTCGTGATGGCGAAAACATTCGTAGTCTGAGCCGCGCCACCAAGGCCAGAGTACGCATCGAGAGGGACGACGGAAAAAGAAACTGCAATGCACTGCGTCAGTGCATCATCAAAGGCACGCAAGAACAAATCAGATTTGCCAAGGTACACATAGTTGACACAGGCATGTACTGTATGTTCAAAGTGTTGAACGTATTATTTTGTTGCTTTGCTCAATTTCTTCGCGGTTGATCCCGGCAAAGTATTGCACACAAAACTCCACTGGGAAACATTGCTGATTGAAGACGGTTGGTAAAGGTTAACCATGTGTCACTAGTTTGAGTACTACGAAGTGCAACCGTAGCGCCATCGAGACGCAAAACTGGGAATGTGTGACTTTAGGCTTGTATGTAATAGCATAGCACAACTAGCGGTGTGCCAAATGAATCGAATATTCAAATATTCGACCTTCCATCGAATGTTCGAATAGCATTTTACCAAATCAAATATTTGGTATGACCATTTTTCTTTTTTTTCATGTGCAAACGGGCCCAGACCAAACCAAACATGTTTTAGAAGGAATATCCTGTGGGTGAATTACAGGATGTTTTTATTGAATAAAGCAGCCCTTTTTATTATTGCCAAAACGGACACTTTCTTTGATGCTGAAAAGTCAAAACATCCTGCATAGCACACACGTGGGAAGTACACCAACTTTAGGTTCGGATATACTGATTTCGAAAAATAACACTGCAACAAATTTGGTAGACATTTTTGAAAAAGTACAGGCCTAAGCACAACATAATTTCCTTGCAACATGACTGTATACGGTGATTTCACACGATGGTTCAAACCGTCATTCACCTACAGTAAAAAAAAAGGTTATTTCATGACTTGGTACGTTTGCTTATTTGCTTTTTGATACACAGTTGAAGTCAAAAGTATAAATGTAACTGTATGCAACCAAGTGTTAAAACTGGTGTGCTTACACCATTTTTGTAACAGTCTTTACTAAAGTCTTGATTTTGTGGAATTCCTCACGTGCATGCAGTACATAAAAACATAGCTTGCACACCTTGCAATGGTTCAGGTAGTCCTGTTTACCATTTTCGGTGATGATGGTAGTGGTGTACATGTATTTATACTTCTGACTTCAACTGTACGTAACTTTTTTTATACAGGTGTTTAAATTTACAAACGACATATATTCACGAATTTTTTTAATTTTTTTAAGAGTATGATAGAGGAAGACATTGCCAAGGAGGAAGAATACCGACAGAGACTAGAGAATGCATCAGCCAATAGGAAACAACGAGGATTGAAAACCCAACGAGTGGAAACACAGATGGTTCATGAACAGTCCAACAGTCAAACAGAAGGTACAAATGGTTGTTTAATAATTAAAGGCCCTGTAGATGATCTGTTTTGGAGCGATTCTGCAAAAAAAAACATAAATCAAAAGAAAGACATCAACAAATTCATCCGAAGAAATTTCAGCTTTGTCAAATGTACAACGTTTAAAAAAAACATGAAAATCCATATGCGTTTTCCTGGTCTTGGCGGGGTGTTTCAAATATTCGTTCTCGGGTACTATAATATGTGGCTTGCGTCATGTACTCTGTGGCGCACATCATATACTGCGTGTGTGCGCGATCCATAAAAATGCATCGCGTTGGAACACGCACACGCAGTACACAGCGCCCATGCATTTTGGACCTCGTAGATGCGAACCAAAAATAAGTAAATCGTTTGCAAACGATCTAAATAATTTCATCTTTACGGATTATTTTCTGGTAAAATTATATCATTTTGAGTGGAAACCTTTTATTGGGTAGTTGCTATTAATTCAATCTTTACTTTCAGAACTTTTCCACTGTAAACTCGTCGATTACTTTTTGGGGTCATTGCAAATGATACACTGGGCCTTTAAGTAGGCATTATTAATAACTGATTTCTACTACAGGGCGTGTTGAGACAACAGTCTAACTTCAGTTGAACTGCCTCAGTTATATGAAGAGCTTGTTTCTACTGAACACAATTATCGTTTCCGAAATGGTTTGGTCCATTATCCTTCCAGTACTAGGAACAACCTTAAATGGTTATGTGCTGGCACGCACAACTACAAATTACAGATTTTAAACCAATTTACACCAAATCCTCTGAGAAGTTGCAATGTTTTAAGTATTTTTCATCAGGGTCATCATTTTTTTCAGATAATAGATATCAAAGTGACAAATCAGCAAAATTGGTGTTATGCGTGGGACATTCTCTGGTTGACGCGAAAATTGTTACGCACGGGACACATACATTGTAGGGTACACATAAGCTTGGCAAAGCCCAACATACAAGATATTTTTTTAAAAAATTGTGAAATAACAGAGTTATTGCTAAACAGCCTGTTAGGGGGCATGAACTTGAAATTTCACTTTATTTTGAAACTCCCCATATGAGTCTTTCCACTGTAAAGGGGGCATTTTGGCAACACAGACCATATTTTCCAGAAAATACCTTTGTCTGGTCTCAGAATAAAAGAAATAAGTTTCAGTTGTTCTGAAGAGATAACTTACATATGTAGGCCAAAAAAGGTTTACAAATAGTGTGACAACATGCCTTTCTAAAAACTCTGTGTACAAATTTCCAATATACGCTCGTAACCGGGACGGACTAAAATGTAACACAAGTGTCCGTCCCGGTTACGAGCGTATATTGGAAATTTGTACATGGGTTTTTTAGAAAGGCATGTTGTCACACTATTTGTGAACCTTTTTGGTCCTAAGTTATCGCTTCAGAACAACTTAAACTTATTTCTTTTATTTTGGGACCAGACAAAGGTATTTCCTCGAAAATATGGTATGTGTTGCCAAAATGCCCCCTTTACTGTGGAAAGATTCAGATCTGTGTGCAGACAGCATTTGAAACGGAAGCATTTTTCGGAGATTATTTTTCAACTAATTTTTGTTGTTGTTGTTGTTGTATATTTTATGGCATCTTCGGCAACTAAGGCCCTTTATGCCATCAACTATACGGTTTTAGCTTTAACTATACTATATTATCAACTTGAGATGACGAAGAAGGAGTTGCAGTTTTAGAAGTGGGAGGAAAACCCCCAGAGAAATGCCCCAGGGGAAAACCCACGCGGTCAAGTAGGGACTGCAAACCCAATCCACATACACGCCCCGGATTCGAACCCGGGACGCCAGAGGTGAAAGGCGAGGAAAGAAACCGTACGCCAACCCGACCGCCCCAACTAATTTTTGAACTAATGTTTGAACAAGGTCAATAGAATATTGTCTCACTGTGTACACAGTTTGCCAAATCATCCTATGCTTTTTAACAGAAGGCCAAAAAAAACAAAAGAAAAAAAACCAAAAAAACAAGCTTGGTGCTAGATAATCCCCACATTTGTGAATTATTTATTTTTCCATTAGATTTTTCCAGTGCAACAGAACACACTATGCAAATGCCAACCCACGAGGACTATTTCAGTATTTACATGTCTGCCGTGGAGCACCTTGGCCACTTCTGGGTTCAAGTGCTGGGATCCAAGGCAGGCGCTCTAGACCTCTTGATGCAAAACATGACGGAATACTATGTTTTAGAAACAAACACGGAGGTAAGTTGAAGAGAAATAAAGGTTTAATAGGCTTTAACATTAAAGACAAATTACATGACAAGAATTATTTTTAAACAGGAACAACAGCATTACGTAACTAAAGAATAAGGTTGACATGGTTGATAAGGCCATAACAAATAAAACTATGATTAGCGTTAGCGCGCGTCACTTTTAACCCTGCGCGTCAAAGTTTTTGTTTTTACTTAGACACACACCGTCTGTTGAGTGTTTCGATTAAAAACATGCCTGTTGGCTTCATGTCAACTTGGCTTTATTGCTTGGAATCCACTTACCTCCACCCCCCTCCCCCAAAAAAACCCTGTTGATTTATGCGCATTTGCGCATTTGCAACTACTGGCAACTAGAAAAAATTCCAGTTGCCGCGAGTTGTTCATGTTCTACTTTCTGGCAACTAGCTGTATCCACTTGCGGTCAGTTTCGTTGATGTATGCATACCTGCAACTTGTTGGTGTCAACCGAGTGCGTCTGATTACGTGAGGCGCACATCGACAGCAACTGATCAGTTGAGTTGCTTCCAGTAGCAAGGTCGATGTACACTAGGCTTAAAATGTCAGGCCTGATGGCCCAGGCCTAGCTTTGGATTTTTACCACCTTGAAACAGATTTTGTAAACCCTTAAACGCTCTTTATTATTTTTCCAGCTGTGTAAGCCTGATACCCTATGCACTGGGGACATAATCGCTGCTCCTTACCAGGGTGACGAGTCTTGGTACCGGGCTCGCATTGTTGGTTTCTTGGAGGATGGGCAAGTTGACCTTTACTATGTTGACTTCGGAGACAGCGATAAGATGCCCAGGGACAGCATATGCAGCTTGAGGTATACATGGTGTTCCCTTCCCCGCCCCCCTCCCCCCCAAAAAAGTATGTCCAGATTAAACCAGGCTGCACCAAAAATTACTTATTTTAAAGCAATAAAGACTATTTTTCCTGTGAGAAGATTTTTTTATCGGGATCTTGGGAAACATAGATTCTGAGGTTGTCAGATTGGATCTGGACATTTTTGGGGGTGGGGGGAGGGGGGGGAGGGGTGGAGAGAGACACCCTGTTTTTTTTACCATCCACCACAAATGGGCCCTAAGGTCAGCAAACTTTATACACGAAAAAGTTATACTGGGGCGAAATTGAGATATTTGTTTTTCACTTTTGAAATGTTAATATCTTTCCCAAACTACCTGTACAATTTCAGTCTTCTTTATTTCAAAATAATACCAGAAAATCAGCATTTTCTGGAGACAGTCAAGTTAGAAATTATCCTAAAATATCACAGAAATTTTCATTACGAGCACAAGACTAAAAATTCATCAATTTCACAAAAATCCATAGTTCCGAGTTTGCCTAGTTAGCCCCGCCCCCGTGGATATTGTTGCTATGGCTCACACGCTATCGTCAAAATGGCGACACACTACGCACAAAGCGATGGGACTTTCAACGGAAAGCACAGATTCATTGGAGAAAACTCAAAGGCATTCATGTTTCAGGGTCGACAGTTATCTTAGAACACACAGAGTAAAGGGCCAGTAATACAGGGATGTCATATCATGACATACGTGCTTTCGTATCTTTGAACAACGAAACAACCGGCCTTGAAACCAAAAATTCACCCGGATCATCGCATACAACACTGTACAAATTGTATGGGGCTGGCAGAATATATCGTGTGATCATGTTGTTGTACGACAGTGCACTTTGACCTATGTCAGTGATATCTGACAGCTCTGTTGTGATTGGTCGGCGGGTTCGGTTGATTGACAGGTCGAAACTATGCATTATTTGCAAACCCTTAATCTTCTTGAAACAATTTAGTTCTATTTTGAGAGAAGCTAAAAATGTTTGTATAAAAATATCCCAATTGTCAGAATAGGTCGTCGGCTATAAACAGTTTGCACGGTGGCCATGACAGGGGGCATGTCACATTGTCGCCATGTGTCATGCACGAGTAGGCACTTTGTGGATCTATTGTCAGATCATTTAAATATGAAAACCTGCCCCCTATCATGGCTGTCGGTGCAAAGGGTCTATACCCGAAAAAGACACTTACTCACAAGACGCCCTATACGTGTATGTTTTATTTTACAGGAGCGATTTTCTGAGTCTTCCATATCAGGCAGTTGAGTGTTGCCTTGCTGGTATCCAACCTGTTGGTAAGCCGGTAATCTTTACTCACTGTTACTATGGTAGAATAAGCTTGGGCAGTTACAACATTTCTGGCATCAAATTCTATCCACCTAGGAATTATGATTCCATTTTCCTGGCAAAATTTGCACTGAAATACCGAGGCAATTACTTGGCAAAAAAAGAGTTAAAGTGTCATAGTCTGTATACTTATTTGAACATGGGTTTGTTGTTAAAGGAAATCTTCAGTCAAGTGAGTTACTTTGTAGATATCAACCGTAAGACACTTCTTTATCTATATACAACACCTTTTCATCATCTGCACTTGGTTTTTAAAAGAAATGAGCGTGTTTTTAACTTACCATGGAAGCTGCCGTTTTGCAGTAGGAGATGACGTCACACTGCGCAACTTGGTTAATGCTCCCGCTCCCTGCGTGCGCGTGCACAAGCGCGCGTTGTGCGGGCCGAGCGCGGGCCTATACCGCGCGCCACGCAGCAGGAGAACTCGAGGCATCGCACCACTAGCGTACGCATAAATGGAATCCTAGAATTTAGCTGCAGTTTGACTTCAAATTTCCGTGGTCTTTTCATAATATTTGGCGCATAATTGCGCACGTCCATAATTATTTGCACATGCGAAAGCCGCAAATTTCGGCATTGTGCTTGCTGGTGATTCAGGTTAGTTGCGCAACGTGACATCAGTTTTACGAATTAAATACTAACGTGCGATGTGATTGGTTGATCTAAATAGGCCATTGTAAGATGGCGGCGCCCATGAGATGCTTTTACGCACAAAATTTTGCCTTTTTTACAGAGGATCGGCGCAATTACATCTTCTGATTTTAGTGGGAATACGTAGGCAAATATGATTTTTATGGGACATCCGCTAACTAACTCATTTGACTGAAGATGTCTTTTAAGAGCTATTTTTAAGGTCTCCATAAGCAGGTAATTCCCATACATGGTTAATTTTTGTGTGGCCATTAAAAAAAACACAACACAAGTAATACTAATTTTATTTCATAGCATTTATTTATGCCGTCCTGTAATTGGCGACTCGATCGCTGTTGGATTTGGTTGGTAAATAAATAAACAAATAAATGAACAAATAAATGAATGAAAGATTATTATCAGTCGGTAATGTGTATGACCACCTCTTGTGGCAAGGCTGACTGCACCAGGCTATATAAGAGCCAGAGTTGTAATCAAGTTCATTACAAGTCCTTCACAAGTCCTCACAAGCCTTCACAAGTCCGGTTCTGATGAACTCAACTACAACCCCGATAAGAGCTGGGTGCACCACCCTGCCTGAATTGCCTCCCAAAGCTACACTTCTAGAGCCGTTTGGGAGATGTATAGATGCAGTGGCAAGCTTATCCCACGCAGGTTCAATGCATAGTTCCGACCTGTCAATCAAGCCGAACCCGCCGACCAATCACAACAGTGCTAGCAGACGGCGCCCACATAGGTCAAAGTGATGCAATCATCACAAAAATCACGCGATTTTCTGCCCATACAGTTTGTATGTTGTATGCGCCAGTGACCGGGTGAATTTTGGTTTCAATGTCAGGCGATTCGCTGTTCAAAGGTAGGAAAGCGCATTTTTATGAATATATGTCATCCCTGCATTACTAGCCCTTCGCTCAGTGTGTGCTACGGTAACTGTCGACCCTAAAACATAAATACCTTTAAGTTTTCTCCAATGAATCTGTGCTTTCCATGCCGAGTCTCGTTGCTTTGTACGTTGTGTCGCCATTTCTTTGCGATGGCTTGTGAGCACATAGCAACAATATCTAAGGGGCGGGGTTAACTGGGCAATCTCGGAACTATGCATTAGGTTGATATAAACCCAACAAAATTGGTTTTCTAAGAGCCCTTAACTGCAGGATTCTCCTAGAAACAGAAAATATCACATTTCATTGCTTTGGGAATCACTCGGGGCACAATCATAATTTCAAAAAACAAAAAAACATGGGACAAGCTAATTAGTGCCCAACTTTTGACCAATCAGACGACAGAAATTTATACATGATGTACAGTATATATAATACTGATTATCCTTTTGAAATCCCTCGCAATGCAGAGTCGGATTGGTCAGAGGAGGCAGTGGACCTGTTCGAGGATCTGACACATTGTGCAAAGTGGAGGCCGTTAATGGCTCGGATTGTGGCCTACCATCAAACGGACAGTGGCACCTTACCGTGCGTGGATCTGGTCGACACAAGTGATTCAAAGGTACAGACTATTCATACTCTGTTGTACCTGGCCCGTTTGAAACTTAATTTGCCAATTAGCTGGCACAAATGTAGGTTTAACGAATGAAAACCTTTTGTTTTGTTAATTATGGCCATTATACTTGATGTGAAAAATGTCATACATTGAGGGCCATACCATTTTGCTGACAACATGGCAACAAATTTAAACTGGTGAGCAAAATTAAACTGCTTTGCACTTGTTTGGTTCAGTGATTTCTGTTTAATGTGCTCGGTTTCTTTTCATTTTCTACGTAGGATGTGAATATTGCCAGTACTATGGTGGAAAGAGGCTATGCAACATTTGCCCACCGTGCCAATTTCAGTGGGAGTGATGCACAACATGAACCCCCCAAAGCAGCAAATGGAACACTCCATCTCCCACAGGAGATACTGACTGTACCACCGGAAATGGGGCAGATGGAGGACGATCTGGATGAGGGATTTACGGAAGAGACTTCCAGAACGGGCTGAACTAAACGTGTATGTCTGTTAGTATTATAGTGCATTTTGACAAATTCCTGCCATCTGTATAGTGAACAGCCATCCTGAGAGCTCAGGGTATTTCCACTCTGCTAAGTGCGTTACAATTCCCTGAGGAAATACGAGCAAAGCTTTAAAGTGTGGAGTGCTGTGGCGGAGCGGTCTAGTGGATCGTATTCAAAACCCGAGTTAGTTCCAAAGGTAGTGGGTTCGAATCCCGGTCTAGTCCATGGTCCGTTTGTTGAGCAAGGTACTTTGCCACACATTGCTTCTCTCCACCCAGGAGCAAATGGGTACCTGATGAGAGGGTAGCAAATTTGTTTGATTAGCCATTGAGTGCCTAATAGACAGCCGGGGCTGTATACTCCCCAGGGAGCTGAGATGGTACGTGTATATGGAGTGATTTAATTGAGCCCCGTGATCAGGGGTAATGATATTGTAGGCGCCTTGATAGGGGTTCCCTGGTATTAAAGGGTGTGGTTTAAAGATAGTATACATGATTGGTAAACTGTTACAAATAGTTTTATCCTCCTGTGTGATTGAAGATATGCATGACTAAAACCAACCTGAGCAAAAACCAACTCCGTACTTTGTCTAACCTTTGAGACAGTCAAAAAAGGGTTTGCAGTCATTTCGCCCCAAAACCACTTCGCCCTGAACCTTTTCGCCCTGAACCACGGCCTGTGCACGAAGTGGTTTTGGGACTAAGTGGCATTTGGGCGATGATGTGTTTGGACGAAGTAATTTGGGGTGAAATAGCACTCGGGCGAAGTGGTTTGGGGCGAAATGGCACTTGGGCGAAATGGTTTTGGGGCGAATTGAATTTTCGTCTCATGAGACGAAAACTAATTGTTTTACTCATTTCTAAAAGACTATAGCACTTCAGACAAAACCATTTCAGGGGAAGTTTTCTACGGTCATCGTGTTTATATTGTGTAAGTTAGGCGTAAATCTGTGAACATTTCTGATTTTCAAGATTACCAATGATGTATACTGCCTTTAAGTCCGCATTATCATAAAGTTAAGCGGCTGTGCAAACGCACACATGAATCATTTGGATGTAATTTAATCCATTTGGTCGTTATACTTTCCTGAAATTGGATTAAGTTTTTTTTCCTGAGACTATCCCTTCCTACCGAAATTTTCGGCAACGTTTTTATTTACCGGTACTCGGCAGTTTTTCAAATTAATAAGAGGGATGCAGAATGTTCAGTTTCAGTTTCAGATTCACATTTATTTCCATACTTCATTTACATCAAAATGAAATACACAGTATTAAAATTGTTAATTAAAACCAAAACGGAAGTAAGGGGCTATTCTAGTAAGCAGAAGCTTGTAGAGAACAGCCTGGGACTAGTACATACACATGCTTTGAAACCGCCATTGTTGCGTCACTATCGTAAGCAAAATTTGGCTCTCCGGTTAAGGCAGGTTTTCAGTTGCTTACCGTTAACGATGTCTATGAATTAGCCTGACGTTCGGTTAACGGAAAATGGGCTGTTAAACAGCTCTATGACATTGGGCCCAGATGCTACTTTACATAATTTAAACACTCATAGTGTTTGAAAGTCAATACGACGAGAAAGCCACACAAGAAAATTACTCCAAATGTACTTTATTTTAATGCATCATTCAGCCACCGTGTTATAACATTGCCTAAAACACTTGTTGTACTCGTGTAAAAGTTTTTGGCTAACATTGTTTGTGAATTTCTTTTAAAAAGCGTCCGACCAGTTTTATCCCGCCCTTTGGGTTTAATGCGATGTATAAACAGTTTTAGCTGAAACGCATCCGGTTTTATCTTTTTCATCGATTTGATGCAACCTACTTGACTCGATTCAAATTGAAAATTTACATAACTGTAGAACTAACCAGTTAAGCTGGGGTGCGTTCAATGGCGCAATACATACGCCGGTATGCGGTATTTCCCTATACCTTCACCATTGAAGGCATGCTGGTATGCTATATTCATGCGCTATTGAAAGCACTCGGCATAAAATCCCAATATTGATAGGGTATAATTTTTCAGCTGTATTGTGGCGACAGGTCACACTGCCTCCACATATTGCCTTCTGTCAGTTGGGCTGAAAAAAGTTAGAACTGGGAAGATAAATTGTTATTAATCTTAGCAGCTTTGCAGAGAAAGCTATTGTTAATTTCATTGTCATCGGACCAATACTTTAGGTTGTGACGTGCAGATTTGTGGTGGACTTTTATTCTGAGTACTTACGGTACAAAACAGTAAATTTTGTATGCTAATACACTACATTTTATAAGATGACACTAAAATTTTGTATGCTGCCAGTTGCTTTTTATTTTTATAATAAAAGCATTTTTAATAGTTGAGCAACCTTTTCAAAAACTTTATATATTTTCAAATGTATTTCGTCATTACATGTACACAAATCTAAAGGACATCGTTGCAGTTGTGAAAGGCGTTTCTAAAAAGGGTACATGTATTTACAGCCATATGGCAATTTATTTGCAGCTGCCTGTTTTTGTTATATATGGTACTTGACAAAATTAACTTTTTGTATTTTTACTGATTTTTTTCTGGAAGATTTTTTGCAATAGACCTTTATCACGGTGCGTCCATCTTTGTCTTGTTCCCCACTGCATAGTATGTGTACGTGTCGGGCATGATCAGTGCGTGTGCGTGTCTGTGCAATAGCGCGTTCAGTCTTCCGTTGTTGTTTTGAGAGAATCACTGTCCGCGCTGTGCATTTTCTTGATCGCACCGCGCTCATGTCATTGTGATGCACACAATGAACATTTTCAACACGGGGCCAAACTATTTTATTTCGGCAAGCCTCGCTTTGGTTACGTTCATTTTAATAGGGAAAAAGGGAAGATGGCCGCACCGTGATAAAGGTCTATAGATAAATTTCGAAGCTCCATTTCATGTTTTCTAATTTTACATGTGTTATAAAAGTAAACATTTTCAGATAATTTGTTTTCTTGTTCATGCAATGGCTCTGCTAATTTCTCACCCATGTTCTTTTGTTTACAGCAAATAGAAACTTTGTTTAAATTTTTTTTGGGAGGGAGGGGTCGTTGCCAGTTTTGTTGGGGGGGAAGGGGGTGGGGTGTGGGTGGGGGGTGCACTCAAGCATGTCTTGCTCAATCTTGGGTTACCAATTGGTGAAATTGACAATTAGGAATAGCTGCCATCAGTCATAATTGTTTTAACATAGAGCAGGGTCAGATCCAGCCTCATTAAAATACAGGAATACAATGGATTTCAGGGGGTCCGACCCCCTGAATTCTATTGTATTCCTGTATTTTAATGAGGCCGGATCCGCCTCTGTAGATGTGTACAAAAATAGAAAGAAAACAATCTTGATAAGTTTCTTTTGATGTTGAGTATATCATGTGTCGTATTTTAATCATAACCTTTCTGAAATGTTGCGCTCTCAATCTGTATAAACAAAATTCAAGGATATCGTCAAAAAACCAATGTTTTGTTAACTCATTTATCCGATTCCATAAAGCAGTGCAGTAATTACACCAACCTTTTTGCTTCTACATCCACATTGGAGTTTACAAATTTCCAATTTCTTCCCATGGACAGCATTTTGGTGAGGTGTGATTTTTAGGTTATAACAAAATCCATTTTCTTTAAAATTCTGAACAATAGCTCCTTTAAACATTGTGTTTTATTGTTTGCTTTCCTGTCCAATAATAATGCTCATGAAGTGACATTTAAGTCAATTATGTATAATTTATTTTAAGCCTGATTTAATTACATTTTGTTAAGTGTAATTTGCAGTGATGGAGTTAGGTTGTACAGCTAGTGCACTGAGCTCCACGGATTGTTACAGAGAAATATTGCCAAAGTTCTTGGTTCTTGTGTCCTTCTGAATACTCCGAACTGAGTTTTAACTGGAAGTTTGTCGGAGAGAGTGCTTTAGTTTCCAACAATTGAGGGGTCCAAAGATAGTGCATTTTTAAACGTAAACAATGAGGGTTTGGATACAGTTGTAGAAAAAAGTTTGTTCCATTCTGTAGTGGTACAAATAAAGGAGTTTGCAAAAGCTTCTGAATTTGTACGGAGCTGTTAAAATTGTTGCAATTGCCCTTTTCTGTTCCTTGTTAACTTGGGTTTGATGTGGTACATTTGAATAACCCAACATCTGCTGAAACTTTACTTTACTGCATAAACAGTTGGCATTTTAATTGTCATTTTTGAGTAAATAAAATTGATTTTCAAGCAAGAGTATAAAGCAAGGTATTTTATTCTCTGTGCGCATATTGTACTATTAATAGTATTATTCCTTAAATTATTACTGTTTTAATTAGCGTTAGGTAAGGGGAGGTCCCAACATGTATGCCCCTTGATTCAGTGTTGTCAATCGCCCCCCTCTCGAAGTGGGGCAAGGAGCGCCCCGCCCCCGAAATAAATGACCGCAAACCCTCTGCGCAAACCATCGTGACGGCGCCCTCAATGTATTAAAAGATCCAATGTTTTGATCACGCAGTGAGTGTGCATGTGAGAACTGGAAACAAGCACATCAACATTTCTCCAAATCTCGACGTCAGCTCCTTGCCAGCTCTTCAACTTCAAGTTGAGGGAAAGACCTCGATATTTCGTTGATATTTTGATTTGACCAGAATGAAGTTTATGGCAGTAACTGGGGCTCTGCTGGTGGCCTTGTGTATTCTGCCGCATTTGCAAACCACCGCAGCAATGATGACAACCAGTCCGCCGCCAGTGACGGCAACGGGTGAGCAATATGGTTTAGGCCTAGGCATCTTCCTCCATGGCCTAGGCTACTTTGACCATGTTCTGGAGGAAGAAACAATCATGCTTTGACTGAGTGTTGTTTTCATATTTTCTTTTTTAGGTATGAATTAAGTTGATCATGAATATTTTCTTTAAAATGATTTATCAGGCAGCATCAGTATTAAAAAATGCACCTGTCATTAATTAACCTTATTGACGTTCACAATGCATGTATTGGATGACAACATTTTGCATAAACCTATGGGGCAAACGCGAACTCTGCAACTTTTTTGCTTTTTTCACGTAAACCAAAAAGAGTTCAAGAACCAACCTCCTAGGCCTACCACTTTATCTTAAATACATATCAAACATGTCCCGAAACATATCCTTGAAAATATACGGATTGAGAATGCAAAAGTTCAGAATGGTAATGAGAAAAATAGAGGGCGCTGCGCACGAGTGTGAATGGTGTGAATCTTGTGCACTAACTGAAGGCAATTTTTGAAGGAGAAAATGCATTTTTTTTACAAAAAAGCAACATTTGCAACAAAAGTGCAAGTGGGAAGTATATATATATCTTAAAATTATATTATCTGTTTCTACAAGATAATTTCCTCAAAATCTTTGTTTAATGTATACGAAAAAAATACCCACACTACTGGCACCAGTATCGTCTTGGGACATTTCCTAAATCTGCTCGGGAAATTCCGAGCGCATTCCTCATTATGCTGTGCATACTTATGACGTATAGTGCTTATTAACATACAGTAAAATCTCGTTAAGTCGAAACTCAAGGGAATTGGACGAAAACTTCGAGGTATCCAGAGTTCGAGTTAAACGGAGGTCCCGATTCGCTCCGCTCAACGCACGAAAAGTGTCCACCGTAACTCGCTAGCCCCATGATTGTGTATACATGTTGTGGACTCGGTAGCCTATTTAGCCCATTTTGTAAGCATTTTTCCCCAGCTCGAAAACATCGTTTTGGCAAGATTTTTGTTCTTACTTGAAGGTCTATTTCATGTACAAGTTTAAAATATTAAAATGTCCATTTTGTAAAGCACGTACCATGTGTTTTGTATCTTCATTTTATGGTGTTTTTTCATCACATCGTTTGTATTTTGTGGGCGGTTTGCAGTGCTGCACGCACCCACCCACGCGCGCACGCACGCACCCACGCACGTACGGCCAGGGTGATTGCGTGATCAGTGCTATCCTGTAGCTATAGAGGGCGCACTTGTCATTGTCCACAGTCTAGCACATGATATGGCAACGGACCATGGTTCCGGGTATGCTTAACAATGATAGTGAGCATGTGCGAGTACCATTCAGAAGTTTCAGGAAGGCAGATTTGTTGCGGTTATGCCATGGATTTATAGGTCTATTGTATCAGGGGACATTATGCATCATGCTGCATCTTTTGAAGAAAAGACGGATTATATCGACAGATAAGACTCATGAAAAGATTTTCACACTTTGTGATCCCTTTGGTTGCGGTTTGTTTTTAGATTTGCCGAAAAACAATTCGAGGTAAACGGAGCCACTAGCATAGGAATTTCGAGTTACGAAAGTATTCGTGTGCACAAAAGCCTATTCTCACGTCAGGAATGAGGATTACTTCGAGGTAAACGGAGTTTCGAGTTATCCGGTTTCGACTTAACGAGATTTTACTGCATTTCAAGCCAAGCGCTGTGAAGTATGGTACCTGTACGTACATGTACGTCTTATCAAACAGAAAAAGCACACGTTATCGCGTCAGACAAGTCCGTGCTATATTTGTTTTTAAAAGAAAAAATATGAAAATGTGGCAATGAGGCAATTTTTTTCCAATGGATTCAACTAACTTCGGCTTTGGTTTGTCGGCCCGGCAACCGAAGCCGTTATTTGGCTGAACCCGTACGCTGAAGAAACGTCTTTGTTATGATTTCACGGCGACTGCGAAAACGGCACTCCCTGGCTAGCGCTACTCAGCCGTCGGGCTAGACTGAGAACTAATTCTCTAGCTATACACAAGTTACAACAGATTTTAGAAATACTTTGGTAGCAAAAATTGACCAAACGGTTGCTGTGATATGCTTGGTACACTTCTTCCATCTCCATGCGGAATACAGTGAATTCACCACTAAAAATTGTGATGCTGGCAAAGTGCAGACTTTAATTTGTGGGCGACAAACGGCACCTGTAGCACACATTTATTAGAATACAATTTTAAACAAATACGAACAAGTATCCCCATAAACAGTACACAGTTTTACAAATCTGTCTGGCAAACACGAACCTGGCCACGATCGAACTTCTTTTATTTTGGTATATTAAGCAGGCATCGCATTTCCATTATTTCCGGTCCGGCACACGCAAAATTCTGCCAAACTACACAATGTGTGCAATGCCGTGCGGCACACACAGAAACGGTCTCAAAATCGGTCGGAAAATTGAACTCTCATTAAGAATGCAAGTCAGTCATTGTACCCGGCTAAAACCTCGGTTAGTGACAAATATCACGCGGATACATCTTGCACCAAGACTAATTGTCGCCCACAAAAAATGTTTCTTTTGTGAGTTGTCATGCTTGAATGAATACACAATGTACAAGTTTAATGGGTGAAAACATTTAGTGCGTAAACAAAAGGTTGTGTAAAGGCTGTCCTGGGAGTCAAATTGTCATTGTGGAAGCGATGCATGTGAGTGCGCGTTGTGTGTGTCTCTGGTGGGCGTAAGGCCAAGAAAAAAAGAATACATGTTTCCTATTACATACAAAAATATTCAGGGTGGGTAGGTGGGAATTTTTTTTTATTTTGCTCAAAATTTTTGCAGCCGAAAACATAAGGGTGGGATGACAGTCAGTATTTTTTGTTATCACTTGCACATTACAATATAGTCAGTGAGCTTTCCTTTCATACAGTGGATTGTTGTCATTTTGCCTCGAAATTAGAATCACACCCAAATATTTCCAGCTGGTTGTGTCCTGCATTGGTTTTAGATATTCTTGATTGGAAAACAAACAAAAAAGAACTACAATGTACAATGTATGTATGTATGTATACATGTACGAATCACTTATACAATACATGTTTCAATATTCACAAAAAATTGAACTTTAGACTTTGAGGTACATGTATGTAATGCAGCATTGACTGTTGGGAATATTGCATGCTTGTGCATGTAAATACACTAAACAAACATTGAAATGAGTTTGTGTCCCTTGTTCCTAACATTCTGTGGGTTTTCCATGAAGCAGTCAGGAAGGAGTCAGGAATTTGTTGCTTGTAAATAAGGTCTCATTTCAAATCGAACAATATCCTTTCTTCTGCATATTTGCCATGCCAGCTCATGTCGAGATCTTTTTAACCCCGGTTTTTGTTTATATGACCTTATTTGAACAGGCCTGAGTCATGGTTAAATGAAGTTAATTCAAATTTTTCTTGTCAAGTTGTTTCGGTATTGCTAATGGTCCACTAACTGCATTTTATATGAAACTCAGTTTCTAAGTGGTTTTTGTTTATATTGAACGGGAAAACAAATTTATAACCATTGTACATGCATGTACTGGTATACGTGTGTACACCATACAGAGGTAGACTTTAGTATATATACGCACATATTTACATACAGTGAAACTTGTCTATATAGTGGCCACCCAAGGGACCGACAAAATGTGGCCAGAATAAGCTCGGCATGCAGGAACATGCATAAGTATACAAACATCATAAAACATGTATGATACCACAATGCATGTCTATAGGTAAATAACAGCTTGAAAGTGAAGTTCAACAAAGAGTTCCTCATTATAAAAAATTTGTATTTTATGAATTCCATTCACTGGTCGTTACTGAGACGCCGTGTGTTTAGTCTATCATAGTATGGAACACGGCAGAAAAAGTTAGTATTTTCAAGGAAAATTTGTTCACTCCTAAATTGACTTCCCTTTCAATTATTAGCACGTTTTGGTGGTTATTGATCTATTACAAGGAGAATAGTGGCGACCAGTAAACAAAATTCTTTCCATTGTTTTTTAAAGCTCCCCACAAAATTTCCCACAGTAGCTTGGTTCATTAAGGCAATTTACATGTGTTTGGCCAGATTATCCAGGTTCAACTGCCACATCTTATGCATGTAGGATTGTACACACAAAGATCCCTGTGCCCTGGCCACTGGCCGCGTTAGACAGGGACCCTAATATCAAGGTTCTACCTCCCTATACATGTGTACAAACCGATTTGGGACCGAACAGATGTGGCCACTATAGACAAGTGGACTCTTTATAAAGGTGGCCTCAACAGCAGGTTTCACTGTATTTCATGTAAGCAGTACCGGTACATCATGGGCAAGTTTTAGCAAGGCCTTTTGGGTTACATGTATATTGTTTGGTAATTAAATGTGGAACAATTGGGCGTCTTGAGTGGAGTATAATAATAATAATAATATAATGCATTTATTTGGCGCAAATTCTACTTAAACAAATATTCAAGTGCGCCTTACAGCAAAACATAAAAATTACAAAAGTTAAAATCAATTAAGTCAATTATTAAGGTACAATTAAATTTTACACATTAAAAGCACAAAGTATACAAAAGCTGAGTGAACGTTACACCTGTTGTTTTGCCACAACACCTTTTACGATCTACATGTACCTACAATGTACTGCTACATGTACATGTACACATGTATGCACGTAGTTGACTGTAGTGCAAAGTCACAACAACATTACCAACGCCCAATCTACACATAAATATTTTGAAACCAGACCGAAAACAAAAGTCAACTGAACCAATGAGGGCTAAGAACCTGTTTTGCATACATGTGTGTGTGATGCAGTTCAACGCCTGTGGCGTCGTGGAATCGTTCATTGCCACCTTAGGTACGACATGTAAATTTACTTGGAAATACCCCATTGAACCACGTGTATTTATACGTTTAAATTTGACACATTGTTTATTAGGCCAACAAATATGTTCGGTCTCATGGTCCGCGCGCGTGTCAATTTCAAGCATGCGCGTCAATACTTGTGGCGGCTAAAACAGCGCCCTCTATTGCCGCACCACCTCACATTTTCTAGACTGATCGCCATCCTGTACATGTAGACTACGTAGGAAATGGGAACAAGTCTACATGTGTATGAGTCTGTCCATGATAGGGTACAAAACCATAACACAGAGGTAAACAATTAAATCTCATTTTGTTATGTGATTTAGTGATACATTCCAATTGCCAGGAAGTGTTCATGAAAAGATAACTTTCTGGACCACGGAAAAGTTACTGTCTGCTGAAGGTTGCATGTCGCCAGATGTTACGCTTCGAACGAGGACGGAAATGAAGACCCGGAATGACACGAGGAAGTGCATCTGAAAAAACATTTTGTTCTATTATTCAATCAATTATTTGTCAAAATTCAAAATTGTTCATGACTAAAGAATATATTCACAGAAGTGTTAAAACAATGGTGCAAAGTGCAAGGTGGAAATAAAAATTTTCAACCCTGGTCCCGAGCAGGGTTGAACTCGCCCCGGGGAATGAGCAATCTCGGGGGTGGCGCAGCGGTGAGACTTGTGGGAATCAGGGCTTATTTTTACCCTGGCATCGCCCCGGGTCCACCCCAAAAATTTATCTACTGGGAAAAGGCCTTAATATGTAAATAAGTTATGCATCCACATTTGACAAAAGTCAAGAGGCATGTATTGACTGTAGTGAGACTGGCCACTCATTCTCGTGGATAAAAAAAATGGATCAAAAACTCTTAAAGTGTACATCTTTGTTAAACAAATTAAACGGCAAAAGATAGTATACATGATTGGTAAACTGTTACAAATAGTTGTATCCCCCTGTGTGATTGAAGATATGCATTATTAAAACCAACCTGAGCAAAAATCAGCTCTGTACTTCGTCTAACGTTTGAGAAAACAGTCAAAAAAAGGGTTTGCAGTCATTTCGCCCCAAAACCAATTCGCCCTGAACCATTTCCCCCTGAACCACGGCCTGTGCACAAAGGTTTAGGGGTGAAATGTAAGTTAGGCGTAAATCTGTGAACATTTCTGATTTTTGAGATACCAATCATGTATACTGCATTTAAATGTTCTTTTCTACTTTTGATATTTGAACATCTATTCAATCTTGCATTCTCTTGAGGGTGCTTTTTATCATCCCAAAATACCAAATCTGGTCTGTAGTTTGTTTCTAATTTTTTTTGCATATTTTGTTCTGTCCTCTTTACTCTACAGTTTACGAGCCAGAATGTGAGTCCTTAGATGCAGCCATACGAACGATTCAGGATTCATCGTCCACCCTTTACAGTAGAATGTTTGGAATGGATCCTTTGATAAGTTGTACCACGGATGCAGAATGTGATGGTTTCAGGTGCAATATTACACTTTTTCAGGTGGGTGTCGTCCATGTTACATGTACATGTGCCTTTGGGCAAGGCACTTTGCCATGATAAGTTGCCTCTATCCACCCAGGAATACAAATGGGTACCTGCAAGGGTTGCAGCCTTTGAGCACTTGTGTCGGGCTGCCCGGGCTGCATACTCGCCAGGGAGTTGTGCCAAATGACCAGGGTAATAATGTTGTAAAAGTGCCAAGAGTATCCTGCAGGATGTGCGCTATTATACAAATATGGGGCATGGTTAAGATGAGTGAGGGTTAAGATGAGGTGCATGGTTAAGATTATAGGCCCAAGGTGATCTCGAAGCCATGACTATGCCCCGAGGCGGAAGCCGAGGGGCATAGTCATGGCTTCGAGATCACCGAGGGCCTATAATCGTAACCATGACCCGAATAAACAGCAGTCAATATTTGTTTTATATACCGAATGTGTAGATTTTTGTCATCTGGTTGGTTAAAAGTAACGAGACATCATACAGTCATGACAGTGGTTTTTCGCGTTTCGATTTCGGAAGCTGGTCTACGGCGGAAAAGTTGTATATTTACAGCAAACAAATTGTAGCATAATCACCTGACACTTTAGTAGTGCACATTTCACCTGACACTGTTTTCACTGTAGGCCACTTATCTTATTTTCTTAAGGACTTCATCATCTACGACAGACGACAAAACGACTTCGTCGAGATTCCGCCATTATCCTGCTGAATGTTTACGTAGAGCGCGCAGCTGCATAGTTGGTGCACAGCTACATGTATGCTACACACGTTATGCGCACGTCCGGAACCCGCTAAATGACTATGCCCAAGGGCATAGCAAAGACTATGCCCGTGGGCATAGTCAGAATTTTACTCACGCCGGGTCTAGCCGATTCAATGCCCCTACTTTTAACCAATCAGATGACAGGAATCTACGCATGAGGTATATAAACGTGTATAAGACACCATTATTATTATATTCTGCATCAAACCAGTCTTCAATTTTAAATATTGAGAAATTAGTTGATTAGTTTTTAGAACACATGGGCCCTTTTCCAAATCTCGACTCCGTCTTAAGGCTCTATAGGCTCCAACCGCCTCCAGCTTCACTTTAGCGAAGCCAAACCAAAAACCGTTTGGAACACTAGTAGGCCTACCACTCTTTTTCACCGGCTTTTTTTAAGCGCTAGCAGACGAGTTTTGTCAGCGGCAAAGTTTAGCAAACCTGCAAAAGTTCACAAAGTTTTTGTTGCTGTCACATGATTTTCCAGTTCATGACGTCACGAAGCCGGCCGAAGTCACCTCTTTAGTTGACTTCGTTTTGGAGCCTTATTTGGGCCGAAACGAGCCTCAAAATGAAGCCTGAAGCCGAGCCGAAGTTTGGTATGCGGCTTCAAGATGGCGGAATGGAGACGGAGATTTGGAATAAGGCCCAGTACTTGTTATAAACAATACTAAAATAATAATAAACGATACTAAAATTTTTACTCCAATATTTGCAGGTGCAAATCCCCATTAAATATGACATCACCTGTATTAAATTAAAAGCTAATAACTGCTCCTCAAAGAGTAATGAAATTTCTGTACCATTTTAGGGTGGTAAATTTCTGTTGGCAGTGGAACTGCGTCCGTGCCAAGACCCACCACAGATGCTGGTCCTCATCACAAATCCCGACACCAACATGAAATATGTTGAACAAACCGTCACCCATGGAGATAGTTTTACCATTCCAGGTACATGGACAGAGCCATTTCTATGACATTTAAACGTCCTTATGTTTAAGGGGTCGGTTGTACATATGCACCTCGAGTGATGCAATCATGCATGTTCGTCAACTGGTAAACGTTTGAATGTTTTTGTGAGAGTTTAGGGGGAGGGGGGTCAGAGCCAATGTGTACGTCAATGTTCCACGCCGCGCTTGCCTGGTGTTCTGTAATGCAGAATGTACGCGCGCGCGCGTGGAGAAGGTTACTGCAGGAGCATGAAATGGATTGTAATACGATTACGAGATGGGGTCACACGCGTGTTTTGTCATTTTATTATAATACAATTACAATCGTATCACAATCGAACGATGATAATTCTCATCGTTGAACGATTGTGATACGATTACAATACATTTGGGGTCACACTCACAAAGTCTCGTAATCGTACTAATCGTACAATAAATTGGGATGCCGTAATTCTTTTTGACCCCCGCCTAATAGACAGTGAATAAAGCAAATTGTAGCCTACATGTACGTACAAGACAAACCTCGAGGGAATCTTAATGCAGGACTCTCACTGCTCACTTTCACGGTTCGGGCCTGGGTTGGTACAATTTTGAACCGTGATACATTTGTAAAACCGGCGTTTTTTGGCCACAGGCGTCATGCATGGTTCTCACTGTCGCGGTTAGGGGTGTTCCAGGTAAACCCTCGTGATTCTGTAGCATATCCATAGCCTATCCGCTGCTTTCCAGGGTCTATGGGAACCCAGTTCTCACCACGGTTAATGCCAGATAGGTTACGCATTCATGCTACGGTTTTCTACGGTTGGGCTACGATTTCTACGGTCACTTACGGTTGGTGACAGACATTTTTTTTCAAACAGTTTAAAAATCGAGCCACGGAAAAAACGAGACTGGAACACCGTGGTCATGTCTACGGATTTAGCAGCCCGAACCGTGAAAGTGATAACCAGGCATTAGTTAAGCAGATTTTACAGCGTGAGAATTGTTCAAAACACGTGAAAAGATGTTTGGAAACGTAACTTGGCTTATTATGAACTGGAGAAAATTGTAAACTGATATGATGCCACCCCTTACATGTACAGTACTTGCAAAATAAAAAAATAAAAAGTTGTGGACCCTTTCTTTCAAGTCTATTTTATTTTTGTTTGTCACATCTCATTTTGTATTTTGACCAAAGGTCTGGAGTACAGCTACCTTGGTTTTATTCGTATCAGTGTCGAACTTAGAGTGCAGTTCCAACAAGTGCCTGGAGGATTACAGATTGGGGTAAGTGAATCAGTTGGTCCTAGTACCGGTAGTATAACAGTTTAAAGGGCCCCTTATTTGGGATTTTTATCAATAAAATCTAGGCTATAAAACCAATATACTCAGTTACATTCATAAAAATCCTATTTGGAGCTTGTTTTGGGGGTTAAAACAAGGGTTTTTAGTTTTTATGCTAATGCGAATATGCATATTCATGACCAAGGTCATGATGTCACAAGAGGCAAACACAGGAAAATCACATTCAACTGTGCACAAAAGATTCCACCTTTTTTCTCAAACGTCCTGGAACTTTTGTAATCCATGACTGTTTGGGTTTGTTCTACATGTTTCTACATGTAAGCCATGACGAAACTGGGGGAGGAAACTGCAACTTTTCCCTTACGTGATGCACTCCGAACAGCAACCCCTGTCTGTGGTTTATTGCAATGAAATCTTCAAAGTTGAAAAAGGCTACCTTTTATTGAATTTACATCCAAACGAACAATAGCATGTCTTGCTGAACAAGTAATCCATCATATGAAGCAAAGATTAGGCAAAAGGTTGTTTAGCATGTAATAGGCCCTTTAACCCTCATAGCTGCACCGCCCAAAAATTTGCACGGAGGCTCCAGGGCACTCTGTATAATGCATAGATAACACTGTTTGGCAGACACAATCCTTTCTATAATAACCTAAATAGATGAATGGAGGAACCCTCAAGACACAGCTGTTTACTGGGCCTGCAGTAGGTTGATTGATAGCTGCTTTTACGCACGGCGGCAAAAGGGCCTTACTTAAAGAACATACATGCATATGTACCAGAGCGTAAAATTAGACCAGAAAAGTGGTCGGACAAAATGTCCTAGCAAAACCAGACTATTTTGTCCAAGATTGTAGTTCTTGGCCATATTCCTGGACGTTTTTGAATGTTTTTTTCCCCACTGTTTATCCCCGTAATTAGATTAGTGCGCACGGCACTACACCGCACGCTCTGGCCGCTAGTGAGCACAGACTAGAGCCCCCTCTATCGACTGAAGCACATACTTGTCTAGTTCCAGCCCCTTGCTGAAGCACTGCACAATTTGTGCGCATGCTTCCTACTTACCGGTACCATTTTTGCAATGTGCTCACCTTGCGGGCGCATGGCACGGCAACGGTTGATCGGCCGTTAGGAGGAAAAAGTGCGCCTCATACCCCAGTTCTTACATGTCTTACGGTAAATAAAAACCTGTAATTATTTTCGTCCTTTGTTTTTCTGTAGTTGAGTCTTGCATGTGTCCAGGATTTAATCGGGGATGTACTTGAGCTCCCCCTACTCCCATCCACAGTGATCAACACACCACCATGTTCCACAGAGGGACCGAGTCCTCCTTCAGGTATACAAAGCCGTTGTTCCATTTGTTGTGTAACGGAATTGAAAGATCCCAGGTTTTTTTTTCATAAAGCCCACTTTAAGAAACATTCCTAAATAAACATGCTTAACTTGTGTTTTTAAAGATAGGAAAAATTGTTCCTAAATCCACTTAAGAAAGTTTTTAACTTTTATGAAAAAGGACCCAGAACACTTATACGAAAGAGTGAGGGCATTACCAGGGTCCTATTTGATAAAGCCCATTTAGAAACATTCTTAAATAAACATTCTTAACTCATGTTTTTAAAGATGGCGCCACCCACTTATATTTTAGGCGGAAGAAACTTGTAAGCTTTACCAATCAAGCCTATGGGCTGCAAATTGAGGTTTCATAAACCCATTAAATATTACGTGAACATGAATGTAAATGTGTCTCAGAATTTTGCTCATGCCCGGGAAAGAAAACCACCATATTTCACGTTTTATATTCCAGGTGCGAGTGTGCAGTGTGTGCGTATGCAAACACTTGTGGACAGTCTGCACCCACCGAACGACTTCATTTGTACGAAGAAGGATGATTGTAAAGGATTTAGATGCCGAGGATCAATCACTGGTGTGAGTTATTCACAATACATATATACATGCGCCACTAAGAGTTTGATGCAGAAAGGCTACATTCCACTGTGCGCACACACACGAGCATTGCTAGACGTCAGGGTTGTAGTTGAGTCCATAAGTTTATCACATGTCCAGAACCGATAAAATCACAAGTCTGTGACAAAGTTCTGTGACAAAGTCCCGCACAAGTCCCGCACAAGTCCCGCACAAGGCCCGCACAAGGCCCGCACAAGGCCCGCACAAGGCCCGCACAAGGCCCGCACAAGGCCCGCACAAGGCCAGTAACAAGAACCAAAGGATAAACACGCACAAAAGAATGCCTTTGTTATAGTTCATTTGAATATATTGTGACTTGAATTAAGACCCAGGGACTTGTGGTTGACTTGTGGTTGACTTGTGGTTGACTTGTGGTTGACTTGTGGTTGACTTGTGGTTGACTTGTGGTTGACTTGTGATTGACTTGTGATTGACTTGTGATTGACTTGTGATTGACTTGTGATTGACATCTCATTTTGTGTTTGCAGATTCCAATCACAGCAGAAGCAACCATAGATAGCTGCACCAGACCGGTATCCATGACGATTACAATCTACGATGGTAGTGGCAAACAAGTGTGGAGCCATGTTTTCACTCAATCAGAGAATGTCCGTGTTGGTATGTCTGTTGTAATCCTGTAAACCAGGGGCCAATTTCATGGCGCTGTAGCACAGAATTTCTTTACTTTGTAAAATGGGTCACGTCAAAATTGTATGTTAAATTGTGTTTTTAGAAACAGTAGCAAAATATTAATCACACATGATTTTTGCTGGGAACTCATTTTTGCAGTACAAGGCAAATAAATAATGTACTAAGCAAATTTTTGTGCTGAACAGCGGCATGAAATTGGCCCCAGATTGTTAACGTAAAAGGATATCCGGTTCCAATTCTACCCGCCATTTCACAGGCTTAACATGTTCTGTTTTTGCGTCCATAACCAGAAACATGTTTCTGACGTAATTACTGAATCTGCCAGTAATCGGCTTATGATAATTTTTTAAGTGTAAAGTGAAGAGATTCATCGCAACATATGGTCTTCGAAAAATGGTTTAAAGCTGAATGAATCAAAGACAGATGTTCTCCATCTATCATCAAAATTTAGAATTAAAAGGACTCTACCAGGAATCACAGTCGCAACTACAACGCTTCATCCAACGTCACATGCACGAGATTTAGGTGTCATCATCGACGACCATCTCACAATAGACTACTAAAGTGTGACGTCGGTTGCCATGGTAATTGGGTCTAAACATTCGCTGGTAATCTGAAACGTCCATTGGTATAGCGCAGGGAAACAGTTCACTGGTTTTAGTTTAGACCCAAAAACCATGGCAACGCACAAAGGGTGACGTTTTCACTTTAGTAGTCTATGAAGAATCACATCAGTAAATGTCTGTCGCTCTTCGTCTTTTGGCCTTCATAAAATACATGTAGGTATAATCAGAAAATATCTAGACCAGCCAACAAGAGAGAAATTAATTCATGCATTCGTAACAACTCGCATTGACAACTGTAATAGTCTCCTGTATGGATTACCTGAATCACAGCTGAAAAACTCCAACGCATACAGAACGCAGCAACACTTTGGTGTTTACCGAATTTTGCAATGAAACTCTTCAAGTTTTCTCTTTGCATGTTATCTTTGCTCAACAGAAGGCGATGATGTGAATCTTCCTCCAGGGGTGACAGCTAATCTGGATGTTATGTTGGAGCCATACACAATGGATATTGACTACTTGATAACAACGGTAAGACTCCATTGAAATCTTGAATTGTTTTTTTTGTACTTGTGAGGAACGACAGGGCAGCCAAACCACCTTTAGAAATAAATATGTGGTGTTTGTTACCATTGCTATCAACACTTTGAGTAAGTTTTTTCTTTGAAAAATAACAATTTTAAATTCCTGTGCTGTAACAGCAAAAACTCTGGATGCTAGGATAGGGCGACAATTTGTGTGTAAAAAAGCTATATTAGGGCGACACGTTCTTTTAGGGCGACATTTTGGTGTCGCCCTAATATTTTTGAGTTTAAAAATCATTTGTTTAGGTCAAAAACCATTTTTTTTAAATCGAGAACCATTTTTATTAGGTCTAGAACCAATTCTCTTAGGTCTGGAACCATTTTTGGAAGCTTTGGTTAAAAAAATAAGGTGTCAATTTGAGTGATTCTTGCCGAAATTTTGGTGGTCCCCGGGGAAAGGCTTCCCTAAATGTCGCCCTATTGCGGCATCTAGAGTTCTTACAATAACTATCAGTTATTTCACATGTATCATGAAATGTCTTGTGTGTAGGGCATTACCAACATTAGGGGCCATTCAAAATAATCAATGTAAAAATATTTAGATCTTTTTCGAAATTGTGGGTGGGTCAAAAGAAATAACTGAAAATCGAAAGTCGTGCTTTGCTTCCTTTGACCTCAGTGAACCTTGTTTCGATACCGTTATACCCAGCATGATATGGGGCAAAGGGACTGAAAGGAATACCTTTGAATTCCTTGGATTTTTGAGACACAATAGGGGAACAATAGAAGGGGCGTACCCTCTGCCGCGTGCTGCATAGGAATACCGTACCTCAGCTCCTCCGCCTGTCTGGAGATCGCGTAAACAAATTGTTGAACATGGGGACAACCGAACGCACTGGTACGATGGTTAGTCATTTACGGGCACAATCGCACTGGTACACATCATGTATTAAGTTTATGCAGCGTTTTGCGTGGGACCAGTTGCCTGACCGAAAATGTTCGCACCTCGCTGTTATTGTGCGTGTGCGACATTGTGTAATGGTGACACGTTTATGTCCCATCAAATGTAGGACATGTAGAACGTTCGCTGTTCAAGAATGCGAGTCGATTGTGCAAAGGGTGTATGTACAGGCGTACGTTTGTGGGTTGTGTTGTTCAAGATTTAAACATCGAAATTTGGGGTGGGTGGGTGGGTGGGTCAATTTTTGTTTTTTTAATTTTTTAATATTGATTATTTTGAATGGCCCCTTATGTGCACCCACAAAAAATTTAATTTAATTCTAGAATGGCTGTTTTACAAATAATGTACCTGTATGACCAACATATAATACTTTAGTTTTTCAAGAGCTTTGCATAGACAAATTTTTTTGTTTCTTTTACAGATTGAGTTGACCATTTGCATGGGCACGATGTGCCAATCTGAAAAATTTATAGACCACGGTTTTGTACCTATTCCGCCTTGTGGTGAGTCTGTTCTCCTAGTATTTTTGCCTTTATTTTTTTAGAACTTAAAGGAAGAGAAAACACTCGCAGAAGGTTGCTTATTTCTCCAAAATATTGCCAGCATTGCAAATTTGGTTAATAAAGTGGCGCAACGGAGTGTTTATTTTCAAGTCGAATCCATTCTGACTATATGAAAAAATCACTTTTAAATGGCTTCTGTATAAAATGTTCTGAAATGTAGCACTCGGACTCGAGGGAGCGTGATGTCACGCATGCAATGCTGTAAAGATCGTACTGCATGTTAACAGCTGTTATGCTTACCTTTTCACATTTTCACATTTGCTTGAATGCTCGAAGATTCTGTCACTCTACAAATATTTGTTGAAAATTTGTTGAAAAGTTGTCCATGGCATGCTCACACATTCTGGAACAAGGCATAACACATGCTAAATTCAACTTATTCAGCGGCCAAACAATGCTGCTGATCATTCCATTCACTTGTACACTCATCGGATACGCTTGAGTGAACAGCAGAGTCACTACAGAGTGTATATATATATATATATTTAACAGCGTGTAAAACTGATAGTCGCTTGTGCAACTCTTCGGCATGCAACTTTTCAGCTTATCAGCTGATTTCCTTTTTTTTTTTTCCTCATCTGCCCCAATAAAATTAAGAAACACTGTACAAAGTTGCAGATTGTTTGCATTTTCCTCTTTTGTTGTAATGACACAGTTTACTCTGTATCACCAAGCAAGTCATTAATCCTCTTGCAACAATGCCCCTTTAACGCACTCCCATGCTCGTGCGTACCAAGGCCCTGTTAAAACCGGCCCCATTTCGCTGGGGAACAAGCGACAGAAATATTGTCGCCTCTCTGGACCAATCAGGACGCTTGGCAGCACATTGCAGGCATTCATATGTAACGCGCGCAGATGTACATGCAGTGTGATACACGTACTCGGTAATGCTGGCCGTGTCCGCGTTGCCGATTGGCTGCTATTAAAAGCGTACAAGGGAATCCGTTCCATTCACGTTGGTCAACATGCATCACTGTTATTAATTTGAAAAACTGTAAATGAGATCGTCGCCATAAATTTTGGTAGGAATGGGACAGTCATAAGAAACAGAACCCAATACAATTTCAGGAAAGTATAGAAATCATTTCTTTTCGGCATAACATGACCAAATGGGTTAAATTACATCAAAATGACTCGGGCGTGTGTTTGCTAAACCCAACAGCCGTGTTACTTCACAGATTTGCATGGATTTCCTCGGGGCATTGTAACGTCGCTTAGCAGAGTGGAAATTCCCTGAGATCTTAGGATGCAATCAAATAAAAGTGTGCGGGGGGAACAAAAGAAAATGTTTGCATTTTAGCTTCTTAAGAAGTGGAGAGTCATTGTTTTGGTAAAGGCCCATTTGCAATGACTCAAAATTTTACTTTACGAGTAGAAAAAATAAAATTTCTTTTTTAAACTCTGTCTGTAAAAAGCTGTACTGTCATAGGAACAACGAAGTGCTGTTATTCTTTTTACCAAAGCATCTGTATGTGGTTGTATTAACTGCAGATAACCCACCAACAAGCACAGATCCCGGCCCCACTGTGATGCCGACACCCAGGCCAGGGTCTGACACTGAATGCTTGACGTGGGTAGACGTGTCTAACCGTGTCATGCAAAGCGGTATCTTTGATGAAAATGATGTTAGCTGCCTGGCTAACCAGGACTGTGATGGCATTACATGCGATATGGTCGTGTTGGTAAGTCAGAAATGGGGTGTTTCAAAGTAACATGTGGGAAATGCATACTGTAGTTCCAAGATTGACCAAAGTCGCCCATCTCAGACAGAACAGAGCAGTGATCAGGCGTACCTTTGGTGTTAGACCGAGCTTGCAAATCTGTGTGCAGAAAAAGACGGTCACGTGGAGGATGGAAGGGGCTAGCTAAACTTTCCGAAAAGCTGATAGCAAAGAAAGGACATGTCAAATTGACCTCTCATGCTCCTTGATCCTGTTTTGCATCTTCCATTTTTTTGGCGCAAGTTAATTTTAGCTTTGTTTACAAAGCTAGCCCCTGTTCGGTCAGGCGTGAAATTCCCAACATGATGACGACGTTAATGAAAACATGAAACTTATGTCTACCGATATGTGTGAGCCAATTTTCTAAATATACTGAAACGCAAAAGAAACTTACCACCTTTTAAACCTTTAAATAGCAACAATAACACTGCGTGTAGTAATGTGTGAACTTATTTGTGGACAATAGTGTCCTCACTGTCAGACCAAACGGTGTCTGAAGGTCACTTGAACCTTCAATGGTCACTTCATGGCACAGCTGTTTTGACTGTCAGTGATTATCCAAGGGGTATGGGATGATTGTAATGAGCTGCATGTGATGTCTTAATGTTGGCTTTAAAAAGGCCAGTGCAAAATGGGCATTTCAAGCAACATGCCACGATTGTCGGGGGATCAAAGACTGGTGGGCAGTGGCCACACACGCTATTGAAAGGGGACTGACATTGCACCCTCTTCTGTTCTTTATAGAACAAACTGATGAGATGGTGTATCTTGGTCAAAAACTTGACATGTCATCAATAAAATGCCAATGTTTCAATTAGCAATTGTTGGTTTGTTTTATTTTGAACTGTTACAATTTCATTACATTTTAAACAAGTGGTAAGTTTCTTTTGCGTTTCAGTATATAATACAATTTTCATTTTATCTACACCCTGTGTATGGCAGTTTATCAATATTGTTCTTTAGTTATGTAATGCTGTTTTTCTGTTTTTTTAAAGTTTTCCAATCATGTATTAAAAAGGTAAAGTCGTTTCACGAGCCAAGCTGGCTCATACGGCCAGTACTCATCTCCAGTTTCCATGGCATGGAGTGACTATAGGAGCATTGATACTCCCCCTGGATGGGATGCCAAGTTACCCCCCAGCAGTTAGTTGGGTTTCCAACCAATATTTGCCGGTACTCATTTGTACACCTATGTGGAGAGAGACAATGTGGAGTAATGTATCCTGTCTAAGGGCACAACGCGATAGCAGTGACCAGGCTTTGAACCACGGACCTATCACTCGAAAGTCCGACGCGCTATCCACTAGACCACCACGTCTCCTTTCCATTAATGTAATCTGTCTATATTATAAATGATTTTTTTTGTAGAACCGACCATACTTAGTAGACATGAAGCTGTTCCACTGTGAGACTCCTGTGCACTTGCGCTTCAAAATGAATTCCACTGATGACTACAACTACGGTCTTGTTAAAAACATCACCCAGGAAAACAGCAAAACTCCCGTTCCAATAGGTTAGCCAACATTCTTTAAAATAAGACATTTTCTGTTGACAGTTAATTTTAGGCACTCGGCGGTATTTTGGTACCGTCCTTATATAGTTTCATAATTTTGTTTTATTTGTAAATCTTAAAATTTCCGAGGAAATCATCATCAACATTGAGCGACAGCTGAGTTATTTGTTAAAGATAGTATACATGATTAGTAAACTGTTACAAATAGTTTTATCCCCCTGTGTGATTGAAGATATGCATGATTAAAACCAACCTGAGCAAAAACAAGCTCCGTACTTCGTCTAACTTTTGAGAAAACAGTCAAAAAAGTGTTTGCAGTAATTTCGCCCCAAAACCACTTCGCCCTGAACCATTTCGCCCTGAACCACGCACATCGCTTCCACAATGACTCAGCATCATTTGACTCCCAAAATGGCGTATTTGCACGTGTTCGAAGGGGGTCAATAAACATTTTTGGAGTAGATAAAAAGAGATCACAAGGCAATAAACATAGTACTTGCGTCTTTATTGAGAAAAATTGACTTTTCTTTCATTTGACTATGAAAGTTTAGATATCAACAATGTTAACATTTACAAAACGGGAAAATCAACAATTTAAAGAAAAAACAAATCTTCCCACATGGAACTGCCTATTACGTACAAAGGCACAGCATGACTTAAAGGCAGGACACATGATTGGTAAACCGTTACAAATAGTTTCATATCCCTGTGCGATTGAAGATATGCATGATTAAAACCAACCTCATGGGACGAAAATTAATTGTTTTACTCATTTCTCAAAGACTATAGCACTTCAGACAAAACCATTTTAGGGGAAGATTTCTACCATCATGTTTATATTGTGTAAGTTAGGCGTAAATCTGTGAACATTTCTGATTTGAGATAACAATCATGTGTTCTATCTTTAAGGGCCTTTTTTGAAGAGCGGGTAACATTACCTTTTAGAGATTTTGCTCAAGTTTTTCATAATTATTTTTAGAATCAACATGCACATGCAGTGGGAAAATCAATATGCTCTTTTGAATCTTGTGTGTTTTTACCCCAGTAATCAACATTTTGGGATAAGCGGTTTATAACATTTTTGTTTTTGCAGATGGTGTCGTTGGGGGTGGACAACTGAAGTTTTATCTGGCTAAGAGGAGTGACACTAGTATTGAATTAGCAATCCTCCTGCGATTGCTAAACCCGGATAATCCCCAACACAGAACCAGCATACCCCTTGTAGAGGACCATATCATACCCGTCAAGAAGTGCCGTAGGTCCTTTCTGTATTTTTACTAATTCTGTGCGAAACTGACACAAAACTGACTTTTAGGTCAGTACTAAAGTGAAAATGTCACCCTTTGTGTGTTGCCAAGATTATAGGGTCTACACTAAAACCAGTGAACTGTTTCCCTGTGCTCACTAGCTCATCTACATGTACTTTTGAGAAAACAATGAAAAACCGTGTCCTTGCTTTCAAGGCTGGTCCCCCTGCCTATAGAGCTTCTGCACCCGCAGCCATGACAGGGAGCAGGTTTTCTTATTTTTCGACTTGTGACCTATCTATGTACCTAAGGTCTGAAGCCATGGTCAACTTGTCCATTCTTTCTCGATTTATTAAAAGCAAATTTCCAGTTTGTGACATACGCAGTGGCTTGGAACCCCCTCCCCCTGTGCGCATGGTGTACGCAATGTCAACAATCCCCCTCCGTGCGTACATACTTTATGGACGCCCCAAAGATATCATCTCAGGCGGAATCATTGCATTGGACAGTTAAAACCACTTGTACCTTTCATTTAAGTAAGTTTTTTTTCTTTGGTCAAATGGTTGATTAAAATATTGAGTCATTGGAAATCCTTTTATATTGTTGATGTCCCCTAATGCGTGGTGTGGGGCACTTTAATTTCCATTCTCTTGGTGCAAAAAACAATCTGCTGAACTTGGTATGTAAAGGTAATAAAGTTCTTAAATAACCTCCTAAAATCCAAAACTAAAATACAAGAGAACCATTCATTTATACTAGAAATTCACCGGAATGCGAAGGTAGCGTCGTTCGCTTCAGGTTGACGTGACATCATACTCGTGAGCCTGTACTAGGCATTTCGCAAGATTAAAATCCGGCATAGTGCACGCAGGTGCAAATGTTCGCCACAGGCCACCGTAGCATGGTTCTCAACATTTCAGCCAATCGGCATCGAGTGCGCCATGTTATGGAACAGTCTAACGTTTTACATTATTTTTGTCATTTGGACTCTGCCAAAATATGTGAATGACTGTTTTACTGGAGGGCACACAATGCATAGTTCCGACCTGTCAATCAACCGAACCCGCCGACCAATCACAACAGATCGCGCTAGCAGACATCACTGACATAGGTCAAACTGCACTGTCTCACAACAACATGATCACGCGATATGTTCTGCCGGCCCCATACAATTTGTACAGTGTTGTATGCGATGATCCGGGTGAATTTTTGGTTTCAAGGCCGGTCGTTTCGTTGTTCAAAGGTACTAAAGCATGATATGACATCCCTGTACTACTGTCCCTTTACTCTGTGTGTTCTAAGATAACAGTCGACCCTGCAACATGAATGCCTTTGAGTTTTCTCCAATGAATCTGTGCTTTCCGTTGAAAAGCCCATTGCTTTGTGCGTAGTGTGTCGCCATTTTGACGATAGCGTGTGAGCCATAGCAACAATATCCACGGGGGCGGGGCTAACTAGGCAAACTCGGAACTATGCATTCTGCATTAAGCTGTAAAAGTCTGAAACTCATATGCTGATGGATTTTGCTGCAGTGTGAATGGATTTCCAGTGAGTTGTTAAAGTGCGCCACCTTAGGGGACATCACTATATGGGCCCTAATGCTTTGAAAGTTTTAAAGTGCTGTGAAGTTCAAAGCAATTCCCCTGTGAAGTTACAAGAAACCCACGTGTTGTCATCTTACATTATGCAGCTGCTACACTGCAGCCAGACACCGTACCTCCTATCATTGTAACCATGCCTAGCAGTCCTGGGATGAAACCTGCCACACTGCAGCCAGACACCATACCTCCCATCATTGTAACTGTGCCTAGCAGTCCTGGGATGAAATCTGCAACGAAGCCTGGTCCTCGGCCTTCGTCTAAACCAGGTCCTCATCCTTCGCCTAAGCCAGGTCCGCTCCAATTTTGTTTTTTAGAAACATTTTCCAACACAGTCTGTGTTTCAAAATAATATTAAAGATAGTATACATGATTGGTAAACTGTTACAAATAGTTTTATCCCCCTGTGTGATTGAAGATATTCATGAATAAAACCAACCTGAGCAAAAATCGGCTCCGTACTTCGTCTAACTTTTGAGAAAACAGTGAAAAAAGGGTTTGCAGTCATTTCACCCCAAAACCACTTCGCCCTGAACCACAGCCTGTGCACGAAGTGGTTTTGAGGCGAAGTAGCATTTGGGGCGAAGTAGCATTTGGGCGATGTAGTGTTTGGACAAAGTAATTTGGGGCGAAATGGCACATGGGCGAAGTGGTTTCGGAGCAAAATGGCACTTGGGCGAAATGGTTTTGGGGCGAATTGAATTGTTTTACTCATTTCTCAAAGACTACAGCACTTTAGACAAAACCACTTCAGGGGAAGTTTCCTACAGTCATAATAATAATAATAATAATAATTTATATTGCGCAAATTCCATAAAAGAAATTATGTTCAAATGCGCATAACAATACAGTGTACTTACACTACAACTAAGAAATTGGTTTAAATTAAAAAGATACTAATTACCACATAAAAAGTACGATAACATACATGTAAATCGATCAATCAATCATTTATACATATGCGCTGAGGAACAAGTGTGTTTTTAATTTACGCTTAAAATCTGCAAGAGTCTGAGCTGAGCGGACATTTTGGGGCAGTCGGTTCCATAAAGTGGGTGCAGCTACAAAAAATGCTCTGTCACCGAGTGTTTTTGACATCTTTCCACTGGGTAGATTTAGCAGATTAGAAGTTTGAGATCGTAAGGAATAACTGGAATTCGCCCTTTTTGTTAATAGATCACAAAGATATTTGGGAGCCTGGTTATGAAATGCTTTAAATGTCAGTAACAATATTTTAAATTGAATACGAGCCGGAATGGGAAGCCAGTGTAGTTTCTGTAATATGGGGGTAACGTGAGCGTATCTAGAAGCACCATATACAAGTCTTGCCGCTGTATTTTGAACACGTTGTAGTTTGTCCAAGTATGATTTTGGTAAGCCAGAATAAAGACTGTTGCAGTAATCAAGTCGGGAAGTTATTAAAGCATGGACCAAAATATTAAGGGTGTCTCTAGATAAAAATTTACGGATATGTCTAATATTGTGAATATGAAAAAAGCTTATTGAACAAACACTGCTGATTTGTTTAGCCATACTAAACTTTGAATCAAACCAAAAACCAAGATTACGAGCTGTTAATACTGGTGAGATGTTAACATCGCCCACTTTGACATTATAAATATTCACTTTCGATAGTTGTTGCCTAGTCCCAATAATGACTAGGCAAGTCATGTTTATATTGTGTAAGATAGGCGTAAATCTGTGAACATTTCTGATTTTCGAGATACAAATCATGTATACTGTATTTAAATTTCAAATTTGTGCCCTGTAACAGGCTGCTCGGCAATAACTGTTTCATGAAATGTCTTGTGTGTTGAACATTACCAAGCTTATGTGCACCCACAACACTATATAGTGATGTCCCCTAACTTGGCTCACTTCGACAACTCACTGGAAATCCGCTTACCTTATAGCAAAACCCCCTAGCAGATTTAGTTGAAACATACATGTACACACCGTGCAGTAAAATTCATAGGCTCCAAGAAAAAGTAATACTTTAATATATATATACACAAACAATCGGGACACAATGATGAACACTTTTTTCCCGAAATCGCCCGGACTGTTCCCTAACATGACGCACTCGACGTTGATTAGCTGAAATGTTGAGAACCATGCTACGGTTGCCCATAAAGACCACTTGCATGCACACAATGTGACACGGTACACAACGCCAGTATGCCTGTTTTTATTCACGTCAAATGCCTATTACAAGCTTCCGTGTATGGTGTCATGTCAACCTGAAGCAAACAGCGATGCCTTCACATTCCGGTAGATTTCTAGTAAATGAATGTGGGATATGACACAGTTTGCCAATAATCTATTTGACAAATTTATAGACGGTGTGACATCTGACGTCACGGCAGGCATCAAAACATTGAGGGTGTGGCTATAGCTATCACACGCATCTTGCTGTGCAGAAATTTGGATAATGAATCGCCGGCACAGATTTCCATAAGAAACGACTGTGTTATTGAATGGCACATCACCGTAACCGGTTTGGGTCGGTTTGGAACGCGTGCACGTGTAGCGCGTTTTGCATTTAAACATAACACGTGCGATCGGCATTTCATGCGTACGTACTTTATGGAAGGGCCCATGCAAAACCTGATTTGGCGCGCAACAGCAGGCAAGATTTAGCTTTAGATGTAAACAAAGGTCACACGGTCTATAGACCGTATCGAATAGCCGCCATTTCGTGGGGCACCTTTTGTTACTTAAACCGTTCGACAATGGAAGCACAATATGTGCAACCATGCATGTCCTCAAGGAACAAAAAAACTGACCTACGAAGTGGCGGCTATTCGATAAGGTCTATAGGACCACCAATCATGAATGTACTGACACCATTATCTCAATTTTTCGATGAAACTCTTCAAATATGTACATAGTATACATGTCCCTGCTTTTTTTGTTTTACCAGTTTCTGCGTTGAACTGAAGGGTGTCCCATACGTAACACCAATTTTGCTGATTTGACACTTTGATAAAATGACCCGCTGATAAAATTACCACTTCTCAAAAGAGATTGTAAAAAAGTTTAATCTGTTTTATTTGATATTCTCTTCAAAGGTTCCTCGAAAAATCGAAATGGCCCGAAGAAGCACAAGTCACCTAAGTCAAACGGAGGTATGTTAAAGAAAGCTGTTTATGGTTGCTAAAGTATCCCCTTTGTGCTGGCTAGAGCAGTCTTGGAATCCAGGGACAGATTGCAATAAAGTTGACTTGTCTAAGGCGCGAGGTCAAAATTGAAACGGTCTGTATACCGGCAAACGGTACATAAACGATACACCGTTGAACGGTTTTGAGTGAGCAAGCAAACGGTTCAGCTGGTCTGGCCAAACGGTAGATAACTGGCAGTGTTCAACACACCTGTGTTTGCTGAACAAATGGTTTTCTGCCCACAGACAAACAGTTTCAAGGGGGATTAACTCGAACCGTTTGCCGGTATACAGACCGTTTGTATTTTGACCTCGCGCCTAAGGCCAGTCGTTTATAGCCAGCTATCTAACTTATCAGCAGTTCATAGCTTGGTCTTTGGCTTAAAAAAAAAAGGTGTTGTGAACAGCACTTAACTTTTAGATTTGACTAAAGTCTAGAATTTAAGCGGGACACTTGAATTGTTTGACTTAAGTCGTTTTGTGAATACCGCCCCTGGGCTCCTTACTATGCAGCACTTCAGACATCACGGCTCGCTGCATTCAAGGCAATGCAACATTCCACACCTTACGGGAAACTCTGGAGTCGTCGAACTAAGATTCTGCTGAAGACAAGACTCCGTCTCTATAATGTAAACTGTAACAGTTGGGCACCACCCAAAGCCATGCTTGGCCAGCTCGATGCGTGTCACTGCAGACACCTCAGTATCAAAGAGCCTTATCAGTAACCAGGCACTATACAAAATGTGCAGTGAAGAACCCTTTCAGCAAAAGTCAAAAAGCAAAGATGGTTGATGCTAGACCATGTCCTACGCAGGGACCCTGACACACCTGGGGCTAATTTCATACAGCTGTTTAGAAGAAAAATTTGCTTAATCAAAAATTTGTTTGCTTTATAAAAATGGGTTAGCAGTCAAAATCTTATGTGATGTGCATTACTAAGAATACAAGTTGACATGCAATTTTGACTATTAACCCATTTTTATAAAGCAAGCAAATTTTTCTGCTATAAACAGCTTTATGAAATTGGCCCTGCTCCTCGGGCCTTAGATTTTGCCTTTACCAACTCGCAAGCCTACAAATTCTGACAAGGACGGCATTGTACAAACCTACTAGGCACAATACGTGCTGACCTCAAATGGGCTGGACTTTGACCCTTCCGTACCACGAGACAACTCCAGTGCCTACAGCAATGCGCCCAGGATAAGGCCAAGTGGCTGAAGTGGGATGTCATATGACTACCAGAGCTGCATTTGCCCTTGCTTATAACATAAATCTTGCTAATATTCACAAACTGGTTTATTTGTCTCTCACTCTACAGTGGCAATTGGCATTGGCAGCAGCGTAGCTGCAGTGGTTGCCGCTATCATCATTATAATCGCCGTGTTGTGGTTCCGTCGACGCTCCCGCTCTCCCAATGACCATATCGCGCTGGTTGAGGACGACGCACCAATTACCTTATAGGTTTGTCTGTTTCCATCAGGTATGGCCACATTGTTGTACACAGTTATTATATACAGTCAAACCTGCTATTAAGGTCACTTTGATAAAGAGGCCACCTTGATAAAGAGGCCACCTACTTATAGTGGCCACCCATCTTTAGTCCCAAATGCTATGTGTAAATGCTAATTCAACCTTTATAAAGTGGCCACCTGTTTATAGTGGCCAGTTTTTACGGTCCCGAGGGTGGCCGATATATATACAACTAAATTAGCCCTTGTTTACTAGTGTTGGGACAAACTGAAAATTTAATCCCCAATTTCACAATTTTGCCAAGCACCAAATATACGGTCAAAACTGCACTGCCTGCTGCGCCGATGTATGTCGAGTTTACCCGCACAAAAAAAACCCTCTTTTTATATTTTTCTTGAATGCTGGCCTGGCGAACAAAAGAAATTTGGTGTCTTTGTTTTATAGTGCTGCTGCATTTTGCGCTTGCGGGCAAAAGGTTGGGCAAGCTAGCTAAAACAAGTGCATCCTTTATGCTTGAATCCATTTTAACTTTCGAAAACTGCTTTCACTTGCCATTTCGTAATGGCGTTTATAGCTGAAAATGGAGGATTAAATTTTTGTTTTAAACATTTGGCTAGCTCGGTGGTCGAGTGGTTAAGACGTCTGCAGGAGGGTCGTGGGTTCGAGTCCTACCCGAGCATGCTATGAAGTTTTTCATAGTGTCTCGGGAAAGCACTGAGTATACAGTGTTAATAATTACGTCGGATAAGGGCAAAAACAACCTTACTTAACATTTAACTTTGGTATTGAATATTTAATTTTCAAATGTGAAACTGGACCGTAAAATCAAAATCGACTATTCAGAAAATGGGAAAATAAACCCCGCAAAAAGTTTGGAAATTTAAGTTTGGTTTATCAAAATTTCCAAACATTTTTGAGGAAGTACATAAATCTCCCAGGAGCGGATACAAATTTTGAATTATACAGTGTTTCGAAAATCCAAAGCATATTTTTGTCTGAAAATATCAGTAAAACAAGATATTTTGAAGGAATATTTGAGTAAGTCCTTCTAGTTTTTGGACCATCTTTTCAAATTTTGTGTCATTTTCAGGGACACTTTTAGAGCAAAAAATTGCCCAATATTTGACAGAGCATATCTGTATTCTACACAACAGAACATAAAGATTGCAAAACTGTAAAACTGATATGGTGATTGGGAAAGTGATTATTATTATTATTATTTTAATTTTATTTTTCTCGTGGTTTGTGGGAAACCACAAATTCATGTTATGTGCAACTTTGTTTATAATAAGGCTTATATGCGTGACCCAAACCATGCGAAATGAGCCATATGTCGTACAGTGTGCGCCAAGTTTTCATGACCATAACCAGAAACCAGCGGTGAGTCTAGGCCCATTAAAAAGCAAAAATATAAAAGACATTCAGAATCAGGGGTGTAAAATCTCAGATTTTTAGCGGATTTCTGCTTTTTTGTTGTGCGCTTCATATTTTCTTTGCCCTACCAACGGGCCATTTTTTTTTTACCGAGCATAAAAAAGTGCCCTCAATTTATTTAGTAATTTAGCAAAGCAAACTTGTGCAAGTCTAGTCGCCAGGCAAGTGCCATGGCATATGGCGCTGGTGTACTGTAGATGTTTAATAAGGTGCCGCGCGGCGTGCAGACCGCTACTGCAACGAGTGGCGAAGCAGACTTGAACAAGTCTAATCCCTAAGAAAGCGCCATCTTTACCTGCATCGCAAACTGTGCAAACTGCCGTGCATAGCATGTGTGTGGTGTGCTGCATGGGACCACGCCCTCATAACCACGCCCGTTCCGATTTGTTTTTAAATGCTCCGCTCACACCCCTTTCTGGACAGTACCCGGGTAGATGTCTATGAAATAGCCTGATGCTCGGTTTAACGGAAAATGGGCTGTTAAACAGCTCTATGAAATTGGGCCCAGGTACTGGCAAGAATTTCTATTTTATTTCCGTATTTTAATGGGCCTGGATCACCTACTGATTCCTTAAACTGTTGAGAAAAACTTGGCACAGACTCTGTGATATCCGACTTATTTCACACGGTTGGGTCGCATTTGTTGTAATCTGCAAAAGATAATTAAGTGCACTATATACCTATATGAATATAAAGGCAATATTCTAGTGGTGATTTTTGTATATGATGATGATTATAATGATTTCATTTGTTCATTGTAACGTTTAATTGTTTTCACACAGAGCACATCTTTTGCTATCCCTTTCTATGTGCAGTCATGTAAGTTATACGGATGTTGCGAGTAACCTTTTTTGTTCTCTTCTGTTTTTTTGTTTTTCGTAATAACAGACCCGTTTCTTTTGCCTATTATGCTGGAACAGGTTAAGAAAATTATTTTTTCTGCAAAAGGTCGGGATGATGTTTGACTTTAGAATGCCTGATCTGAGCTAGCGTGTCCTTGGAACAAAGCAGGTTAAAAACTTGAACACACAAAAATAAGAATAAGGTTGGCGAGTATGTGTACGCCCATACATATGTGGGGCCAGTGACAAAACACATTATGTCATTACAACACGAACATCGAAAACCGCAATGTTTCGATAAAAGCTCAGAAAAGCTGAAAAAATCACAAAGACCAACCTCCATGCATGTTTATTCTGCATGATCGATAAATTTTCCATACGCAGTGATTATTTTTGCATACATCACGTTTTTGTAATAGGTAGCTGTGCTGGTTGACACCAAGGTAGGTGTGCTGGTTGACACCAAGGTAGGTGCGTAGCAGTACCAGGGGTGTGAAATTTCAGATTTCCGCTTTTTTTCCCGACATATTTCCGCTTTTTCCCCCCTTGCGTAAGCGTTGAATTTATTTTCCACTTGCTAGTAGTGCAAGCCAGCATTCAGTACGGAATTCCATTCTCGAAGCCATAAAATGCACCAACTGGGGATATTAATTCATCAAGATGTCAGTGCAACTTAAGCGGGCCCCAGACCCCACGCTGTTAGGGCTTCGCGCTCGCAATTTCAGCTTAACGATTGCAGTCTCAGAATTTTTTTCAGATTTTATGGTGTTTCTCTGGGATAAAATTTAAAGTATGAAAAGAGATTGTGGGTTAAATGTAACGTGGGTAATTTGCAGGTTGGTAGCAATACAGTAGCATGTCCCCCCACCCCCTCCCCCTAACGCCCCAACCCCCCCTTAAAAACTGAAAGGAATTTCCATTCCTTGGATGTTTGAGACACAAAGGGGGGACAATGGTAGGGGGTTAGGGGAGTGGGGATACCCTCTGCCACATTTCGTGCTGCATATGCCCTAACTCTTTCACTGTGGAGCAGCTCAAGAAATGTCCTTTTCCGGCTGGAAATAAAGCCGCTGCCAGCAGCTCGCCTGCACATAGAAACAAACCAGGCTTTCAATTAATTCTGTCACAGACCTTTAGATAAATTCCGTAGTAATTAGAGTTGATCTTGTGACAAAGCAGCCCTGCAAATCCAGTGACAATACACAACTGGAAATTGGTGATGCTAGGTGCTTGTACTTGATTTTACATCCTATACATAAGGGCCCTGTCACACATTCCCGGTTTTGCGTCCCTGGTTGGCCCCGCTGTCCGTCTGTTATGTCAACCACGGGTTTGGCTCCAAACCAGTATAATTCCTGATCTCATGATTCTACCAAGGAATGCCGAGAAGACTTGGGGCAAGTCCAATGCCCCAAGAAACAACAACAACAGTGTCCCGTCTTCAATAGGATTGCACAAGGTGGCACTATAGGGGACCCCTATTGGACACTACATATGCCGATGGCCCTAGGGGTCCACTAGGGCTCTAGTAGGGTCCTGCTAGGTATTACTACGATTTCAATTTCTTCCAGGTTGATCCCGGCAAAGTATTGCATGCAAAACTCCACTGAGACACGTTTGCCGATTAAAAACGGTTGGTAAGGATTGACTATGGGTCACTAGGTTTGAGTACGGTCTGACTAGGATTGACTAGGATTAATTACAAAGCCAATCGTGGCACCACCGGGACGCAAAACAGGAAATGTGTGATTTTAGCCTAAGAATACGTCCATGCATACAGTACTATAGGTCCATGTTGTGGTAGAGGCCACTGGGGTGGAATGCCAAATTTTGCAATTTCTTTGAGTTTGGTTTTTATTCATCTCTAGTTTAAGAAGTCAGTTTAGTTTTTAGTTACTCGATATACAAGGTCTTGTACTTATTGAATAGTTTAAATTTGTTTGCTATATTTTATAATTGTAGTTATGCTAATATAATTAGCAAATAGTCTTACATTTTCTTGAGTTTGTGCATTTCGGAAAAAGTGTTTCTAGATTTTAAAGGAGCGTGACCAGATCACATTTTTGACCCCCACATTTTCCCCATGGGTTTGAGATTTTATTACCATATCATATGTCATATTTTTCTCATAACCATTCTGACATTTTGCGCCCTCGATCCATATATTTCCAGGGATATCATGAAAAATCCACCTGTTTTTTTCTCATGGATTGTATTTTGGGGAGGTATTTTACCTGATTGTTAGGTTAGAACGAAAACTCATTTTTAGGAAAAGTGTTGTCATGCTCCTTTAATTTTTCTTTAGTTGAAAAGAAATACATGTACATGGATTTTTATGTACATGTATGGTTTTTATGTATGCGTTATAATGCAAAAATTTCAAATATTTCAATGCAGAAATCAGTTATGAAAAATTAAAAGAATGTTTACACAGAAAAAAAGAATTATATGACATGCAAATTATATCGGATCACGTACTTTATTTTTATATGGTGTGTATTTGCATATTTCACAAGGTGTTCACAAATATTTTCACAAATTGTATTACCGATTATTTTCCAGTTGCTTTTTGTTTGTCTTTCAACTCAGAGTGGTGACTTTTTAGAGTTTATTTTATTATCTTTTTGCAATTTTAAGTTGTAGCTATACATAGTATAAACAGTTTCTTTGAGGATTAGTGTACGACTGTATTTGGTATAGTACAACAACAAAAATTCTTTGTAATTTTGTCCTACACAGAGAAAATAAAAGATTTTTGCTTCAAAATGTTTACTCAATTGTGTTTTAAAGGTAAAATTTTCACATACAAGATTTGTAAGACTGCAACCCATCACCCCCGCTTTCTGATGTGAATTATGCTATTGCACTCCCAGTGGCTTATATGTCATCCGTGTTGAACCTAACAACTGATGATCAACTGACCTTTCAAATGAGTCACTTCCAGACAACTTAAGCCACTTCAGTAAAAAACAAAAGTTGGCTCTTGTTTAAGTTGCATAAGCTTGCTCTCATCTCAGAAACCACTTGGATCTGTATATTTACATTGACATTTTGACGATATTTGGAAGTAAACGAGGTAAGCTGATATGTATTTTTGGGAGAGGTAATTTAGGGAAAATCGTAAGGAAAAGTTGGAAATGTTTTACGTTATGGTTGACTTAAAGTCCACTTCCTATGAAGGGGCTACATGATGGGTGAGTCATTTTGATGTGACGGGCCGTGTACTTGATTCACTCCAGAGCCTGTGGTTAGACTTGGAATTGAAGAAGTGTTTGTATTCATTGGACAATCACACCCTGTTGCATAATGGCTAGTCTTTGTTTCTGATGGAGTATTGTGCTGAGGGCATGGGTGGATCCCAAAATCTGGAGTCACAAAAACTATTTTGAAATGTAAAGCTTTTTTAGAATAAGTGTTAATTCCCACTTTTTTTACTGAATAATTTTCTTGGAAAGGCAGTTACACTCCCTTAGTCGAACCCCCTCCCCAAGTCGAACCACCTCCCCAAGTCGAACCCCCTCCCCAAGTCGAACCCCCTCCCCAAGAAAGTCATGTTATAGGTCTTGTTTGTACAATTGTCATTTAAACATGCTGAAATTCATTTTCGGCATGTGCACAAAGTATATATATACATTTTCAACTCGAGCCAACACGTGTCTGACGATGTCAGCCGACCAAAAGTTGGATGGTGCGGACGTCACTCAAGACGGCGTCCAACAACATCCAACTAGTTGAAACATGTTTGAACATCTTCCTGTCGCCTGACTTTGTTGGAGCTTGTCGGAGAAACGGGCCAATGGCAGATTAGAACGCCTGTCATGTAAAGACTGCGGTCAAGATATGCTGGAAGATTTTGGTTAGCTCGGTCGAGCACATCCATGTACTGCCCAACTTCATGTCAGTCCTTGTTGGCCAACAAATGTTGGCTTGTGTAGACAGGCCTTTAGTTTCGACATGTGTAAAGGTAATTTGTTATGCCACGCTTCATTCGCATCAACATGTGTGTTCACAGAACATGGATTGACCAGTTTGCAATTTTCACACAACCATTGTTAACACTTTTTTGAAAGCTCTCTCAGCTTCAACCCGTGTTTTAAAAGCATTTAACCTGGATTAAAAAGTTGAAGTGTGAACGTGTCCGGCCTGTGTTGAAATTGCAGTTCTAAAAAAAAAATTTTGGTTTTCTACCGCATTGTTTGCATATTACTTTGATTTAATTTCAGCATTTTATTTTTCGGACATACTTTAGGTTATATGACGGTTAATGACTCGAATCTGCAGGTGGAAATGTCCTATTATAAGGTGGTGGGTTTAAAATTCCATGTACTTATGCCTTTGAGCAAGGTGCTTCACCCGGCAGTTCCTTCCTTTAGAGGGATGTAAATCCGTAGGTCCAGTGTGTTGTGTAATGCACTTAAAAAATCCCAGAACATTCATTCGTAAAGAATAGGGGATCATTTTCTTCGAAGTTGCTGATAGTCAAGCACAGATGTCGGCTGACATGGAATCCTCTGTAATAAGAATTACCATACCTCATACATATTCATAAAGGAGAGTCGCATTGTCACTGATGCTATTTCCCGTCACGTGCTAGTAGTTATTTTTGCTGTTTATCCGCGCTCTTGCCGAAAGTGCAAGCATAGTAAACTACTTGCGGCTGCCCGGGAAAAGTTTGCTTGTCGTTTGAAATGTCATCTTTTGTTTGTTGCCAAGGTTACTGGGTCTATTAAAACCAGTAAACTATATTTCCCTGCGCTTTAGCAATGGACATTTCAGATTACCAGTGAATGTTTAGACCCAGTTACCCTGGCAACTGACGTTACATTTTAGTGGTCTACTTCTATTTCACTTTTCTACTTTGAATTCCCTCTTACCCAGGTTGCACCTTTCTCCTAGAATCAACCTGATTGTCTGTGCCAAAGTTTTTAAAATTGATCAAAGGCAAAGGATTGCAATCTGAAGCAGTTTCAATCATCAGTGTCTGTCGTTGCTGGAATAAGATGTGGCTAACCAACACATTAAGGATAATTGGACTGATGGTCTTGGTGGGATTGTATGGCGGATGTAATCTGCATTTGGCAGGTGAGTTCGGACATTGTATAAAAAATGGGTAAATATTCATGTATTTACAAATTACAGAGAATTGTGCAAGAACAGGTAATCGTAGAAATTGCACATTGGAACATCATCAGGAACCTGTATCCATGCAGTGTACTGTGCGCATAATGAACTTCATGAGATCCACAAAAAGTGTTTACGACCTGCAGCATGGACACACATACGCATCAAGCATTCCGCTTCAAGTATGGCGTGCAAATTTGACATTTAGAGATACCTCAATTTCTGGACCCACTATGTTAACATTCAATCCGGAAATAAAGATATCTCTGTTTCTATTGACCCTTTGCAGGGCGGCCATAACAGGGGGCAGTCACATTGTCACAGTACGTCAAGCACAAGTAGTCACTTTAGGGATTCATTGTCACATCATTTAAATATGAAAACCTGCCCCCTTTCACTCAACTCCGACTCCTTGGCTTTTGAGCCTGCATTTAACCCGGCGATAGAGCCGACTATTGCTCGGGTCCGCAGTTTCCTTCCCCAATGCAAGCACCAGGTACCCATAAACGACTGGGAGGCCGGGGCCCGCTACACCAGCTGATGGCGATGTATACAGCTAAGTTTTCCGGACCAATGGAAAAGCCTGCGACCGCTTCGAGGTTTAAACCCACGACCCTCCGATTGCAAGCCCGACACTCTACCGCTGCGCCACAGTGCTGTACAGGGTTAGGGTTAGGGTGGGGAGCATATGGGTGTGGGCCAGCACCCACCCTCTTCCACACCTCCGGCCCAGTTCTACAGGGCAGTCTGTAGTTCAGGGTTAACTTATATGACTCAAGTCCAACCTCTTGATGACGATTGCCTTTCTCCCCAGATGCACAACCAACTGCTAAGCCACAATGCTTATCACTCGATGGCTTGATTGAACACATCACCCGCAGTATGCAGTCGCTTCCAGCCACTGCTGTCATCTGTGCAAAGATCCCTGGTTGTCTGGGAATTAGATGCTCCATCAATATTTTGGTATGTTGTGATTATAAACCCAGTCCACATTGATATTTTTAGGGTACTTTAAAGGCCCATGAATTGTATCATTTGCAATGACCCAATTTTGTTTTTCAAGAGTTGACCAAAAAAAACCTTACTCAAAAGTTTGATAGCAATGGTAACAAACACCACATAAATTTAATTCCGTCAAAAATGGTATTTCATGTTGGAAATTGACAACCGAAGGTGGGTTTCTAAAAAGTCCCATACACGGCCCTTTTTTACCAATCACTTGTACACAAAATCCATAAATAGATTTTCAAGGTTTTCTGAAGCACTGATGCATTTATATATTCTAAAATTTCTTCAGGCTAGTTTACCAACATTCTTCCTTAGATACTTTACACTCTTATTCCATGAATCTACAAAGAGTTGTATCTTGCGAATGATACATAGGGCCTTTATAAAGCCTGTATACAGGATTTGCAATATAATATCCCCAAATACTCTTGCAGAGGTCGAGTGTTTTGGCTACGAAATTGCTAGGTAATTTCTGGAATAGGCAAGTTATCACTAGGAATCGAATCTTGATAAAAGGGAATCTGTTCCTCAGAAATCTGGATTCACAATTCCGATTTCTAAAGTGGAATCGATTCCCGAGTGGAATCGATTCCCGAGTGGAATCGCCCAAGCCTAATACGTAGGTGACGTGTGCATTTCCTGCTCTAAGGTCAACCCATGCTGCAAACTACTTTCAATTCTAATTATATGCACCAAGGAATGTCATGGTGGCTATATTAAGTTGCAGATGACAAGTAATTTCCTACAGTACTTAATTGGTTTCCAAGCAACACACCTACACAACTAGATAAAAAATGATCAATTTCCTCTTGGTAAAATGCCACGAGAAATTACATGAGAAAGTATGTGCATTGTGGGAAGTTATTAATAAAGAAACATGTTGCTGCAGTAGTTAACTGCAGTAATGAACAAGAATTTATGAAAATATTCATATTATTTTCAAATTTGTTTTTATTTTAGGATTTAAACTTGTCTTAAAACCTGTATACAGGAATTGCATGTCCCAACATTGTAATTAACCGTTTGACCATTAAAAAAAATACTCATAGAAGATAGAAGTGGTTCCAACTGCCAATGCATTGACTCTGCTTCAGATGATCTTTTTACATGTACATGTAAAAATATAATGATAATTGACGATGAATTTATATAAATATGAGTGCACATGCATTTTTTTACAAGGGCGCCCTCATATGAACAAAACTAGGACCCTGACTACCATGGTAATATGGCTCTATCCGTTTTCCATTCAAATTGGCCAGGAAACCAGCCTATATAGGACGGTGGCTTTGCACAATTTCTTGAAAGCACGGACACAGTTTTTTTGGGTGTATTCCTGGAAGATAGATGAGGTACTGATGAGCTGACTTACAGAGAAATATGAAATTGCCAATTAAAACGAGTGTCTCAGTGCTCTCTTTTGTGATAAAATTTGCAAATGAAAAGACGTGTGATGTAATACAATGCTGGCAGCTAAGACAAGGTTGTGGGTTCTACATGTAATTTGAAATTTCGTGCGAAAAAGCTCACTGTGAATCCACCTTAAAGGCAGTATACATGATTGATATCTTGAAAATAAACAATTGTTCACAGATTTACGCCTAACTATTATGCAATATAAACATGATGACCGTAGAAAACTTCCCCTGAAATGATTTTGTCTGAAGTGCTATAGTCTTTGAGAAATGAGTAAAACAGTTAGTTTTCGTCTCATGAGACGAAAATTCAATTCGCCCCAAAACCATTTTGCCCAAGTGCCATTTCGCCCCACAACCACTTCGACCGAGTGCCATTTCCCCCCATTCACTTCGTCCAAACACTACATCGCCCAAATGCTACTTCGCCCCCAAACCACTTCGTGCACAGGCCGTGGTTCAGGGCGAATTGGTTTTGGGGCGAAATGACTGCAAACCTTTTTTTAACTGTTTTCTCAAAAGTACGGAGCTGGTTTTTGCTCAGGTTGGTATCATGCATACATTCAATCACACAGGGGGATAAAACTATTTGTAACAGTTTACCAATCATGTATACTATCTTTAACACAGGTTCGTTTTTATCATACACATCCTCAATCACACATGGAGATAACGGCATTTCTGACAGTTTTTCAATCACATAATCTATCTTTAATTGCAGGGCCAAAATCTAGGCATCAGTCTAAGAATGTATCCCTGTGCGTCCCTGCCCCAGATGAGAATCCGTATCTTCATTCCTTCAAGTGGGATTAACTTCAGTCAGATGATCACGCATGGGACTACCATTGCACTACCAGGTATGTTGTCTGTGACCTCTGTGTGTTCACAGACACAGATTATTGCTGTCATTTGTCTGCGAGCTTTTGGTTTGGGTGGATTCACACTGAGACTTTTTGCTCGTAAATGCGACATGCGTTGCTTTTAGAAGAAGTGGCTTGAAGAGAATTTGAAGTGAAACGACCAAATCAACTTCGGCGGAAAGCTTTTTTAATTGTATGGTTTTCAGTACATCGTTGCACTGCAAGTTCTCAGTGCTGCCAACTTGGATACAGAAAATCCAACTTCTGTATGTAGAGTCTTTATACTCTAATTGATTGCTTTCTGGGGATGTCAACCCTTTCATCGACCATTTTGGTGGGCATTTTTCATGACCCACGTGGCTCGAGTAATAACCGGCAAAAACAGCAAGAAAAGCGCATTGGTTGCACTTACCTCTGTTGCTTAACCTTGCTTTATGTTGTTGCGCCGAGAAAGATAAAAATGCATTTCTTTAGGCTAAACATCGCGATCAAGTAAAAGCACTTTCGTTTTTACAAGCCAAGTGCATGCTCAATAATTTGAACGTATCACAACGCCCGCCCGCGTGCGGCGTCTTCGAATGAAAATACGCGGGTGAGTATTTTTTACGCGTGTTCATGTGCGTCTATTGGCGCGCGTGTACGCCCGTGACTGTTGACCACCACACATTCCTGGATGTTCTACGTCATCGAAATAGATACACTAATCAAAACGTACTTGGGGGTGACGTGTTTGAAGTCGCGTGACGTAATTTCAGTGCACTAACTGGTTAGTGCGTTTTATTGCAATCCACCCCACTTATTCATTGACTCAAAAGGACTTTTAAACAAAAATTGGCTTGAGTCGGACTTGACCGATCAAACACAGTGACTCAACTGAACTTGACCTTCCTGATCTAAAGACTTGACTTGACTCACATCAGTACTTCTATGAAATGACGGGACTTACTCGAATCACAAAAACCAGCCTGCTTTGACTGGTTGGGCCCTCACACACAGTATGTTTATTTGAACATCATACCAGGTACCAGTCACAGTGTATTACGACAGCTAGCCAAAGTGTAATCATATTAACCCAGTCTATTTAATCCCACAGGTTTCCAGTACAGTCCCTTGCCAGGAATCCGAATTCAAGCTCAGATGGCTGTCAACTTCCAAGCAGTACCGGAGGGGCTTCTGATAGGGGTGAGCACTAACGATGCACGACGACACCTTCTTTTCTCATTTCATCAATAGGACTTTTTATTCTAGATCCCCTGAACCCATGTCGAAATCTACACGGAGAAGAATGCCTAAGAAACAAATACAATTGTGTCAAACTAATGTAACCCATACATTATTGTTATACAAAGTACAAATCGTATGACCCACTGAAAAGTGGACACAAACCTCAAAAAGAATGACAATAGGCCTTTATCACGGTGCGTCCATCTTTGTCTTGTTCCCCACTGCATAGTATGTATACGTGTCGGGCATGATCAGTGTGTGTGCGCGATAGCGCGTGCAGTCTTTGAGAGAATCAATGTCCGCGCTGCACGTTTTCTTGATCCCACCGTGGCGCGCATGTCATTGTGATGCACACAATGAACATTTTTTAACACAGGGCCAAACTATTTTACTTCGGCAAGCCTCGCTTTGGTTACATTCATTTTTAATAGGGAAAAAGGGAAGATGGCCGCACCGTGATAAAGGTCTATTGCAGAGATGCCTTGCAGTATGGGTGCCGCCTGGGCCAATTTCATAAAGCAATTAAGCAAAAAAAATTGCTTAATCAAACATTTGTTTGCTTTATAAAAATGAGTCAATAGTCGAAATTGCATGTCAACTTGCATTTTTCACAAGAATATATGCTATTCTTGCTAAAAACAAAAGTTGACGTAACATTTTGATTATTAACCCATTTTTATAAAGCAAACAAATTTTTGATTAAGCAAATTTTTTTGCTTAACTGCTTTATGAAATTGGCCCCAGTTTGGCTGAAAAATGAGCGAAGAAATTACGTTTTTGCATACAAGTTTATTTGTGTACTGTCACAGGAATGCATGAAGGATTTGTTTTCAAAAATGTTGTTCCGTTGACATTAATTTGTCTCTTTCATTCTTGCAGATGTGGTTCCAAGCTCGAGGTTTTGGCACAGGCATCAGCTGGCCTATTGTTCCTGATTATACCATCTTCTTCCCACCTTGCACAGGAGGTAAGATTTTATCTGCCAGATCATCTAATAATAATTAATAAATGTGATCTGCTCTACAGAAATTAGTCTGATGTTGCCCAGCCTAGGCCAAGCATAACTATAAATGCTGAAAATAACTGGAAATACTAAAACACAACGCAGAGTTCTCCAAGTGCACAAAATAGCATGGCAGCCCACAATGCTCAATTTGCGACATCGACAATCCCCATTATCACGCTATGCTTAAAACTTTGCCGCCTTGCTAAAAAAAAATCACTCAGTTTTAATTTAACTGAAGCACAAATGCATCCTAAATGTCAAAGTTCAAAGCAGTAGCGCGCAGCCGCCACAACAGAGGTGAGCCCCATTATTTTGTGATATGCATACTTTTTCTTTCGCTGTGTACAATGTATGTGTTCATACATGTATGCACATAGCTTCAGGCCTTCGGCACACTGTCAACATGCTTTAAATGTTCTACTTGGAGAACACTGACAATTAAAGTTCCATGGATCTGCTGCTGATTTCTAGTTATGCTCGCAAAACTCAGTTTCTCCCATAAACAAAAATGCCACATTTCATTTCTGTGGGAAACTCTAGTTATTAAAGGCCCTATATGTATCATTCAGAAGATACAACATTTTGCAGATTCGTGCAATAAGAGTGTAAAATATCTAAGGAAGAATGTTGGTAAACTAGTCTGAAGAAATGTTAGCTACATAGATGCATCAGTGCTTCAGAAAACCTTGAAAATCTATATATAGGTGCACAGGACTCTTATTTTTTTCAGAAACCTACCTTTGGTTGTCAATTTCCAACATGAAATACCATTTTTTACGGAAATAAATTCATGTGGTGTTTGTTACCATTGCTATCAACACTTTGAGTAAGGTTTTTCTTGTCAACTCATGAACAACAATATTGGGTCATTGCAAATATGATACAATGGGCCTTTAAAACAGGTCCTCTTAGACCTGGAAATAACTAAAGCAGGGCAGTTTTGACAGTGATTCCAAAGTGATTGGTCAATCAGTGCTTTGTTGTCCAAAAGATCAACAGCGTTGCTAGATCATTTTGAAAAAAAAATCACTCAGTTTTAATTTAACTGAAGCACAAATGCATCCTAAATGTCAAAGTTCAAAGCAGTAGCGTGCAGCCGCCACAACAGAGGTGAGCCCCATTATTATGTGATATGCATACTTTTTCTTTCGCTGTGTACAATGTATGTGTTCATACATGTATGCACATAGCTTCAGGCCTTCGGCACACTGTCAACATGCTTTAAATGTTCTACTTGGAGAACACTGACAATTAAAGTTCCATGGATCTGCTGCTGATTTCTAGTTATGCTCGCAAAACTCAGTTTCTCCCATAAACAAAAATGCCACATTTCATTTCTGTGGGAAACTCTAGTTATTAAAGGCCCTATATGTATCATTCAGAAGATACAACATTTTGCAGATTCGTGCAATAAGAGTGTAAAATATCTAAGGAAGAATGTTGGTAAACTAGTCTGAAGAAATGTTAGCTACATAGATGCATCAGTGCTTCAGAAAACCTTGAAAATCTATATATAGGTGCACAGGACTCTTGTTTTTTTCAGAAACCTACCTTTGGTTGTCAATTTCCAACATGAAATACCATTTTTTACGGAAATAAATTCATGTGGTGTTTGTTACCATTGCTATCAACACTTTGAGTAAGGTTTTTCTTGTCAACTCATGAACAACAAAATTGGGTCATTGCAAATATGATACAATGGGCCTTTAAAACAGGTCCTCTTAGACCTGGAAATCACTAAAGCAGGGCAGTCTTGACAGTGATTCCAAAGTGATTGGTCAATCAGTGCTTTGTTGTCCAAAAGATCAACAGCGTTGCTAGATCATTTTGAATGGGGGTGTGTGAAAAAAATGTGCCGACGGTGGCAACACGTGCTAACATAATATAATGTATTGTATTACCAGCGCCATAATAGCATTGTCGATATAACCGTGACATTTTGATGAGCGGTGCTATATCACTTTAATTATTAAATTTCTAAATTTTTTTAGCCAAGATCACCATGAATTTGCCAATAGTACCATGATTTTGCCGACAAAAATGAATAATGGGGGTGGGGGTGTCAGACTCCCCACACTCCCCCTCTATAGCGACGCCGTTGCACAAGATGACCATATTCAACAAACTTCTGTTCTGATTAAGAACCAATATTTGAGGAAAATGCATTCTGTTTTAATTTTAAACCTTATGTTTTAAATTAGGCTCTGCAACTACAGCACCACCTCCTCTGAGCCAATGTGGCATCATGGAAACCCTAGTGATATCACTCCCTCCACCACCAGGGTTCACATGCTCTGTCTTCCCTGACTGTTTGGGATTTCATTGCTTTGGATCCGTTGATGCTGTTATACTTGTGAGTACATGGTATCCACATACAATTAACAAAAACAAAGAAATTACTTTTATTTCTTTAAAGACATATGTTGGTATTTTCTTATAGACCGTATCGAATAGCCGCCATTTCGTAGGGCAGTTTCTTTGTTTCTTGAGGACATGCATGGTTGCACATATTGTGCTTCCATTGTTGAACAGTTTAAGTTACTCGAAATGGCGGCTATTCGATACGGTCTATAGCCTAGATTGTACATGTACGGTGGCTATCTGAAAATTTCTAAGCTTTGTACAGATAAAGAGTAGTAACTACATGTAAAACCTTTGGGATTCTGAGGGTGTTATCAATTGACCACTCACACACTAGATGCCATCATTGTAGAAAAAATGCTACTGTGTATTAAACATATTCAAGTACGTGCACGCACACCCTGGCAAATGTTCTAAACACGCACGCGTGTTGCTTAAAATTTGTTTGAAATATGGTACAGCCAATGCGCGTCACAACAATTTATGCTTAAAATCCTGATGCATGTGACAATTTGTAGGAAGTGACGTCATTTGTAAGTAATCAATGCATAGTTCCGACCTGTCAATCAAGCCGAACGCGTCGACCAATTACAACATGCAGAGCTAGTAGACAGCGCCCACATAGGTTAAAGTGATGCAATCGTCACAAACAATCACGCGATTTTCTGCCGAAACAGTTTGTATGTTGTATGTGCCAGTGACAGGGTGAATTTTGGTTTCAATGTCGGGCGATTCGCTGTTCAAAGGTAGGAAAGCGCATTTTTATGAATATATGTCATCCCTGCATTACTAGCACTTCGCTCAGTTTGTGCTATGGTAATTGTCGACCCTAAAACATAAATACCCTTGAGTTTTCTCCAATGAATCTGTGCTTTCCATGCCGAGTCCCGTTGCTTTGTACGTTGTGTCGCCATTTGTTTTCGATGGCTTGTGAGCACATAGCAACAATATCTAAGGGACAGGGTTAACTGGGCAATCTCGGAACTATGCATTGGTAGACTACTTGGAAAAGGGTCACACCATGGAAGTATTATGTATCAGACTTGTAACAGTTGGAAGAAGCAATCGGGTGTTAATTGATATAGTGTGACAATATGTCACCGTATACAAATTTCCCATTAAAAGTGTTACAAAAACAGACACTTTGTGACATTTCTGTGGTCTGTCCACGTTACATAAGTTTTATGGAAAGATTGTAAAAGAAGGTAGTCAAATGATTTGTCACCCCTTTTTGGGCTTAAATTATTTCTAACAACTTCATGGACATTTGTCCACATTTGTATCGAATCAATTCACCGTGACGGTCCCTAAGACATTGTCCCTGAGACATACCCGCATGGCGTTTTGAGAAAATTAACCGTAACACTCCTCAATCCTCCGAAATCAATACGATTTTGCATACACCCTAGGGAGTTAGGGTTAATAAGTTTCGTGTGAACCGACACACTGAAAACCCTTGCTGACCAAGTCGATTATGTGGTTTTCAGAGCGTCGTTTCATTCAAAATTCCCTGCAAACCACTTTTCCTCAAAGTGACGTGCATCAAATTTATGCGCAACGTGAATCCACCCTTCAACTGTAATTTTTTCCTCTTTCTGTTGCCATTTCAGACGTACGCTGTAAACGTATCTCTGACCATTAACCACTGTGACGTACCGGTGTCGTACTCGGTGGCCCTCACCAATCCTGGATCTCCATTGCTTTGGCAACACACTTTCTATAGGAACGACACAGTCCCTATCTGTGAGTACACAGCCAACATTGCAATCCTTGACTGTTGATAATTTAGTTTCACAGCTTAAAGCCTGGTTTATGCTACACACGAAAGCATGAACTTGACATCGCAGTAAAGTTTTAGCGCTGCGAATTCGCAGAAAGTTAAACGAGATTCAAATTGTGGGAAAGTTCGCTGCGAAATGTTGGACATCAGTTTCGCATTCGCATTCGCTTTTACGTGAAGTATGAACTGGCTTTAAAGCAGCCGGATATGCAATTTGAGCCACAATTGCAATTGATCATATACTGACCTTGCACCAAAGTTATTGATGCTAATACCGCATGCCACATGAACAGGCCGCAGCACGTGATGAACGTCGTGAGACTATATAGCCATGAGTTTCAAGAAGAAAACGTGACTTTTGTTTTCATGAAAACAAAAATGAAAAAGTTGCAGATAGAGTTGGCTTATAGGTTACACACTTGATGCTGGCAATGTTTGTCATCCAATCCCATGAGCCTTTGAGAATGCGCACAAGGCTTATTCATTTGATAAAAACATTTTATAATTAAATTCGACACTACAAAAATGAGTCCCCTCTCACACAGATTGGGCTGAGTTTTTGGTACCATAACTTGAAATCGTGCCAGATCCAGGCTCATTAAATTACAAAAATACAATGGTAAGTCCGCACAGCACCCAGAAATTCCAGGCAGTATTCCCGTACCGCCAGAACTTTATATTATGTGTTCATATTTTAATGAGCCTGGATCCGCTACTGATTTTTGTGCGAGAAGTAACTCATTTCCACAGAGTGCATTAAAATATAATAGTAATTAAGAAGCATTTTATGTGCAATTTTTCTGAAAAACCAAATCTGTTTGCCTTTCACATAGTAGCTAATTTCCCAGGAGGTGCCACAGCTAGCCTGCAGGTTCTCATGAGGCCCTATCCTGATGCAGGCTACATTGATACATCGGTGAGTTTCTCATTATTTTATTTTATGATCTTGGATTAAAATCCATATTTTTAGGAAGAGTTTGACTTCCAAAACCCTTGAATAGCAAAAAAGGCCTGGTCACGCATGTACGTCAAGCATCAAGCGTCGAGCTTCTGATGCTCAGAATCCTGTCAGTGGCACATGAGTGCTGCATCATTTAAAAAAAAAAAAAAAACCTCTGCTACACAGCATTTTAAGATGCATTCACATTATCGCTAAAAATGGTTTTGCACATGCCTGTGCCATTGGTTTCCACAGGGGATTATTTTCCGTTTGTGTGCTGGTAAATGGAATTGAATGAGTGTGCACAAAACCATTTTTCCATGATAATAATGTGAACGTGCTTTAGAGCATGTGTATGTGTAACAGGGCCTTAATAGTTGATTTCCTCCTGGAGCATACTGATTTTTCTGTCTTTTTTGCTTTTATTTTGTGCTTTTCTATTTTATCACCTGAAGAATTAACTCTGAAATATTGATCTCAATTCACTAAAAAAAATCCTTCCATTTTTAATACATGAATAACTGATTAATATTTTTAGGGATTATGACCCAGGGACCGCCGGGGTGATTGAATTTGATACAAATGTGAACAAATGTCCACATGAGTTTGGGAAATCTGGATGCAGTGAAAAGCAACTTGGCTCCACCGGGATTCGAACCGCGGACGTTCTGCTTAACGTACAGACGCCCTACCAATTGAGCTATGAAGCCAACTGGTGGTCTTGAAACACGGTAGTGCAGTTGTTCCTCACTGATTGGGATTGGCTATCACGTGAGCTTAGCAAGCAAGCCCTACAGATTTTAGTACATGTCACTTTTGCTAGGCTGACCATTTGTAAAGAAGTAATTGTATCTCTTTTTCATTTTATGTGGCAATGACAGATCAAAGTGATTGTGTGTATGGGCACGGTCGGCTGCTTCGACTTATCCTTCATGAGCAACAAACGAGTACCTGTGCCTCCTTGTACTTCAAATGGTTAGTATGTGGCGTGAGCCCTTTGGCTGTGGGGAGGGGGAGGGGGAGGGGGAGGGGGATGAGGGGAGGAAACACTTATATTGTGACTTGTATTGTTACTTGTTTAAACAAAATTAACAAATTTAAAAAAAGGTAATAATTTGCTTACCCAAACAACCAAAACATGAGGCGGGCACATCACCACAACCTTCAAACAACATCATCCTTTTTAAAGACCTACATGTATATAATTTACAGATGAACCCAACGTTAAAGTATATGGGTGAAGTCACAAATTTTGCATACAGAGGGGATGGGAGGTCTAAAAGTCAGCATTTCGTTTGACAAACTTAATGGACGGCCCCATTTTATACGGAAAAAAATCGTGTGGTGTTTGTTGCCATTACTATCAACACTTTTAGTAGTTTTTTCCCCTTGTCAACTTGTGAAGTAAACGTTTGGGTAACTGCAGATGATGTACTGGGCCATTTTTCCTCCACCACAGCACCTCCACCCATCCTGGAGTACCTCCACCCAGACCTCCAGCATCAGGTGACGTCCCCAGAATGTCTGGCCTGGCAGCGAGTTGAGAACAGCCTGAAGAACATGAACGTCCCAGGCCTAAGGGTCTCGTATTGCTACATTGAGGCCCCAGTATGCAATCACATCATGTGCACTGCTCACTACAATGGTCAGGTCAGTTCGCTCAAACTAGGCCCAATAGACAAATTTCACATTAGCCTGGTATACCCACTTCTGCATTGAAACCGAGCCTCTTCGTGTCGAGTCGGCCGTACGCGTGCGCTACAAGTACAATATAGACCTTTATCACGGCGCGGCCATCTTCCTCTTTCTCCTATTAAAATGAACGTAACCAAAGCGAGGCTTGCAGAAAAAATAGTTTGGTACCGTTTTGAAATTGTTCATTGTGTGCATCACAATGGCACAGGCGTTGCGTGATCAAGAGAGCGCGCAGCGTGTACAGTGATTCGCAACATGGGAAATTACACGTGCTATCACGCGGACGCGCAGACGCACTGCTCGTACCCGACACGTACTATGGAGAACTGAACCAGACAAAGATGGACGCACCGTGATAAAGGTCTATTGTACAGTAACTGAGTGAGAGTTTGTGTACGTCTGCTTTTCTGCATGGCATTTAGGAGGAGGGATTGTGCATTCTCGTGCGTACTTTAGTTCACTTCAGTTGCTTAACACAAAGAGCCTTGTTATAAAACCCGGAAGTGCGCAGACCGGTCTCAAATTTGTTGATTTGAGAATTCGTCTATATATCATTTGCAAGATGAGACTTTTTGTATACAGAATCCCGGAGGCGGATTGCAATAGAATCGACTTGGCCACTGGTCTAAGACCGGTCTTCTATAGCCGGTATTCCAACTGAGCCAGCATAGTCACTGGTTTAGCCCATTGCAATAAACCAGTCAAACTGAAGTACGGCTGCACCAACCAAAAAACTCCAACTCAAGTAGTTCACACCAAGCAAATGTCCTTACGAAGCCACTTGACGGCATGTGCACTTCCACAGAATTAACAAAACTAAATTTCCAATATACGCTCGTAACCGGGACGGACACTTGTGGTACATTATAGGCCGTCCCGGTTATGAGCGTATAATGGAAATTTGTACACAGGGTTTTTAGAAAGGCATGTTGTTACACTATTTGTAACCCCTTTTGGGCCTAAGTTATCTCTTCAGAACAACAAACTTATTTCTTTTATTTTGAGACCAGATAAAGGTATTTTCTGGAAAATATGGTCTGTGTTACCAAAATGCCCCCTTTACCGTGGAAAGACTCACATACAGTGTAAAGTCATTATTGATCAATACTTGCAATAATTCCCTTCTACAGACCCCACCAGCAACTAGCACAAGCTACTCCATCTATCTAGAGGTCAAACACTGCACTCGGCCTATGACGATGTTGTTTAGTGTCCGAGGTCTCAACAATAACTTTGTCATGGAAGAGAGAATCAATGCAAATACCAACGACCCATTGACAAGTAAATCCAAACTGTCACTTTTTTGTTTGCAAATTTAGCCAAGAAAATTTAGCTGTACTGTATTATTATTTAAATCCAAGGTGCGTTCAGACGATGGTTGTTAAGTCGTTGTTAGTGGGCACTCGTGAGTAAGCTCGTAAGTAGTGACCGTGTGGACGCACTTACTTACAAGTTAACAACGATGATTTAACAACGAGAAATCTTATGAGTAAGCGGCTACTTACGAGCGCGCACCATTGGTATATGGGCCGTGTGCATGCCTGCGCGTCGTTGTTAAAGCACCGTGTGGACATGCATTGTTGTTAGTGGGACTGTTGTTGTTAACTTTACTTTCGAAGGTAGTGCCCGTCTGAACATGCCTTGTAACTCGATAGTAATGCACCTACATGTATGAGTTGTTTCTAGATGCAAATCTAGATGCAAAGGCTGAATTTCAGAGAATTATTTATTCTAGAAAAGTTATTTTTTTTTTCTTTTTTTAAGAAAATAGCATGGTGATAGATACTTTGCAAAGGCATACAGCCTTAAAGCCTGTAAACAGGATTTCCAAAATCAAAGAGCTAAACTACTAAACAATTACAAAATATATATATCTTACAAGTGACTGATAGTTCAAACATTCATATGAAATTAAAGGGTGCTGCCACTGTCTTGAAAAGTAGATTGTTTCAAATTTTAGCTACGGTCGGCTTATCAACACTAACAACACCCGATATTTTTCCAAAATGCATCCTCTAGTTTCCCCAATTTTTTTTTTTTAGACATTATGGATTTTTTTTCTTTCAGCAGTGAATGGCGTTTTACTGAACATTCACTTTCGGGAATTGACGGAAGCCATCCAGCTTAGCGTCAGTGTCTTAGTTCCTGTCGGTGGAGGAGCCATTCCACCAGTCAGTCTTCCACTAATCAATAATCAGTACATTCCGCTACCAAAATGCTCAAGTAGGTTCATTTGCTGCTATTGACAAAATATGAGTTAATAATGATGATAATTGGGTATTTCTCGTGTTTTGGCGATAAAGATAAAATTTGTCTACAAATGCTTTTATGTTCTCTCAAAATATATAACTTTATACAACCAGGCGCGAATCCAAAGGGGGGGGTTTTGGGGGTCAAAACCACCCCCTGCTCCGACACCAAAAAGATAATTTAATGCATTTTTTGTTTGTCCGCCTGTCCGAAACAAGCTGACATAAAAAATCTGACGGACAAAACCCCTCCCTGGTGGCAAAACCCCCTCCTGGAAAAATTCCTGGATCCGCCCCTGACAACTTAATATATAACTTAAGCCCTTAGAGGGTAACATATAATCTGACAACAAAGGGTAACATACAGTCTGTCAAGTTACCATGGTTTAAATTCCGGTGGAGCCAAGTTGTTTTTCACTGCATCAAAATTTCCCAAACTCATGGACATATTTTTCCACATTTGTATCGAACATACCTTTTTAAAAGCTCTCTGTAAAAATTAACTTACATAACAAAGATGTCTGTCCTTGTTACGTAAGTTAGTACAAAATGTGTACAGTGAGGTTATAGTATATGGGTCTTTCTATAAATTAGGGGTCCAATGTTGGTGTCCCCCGTTACATTTAACATCTCGTTTTTGTAAATTCAGGACACATTCTTTAAATACTTTCCATCTCAAAGAGCGAGTACATAAAGTACAAAATAACACATATCAGGTGTAACTGGGGACACTAAATGTCACACTTCAGGGGCCGATTTCACGAAACTCTTCCTATCTTAGGATCGATCCTAGGATTTAAGAAGAGTTCGAGCAGTAAGATCGGTCTTTGCTAAGACGAGTCCTGAGATCGATTTCACAAAACCCGTCTTTTACAAGACGAGTCGCAACTGCTTATTATACATTTATCAACGGCTGTACCGTGTCTGTTAACAGTACCGAATAAAACAGTCGTCGGGAAAACGGCACGCACATTACAAATCAAAATGACCGACTTTGTATGTAGCGTCGTGTGCTTGGCGTATCGCATTTTGTCGGCAGTTGTGAAGGGTACATTGACGTGAACAAATTCAAGTCGATGTAGTTGAACCATTACGGCTTATACAACTCTATGAGTTGAACCTACATGTAGGCCGCCTATCGTTCGACTGTACAAAATGGCACACTCGCATTTATGTGCAGAGCATGCAGTATGCTTGACGGGAAAAAAAACATTAGGCCTATGTGTATTAATCTAATTTACATAAATGTATCTTTTTTCAGGAGCATCGCGCGCTAGTACTAGCACGCGCGCGCACTACAAGTAACTCTCAGTCTGTGCTCAATCGGAAGTAGTACAAAATGTACATATTTCGTGGTTTTTATTGTATGGATATATTTTGCCGAAATATAAATCCGTGCTTTACGCGTGTAACATCGAGAAACCTAGGCGCTATAGGGCTACAGCAAGTTATTGCTTCACGTGCATGGACATACAAATGCCTCAACCTTTTCCAGTAAGTGCTTTTCTGCGATTTAAATTACGCCTCCTTTTCAAGAGAATTTCGCATATCGCGGCAAAGGAAAATTGTCTGTATGACCGCCTGCTAGCGCTGCCGTATGCCGGGCTAGCTTCACGTTCGGCAAGCAGAAGATAAGTGCCTTCGGTCACTGCATTTACTCCATGCATTCGTACAGATAAGACGACCCAAACATCGATCTTAAGTTAGGAAGAGTTGGGCCGTGTTGCCATGGGAAATAGGACGAATTGAACACATCCTAAGTTTTGTGAAATCAGTCCTAGGATTAGTTCCAAGATAAGACGAGTTACACTTCCTAGGACGAATCTTAGCGCTTTGTGAAATCGGCCCCTGGACCCTTAATTTATAGAAAGACCCATATACATATGGACTGGCAATGAGGTCACTAGTGCACATCTATGGGCCCTGAGGGGCTGTGAGTGACCAGAGGGTCCTATTTCCCGAGGCCGAGGGAAATAGGACCCTAGCCTCTTGTGGTCACTCTCAGCCCCGAGGGGCACATAGGCTGCACTGGTGACCAAATTATGCCAGGCCATATGTGTTTTATAACATGCTCTGGCCAAAATATTAATGCAATGAAATTTGCTAAGAAGCAATCCATCGAAGCCAGTTGGTTTTGAACAAAAGGAAGGATTATGAAAATTGAACTCTTCAACAATAACCATAAGCTCCTCATGAGCTAGGCAGTTCGTCAGTTAAACTTTTTGGAAACCTTTGGCTTCCGGCCTAGCTTCAGTTTCCGAGTTGCTGTTCACTGACACAGTTGGCAACCTCCAGAGGGATCAGTAACCGGTCACTAGTTTTTGAGACTAGTGCCCAGTCTAAAACACTAGCAGGGAATCACGCGCGTGTGAAGTCTTGACGTTTGAAGTCTTGATGCGCGCGCTGGAAGCTTGATATGCACGTCTAGTTCACACTGGGGCAAATTTCATTCATTGGCCTATATTAGTGAATTAACCTCACGTGACTGCGTTTATTCAGCCAATCAGGATTGAGAATCAGAAAGAGGCGTGTTATAAAAATATATGTTGTCAGACGAGTTGCTACCTATTTCAGGCTCAAGTTACATTCATAGAACAAGCTAAAGTTATTTGTTCTATTTTGAGAGAAGATGCAAGCATTTGTGGGAAAAATTTTTCTTGATCGCCCACCCAATTACATCTAAACTCCTCAAAAATTTTTCGGAAAGTCAAGTTTGACTGACGATTTCTCTCTTGTTACTAAATAATTTCCCTTGAATTTGGTATCATTGGAAAGCCCGGTTATTCCTCTTTACAGTGATGTGTTATGATATGATCAATTGGGGGATGTGCAGTATAGCGGAATACAGGGGTGGGTGGAAAGTGAAATGTCACAAAATTCACTGCTATTGTCATGCAGTGCATTCACCTTTTGCTTGGAGGATGGGAATGTGTCAATGCACTTTTTGACAATAGCAATGCATTTTGTGACATTTCACTTTACACCCGTCCCTGTATTCAGCTGTGCTGCACATCCCCAAATTGCTTAATCATAACAAATGACACATCATCGTAAAGAGGAATAACATGGCTTTCCAATGATATAAAATTCAAGGAAAATTATTTTGCAACAAGAGAGAAATCGTCAGTCAAACTTGACTTTCCGAACTTTTTTTGAGGAGTTTATATAGCGCACATTTGATATGAATATGTTCATATCAGATATTGTATTTGTTATTTGATCAGTTGAGCAATCATGCAACACCGTGAAAAAATGAAGTTCTTATGATAAATTTAATACCACTGTGCTGCCTCATAGCTCAGCTGGTAGAGCATCTGCCTGGTATGCCACAGGTCAAATCTCAATGAGGACTATATATGATTGTTCTCTCAACTTATCCTTGGTTGTTTCATTTCTATGGTCACTGTGATGTGGCATCATGCCAAATATTGTGTTGATTGTTTGCATCCTAATAGTTTCCATTTTTCCATTCGGGGAAAAGTCAGGAAATTTGATTGGCCCAAACAAGAAAGTGATCAGTCTGTTACGTCTAAACAACGTATCCACTAGTCCATTGGTGTGTCAAACTGGAAACGGGTTAAAATAATAGTCCTCAAATTGTATTCTGTTTTTATGAAATGTGGTACAGAGCTACTACAGTGAAACTTGTCTATAGTGGCCACCCAAGGGACCCACAAAATGTGGCCAGAATAAACAGGTGGCCCTTATATAGAGGTAATAGCGTACACATACAGGATTATCCAAACATCAAAAAAATACCACAGTGCACGTCTATGGTTGAAAAAAAATTTAAGCTCCTCATAAAATTTCCCAGAGTAGCTTGATTTATTGAGGCAATTTACTGTGTGTGGCCAGATTAATCAGGTTCAACTGCCATAGGATTGTACACACAGAAAGGGGTCATTCTATAAATTTGGGGTCCAACGTGTGACATTTTTCTGTCCCCGTTACACCTGACCTACTGCTATTTGCCATACAAGTATCATTAAAAATGCCTTCAAACCATATTTTTATGAATTGTATTTTATGTAATCACTCTTTGAAATAGAAGGCATTTAAAGAATATGTCCTGAATTTACAAAATACAACATTTTACAAGATGTCACGGGGACAGAAAAAGTGGACCCCAAATTTATAGAATGACCCAAATCCTAGTGCCCTGGCCACTGGCCGCGTTAGAGAGGGAACCTAATATCAAGGTTCCACCACCATATGTTTGTGTACAAACTTGTTTGGGACCGAACAAATGTGGCCACTTTAGACAGGTGGCCTCTTTATAGAAGTGGCCTGAAGAGCAGGTTTCACTGTACATGTATTTGCCAAACTACTTGGCAACAGGAAAGGACTCTGTTGCTTTGACATTGGCTTGTGTATGATGTGGTGATCCAGTGTAAATACAGACACATGTAGAACAGTGCTTTGAATGCAATTGTACAAGTTTGAAAAAGACTATTTGAAATATATTGATTTCAGATTCAGTAGAAAAACCATGTGATTTGCTTTTTCCTCAGGTGCCCCTGGGGGTGGAGGTACAGGCACCAATCCTGTATACCCAACTGAGAATTCACCATGGCAACCCGGTATGGGACAGCTTGTGTTGTATACAATCAAATCTGCTATTAGGGCCATCTTTTGTAAAGTGGCCACATTTGTTTTGTCTCAAGTCAGTTTGTACACAATCAAGTGGAGTAGAACCTTAGTATTGTGGCCAAAGTATAGCGCGGCCAGTGGCCAGGGCACTAGGATTTGTGTACAGTCTTGTTGCAGTTGAGTAAATTGCCTTAATGAACCAAGGTATGAAAAGACTAAACAAATTTTAAAATGTTTAATGTTGTACCCTTAAATGTTGTACCCTTAAATGTTGTACCCTTAAATGTTGTACCCTTAAATGTTGTACCCTTAAATGTTGTACCCTTAAATGTTGTACCCTTCAACTATAGATATGTACTGCAGAATGGGTTAAGAACTTGTTTGCACATATCTGTAGGTGTGCTTGTTACACCTTTTTAAAGTGGCCAACTGTTTATCAGTCTGGTGACTTTGTCGGTCCATTGGGTGGCCAATATACACAAATTTGACTGTGCTTTTTTGAAGTTTAAAGTCTGTTTAGTATGTCATAGTATACAAATAATGAGTGCAATGGGAGGAATATTTTCATGAGGTGAAAGATGGAATGTTCCATTCTACGAGGTTAAGCCGAGTTGAATGGAACACGTTTCATATTTCACCGAATGAAAATATTCCTCCCATCATTGCACGAATTAAAACATTCATTACTTGTTTTATATGACGGCAAAGTAGATCCTTGTCATCCTTCTTTTTTTTACAAATGATTCAGGCTTACCCTTTAAGTTTATTTCATCGTCCGTACAAAACCCGCCATGTCGTTTGTACATGTGAGTTGCAAAAATGTTTGTGTCCGAGGTCGCGCTCGCGTCATACATTCAACACGCATGTACATACGCGCTGAATTAATGCACCTATCAATTGTTTTCCCCCCGCTCCCCAACCCCCCCCCCCCCCCCCCCCCCCCCCCCCCCCCCCCCCCCCCCCCCCCCCCCCCCTGTGCTACCCCACCCCCTAGGTGGGCATTTGGCCCATTATCTGTGCATTTTTGCGCATGTTTTGCACCCGAGGGTGGGGATTTTTGTCACCTAAATGTTGCCCCAGGGGTGGGGATTTTGTCACGCAAAAAGGGACAATCCCCACCTCTTAGGTGAGGTAGCCCGGGGGGAGGGAGAAGTGGGGGAAACAATTGATAGGTGCATAATACAGTGTGCGCTGGCGCACCGTGCAATGGAAAAACGTATGGAACAAAATTGCACGGTTAGTGACGTAGCATTAAATGGATTAAATATTGAACGACACGTGACCTGTTATCGTCCAATCAGATCACAAGGATTTACTTGGGCGTTATATAAATTTTCATATTTCATGTGGTAAACCATTATGCTTTGAAGCAGGATTCAAGTTTAAAAATGTGATTTATAGTGGGAAATATACAGTTGAAGTCAGAAGTTTACATACATGTACACCACTACCATCATCACCCAAAATGGTAAACAGGACTACCCGAACCATTGCAAGGTGTGCAAGTTACTGCAAAAGTACTGCAAGCACGTGAGGAATTCCACAAAATCACGACTTTAGTAAAGACTGTTACAAAAATTGTGACAATGCAAGTTTGAGCACACCAGTTTTAACACAGTTGTATGTAAACTTCCGACTACAACTGTAAATACCAAAATGTGATTTATATTGGAAATACTAAGCTTTGATTTTGTGTCTTTCCAACAGGTCCACAGGGAATAACTCAGAAACCCTTTGCAACCAATCCTAAAAACAACAGGGTCCCCAATGGAAAAGCTGAAGATAAGAACAGTGCAGGTATATGGTCAGTGCATGTAGGTGTGAACTCACACATTTAAAAAAGGATAAGGATAAGGGAAGGGTAAGGGGTGTTCCAAAAAAAAGGATGTGTGTAACGATGCCCTTAAACTAATTGTAAAGTTCGGGCGAAATCCTGCGTTTCAATTTTGAGAAAAAAAAAATTTTCAGGCAAAATTTTCTACAGTACACGCGAAAAAAAAGAAGTCCGCATAGTCTATGTGGGGGAGGTCTGTGTGTGCGCACGCGAGTACAGTAACAAAAAATACTGTAAAACATGTACATGCAGGTGTAAACATTGGAAAAGAACTGAAGTGTTCATCACTAAACAGACAAATCTTGCGGAAATCTTTCAAAACAAAGAAGATATAAGCTTCATTTTATATAACAATAATAATATTGGATGTCTTTTCGGGTGATATGAGAAAATACCGAACTCACCTTCGACTTGTTTGGTATTTTCATGACTCGTGCGGCATATTCTTACATCACCCTCAAAGCCATCCAATATTATATCATTGTATTTGCAAGACCAATTAAGTTAGTCTCGGTCTTTTTAAACTGTTAACTTTTTCTGGTACTGAAACCAAAGATTCCTCAAAAGTTGCCGCTGCACTATAGCTCATAAGCTTGAGGTAACCTGTGAAGAAATAATGTGGGAGGAAATCCCCAACATAGGGGAAACCCGCAGGGATCAAGCAGTGCGATTGGGAATCGAACCTGGGACCACCATCCTGAGATTTCAGGGAATTTCTACTCTGCAAAGCGACGTGACAATACCCTGAGGAAATACACGCAAATCTGTGGAGCGAGCCGGCTGTTGTCTTGAGCCAACTCACGCCCGAGTAATTTTGATGTAATCTAATCAATTCGGTCATGTTATGCCGAAAAGAAACAATTTCTATACTTTCCAGAAATTCTATTGGGTTCTGTTCCTTATGACTGTCCCATTCCTACCAAACTTTCAAACGACGAACCTTATTTACTCCGCAGTTTTCCAAATTAATAACAGGGATGCATGCTGATGAATGTAATGGAACGGATTCCCCAGTATGCTTTAAATAGCAGCCAATCGCCGACGCGGACAACGGCCAGCATTACCGAGTACATGTATCACATGCGTGCACGGTGTTTACAACTGCGCGCGTGACATTTGAATGCCTGCAATCGTGCTGCACAATGCACTGCAAGCGTCCTGATTGGTCCAGCAGAGGCGACAAGATTTCTGTCGCTAGTCCCACCGCCAAATGGGGCCTTTTTCAACAGGGCCATGTACGCTAGGAGTGAGGGAGTGCGTTAAAGGGGCACTGTTGCAAGAGGATGGGGACCACAGGCAAGGAAAGAACCGCTATGTCAACCTGATTTTCTACTACTGTAATTTTATTTGATTTTATTTTTATACCCACAGTTCCATTAGCCCTGGGTCTCCTCTTCACCAGCTTGGTTGTCATTGGAGGAATCTTTGGCGCAATTTACTGGTATCGTCGACGGAGACCTGCACCAACTGAACAAACTGGTCTTGTGGATGAGGTGGAACACGACACAGTGCGCTTCAGCATCGGTTCATGATGTTCGTGTTTTGCATTGCAATTGGTGGAGTAAAACGCAAGTATGAAATTGTATGAAATTTGTATGAAATTGAAGGTAACTGTATTTGTTGTAATTAAAACACCTCGCTCATCGATTCTATACAGGGTGTCCCACACAAGTCCAGATCAAACCAGGCAACTTCAGAATCTGTTTCCCCGGATCCTGATAGGGAATCTTCTTGCATTAAAAACAGTGAGAAACGACTGCACTACTGTGATTCCTGATGACCACCAGTTGGCTTCATAGCTCAATTAGTAGGGCGTCTGCACAGGCGCGGATCCAGAGGGGGGGTTTTGGGGGTCAAAAACCCCCCCCTGCTCCGACACCAAAAAAAAAAATTTTAATGCATTGTTTGTGTGTCCGCCTGTCCGAAACGAGCTGACATAAAAAATCTGACGGGCAAAACCCCTCCCTGGTGGCAAAACCCCCTCCTGGAAAAATTCCTGGATCCGCCCCTGCTGCACTGCATCCAGATTTCCCAAACTCATGGACATTTGTCCATTTTTGTATTGCATTGAAAACCGTCTTTATTGCATCAAAATCAGTCAATCAAATCAAACGTTATGTCATTTTTGGGCTTGGGAATGTGATGTCATGCAACGTCACAATGCAGTGGTTTCCGCCATGTTTGTTGGCAGTAACATGCGCGATGTACGTTCAGATAAGCAATGGCAGCTGCGCGTATCACTGTTAAACTGTTAAACTGTAGTGCAAAGACCCACAACCACCGACGAAGGCCTAGTAGGCCAAACATTTGGTCCACCCTCGTAAGTTGAGCACTAGTTTTATTTTTTTGCACTTTGCACTACAGTTTAACGATACCTTCAGCTTGTTTTGTTCCCAGGCGTGCAGGATGCGTGCGACGCGCCGCGACATGTCGAATTGAACTACTAGGTCGTTGTTTGCGTGATATGGAATCGCGCGAGCGCCGCACGCCAGTTCGCATAGCAACCACTCACTACATGTACCTTGAAGTATGGCGGCCGAGAATGACGTAAATAATGGTGTCGTGACGTCGATTCCCAAGCCCTATTGACTAATCCTTAACTGGGTGGCCTGTTCTTGTTGTCAAATAATCAGATCTGGTTCACGAACTAGGGTGTGACGTTGCTGCACCAAAAATAACATTTACCGATTTTGATACAGTAAAGACTATTTTTCATGTAAGAAGATTCCCTGTCAGGATTCGGGGAAACATGGATTCTGAGATTTTTTTGGGGGGTGGGGGGTGGGGGAGACACCCTGTATGTAACCCGACCGTGCGAAATAAGTCGGATATTGCGCAGTCTAGGCCGGGTTTTGGTGACCAGTTCTTGGTGACCAGTTCTAGAATTCAGCAGCTGATTCAGGCTCATTCAAATATTAAAATACATGTAGGCCTACAATATAAATTCCAGGCAGGACGTGTATCTGAAAATCCCAGGCAGAACCCGGGTACTACCTAGAATGTCCAATATATTTTCGCATTTTCATGGACCTGGATCTACTGCTGATTTCTGAATATGGTCACAAAAACTCGGCCAAAACTGTTCGACATCAGACTTATTTGACACGGTTGAGTAACATATCTAAAAGCATGACAAGTTATTTTATTATATTTTTAAAATTTGCCACTCATGGATACAAAAATACCTTGGAAAACCAAGTCAACAGCATGCACTGACCCATTGAACTTATCGTAATTAAACCTAGTAAACAGTAACAAGTGTGTACCGGTATGTGTATCTGGTGCACATTATCTGTACAAGTGGCAATGTTCACCAAGTTCCTTAAGTAATGGTCACCCATAATGACTGGTAATGCTACGTTTACACCATGTCCCCGGCAGTCCCGGCGCCCCGGTTTGGCCAAAACGTAGCGTGCCGTGGAACTTTTTATTACTTTGGCTCGACTCGGCCCTAGTTGGGCCGGTGTGTTGCGTTCTACCACGGTGCGTTACGTCCCGGTACGTAAAGCGTGGCGCGCCGTGCCGGTTCCGGGCCGCGAGGCGGACGGCGCGCTACGTTTTAAGCGCCGTTCCACTACGGATGGGTCCACGTCCCAGGCCGGCCTGCTAAGTTCTAATGCGGTGCCTCACGTCCGTCCCGTTCGTGTCACGTTTGTTGTCCCGGCCCAATACGTTCCTGACGGTCTGCGAGGGTCTGCTGCGGCGCCCTGCGACTGAACGTGGCAGCTGTCACGTTTCACGCCCCGGTGGTCACCCGGTGGTCTCCCGGTGAGCCCCGGTTGGTATAAATAGTGCGCTCCACACCTTCATTTTCACTTCGTCCTGGAGCGCGACGCAGTGAGGCGTAACTGGCCGTGAGCAACAACCGTCACACACCTTGGCGCACCGCAGTTTACCAGGCCGCATTCACACCATGCTGTGGCCGCTACCGTGTCGGGCCCTGGCAGACCGTGGGGTTCCAAACGTGGCGGAGCGCGAGGCACCGGCCGCAATCAGAGTTCCCCGGCACCCCAAGGTGCCACACCCCGGTGAGTCAAGGCACACTGCGGTCCGTCACGCCCTGTGACGGAAGCCCCGTCCCACTGCGGCCCAGGACGATTCTCATTAGTGCCGGGACTGCCGGGGCAAAATTTTTGACAGAGCTGCTCACCGGCCGGTAGCAAGGGTGAGCTACGGTCATTCACGTTTCGCCACCCCGGTCCCCTACGCTCCCCGACGTCCATCCCGGTGCCTCCCCGGTGCTTCTCTACCGGGGCGCCGGGACTGCCGGGGACATGGTGTAAACGTAGCATAACAAGGACGTAGGGGTGCGGGGGAGGGGGGAAGGGGAGGGGGAGGGGGGGAGGGGGAAGGGGAAGGGGAGGAGGGGGAGGGGGAGGGGGAGTTCCGTCTTGCAAGAAAAATGTTCTCCCAAAATGTAAATCGTTCACAAAAATCTCCACTAGTGTTCAGCCCCAACCGCAGACCGATAACCCAACTTGGTGACCTCGGCTTTAGGGGGTGCGGCTTTACACGCACGCTCAATTGTCAGGAGTTGCCTTCCGCTTTCATGGAAATTGCACCCCCCCCCCCCCCCCCCCCCCCCCCCCCCTCCCCATGCCTAAACCAACCTATGCCCTTATATCAAGCAAGGGTTTTAAAAACAAAAATTGTTGTGCATAAGCAAGAAAAGCCTTCTTAATAAAATTAGGTACCAGCTAATATTGTACGTGATTGTCATGGTAAGCAAGCATTCACCTACATGTAAAACCAGTCACAGAATTTGTATCACATGAAGATTTCACTGGTAATCTCCTCTACTGAGCGAGCGGTTTTTGTGCTTATAAAGCATCTTATGAATTGGGCTCAGACAAAAACAAGCTTATAAGCACAAAAAACTCTGTTAGTACACAAGTTTCATTGTGAAATTCTCATGTTATGGAAATTGTGTGTGCATGACCAGTTTTTGTAGCTCATTTGCTTTACTGTGACAAACACTATAGATATGTGCAATGTAAATTTTTAAAATGACTTATTTTAATTGGTGACTTTTTAAACAAATTGTTAAGAACTGTCTTCCTTGTTTTCAGTTTGTACAATTTCTTTTCTTATGCCTCTACATTTGTATATAGTGACGTACATTATTGTAATAATTCAGGATCTCTTACTTTAGGTAGCCAATAAACGGAAAGGAAATTTGTTGAATTATAACCGGTTTACATTTTGTGAATTATTTTGTTATCCTGATGTCTGATTTAACAAACTAGAATCCAGAGAAACAGGTACCTCCAGGTGTAAACTAATAATTTGTAAAGCCAACATGATACCGGTAAGTACTGATAGAGTTTTAATTATTTTCATTAGTAATTATTTTGATTATAGTTCCCTCATTTACCTTACTAGTAGTATTGTGTGCTCGACTGATGACGAAAACGATTTTTAAGGTAAACTTTATATTGCTTTCATGTTTTATAAAAAGCGGTTGGAGAAATGCGATGAATACAAAGGATCCATCGCTAACTTTTCCGAACTCCGCAAACCACCATGTACTCTGATGGCTTTTTGAGGCATCCATCCTTCCGGCGTAACGCCGTAGTTGAACAGAGTCCACTGCCACATCGCCTGCAGGCACTCCCGTTGGTGCGAAGAGTCTAGTTTATCCACGTCTTCGATAATATCCAACCAAGTATCTGGTAGGGAAATGAAATGGGGTATTTGTTGTGTCTTCGGGGTAAATAGTCTGTTTTTATACCCTGTGGTCGATTTCAACGAAGACCCTGTTCACATCAAATAAATCGCTTTCCTAAAAGATCTCCTAATGTGAACGCACATCTCTTCATTTGACGAAGACTGGAATATTTTTTTTCGATAGAGCGAAATAGCTTCATTTGACGACGAGATGATTTCACACGAAGCAAATCTGCAATGTGTAGGCCTATAATTTATGCTACATGTGAGATAGTATAGGGCGTCGCACAGCTTAATCCGATCTTGAACGGTACCGCTTCCCTCTACGTTGGATCACCGTTCGATGGATCCGCCAATGTGTATAGGCATTTGTCTTATCAGTATAAATGCCATGTATACCCTTCATACTAATTCTTCATGACGTGATAACACCCCAGACAGTGTAAATATAGTGAGGAAACGTTAATTTAGCAGTTAAAAAAACGTTTTCCTTTAAAAACACTTTTTTATGTCATGCTCCGTAGACTTAGTGCACGGAGTCTCATCTGGCGAGGGTGTATGGTATTTTTTTCCCAAAATGTATATAATGCGTATACCCTAAATTAATTTGTGAATACTGACGATTTTGGCTGTCGTACTCGTCTGTATGGCCTGGTATTGGTGGTGCTGCATGTGCAATTAACTGATAGAGCCGGTCCCTATAGAAAAGCCTACTCGGTGTACTTACTGTGGTGGTTAGTTAACGCCCTTATTTGCAAACGGACATAAAATAATTAAAACCCAGTAGAATCAGCCAGGGTCCAAATTTTATTGCGTTTTGTTTGCGCGCACGTACAGCATTCCAATTATATTTCTATGACACCAAGAAATCCAGAATACCTTCATGGATGACTGAGCAGAAATAGCTTTATATATACCAGATTATGAATAAATTCATCTACTAAAAAAAACGAAAAACAGATTAAAAAGACAAATAATCACTATAAAAAACATTTTTTTTCAAACATAAACTTTCATGTTTTTAAAGAGAGCACCTCGGAAAGGATTTTAAACTGATTTATTGGTATTTTTGTTTCGTTTATGTTTTTTTTGGTATATCGATGAACATTTTGTATCGATGTACAAAGCTATTTCTGACAGGCTCGCTTTGACCTATCAGTGCTCAGTCAAGGTATTCTGGATTTCTTGGTGTCATAAGAAAGAGCAAACGGTCATGAAACGGACAGTATAGGTTTTCTCGCTCGGTGGTTTGACAAATTACCACCCAAGTTCGTTTTAGATTCATTCGTTTTAGCGGAAATTTGAAGAGAGCATTCAATTTGGTTTTCGAGCACGCAATCGGGAAAAGTCCGCACTCAAATTTACAACTACCCGCATTCAATTTTGTAATACCAGCGAAAATTACTGAATTTATACCAAGGATTCCTCAAAAGTGCATATTGCACTGTCACTCGCAAGCGTGATGAAACCCATTAAGAATTATAAATTTCGCCCAAACCCCGCGCTTGTGCCAAATTGAATGAAGATTATTATGATGTTTTGCATTTTAAAGGCGAAGTTCTAATCTAATGTAATGTCTTTAACCGAAATTGAATAAAATGAAAATGAATAGAAACCAGAAAAATACCGTCCTGATCAAAATCACTTGAATAGCCTACGTACTATCACAAACGAATCCGAATGCATTTCTGATGAATTCGAGCGAGAAAACATATTTATAGCCTATAGTTACCGTTTTCAAAAATTCCAAGTCATTATTCAATAATTATAAATTCAATCTAGGTTGTCCTTTATACAGCCTCTCGTGCGTCAGTTACACCATTTTATAGAACAGCCATGAAGAATAATCCCCAGGTCAGTGCTGCAGCTTGACTCTCGATTTATCCTTCACGCGCTAGCGGTCACATAAATCATAATCACGTTGGGATACAAATCACGCGATTGAAGGTGGCATAGATCTGGGTATTGTGATATTGTCAACGTATGGAGCCTCGAGAAAAACAAGTGAGGTGGGGTGGAAAACAACCTTTTGACCCATTTCGGACACAAAAGAGGCACGTATTCCAATAGCACTGATGACTTCACACACATATCATCTGTAAGCGCATAATGCGACCACAGAGATACGGGGAACCACTGAAATCGGGTGTGATTGAACAAAACGATTTAAATAAAGCAAAGATGCACAACACTATCAGTTGTCTTTTCCAAACTGTCAATTTTGTGAGCAGTTTTTCCGTACTTGAGTCCCGTTCTGTAAAGTTAGTTGCTCTTAGATGAAATGACGATTTCGGTTAAAATCGTCAGCAGAGGACGGTTTGCTAAATTGGACGACGATTTTGCAGCACTACACTGACTGACAATGCGCTAAATTAAATAGCATGCAAAATAAATTCTTCCGCACAAAACCGAATTTAAATGCTTTATTTCAATTTGGCAATTTGAAATGGACTAACTGCGGGGGACTTAAAACTGTTTTAATATGAAGGCATGCATATCAATGAAATTGACCGCTTGCTTGCTGAAATTGGCCGGGAAAACCTATACTATTAATGCATAGTTCCGACCTGTCAATCAACCGAACCTGCCGACCAATCACAACAGAACTAGCAGACAGCGCCCACATAGGTCAAAGTGCATTGCCTCACAACATAAAACATCACGCGATTTTCTGCCCATATACGTTGTACGCGGTGTTCCGGGTGAATTGTTGGTTTCAAGGCCGGGCGATTCGCTGCTCAAAGGTGAGAAAGCGAATTTTTAGGAATATATGACATCTCTGTATCACTGGCCTTTTACTAAGTACGTGCTACAGTATAACTGTCGACCATGAATACATAAATACATTTTAGTTTCCTCCAATAAATTTTTGCTTTCTCTTGAAAGAGTCCCATTGGTTTGTGCAGTGTGTGTAGCCATTTTGACGATACCGTGTGAGGCATAGCCACAATATGCATTATTTAGTCCGAGTACATTCACACGGAAATATAACCTCCCTATGACTGAAACCCTCACTAATGAAAGAATAGGCCTACTCCAAACTCGTCAAATCTATTAGTACAAATCCCCTTGAAACTACCAAAATTACCAACAATTGTAATAAAATCCCCTTGAAACTATACCAAAATTACCAACAATTGTAATAAAATCCCCTTGAAACTACCAAAATTACCAACATCTGTAATAAAATCCCCTTGAAAATACCAAAATTACCAACAATTGTAATAGTACAGATATCGCCAAAACAATATCGCGGAAAATCCAAACATATACCGAGACTACAAAATAAAATAAAAATTCTTCAACATCCACTGTAAAATGCGATTGTTTTTTTGAAAAAGAAATTTTGTTTAAAAAGAAAAGTGGTTTAAATAGTTGACGTAGGGGCGGTCGGGTTGGCGTACGGGTTCTTTCCTCGCCTTTCACCTCTGGGGTCCCGGGTTCGAATCCGGGGCGTGTATGTGAATTGGGTTTGCAGTCCCTATACTTGACCGCGTGGGTTTTCCCCTGGGGCATTTCTCTGGGGGTTTTCCTCCCACTTCTAAAACTGCAACTCCTTCTTCGTCATCTCAAGTTGATAATATAGTATAGTTAAAGCTAAAACCGTATAGTTGATGGCATAAAGGGCCTTAGTTGCCGAAGATGCCATAAAAAAAAAATATATATACAACAACAACATAGTTGACGTAGTCCTGAAGCATGTTAGCTATCTTGCCAGATGTTATAATCAAAAGCATACCACATAACCAAAACACAATTGTATAATCATCTGGGGTCTGTTTTTTCGATTGTACATGTACCTCAAACGTACGTGTGACGTATAATTTTAAAAATGAGCATTTTTAATAAATGTGTTCTACTGGTTCTACACGTTCAGGTGTCGGTTTAAATGATAGGCGACTTGTCAGGTTTCATATTTATGCTATTTGACGAGACCTTTGTTATATGTTTTGCACTCCGTAAACCACCATGAACTGGGATTGCTTTTTTAGGCATCCGTCCTCGGTTGAACCGTACTCGGCCAGAGCCCACTGCCACATCGCCTCCAGGCACTCCCGTTGGTGCGACGCGCCCACGTGGTCCATGGCATCTATGGTGTCCAACCAAATCTCTACAGAGGGAAATAAAGGATGAAATCGGTAACTTAGATAAAGGATGGTCAGTTTTTGGCAGAAGAAGAAGAGGTAAAGAATAGATTGAAGGAATATATCAAGAATAATATCATACTGAAAACCGGTGCAATGTTAATATATTCAACGCAATACCAGCTCAACAAATATGAACATAAATCCCGAGGGGAGGGGACAGCCATTAATCACATTCGGGAAGGTAAAGCACCAGGCTACGACTCAATCTCGGCGGAGGAGTTGAAAGCAGCAGGTCAAACGGGAATTGACGTAATGTACCAGTTATGTGACGAATCCGGAACTCTGAAATATTCCCAAAGGATTGGGAATGACAGTATTTATCCAATAATATAAAAAGAAGGATCGACTGGTTTTCCACATGTATTGATGTACGTCAGGGTTGCATCACAACTTTCCAACATATTGCTAGAGTTTAAGATCATATTTGCAAATCAAACTCTGGAACAAGAGAAACCATTGCGACGGGTTTATCAGTTGTTACGACGCGTCGCAAATTTGTTCTTTGTTAGTCCGTGCGTTGAAAAATAAAACATTTTTTAAAATTGATAATTTTCTAGAAACATAAATAAATCGTTTTCGCTTTCAAATTTTCAGAGGGCGCGCTGCAGGCACCGCACCACATACCAAACACGGGAAGTCAGACCTGGGTAAGTCTATAGATATGACGCAAAAACGGCCGTAAATAACGGCGTTTTTCACAGGGTTGCCGATGTCTAAAATACAAAGTACGATGTTTTGTCGTTAAAGTAAATTAATTGCGTAAAAATCCATTCAGAGAAAGAATTGTTTTCTTCTGAAAACCACCATACGGACGATATATTTTTAAGGCCAACGACGGAAGAAGGCTGAACACATTTAAAATGTCCTGTCTTTCGGGGGGAGGTCCTCGGAGTCAGCAGAAGGGATAGGCTAATGAATGACCACACCAGGGCAGCCCTAGGTGTCAACATGTCAATCAATGACAAAATCCATACCAAACGTCTCACCTACTTTTGTCATATTATCAGAATGGACAACACAAGATCAAAAAAAATTGCTCCTGAAGGTCTAGTTCAAGGTACACGACCTAAAGGACGACCACCAAAAACGCCGGAATGACAGTTTGAAAAAGAATTGCATCACCAGAAGAGTTACATCTTTGGCCCAAGCCAGACGCATGGCTCAAGACAGAAGGATGTGGAGAGCCTTCATTCGTAGATGCCATCTCGACAGTCCCCCATAGGCCTGTGTGAGGACGTCATCAAGTCAAGTATGGGGTAATTCGGGAAACTGAAACGGAATTTAGGTAATTCATCGTGGTAATTGGAACAAACAGTTAAGCATGCAAAAAAGACACCCTACTAGCCAGGCGTAAAATTTCCAAAGCATATTGTTTGGGTGCTATGTCAATTAGCACTTTTAGTGGGATGCCCCCTTGTTAATGATGCAAAGGCCAAGGGCGTTTAATAATCTACTCACGTTTAGCTTTTTTCTCAGTCAAACTTAAGCTTATCGTTTGCTTTTTGCATGAAAGCTCAGACCAATCGCAGAGTTCCCGGAAAATTGCCTCTGCCTCCTCTTCCGTTTTGTGCCACATGGTGTAGTTTTTGTCCTGTTATGAAAGACGGGAAACACAGAATTTTATCATGAAGTCACGTCATCGTCATTCACTTTTTACGGCCATCTTTTGGTAGGCCTACATATAATATGTCGGTGCGTGTCCAGCGTACAGTAGATTTCATGTGACGTTATTTTAAAGTTACAAGTAGCTACAATGTATACGCCTTTCGTGCGTACTGCATTTCTTGCTCATGAATGCAATATCTATACTGTACTACCAGAAAGGGGATATGTCAATCCACACTACTGGGGGATTTGAGCTGGGGCGGAATATGGCGATAAAACTGACCTTCATTTTCTGTCCCCACTCCGGATGATTGATCAGTATCTGGGCACCTCCGTCAAAGAAGTTAAAGTCGTCGTTCGGGATAACGCACAGCAGCTGACCGCCGGGTTTCAGACACGCCACCATGTTCCGAATGACCGAAGGAACGTTCGGGTAGTTTTTGATTCGGTCGATGCTGACCACCGTGCTAAAAGACTGACGCCATTCGGGCAAATTGGGACTTGCGTCTTGCAAACCATCTAAGATGTAGTCCACATTATTGGCAGGATAATCCTTTTTAGCGATCTTCAGAATGCTGGAGTCGACATCGATACCTTTTAGCAGGCCAAGGAAAAACAGCGGTAATAAAAATAAATCCAAAGACGCGAAATTACAAAATCAAGCACAATCAACGGTGCGTGTGCACACGGCTACATATTTCTTTTATCACAAATAGCCCCGTGACTTGTGACGTCACAACACCAGGCATATGCTGTGCCCCAATTAGCCTTTTGAGAGTTTCAAATAAAAAACATCAAAATTTGAAGCCACGGTCCACCATCTTAGTACTCACAATACAATGCCTTGCCTATACATCTTCACTAGTTTACGTGTGCAAAATGGAATGCAAGCGAACAGTCTAGGCAAAGCATTGCCCTGGGAGTACTAAGATGGCCGGCGCCTGGCTTCAATTCTCGTAAAGCCATCTGCTATTGCATAAACCATTGTATTTTGGTACATGGGTCAGTCACGGTGGCGCAGCCAATCAAAGGTAATATTTACATGCTGCCACCATGAGTCTCTCTCTTTTTGATTGTTTGGAGGCCCAATACATAGGCGTAGGAGACGAGGGGGGGGGGGGAGGGGGGGGGGAGGGGGGGGGGATGATGTCAATGATGTCAATTTGTCCCCTCACATTTCTGACTCCCATATATGATGTAATTCATATTTTGTCGGCAAAATCACGGTAGGCGCCTACTGTCGGCAAAAATAAAAACAAATTAATGAATCTAATATAACACCGCTGATAAAACGCCACGGCAATGACAATGCTATTACACCCCCTAATCCCTCCTCGACCCCTTCCCCTTCAGCCCACCCCCCACTGAGCGACACCGGAGCGACCCGCTGTGCTCCCCACTTCTGAAGAGTAGCTTACCGACAACTCTTCGCACACGAGTGGCTAGAATGACCGCCTCCTCTCCCACCCCACAGCCAACGTACAGCACGTCGTCTTCAATACCGCAGGTCAACTTGTCAAAGTGTTCCATGGCCAGGCGATTGCAGACGGATCTAATACCGCCTTTGGCGTGTTTCGTCATAAGCGACACCAGGAAAAACAACTTGGTCTTGGTGACTGAATCCATCCTTCCAGTCTCAGCTCAATCCGCGATACAGCTCTGTAGCAGCAAAACGGGAGATTGTTACATAATGTACACACGTATTGTATTTTTATGTGTTGAGATTGATGCTGTTAAAGGGACACAACGGCTTTGTTGGGCTATTTTGGGCTCAAAATAGACCCATACATGATTCTGAAAGTCTTTCTGAAATAGACTGAGGAGAACCTGAAAAGAAACCGCAAAAAACTTGAGGTCACGTGATTTATCAGAACCAAATTCTGGTTCCGATTTATTTCTAGCCGTATGGCCGTGTGATACACAGTTCATTCCTGAAGTACTGCATCAAATTCAGCTCTGATTTTTTTTTTCAAAATATTTATATGAGTATTTGACAAAAGAGACTATTTATTCAGGTTATGAAACAAAGTTAAACACAACTCTAAAAAATCGAACATAACATTTTGACACAAAGTCCGAGAAACCGAAGCGAATTCCACTGTGAACAGTGTACCGGGCAATGTGACATTTAGCCCCACGGCACGCCCGCCCAAAACCGGTACCGGTGCCGTGGAACTACAATTCGTTCGTGAAGACAAACCGTGAATGTAAGCTCCTCTACGGAAACCATGAAAACCCATTCGGTCGTATAAGCTGTCCATTGAAATCTTCAGCAGAAAATAAGAGATATCCAAAGCAAAAAGCTGCCAATTGAAGAGCGAATCGTTTCCGACAAAGTCGTGAGTCTCGCGCGATAGTGAACGGCTGGTAAAGCGTATACTCGACTATTGACAGTTTTTATTAATTTTAAGCTTTCGTGGTTAATTACGGGACATTTTGACGATCTTTTTTCACAAGGACCATCAAAAAATTATTTTCAAGGATGCTGTATCACTAAATTACGTAAACAGTATGTGCCAAAAGGAAACCGATGAATGAAAGTAACTTCTTGGAATAAATGAGTACATGTATATAGGCCTACTGAACAATTTTCAAATTAGCACTGGCAGTCTCGTTTCATGCTAAGCCATTGTATTTTCAAATTACAAAAGAAAACTAGCACCGAGACCCTTATACTAGTTTTCGATGACAGTTTGAAATGCCTCTATATTGTAATAATGAGAACTTTAAAGATAATTTGGGCGATTTAGGACGAAAGATTATGAGGGAATAAGGTTTGCGTAGCGGTTCTTTACTTGCCTGAACCGGACTGGTATTTATTCAGAAGTTGATTAGCGTTCAGGTGATTATAAAATTGGTCAAAAACTGCTCGTTCTAGGATCTTTGAAAATATTGGAAGGACGGATATGGGTCTATAATTATTTAAGTCCTCTCTGTCACCACCCTTATGTATCGGAGTTATCTTAGCTTACTTCCATGCATCAGGAAATGTACATGAATTAATAGACAAATTAATAATATGCGTTATAGTCTTGGTGATGCCTGGAGCAGCAAGTTTGACAAGTTTAGCTGGACAATAATTATCACACCCTGCAGTGGCTTTATGTTCTGAAATACTATTTAGCTGCTTTAATACAAAAGTTTCGGAGACTGGTTTTAAATGGAACGTTTCGCTACTGCGACTTGAGGTATATAGAACTTGCTTCACCTGCAGCATCAGCTGAAATTTGTGATGCAAGTTTAGGTCCTATACTTGCAAAATAGTCATTTAGAATTTCGACAATTTCACATGGCTTAGAAATTTCATCGTTGTCGTTACAATAGCAGTGAATTTTGTGCCATTTCACTTTCCACCCACCCCTGTATTCCGCTATACTGCACATCCCCCAATTATTGATTAATCATAACAAATGACACATCATTGTAAAGAGGAATAACAGGGCTTTCCAATGATACAAAATTCAAGGGAAATGATTTAGTAACAAGAGAGAAATCGTCAGTCAAACTCGACTTTCCGAACTTTTTTTGAGGAGTTTAGATAAACATGCCCAAACTTAAAGTACGCCATACTTTTCAATTCACTAGAGGAAATTGCCGAAATGACCAACACGCATAATTCTGGTACATGTATATCATAATATAGGCTTATTCATTTTATAAATCCGAAGTTACTGATAACAACAACTATATGCACACATCATAATCTAAATATTTTGCGAAAACTTACGGTTTTATTTTGTGCTAGTTTGTTGCCTGATAAAGCCGTTCTCGTATATATACACAATGGTATGTGTTTGCGATAAGCCAGTGGAGTATTACGTATAGATAATAAGGAGGTCGCACAAATTATTCATGCGCACTAAAACTCGTTCTTTTTGTGTGCGCTGTATGTAGTGCACAGTCATCGGTGGCGGATTCAAGGTCATTCAAATTATAATGAACCTTGATCTGGACATTCCACGAGTAACCTTACTTTGTATATTTTAATAAGTCGGAGAAAACCTGTTAAAGGACGCATGACGACTTTAATTACATGATCTTGATCTTAATCTTAATCGCGGATATGCTCCTATACAGCATGCATGGAGGAAGGTTGTATACAGGAACATCACTCAGCTTGCACACAGTAGGCCTACAGTATGTAAAGGTATTGTGTTTTTACATACATGTAGTGTATTTCAATCAATTTCAGTTTTCAATCATTTTCAGTTTTATAATTTTATGCTAATAAGAATTTCCATATTCATGAGCAGAGCTGTGATGTAATCTCAGTAACAGCAGAGGGATTCTCCATAGACTTGTGTACAAACGTTGGTGTAATTTTCAGTATAGCTTCTTGATATCGTGAACTGTATTAGTTTACTCAGTTTGTTCAGTATTTCATCTGCAACAATCCCCACAAGTTTATGAGTCGAAAAACCACCGAAGTTTTGTAAACTTATTTATCGGGAACGGACAACAGGGTGTTCAACACACCGCCACATATGCGTCTGCATATGAACAATTTGGCGCAAAGCTATGCACCCGACTATACATTTTCCGCTGGTGGCGCCCCCGTCTCCTACGCCTATGAAAGGCCAGTTAATAGAGTCCACCTGTTATTCAAATTTATATTCAAGGATGAATCACGGCCCGAGGACTGACAATAACTTTTTATGGACACGGTTTAAATAACACTTCGTTAAATACACGTACTTTTACAAGTTCACAGGCTACAGAAACCGGTGTGCGCATGAATTGCGTAAAATAAATATATATAAAAACCTCGTCGCAAAAAATATACCGGTACATGTACACAAGTTTGAATAGGGACCGAAGGCCAGGACTGACAATAAACTGAACGGACGTAATTATGGACGCGGTTCAATGCATAACACACTGATAAGGGCAAAACAAACCCCAATTAACATTCATTCTTCGATCCCGACGCAAGCTAAAATCAATTACTGATTAATTGCGATCCCCCTAATGATTCGAACTGGCCATTCAGCACCGGCTAGCTCAGTGGTCGAGCGGTTAAGCCTCGTAGCCCTTCTTTGTAGGACTGAGGTCGTGGGTTCAAATCACATGCACCTGAGCACGCTATGAAGTTTGTCATAGTGTCTCGGGAAAGCACTGAGTATATACAGTGCTAATATACGTCGGGTAAGGGCAAAACAAACCCTAATTAACATAATGCACACATTTCATCAGATTGGCAGGCAACATAAATGGTAGACGTTTGATGTTTAGGCCTACGTACCGTCACGTGCTTGCTTTGAATACAGTGTGTGGTTTGAAGGCTGGATTTATTACCATAACGTGTATATATATATATTTTTATTATTTAGACTTTAATATCGGCTATAAATAATGATAATACATCTCTATAGTGTGTCCTGAATGAAGTAACGTGATTTATTCTTCCATGGCGATTGTGTTCAAACAAATTCTCAGCCGCATATAAATAACCTACATTTACAGCAGGAAATTAACAAGGGAAGAAAAACTGAAAAATACATTTCGAGCAAGCATATCGATCGCGCTACACAGGCCAACAGAACAAAACAAAACCCGCTATTTTCTTTGAGAATTATCGCCCCAAAGTAGAAAAATGACAGGCTTTAAGAATGAATTAAGAAGAGTCGCCTGTTTTCACAAACGTGACTTTACTCACCCAAAAGGGACTTCTACCAGTATAACCAGACATATTTTACCAAAAAAGGTGCCCTAGAAGTGCCTTTAATATTAAATGGCGGACTTCTAGATTTTCTGAACTCCGTAAACCACATGAACTCGGATGGCTTGTTGAGGGATCCTTCCTCAGTTGAGCCGTACTCGGCCAGGGCCCACTGCCACATCGCCTCCAGGCACTCCCGTCGGTTTAAAGCGTTGACTTGGTCCACGGTATCTATGCCGTCCATCCACACCTCTGTAGAGAGAAGAATGAACACGGGAACAGGTGGCAATGATAAGTATTAGGTAAATTATCAGTTCATTTGGGCTTCTTGTAGACTGGAAATGAATGTGATTATAGACGATGACAGTGTAGAGAGGAATATTTAAGGGTCTCTGAAATACTAAGCAACTTTATGCACAATCTTTGCTGCATAATGAATAAAACAAAAATTGCACTTTTGTCAGAATGTTCACATTTACATACAGGAATAAAAAGTATTCATTGTTTTTGGTCATTATTACTCTATGTCTTAACTTCATTTAAGTAGCCTAGTGAAAAGAATAAGTGACATTTGTGCTTATCTGCAAGAACTGTTTAATAGTGGGTCCGCCGTCTTTTCCAATCACCTCGAGAAAAAAAACCTTGCTTTTTTAGTTGGGTGTAGTTAGGTTTCCCCAACCGTATTTGCTGGTGGGTAATTCCTAAAATAGGGGTCCAAAACGTTTGGTGTCCCAGTTATGTACGACAGCCTGTGCATCAAAAATCGCCACTCATGATCACAGATTCTCAGTAATAGACTGTGACCTGTGATTTCAAGAGACAGCACCAATTTCTTGAATTATTTGTTCAGTGATTACTGACAAATATTTGAAAAAATATATATTACCATAAAGGCTCATAATTTCAACGAGTTTGCCTTATCCACACACAAACGTTAAATTTAAGTGGCATTTATGGAAATAAAAATAAATATTTTTTACTGGAAAACTACCTTCAATCACTAAACACAATTGGAAATCTTTAAAAGCATGTCACACTTTTGGACCCCTATTTTTGGAATTACCCTGGTACCCATTCATACACCTGGGTGGAGACAGACAACATGGAGTGAAGTGTCTTGTCCAATGTGCAATGGCCAGGTTCCGAACCATTGACCTCTCGACCGAAAGTCCGACACGCTATCCACTAGACCACCACGTCTCCGTTTGAACAGTTTATAACCAGGCTGAAATTGCTTTTTCGAAGCAATTTGTCAGTGTCACAGTGCTGATTTCATACCTTTTAGCCTATATCTGTCTGGTATACTCACTTGCTCAGTCATCCATGCTAACACCATTGGATAGAGGGCATTCTAATCTTTCTACAGATGTGTATTCAGTAGTTTTGCGCTGCGCGCAATTGTATAAAATGCACGATTTTATGGTGAAAACACTAGTGTTTACTGACCGACAACAACCACTCATTGTGTTCGTGTGAACTCTATGCACTTATTACTTTTTGAATGACAAAAATAAGAATTTTTTGTTTTGTTTTGAGTTACGTCAAAAGCATCAGACGGAAACTTATTTTGTTGGTCGTCTGATACTTTTTGACGTAACTCAAAAAATACTTTCCTGATTTTTGTCATTCAAAAAGTGATGAGTGCACAGAGTTCACACGAGCAAAATAAGTGGTTGTTGTCGGTCAGTAGACAGCATTTTCAACATGAAATCATGCATTTTATGAAATTGTGCGCAAGAACAAAAATTGCACTTTTGTCAGAATGTTCACGTTTACATACAAGAATAAAAAGTAATCATTGTTTTTGGTCACTCCTTGTCTTAACTTCATTTAAGTAGCCCAGTGAAAAGAATAAGTGACATTTGTGTTTATCTGCAAAAACCTATCAATAATGAGTGGGCCCGCCGTCTTTTCCAATCACCTTTTCCAAACACATCTTTTGCGCATTTGGTTTATCGAAATTCGAATGGGCTGCTGATCTAACTTTAAGACGGCCCAGGCTCGGTGTAATGTGCTGCAAATCCTGTAAAGAAATGTTGTCATTCACTTTCTTGTTGGTTGTCCGCTTGATGTCATCCCAGAGGTTCTCTGTAGGATTGCAGTTGCAATGGGAGATCTAGGTGGTCATTCCATGCACTAAATCCCGTTGTCTTCCATATATTGGGTGGTGACTTGAGAGTGAGCACGGTTAGGTGTTGCATTTTCGTCTGTAAAGAAGATTTCGTCCCCAATGGCTGCTGGATACTGTAACACATGTGGTTGCAACACTCCGTCAACACGAATGAAAACACTTGTTTGCTGAATTTGCAGTGCATTTTAGGCGAACTTAAATCTGCAGCCCATTCGAAATTCGATAAACAAAATGCCTAAAAGATGTGTTTAGTTCGAATGGAATCGACGATAATAGGGTGACTTATCATTACAATGTGAAATAATTTGAGTGATAGGCCTATCCAATTCCCCACGGAACAAAATCATTAATTACGCAGCAGTTGCACTGCCCGTGTTTGGGCCGATTTGGGCGTACAATCTTTTTTTAAAAGTTAAATATTTTCTAGAATAGAAAAAGTTATCAGCTTTCATTTGGTACCAAGAACGTAAAAATCCGTCAAGGATTAATGCCAGTCGATTAAAAACAAGAAATGATTAAATGGCTGGCAGGTCATTTAATCGACAGGGTTATAGTTAGGTCCAAAACCTCAATTCCGTGACCATTCTCTGGCTAGTAAGGTTTGACGATTAATTTGACTTCTATGGACCTTTTAGAACAAAATTAGCCCCCATGTCCCTCGCAAAAATCCCGGCATTTTTCGCTGGAGGCCAAAATCCAAGATGGCCGCCGGCGCCATTTTGAAAAATTAAGTTTCGAACCAGAGCACCTATATTCATGAACAAAGACACTTTTTCGGGTAAGTCGAGCACAAGGATTCCGATTCTGACATTAGTTTGACATTACCTTGTCATTTTCACCCAAAAATCCAAGATGGCCGCCGGCGCCATCTTGAAAGATTTAGTTTTGAACCAGAGCACCTAAAATCGTGTACAAAGACACTTTTTTTTCGGATAAGTCGACCCCAAGGATTCCGAATCTGACATTAGTTTGACGTTGTGACATAATTTTCGCCTAGAAATCCAAGATGGCCCTCATTCGGTAGAGCGAAAACGTAAGTTTTGAATGGGAGCTCCTAGGATCATGAATTAACCCCTTTTTTGGCTAATTCTAAAATGGTTACGGATTGAGGTCCTGATTTGTGAATATGACATGAGAATTATGCACCTATCAACAGGTGCAGGTAGATGCGTCGGGAGAGCAGGTCGTGTATGGTGGACAGGACGACAGTGACCAGCTCCCAGCCATGTCCAAGTGGCGAGGGGTGGTGCTTCTTCGAGAGATGACGCAGAAGTAGTTTGCGCGGATGAGGCAGTGTTGACGTAGGCTATCTGCATCTGGAGGGAGACGGACGAATGATTTGTTCTTCAGTGTCTTCCATCGCTGCACGGGCCTCAGCCACGGTGCTACTCTTTTTGTCACCATACATGACATGTCGTGTGAACTGGAAGAGTTCCTCTAGCACCTCCTCCTCAAAATCCGCACTTTGAGAGCTGCTGTTGGGCCACAGGGCTCTTCGCCACCCGGTCATACACCGACTTCTTACCCTTGCCGTAGAAACCCGAGTTGGCGTCACTGCCTGTCATACAGTGCAGCTGTACAATACAGTCTGCCATCTCATCAGTCACCAGCTCACGGCATAAGACCATTTCCTGCTTCCTCTTGATACAGAGATGAAAGCTGCCGCGACATAGGCATCGGTATCCGTGGCATCGATGACAACAGGGCCACTGTAGCCTGACTCGCGCAGAAAGGTTCTGCGTAAACGGAAAAGAGGACAGTGTCAGCCTCAGACTGGTCAAAGCTGTACGAAGTTCTCCATTGCTTGCTGGGTTGATATGTTGGTGCAGTGGGAACCAACAGAGTAGACAATCTCTGCATCAACACTCTCTGCAAGGTCTGTCAGGTAGTTGCATATTAGTTTTTGCAGCCACCTCTTGTTGCTGACACTACACAGCAGCGGTGTGAACGATTTGGCAGAAGGGAAGGTGTCGCTTAATTTCATGTAGGTGTTGGGGATATGTGCCTTACCCTGTAACCGCAGGTCTCGCTCGTCATCTTTAGTTGAGTAGGGTGCGTTGTACGGGTCATTCACACATGATACGTTCAGCATCACCATGACAGGTAACAATTATAGATGATACCTTGTGGACTTAGTCCGACCACTTACTTGTATGGGGTGCCATCTTGCTTTTGTCGATCTTCTGCTGATGGAGTTGCCACCCTCCATATCATACCCATGTCGATGAGAGCGGTGTAGGGTTCATGTAGATAAACAGATTGCAACTACCTGACAGACCTTGCAGAGAGTGTTGATGCAGAGATTCTCTACTCTGTTAGTTCCCACTGCACTAACATGTCAACCCAGCAAGCAATGTAGAACTACAGCTTTGACCAGTCTGAGGCTGACACTGTCCTCTATTCCCTTTACCGGTTCTGCGCAAGTCAGGCTACATTCGCCCTGTTGTCATCGATGCCGCGGATACCGATGCCTATGTCGCGGCAGCTTTGATCTCTGTATCAAGAGGAAGCAGGAAATGGTCTACGTGAGCTTGTAACTGATGAGATGGCAGACTGTATTGTACAGCTGCACTGTATGACAGGGTGTGACGCCAACTCGGGTTTCTAAGGCAATGGTAAGAGGTCGGTGTATGACCGGGTGGCGAAGAGCCCTGTGGCCCAACAGCAGCTCTCAGGGTGCGGGGATAGCCTTGACCTTGCGGAAGAGGTGCTAGAGGAACTCTTCCAGTGCACACGACATGTCATGTATGGTGACAAAAAGAGTGGCACCATGGCTGAGGCCCGTGCAGCGAAGTGGAAGACACTGAAGAACAAACCGTTCGTCAGTGTCCCTCCAGATGCAGATAGCCTATACGTCAACACTGCCTCCGCGCAAACTACTCGGCATATATTGTGCGTCATCCCTCGAAGAAGCACCACCCCTCGCCACTTGGATATGGCTGGGAGCTGGTGGGTGGTCACTGTCGTCATGTCCCCCACACACGACCTGCTCTCCCGACGCATCTACCTGCATCAGGGCCAGCTGAGAAGAGCGACGAAGATGAGTGTGACGTAGATGAGAGCGAGGAAGATGAGAGCAAGGAGGGGGATGAGGAGAATAATTATGTACAGGGGAGGAGAGAGGGATCATCAGAATCTGATTATTCAGAATCTAGTGAGGCAGAATGCTTTGATTCAGACTAATAATTGTGTTGTGGTGTCATTGGTTTACATACAATGGCAATGAACTACAATTTTCAGGGTAAATGATTTTATTGACATGTTTTAAGTGGTTTCATTTGAAACTAGAGTTGGCTTGTAGAACAATGCCATCTTCAAACCTCAAGTTTTTCACGAGTTGTCATTGAACTTTGATGCCGATGTCAAACTCTTAAATGGCAAGAAGGAGTACAAACTCTAGAAGAATGTGTACAAACTCCAGAAGAATGTTAAGAAAAGTTGTGGTGACAGAATATCCTTGTCCGACTATATACGGTATAGGTGGTGAACCAGCGAGACAGCTTGTTGTTTACCTCTAGTGTTCTAGATATTTTACACAAAGCCTACAGAGTAGCCTGACAATTTTGTTTGGGTATCCAAGATGTTTTATGTTTTCACAGACATTTATAATAAGGTTATTATTTATGGTAATTTATGGTTATAAAATAAGAATTCATCACCTCAGAGTTATATAATGTTCTAACTGACATTTTGACGTTGGTGGAGATAACAGTATTTTACAATTTCTCAGTTCATAAGCTTTAAAATGATATACTTTCTCAGGGTTCCCTCATTCTTTGACATTGGCCACTTCCGGTAAATATTTCTTTGCAATTGTTTATTTCCGAACTTTAAAGGCCAATATATCTAAAATATTAAAATGTTAATCAGAACATTGTAATTCTCGTGTCATATTAAAAAATCAGGACCTCAATCCGTGACCATTTTATAATTAGCCAAAAAAAGGGTTAATTCATGATCCTAGGAGCTCCCATTCAAAAGTTACGTTTTCGCTCTACCGAATGGGGGCCATCTTGGATTTCTAGGCGAAAATTATACGTCAAACTAATGTCAGATTCGGAATCCTTGGGGTCGACTTACCTGAAAAAGTGTCTTTGTACACAATTTTAGGTGCTCTGGTTCAAAACCTTTTTTTTCAAGATATGGCGCCGGCGACCGCCATCTTGGATTTCTGGGTACAAACGATGTCGTAATGTCAAAGTAATGTCAGATTCGAAATCCTTGTGGTCGACTTATCCGAAAAAGTGTCTTTGTACACGATTTTAGGTGCTCTGGTTCAAAACTAAATTTTCCAAGATGGCGCCGGCGGCCATCTTGGATTTGTGAGTGAAAATGACACCGTAATGTCAAACTAATGTCAGAATCGGAATCATTGTGCTCGACTTACCCGAAAAGGTGTCTTTGTACATGAATATAGGTGCTCTGGTTCAAAACTAATTTTTTCAAAATGGCGCCGGCGGCCATCTTGGATTTTGGCCTCCAGCAAAAAAATGCCGGGATTTTTGCGAGGGACATGGGGGCTAACTTTGTTCAAAAAGGTCCATAGAAGTCAAATCAATCGTCAAACCTTACTAGCCAGAGAATGGTCACGGAATTGAGGTTTTGGACCTAACTATTATGACGTAAATGTACATGTGCGCGTACAAAAAAATTGTACACATACTGGCTGCGTTCGGGCGTGCAGTTCTCGTTACTCGGGAGTAATGCGTGCGCATTGCACTCGGGTCACATCACGCGAACGGCAAGTCCGCAGTCCGCGTGCGCGAATGGCAAGCAGTGAAGATGGCCGTCTCTTGCCGTCACTGCACAAAAAACGCCGTTTTACAGCTCAAAAGAAACTGAGGAAATACAGGCCGTAAGTCGTGAGAACCTTTGATGCCGTCCAAAACAAACCTTAGTGAGTTATTGTTTCAGTTATTGAGTTGACACGTTGAGCAACTTTAAAACTTTAAAAACGTTTACTCACGTTTTGCGCATTTTTCTGTCAAGCTGAAACGGAACTGCTGCTTTTTGCATGAAAGCTGAGCCCATTCACAAAGTTTCCTGCAAAATTCCTCCGCTTCCTCTTCTGTTTTGTGCCACAATGTGAAGTTTCTATCCTGTCATTTAAAAAAAATGGATTTCGCTCTATACCTTATAACAATAACATAAACTCCTCAAAAAAAGTTCGGAAAGTCATGTTTGACTGACGATTTCTCTCTTGTTGCAAAATAATTTTCCTTTAATTTTATATCATTGGAAAGCCCTGCTATTCCTCTTTAAGATAATGTGTCATTTGTTATGATTAAGCAATTGGGGGATGTGTAAAGTGAAATGTCACAAAATGCATTGCTATTGTCAAAAAGTGCATTGACACATTCCCATCCTTACAAGCAAAAGGGGAATGCACTGCATGACAATAGCAGTGAATTTTGTGACATTTTACTTTCCACCCACCCCTGTATTCCGCTATACTGTACATCCCCCAATTGATTAATCATAACAAATGACACATCACTGTAAAGAGGAATAACAGCGCTTTCTAATGATACCCAATTCAAGGGAAATGATTTAGTAACAAGAGAGAAATCGTCAGTCAAACTTGACTTTCCTAACTTTTTTTGAGGAGTTTAGAACACCTCTCAAAAATACTATCCATGAGTAAGAAAACATGAAATTTGCAATCTCTAATCAGCCTTCTGCGTGTAACATTTGCATAATGGCTGATGCCCCAAATTCATCACTTTCAAATGGCGGTACAGTTTAGAAAGTCACACAGTTAGTATATATGTTCGTCACCGAAACGTCACGAACAATTGAAACACTCCATTTTAAAAACAAATAATGATTTTTAATTATGTGTATCCTTTTTCTTTAGAGCACACGCATGTTCGATATAATATTGTACAGTATACCATATAAAGTGTATAGGTAAATGATGATGATAGGCTGTGAATATCTGCAACAATATAGCTTCAACAACATGTTACCTTATTGGGTAAAAGTTTATGGATGCAATGAAACTGACATTTTACGCTTGGTAAGTACCTCATTGAACCTTTCATCCTTTTTTTCATATGTGATTGGACCAAAGACACAACAAAAAGTTAATATTTACAAAACAATTGATGGCTTAAACTAGGTTTAAATGGGCCAGAGCCCATATGGCATTATTACATTCCTCAAGCTAGTAATATTAATTGAGTATACAGGACATATATGACTCTGAATCATTGCGACCTTATTTCATGCTTGATGAAAATTGGTCGATTTACTTGATCTTCTCTGACCCATATGAACAACTTGCGCGCATCTGCTCACTGAGCTCCGTGACCCTACGCTCAGCGCAGGAAAATGACACGGAAAAAAGCGCCGCACTGCAAACTTTTCTGAGTACATAAAAAGTACGTCTATGTTTCTCACCAACTCGCTACGCATTTCAAAGTACAGAGTATTACCTTTAGTTTGGTTATTTTTTTTGAATATATGATGCACGGGGAAAAGGGGCTTTTTTCACTCAAAGAACGGGTGTTAAACCTCAAAATCTGCAAAGTCAATAGAGGTCAACACGATTACTGATCATTTTCCAGTGGGTTGTCTCACTGAATTGACAAACATTTAATAATTTCTTATCCATGGGTTTGTTCAATGAGGTACTTACCAAGCGTAAAATGTCAGTTTCATTGCATCCATAAACTTTTACCCAATGAGGGAACATGTTGTTGAAGCTATATTGTTGCAGATATTCACAGCCCATCATCATCATTTACCTATACACTTTATATAGTATATTGTACAATATTATATCGAACATGTGCTCTAAAGAAAAAGGATACACATAATTAAAAATCATTATTTGTTTTAAAAATGGAGTGTTTCAATTGTTTGTGACGTTTCGGTGACAAACATTTAATAATTTCTTATCCATGGGTTTGGGAAAATAATTGTTGTTTTTGGGTAATTTATGTTAACCTTTTAGCAGCCATTTTGAAATTTCAAGGTTATGGCAACCACTTTTACTTTTAAAAGTTGCTTAGTTGAATTTGCCATGTCAGAAAACATATTATTAGACACTAAAATCATTAGAATCGGATAATGTTAACTGTGTTGGTGAATTTGACCACCAGTCAAAAGTGCGTTGACCTTTCAACGTTTTTGACCACAGCGCCCTCATTTAAGGTCGGAGGTATAACAAACTATACATTTTTGGAATCTTCATGACTAGACGAGTAATTTAATATGCATATCGACACGATTGGAATATATTTGAATTTTGACCCCTGTTTGACCTTTGTTGACCCCTCCCGGAAATGCCTGACATTTTCAAGGGGGCAGCCCAAGTCAAAATTGTTCGGTATTCATCAGGGAACACAAAAACACTTTCAAACCTTTGTTCCCAGAATTTGGTCACGGGACCTACAGGCTGGTCTCCTACTATTATGCCATTATATTCTACGTTGAACACGGTATTGATTCTGTACTTTACTGATGGCCACTGTTTTAACCGCGTGCGGTCGCTGCATGCAACCGCGCCTCCGCGGCTATCGCCGGCACGGTCATCGCCGGCACGGTCATCGCCGGCACGGTCATCGCCGGCACGGTCATCGCCGGCACGGTCATCGCCGGCACGGTCATCGCCGGCATGGTCAGACAATTACAAGCTAACGGGCGCACAGCCTTGGACAAGGCTATCTGAAACGAAGCTGCCAGTGCTAATTTGAAATTCGTCAATTGGGTTTTTATGTGACCGCAGACCGCTTGATCTCACCTTCTTTTTCTTCAGTCCCCATTCTGGGTGATCGTCGATAATCGTGGCCCCTCCGTCAAAGAAGTTGAGATCGTCGTTCGGGATGATACACAGCAGCTGACCGCCGGGTTTCAGACACGCCACCATGTTCCGAACGACCGAAGGCACGTTCGGGAAGAACATGACACGGTCGATGCTGACCACCGTGCTGAAAGACTTACGCCACTCGGGCAATTTGGGACTTGCGTCTTGCAGACCATCTAAGATGTACTCCACATTATCGGCAGGATAATTTATTTTAGCGATCTTTAGAATAGCAGGGTCAACGTCGATACCTTTTCAAGAAATAACGTGGAAAATTACCTTAATTCTGTGACATGAAACTTTTCGATAAAAGCCATCGTCCCAATCAAATGGAGCGTGTTCGGATTTTTCCAGAAAGCGGATTTCAAGTTAACCTAACAATCATATAAAACACCTCCTCAAAAAACTATCCATGGGAAGAAAACAGGGAATTTGCAATCTTCAATTTGGATGTGGAAGCAAAAAGGTTGGTGTAACTACTGCACTGTTTTATGGAACAAGATAAATTAGTTTACAAAACATCGGTGGATTTTTACGATATCCTTTCAGAATGGCAACGAGAAAAATTGCACTAAGCACGCCCCCCTCCCACGAGCGCCTTCGGCACTCGCGTTTTTCTTCCCTAGGCCGGCCACTTTTTCCCCCGGTACACCACGTGGCCCTGCGGCCCGGCTCCCCCACTAAAAAGCAATGGCCACCCCCTGTGCCCCCTCCCCCCCAGTGAAAAATCCTGGCTACGCTGCTGGGTTTAGCCCCTTACCGACAACTCTTTGCACACGAGTGGCTAGAATTACCGCCTCCTCTCCCGCCCCACAGCCAACGTACAGCACGTCGTCTTGGGGGTGCACACAAGTAAATAGGGCTCCCATAGGAACCAATGCTAAATGCCCAATTTTCAAAAATCATTTAAAAATACTCACAACTCTCTCAGCTTCTCAGGACAACAACCAGAATACTCACTGATTTCTCATCTTTTTAATTCTGTTCAATTTTATGGGGGTAATCCGTCACTTTTATCCCCTAATTTCCACTTGAAACAAAACTAGGCCTACAACAGTGAAACTTGCTAATCAGACCTGCATCCATTTTGGAACAAAGGCACATACGCTACTGGGCAAAATAGGGCCACTTCTAGGAGCTACAGTGTCCAAAATGTTTGTAGTTGAAAGAAAAAATAGCCCACATCGCGGCGATAGTCATATTCTACACAAGACCACACTCGTTCAGCTCGCAATTCTCTCTAATATAAAAGAATTTGAGGGCATACAAAATATTCATGAGCTCGGCGCACAGATCTTGCCTATTTACTTGTGTGCACCCTTGGGCACCGCAGGTCAACTTGTCAAAGTGTTCCATGGCCAAGCGATTGCAGATGGTCCGATTCATTGCCGCCTTTGGCGTGCTTCACCATCAGCGATACTAAGAATTCGAGCTTGGTCTTCGTGACTTGATCCATCTTGTAAGCCCAATCTCCAAGAAATTCTGCAGCAGTTGCAATTGTTTATTCAGGTTTTATTTTTTACATCAAGAGAAGAGTTTATGGTCACTGTCACTGTAGGTGGTCACTGTCACTGGTCACTGTAGCAGTCGGTGCCGCCCGTTTTTGGAAACTACGTATTCAAACAGCATGGCTATATGGATCACTGAGCTTAATTCCATGCTAATTCGCTTCGCTCATCTACATGAAACGCAGTTTTACTCTTAAGAATTAAATTCAAATAACACCAGACATTCGATTCATATATTCAATGCATCATGCATGCAGGGAGCTCTGTCGCCGAGCACGTTTCAACTGTTACTTACGCAAAGTAACGCACTACTTAAAGTTAGTATATATTTTGATGAAGAATTATCAGCATGTCACTATTTATGATGAGATCTTAGTGCTGCAGCGTTTCACAGGGTTGATGTAAATATTATCAACCGTTGTATATGAATCAATTATTAATGAACCTAAGCTTACCAATTAATTGAATCCACACTTTAGTTTGCTTACTTCAAGTAAAAATGCTATGTTGATAAAGACGAATCATAGCATGCCACTCTGATTATGACGTTAGATCTAAGTACTGCGTTTCATGCGTTTGATTCAAATATTACCGAACGCTGTGTATAAATCAATTAATGAACCTAGGCTTATACCAATTAATTTAATCCTCACTTCAGTCTGTATATCCTCTTCGGTCACAGGAATTTTGAAAGACAAAGAAGTCCCTTTCAACAAATTAATGTACACCAAATGTGACCGAAGGGGTTATAGACGTTCACATTAGGCCTACTGAGTTTGCGCTACTTAAAGTAATAATTATATTTTGATAAAGACGAAAGCACTGGGACACGGTTGAGTGCTTTTTAGTTTAGATCCAATCGCCTAGGCAACCAACAAAAGGTGACGTATTCACTTCGGCAGTCTATTCCCATAACCATGGGAAACGTGCCTGTGTGTCCGCCCACAGATTTATATTAAAGGCACAGATCGTCAGCAATGCGCGCGCGCCAAATTCGTGCCACGAATTACGCATCTCCATGCCTTTGCTATGGAGCTGCGTATTTTGTGGCACCAATTTGGCGCGCGCGCGCATTGCTGACGAGCCTGTGCTTAAGACACGACTGTGTTATTAATGGCACATCACCGTACCGGTTTCAGGCGGTTTGGAACGCGTGCGCGTGTAGCGCGTTTTGTGTTTGAACATACTCACGTACGCGCGATCGTCACAAAAATTGAGAAAGTGCGCATGCGGTTTTACGTGTACATGTAATAGTGTTGTTTCGTACGCGCGCGTTGTTGCTGGGGCCGCCATGACATATGACACTCATGTAAACAGCACGTGCGTCCCTGGCGCATGAAACGCAGGATTATGCAGCGATATGATCGGAACATATTCATCATGCCGGTGGATATATCCAGCTTTTATCATAGTCTCGGCTCGTGTGAGTGATCGTGATCGTGGACGTAGTGATCAAGTCCCAAGTAATGGGCCAGTCACAAATCAGTTGCGATGCGTCGGCGATGGGTAAAACCGGGAAATTTGAACAAAATCTTGAGACAGATCTCACGATTTTGCACCCGTCGGAGGCGCTCTCCGGACGCCTGCGGCTTGTCGCAGATTTTTTTGGCATCGCCACACCCGTCGCGGTCCCCAACTTTGAACTTAAAATTTTAAGATTGCTCGCAAGATTTTTCACCCATTTTGGGCATCCCAGACACAATCTCTGATGACCTACGATGCCCTCCGATTAATCGGAGGCGTCCTCCGAATAATCTGAGACTAGTCGCAAGATTCTGTGTGGGATTGGAAATTCAGGTTGAGATTCAATGTCTGCGAGTGGTCTCCGGCGCCCTCCGACTGAATCGGAGGCGCCCTGCGACGATTCGTACGCTTTCTGTGATCGTCTCCGACGAATCGTACGGTGGAATCGTAGTAAATCGCCGTGTATATAAGGGCGCCTCCGATCGGATCGCTAAAAGTTTGAGACGCTCTTGCTGCAGGAGGCTGTGACAGAAGATTTTGAAGATTTTGAAGATGCCAAGGGGAGGACCAAGGGGAGGAGGCAGGGGAGGAGGCAGAGGAGGAGGAAAGGGGAAAGCAGGAGGCAGGGGGAAGGCCAAAAAACCCTCCTTTTCCCCCACATATACCCGGGGGGGGGGAAATTAAAAGAAAAGATGCTCGCAGATATCGTCTCCGATGCAATCGGAGGCGATCGGAGGCTAATCCCACGATTTTTCGACAAAACCGGGTCAAAATCGTTTTGAGTAGATACTTGCGTACGAAAATACAGTGTAAATTTGTTTTCCCTAATGGTGGCCGCTAATTTGCATATTTGTGTTCACACTATCAATTCATAAACATGTTTATCGTGTACTGTGACCATTCGAACATAGGTTTAGATGCTTCATGTGCTTTGATTGGGTACCTACATATAAAGTTACAGTGCAAAATGTAATTTTTCCTAATGGCGGCAGGTAATTTGCATAATTTGCATATTTGTGTTCACACTATCAATTCAGAAACATGTTTATCGTGTACTGTGACAATGCTAACATAGGTTTAGACACTTTATGTGCTTTGATTGGGTACCTACATATATAGTTATAGTGAAACATATAATATTTTCTAATGGCAGCAGGTAATTTGCATATTATGCAAATTTGACACCTTTCCACCAAATATATTTTGGTAGACTTTTAGTATGGTGTTCAGGAGACTTAACTAAAATGCATACCAGTTAAACAAATTCTGTTGCAATTAGTGGTGGGTTGAGCCAAAAAATTTCTTAGATTGACTGGACTATAAGTCAATAAGGAGAATATAAGTGGCGACCAGTAAACGAAATTATTTCCTAGTTAGGAAAGATGATTTTAGCAATGAGAAAATATCAAGTTGTTTCATTGAAAACACATGGTATGGGAACAAACGTGTCGGCCTAGTTTTTTTTTCACCTAAAAAATCCCCTTCCCCTCCCCTAAGCAACTTCGGCTTGCATGGCCTCCCCCTCGGTGTAGGCCTATATCCCTAGCTGCATATGCAATGCCTACCTAATGCCGGGCATGCCAGACCTGCTGGCTGAAGGCAGTTGGCCCCGACCACTTTGTTTGCAGAGCCGGCCGCGCAGTCATAGCTAGTTGGGCATGCAGCCTGGCGCCGGGCCTAGGTTGAAAACCCACACATTTCTGTCACTCCGGGCCTCCACCGCCGCTTGTGGCAGCTCGAAACGGCACAATCTTGAGGCATCGACGGTACATCAGCTAGCACCAACACAAGAAAACCTTCTCAAAACTAGGCCTTGTTGGCTGGGACTGAGATTTATGCGAATCGACGACAGCGTCCGATTTTCCGTCTCGCAGTACACTTCGTCCCGTTTGTTTACGCGTTGCTGTGCATACACAGCTGTCATATGTCATGGCCGCCACCAAAATGCGCAACTACACTATTCAATGGGAAAGTGCCCCAAACCATGCAATGTGTCCAAACTTATGCAAATGGTGCCAAAAACTATAAAAATGAATGTGCCCAAAACTATGGTAATGAGATGGCGCGGTTATGCGCGTACGTCCTCCGTTTCTTATCTATCTTTTAACGGATATCTGTGGTGTTCGAACATAACGCACGATGGGCGCGGATCACTTAATTGACTAGCGTCCTCACGCGTTCATCAGGAATACGGCCTATAGAAAGAGCACTTGCCACCAGTTCTGCAAATACGAACATGAGCGGAAATTTTCCAGACGAAATTAAAGTCATACGGTTATTAATTTAAATAAAAACGATTAAAAGTGTGCGGTATTTAGTATGTTTTCCGGTGTTTTCCGGTATTTAGTATGTTTTCCGGTGTTTTCCTGTGTTTTCCGGTGAATTATGGTGTTTTCCGGTGTTTTCCGGTATATAGTACTATAGACTGGTTCCCGCTCCACATATTCCACATACAACGACTGAATATGAGGACCGGCTACTGTCGTGTTTAAAATAGCACTTTAAGCATTACGTCATGCATTTATTTTTAGAAGCACATATAACCGTTAATTTTCAAAGCGCGCTGCGCGCTATACACCAATCCGGTAACTAAGATCTCCTTCCTGCATATCCGCCATAGCTGGGGGGCGTCCAGTGCATGGGCTGTGCGTTTTGTGTTGCTGTTATAGAACGAAAAGCGCTCATCCATTACATGCACGAACGAGCCTCCTTCGCGTATACGCAACGCGCCCGCCTTTGCGTACACGCGACGCGCCCGCCTTCGCGCGCACACAACCCTACAAAGACGCGCAACCTGTTCGATGTAAACAAATGCAGCTTCAGCAACAACACAAACATACAGTTCATTCAGTGGAAGCCCCCCAGCTATGGCGGATATACAGGGAAGAAGACCTTATTACCGGATTGGTGTATAGACTGACTGACAGGATTCGTGCGTTTTGTAGAATGGTGCGAACTTGATCAGGTTGTGGGGTTCCTCAAGGCGCCTGTCTGGGACCTTCTTTTTTAAGTACATAATTATCTACTTTATTTGACACTATGGAACAAAATCTTCCTGATACATATATTTTTTTAAACTCGCAGTTCAGTCGGCGTGGAACAGGCTGCTCTTGACATGGAAAACTAAACATGGAAAACTGAAATTGTGTGCTGAAGGATAAACGTAAGATAATTAGTGATGCCAAAACAGACTATCATCTTCATTAAACATGTCCGCCATCTGGTTAACCAATCACAACAAGTTTTATATCATTGTAAAGCTTAGAAACTGCTGATGAATAATCCATTTGGCCCAAGGTTGGCCTGACGCAGTGGAACGAGAGAGAGGGCTCTCGAGCGAAACAGGCGAAGGTCAATAAAAATATGCTATTTTGGGATCTCGCCCCAAGTTTTAATTAATTGGCACCGGGTTTAAATGTTTCCCCCACCCCCCGACGAAACCATGGTATTTAAAGACATTGTTTCTTAGTGATAGGTTAGTTGGATCAGTTACTCGAGTGAATCCCGAGTGCCCCGAGGATGCCAATTAACGCAATTAATGTTTAGGAATTATTTTTTACCAAACCCATTTTTTAAAATACCAAACCCATTCATTTTACCAAACCCATTCATAAATTTAAAACGGCCAAAACTGCAAGTCAGTTGTGAAAAAGCTTGTAGGCCTAAATATAACAAAATCCATTGCACGGGAAGAATCCTCGAAATACCCCAAGATGCATGTCAGAAGCAAAGAATTTAATTTACAAGGTTTACTGATTATAAAAGGACTAGTTTTAATAGCTATTCGCTCGGATTCGGTACGAGCGAATCTCTAGCTGTGCTTATGAGAAAGTTGCAGAGCGCCCTCATTTGGTTGTCGTCTGACGAAATCTTGAATGGTACCCAACCTGCCTTACATGCATAATGCGCTGCTGTTGCATTGAATTATGAATTGCATTGCATGCATTGTGTCCATGTTGTATGCGCACTAATTATGTTTGCCGTTTGTAGACGAAAAAAGCAAAAAACATTGTGGGTTTGGTGAAATAATTGTGCTTCAAAAGATGAACAAGACAATCCCGTGTTTTTCTTGAAAATGGCTGGTATCTTTGCTCGATACAATGAGCCAAGAGATTTTCAGGTAGGTTTTTAAATTTGGGTTTCTTGTCCAGACGCAGCCGGCGCGGCGGCGCGCGAGCATCAGACTGCCGTCGAGGCCGAGGATATGTTGTCATGTGTGGGCTGCAGGTCAACTCCACTCGAACTACTTCCAGATATCTGAATGTATAGGCCTGTTTTTTTACTGAAATGATATGATTAAAAAGCCTATTTTTTTTTCAATCAAAAACGTGGCTCCAAACGGGAAATTTATAAAACCCGGAGGTCGGAGGTGGTCGGAGGTACCCAAACATGCCAAAGGTACCCAGAGGTAGATTGTTTTTGCTAACGTGTAGTTGGTGTGTTTGCGGTGGCTCCGGAGCTACGTGGTATTAAAATAAGCCGGAGGTAGGTTGTAGCATGTACTACACGGTCACAATAAATTCTACCTCCGGGCTACCTCCGACCTCCGGGTTTCAACCACACCCCTCCAAACGGAATCTTTAACCAAGTCTTTTTACAGAAAATAGCAATTTTTGGGTAAAATCTAAATCTCTACACTAAATTAGACTAGGCCTAGGCCTACACGTTTTACGCATTATAGTGGATTCACACTGAGCCTCTGTGCTTAACTCCCAAAACAACACAGAAAACGGTGTGTGGTCGGCAAGAGCTCAATGCGCATATCTGTGTGTGAAGAGTGGATTGGCACTGAGCCTTTTCGCGCGTAAATGCAGGCGCGTCGCTTTGAGAAAGGCGGTATGGAGGAAATTTGAAGTGAACAGATGCACTGACAATCACAGAATTAACTGGGCGGGAGATGCTTTTGTGATTCTCTGATTTTCAGGTGGTTCACTCCAAATTCCCTCCACGCGGCTTTTTCTATGAGCGACGCGCACCGAAATTTATGTGTGAAAAGGCTCAGTATCAATCCAGCCTTTATGCGTCCGCATCCTGCACACTGTCGTGCAGGCTGAAGAACGCCGGACAAAAAAGAAATAGCTTACCGAAAGCACAAAGTGTACAGTTCATTCAGTGGAAGCTTTAACGTACAGCAAAGGAGTCTTCCGACTCTCGGATTGGTGTATACGCATATGCGCGTCGGCGCGAGAGTCCGTATCCATTAAAAAGCACCGTCGTGTATGATGAAGAACGCCACGCAAAATGGTATGAATTGAATTTGTACGCATTCCGTCCTACTCCTACATTAGGCCCGATGTCAAACCCAGGCTGCTTCCGACACCCCTAGTGTGTACGTCTCCGATATATGTCTATACAGCACGTCTATACAGCACTGAGTTGGAAGTTCAGGTATTAGCACAGCATTTCTTGTTTTGGTTTGACAGGGCCAAGACCTGGACATCTATGAAGATCGGGAGGATGACATCCAGAGGGCTTCAGTTGATGTCCACTTACCAGAGGTATTAAGTTGGAACGAGTCTCCTGCTCGAGTCCCAAGTCATGTCGAACGGCCTTTGAGTGTCAATTCAAACTGCTTTCGAATCTCAAGTCAAGTCAAACTGCCTTTGAATCTCAATTCACGACAAAACTACCCTCGAGTCCGAAGTCAAGTCAAACTACTCTCGAGTCCCAAGTCAAGTCAAAAAATTGATTACTTACCCTTAATTGGCAAAAAGGTCCATCTAAAACTCTCTATTATATAATCTAATCTAATCAATTATCTCAGCACACTGTACATAGTGACAATAAAAGTTAATGTTAAAAAGTTGAACAAGAAGAGTAAAAAACTTAAAGTAAACAACGACTACCATAATAAGAACGAAACAAATGAGTTTTAACCAATGACTTAAAGGATTCATAGCTGTGGGCTGCACGAATGTTTGATGGAAGATCATTATATGCCCCAAATGCCCAAGTGGTATCTGGTTAGTAAGTGCCTCTTTGTTTTAAGATTGAAAGGCAAATAACCTCTCAGGAGTGCCAGTAGGGAACTTTCAATACGAGACGGTAGAGCCTACAGAGAGTTAACCGACCGTGATGGTCCTCGCACACAACCACCCGTCCTGATTTGTAAGCTGTTTCGATTTCTGTGGATGGCGACGCGACAGTGCAGTGCAAATGCCCTCAATTGTTATACAATGTACTTATATGGCTCCGTCCTGCTTACAGACCAGGGGCCAATTTCATAGAGGTGTTTAAGCACAAACATTTGCTTAAGCAGAAAAAACTCCAGCCTAATAAAAGTAATAGAGAACGTTGCAAGTAAAATCCTCATGTGATAGAAATAGTGTATGACCAGTGTTAGATGACTGTTTCGTTACCATGACGATCACATGAAATTTTTGCTAGTAAGCTCATTTTATCAAGCAACGTTTTTCATGCTCAAGCAATTTTTCATGCTTAAGCAGTTCTATGAAATTGGCCCCAGACGCTGAGAACCATTCTGAAAATCAACAGGACGGAGAGATGTTCGGTTTTACGCATGCGCAGATCGATTTTTCTCATGGCTTACCGTCCTCCTTGTCTACCATCCTGAAAGCTCACTATTGTAAACACACACAGCAGACTGCGTCAACCAGCATTCAAATTTGTACAGTAAAGAGGCTGAATTCTGGGCAAGAGTGGACTTTTTGAAAGATGGCCACAGTTTGATTTGTAAAAAAACAAATGGGTTTGTTCTTGCTTTAACTTTATAATTCCTTGTTTTTTTCTATCCCCAGGACAACGTTGGTTACCGCTTACTCAGAAAGCAGGGATGGAAACTAGGCCAGGGGCTAGGACGCTCACAACAAGGTAGGGACTCCTTGCACAAGTTGGGCTCTTTGCTTTGTGTTTCATGTCATGATGTTGCAATCTTGATTTAATATCACAATTTTGTGTACATGTTTTTGTGTGTTTTTCATGCATTGTTCAAATGTGTTGTTTTGGGTCTGTTGAATGATAGTGAAAATGTGGGCAGTTTGCCTGGTTTGTGTTAAAACAGGTGATCTTTCCATTGAGTTATGTATTTTGAATTTCAGATGTGTGTACTGTAGGAGAAAAATTTGGGTTTTTGTTGTACTAATATTTTAATTAACACTTTTTATCGATGAACACAATTTCCATTTTAAGTTAACGAAACTTGTTAAAGCATGGCAAATAGTCCTAATTTTCTTCAGCATTTTATAACAATACATTAATTTGATTGTTCTCTAATGGTCATAACTTGGTAATTTCTATGCATGCACTTTAATAAATTTTTGCACACTTAAAAACAGATGACACACTGTTACCACTGGAGCAGTGAATGTAAGGCTCATTTTAAACGTCGTGCTTGTGCCGTGTCGAATTAAATTGATCTTGATTTGTTTAAAATTCTACACGGCACAAGCACGACGTTTGAAACCATTTGGCTCGGCAAATTGAATTCGGCACGACAGAAGAATTTAGCTTGATAGGGTCTGCCGTGCTAACTCAATTAAGTTCGGCAGTAGCACGGCGCGGTTTTAAACGTCGTGCTTCTGCCGTGTCTAATTTAATTCAAGTTCTAAGTTGGCCCACAATTTTGTTCACAATTAGGAATGTGCATGCTCGCAGCACGTATGCGAGCAAAGAAATAACCAACAAACAAGCGCATCAAAAAAAGTAGATATGGCGACTTACAATGGACAGAATGGAAAACGCACATGATGCACAACGTCCGTAATGTGCACGCGACTCATCCGCTATGTTGGATGTATTTAAGTTCGCCTGGGAGTTTGCAATTAAGTTCGACGTGCTAACTTCACAACAAATTGAATTTTAATCGACACGGCATGAGCGTGACGTTTGAAACAGGCCTAACAGTGTTAGCAGAAATCTGGTATGGACCTTTTGCATCGGCAAACATGTTTGTGGATGGGTTTTCATAATTAAATCAGATAACAATAAAAACAATAGAAATGCCTGATGCATGTGGACAAACTTCGACAAAGTGCTTGTCCCCCAACATGGCAGCAGTGCAAAGAGTCTATACATGTAGCACCATTAGTTGCAGTAGTGTACGGTGTAGGTACTTCATGCACACGTGTACGTATATTTGCACAATGTTCTTGCACTCAACACACTAAAAAAAAGGAAGAAAATGTCCTTATCTGTAACCTGATCTTAACCTTTTCATAGCAACACTCAAAATAGTTTAGGTGCATGAGAAAACCTTCAAAACAAGCCATCCTCCCTCGCCCCCACATAAATGGAGGTGCATGTGCTTTTAAACTTGAGACTTTAACAATAGTACTGGACTGTTCGTGTCTATAGGAGTTTTAAAGCAAGGGGTTGAACATGAATATTCATTTATAAATATGTATTTCCATAAAAGTAGGAGCCAAAGTGTGACATTTTTAAGCATTCGTAAAAATGGCCTTTTTAAGTTAACAAAGTTGTTTAAAGAAATTTCTAAATAATGTGCAATATTATGTCTTGGTGTCAGTCTTAAAAATAATCAAGAAAATTGTTTCACGACGTAAGGGGGGACTCCAAGGCCTTGTTTAACTCTTGCGATTACATTTCAAGTCTTTTTGGAAAAGGTACATGTACTGTAGTTGTTGCTTTTACCCAGCTGTAGAACCTTTTTGTCACATTTTGAGCGAAGTTTCAAAATGTCACAGTTGCACTTTATAGAAGATCGCTCTAGTTTATTGGATCGTTCTCGTTATGTTTCGGGTAGTATCAACAGATAAAGGTGGTGTTCGATTCATGAGGTCATATATTCTTTATATGCCGAGGGTGATCGTTCTTTGAAGTCCGGTAATTATAGAAAATCAACCCCAGAGGTGTCACGACGTAAGGGGGACACTGTGTCCCGTTTTCAATAATGGAATGACCCAAATAAATAAAACTAAAAGCACCAAATGATTGCCCAACAAATGCAGTAGGGTATTGACTGTACATACATGGATATTGGAATAGAAGAAATCTCTGTTCAATTTATTTTTCTCTGCCGTGTTTATAATTTAATTAAAATATCATAATTTGACTAGTAAATTAGCATGAACAATGTGTTCGCTAGCTGACGTGAAATGTAGGTTGAATTTGGTCTTCCTTGAAGTCAAAAACAGGGCATTTATTTTCATTTGCAGAACTTGCCACACATGACACAATGCAATGCTAATCAGCCCACTTGTCACCAACCCTGTACATGTACATGTACCTACATGCATGCTTCTAGATTGCATGTTTGTCACCCATGTACATATGTACACACCAAATATGTAAACACCAAATGTACAATGTACTGTACATTGTACATGTACATGTATGCCTGGTATACTGGTATGTGCTGTACATGTACACACGTATGTGGTACATTACAAATTTGTTCAAATATACAGGAGTAATTCATAAAATTAGACTCGTCTTTACACTTTTGCTACAGTATATTTACGGGTACACACAAAATGCCCGGGGAACAAAATAACTTGATGAAATTGTTACGTGTACATGTATATTTAAGACAGGTATACAGATGCACTCTGGCCTTAGGTTTGCTGGTCATGCATAGGTAGTTTTATACTTTGAATGTACATAGCATGTGTAATATTTTGGTATTCAGTTGCTTTCAGATATATGCACTAAAGCATTCATCCCTATTGATTACGTTCAAATTACGTTACTTCCTACAAATTGTAACGTCATCAGGATTTTAAACGTAATTTTTTTATGACGCGCATCGGTTAACGCACGCGCGTGTTTGGAACATTTTCCAGGTTGTGCGTGGGCATACTTAATAGCGTTTAATTAATACGCAGTAGCATTTTTCCTGCAAAGATGCCGTCTGAGAGAGTGGTCAATGGGTTGTTTTTCATTGCACCTACATATGTACGTACATGTACATGTACCTAATGATCGCTTTGCATTTTTCCATGCATTGGTACAGTAGTCAAAATGCATGCATTCTACATGTTACATTGTAGGCCTACTGGTACATGAATGTGCAACATGTACATGTAGGGCACATGATTATAACCGAATCGTGTGCCTACCGCGTACATGTTGCACAAATTACTGCATGCATTCAAGGCTTTAGAAGATGCATGTAAGCAAATATGTGCATGTGCTGCTCCACCCACCCAATCCCCTGAAAGTGCATGTTTTCCATTTGTACATTTACATCTTTAAAGTTATATTGTCCGTGGTTCTCGGCAAATTTGAATTTCTTTTCTCCGATTAAAAAAAAAAAGCATTTACTGTATTTTTGCGAATAAACATCATACTTTGTATTTCAGACATCGGCGACCCTATGAAAAAGGCCGTTTTTATACGGCCGTTTTTTTGCGCCTTACCTAGACTTGCCCAAGTCTGACTTCCCGTGTTTGGTCTGTAATGTGCAGCGTACAACTTTCTGAGATCTGCTGTCTCTGAAGACTTTCTGAGACAGAGAAATGGACGAAAAGAGATTAGACAGGCCAATAGTCCAGAAGGCGTGCTGTACGCTGCGCATTACAGACCAAACATGGGAAGTCGGACTTGGGCAAGTCTATGCCTTGCCGATATTGACAGTAATTGCACTATGCATGCTGCAGTTGCTTCCTGGAGCAGGCCAGTCCTTCAAGCCACTGATCATAGAAAACGGATCACAATTTACATCGCATTTATGTAGGATTTTAATCTTACAAGCCTTAAATTTTGCCACTGAAAGGGCAATGTCAATCATGTACCTACATGTAGGTGCACTTTACATACATGTATAAATGGCATTTGCTAAGGGCATATTTCCAAGAAAAGTTATGGAAAGACAAAAAGGCACAAAGGCAAAGACAAAGGGCAATGAACGTGATGAAGGCAAGTCTCAATTCCTGACGTTTTCAAGATGCTTAGGGGCCATCCATAAAGTACGTACATGTACGCACGGAGGGGAGAGAGTGGCGGTTGGAGCTAATGCGTACAACCAACGTTAAAGCATATGGGTGACGTCACAAAATTTGCGTACAGGGGGAGGGGGCCGGTGGTCTAAAAAGTCGGCATTTCGTGCGTACGTACTTTATGGACGGCTCCCTATAGTGCTGTATGTGCGTGTGTTTACAGTACATTCTGTTCAAAACATGTTTTGTTCAGGATTAAAATAAAAGTCATCTCCCTACAGTCGATTGCTAAATGAAAGTTGTTCCCAAATTTGGCCATTTCAGCTGACACATTCCCAGGGGCTGTATTGACCCCTCTGTGTCTCAGCAGCCTTCTAGACTACACTGTAATTTGATTTGTAATATTGGCCAGCCTCAGAGTGAAAGGCAAGGCCATGTGTGGATACACCAGACAGATGACATTTTCAACTGGTCCACAATGAATGCCAATTAGAATTCCAGTTAAATAGGTCAAAGATGAACACAAGGCCTGTCTTCAAGATGCTCCGGGTGGTCTCATATTAAAGGGTTAATTCTGACAAAGTGTTCAGTGCTATTGTAAGGAAGTACATTGTACATGTACATGTGAATGATTTTATATATTTGGACCAGATTGGGTTGATAGAGGAACAGTATGTCAGAAACAAGCATACATGTAACTTTGTAAGGTATGCTTCTGTTGAAAGTGCATTGAGCTGTGGAATGCCCTGTACAACCATATTTCAATGAACACACTACATTGTACTACATGTACTGGTATGTGGACATACTGGTACTGGTAACCAGCAATGGAGCAGTGTGGGAAATCTTGCACTGCAGATTACATACAACATTTGGAAATTGGGTGGGGCAGGGCAGGGCAGGGCGGGGGGGGGTTAGTAGAAGTCCAATATTTCTAATTTTAAGAATTGAACAATCTTAGCAAAAATAAAATTAGTTTTTCTACATGTACTTCTGTAGTATTGTTATTAAAACACTTATGTATGCAGTAAGTGCATGTTATATGCTAATACTGCTTTGGATTAATCTTGTAGTATGTAACAATTAATGCATGTCATGTCTACTGTACCGGTACACTTTGCATGTCCTAGCCAAATTTACATGTACATTGTAGGCCTAACATGTACAGTACAATGTATGTAAGACCATGGATGTGTTTCTTCCTCCATATGGTACAAATGTAGGACATACATGTACTGGTACTACCACTACCAGCATGCTACATTATTGCAGTGCTGCAGGCCCGGAATATTAATTGTCATTAGGTACATGTAGCATCAAGCCCAAGAGGGTACAGTGTCAAAATCAATAATCACTATAGGGTCTACATCATGTATCAAAGACTTGTAAGCTGATATTGCTGGCATGTCTTTAATTGTTCAATGCATGGTCACGTACTTATTTTTTGATTTTGTGCAAGGTACATGTAGTTGCACATTTGTTTTTATCTACATAGTACACTATTATACATGTACGCAGGCCTACCAAATACATTTTCATTCATTCAACTTCGGTATAAAACACCTACCTACCGCCTTTTAGCCTTGGCTAGGCGTTCATCGATAGTCCAGGCATGTACGCTATCCCAGCGTAAACAGCGACCTCACGTGGCAGTACCGGTATGAGTTTATGCAAATTACCTTCAGCGGTATTCCAGCGCAGAAAATCCACCGCAGAAATAAAGAAAAACATAAGGTGATCGTCGTGCTTGACACAAGGAGTTCATACCGCTGAAGGTAATTTGCATAAACTTGTGGCACCTGAGGTCGCTGTTTACGCTGGAGAAGCGCGCCACTGCCACAGACAACAGGCGTGTTACATGTAGCTCACGCCCTGGACTATCGATGAACCCGTACCAAGGCTAACCGCCTTTAGGCTGTTGGATTAATGTGTTTCTTTATCACACACATCTTGCTATTTTAAATAAACACTTCTATCACAAGGAAATGAACGTTTACACCCTGTTTACACTTGATCCTGAGCTCGGGGTCGAACTCCGAGCTCGGGATAAGCCCCAGATCACAAACTGAGTGTAAACGCTCTCGGGACCAAATTGGCCCTGGATCAGACCCAGAGATTTTGGTCTCGCGTTGGCAGAGGGTTCGATCCCGAGCTCGGGATCAGTTTGCGGTTAGATAAGCAATTAATCTTTACCGCAACCTGCCACAGCTGTAGCGGGGGAAAAGCCCGCGAAATTCAAGTGGCCTTGTACACTAGACAGTATGCACAACCTATGCATACATTGATCAGTGCATGCACACACAGAGCATGACCTTTGACTGCAACTTCTGGCACCGCGCTTGACATCAACTACAAAATGTAAACGCGGCACTCGGGATCATTGCGGTTAACACTGACGCATTCTTATCAGGGGACCAATCTTGATCCTGAGCTCGGAACCAGTGTAAACACGGTGTTTGTTACACAGGCAATTTCTTGCAGCGTCTGTAAACATTTGACTTCGCTTAAACGCATGCTACATGGTATCTGCTATTGGAAATAATTAAAGCCACGACATGCACGTATTATGTGTAAGTTGTTTAGATACAGTGTACTGTAGGTAATAATTTACAATTATAGCAAAAAAATGCAAACCTCTGTAATTAAAATGACATGACATTGCAATGTGGCCCAGAATTATGGGAGGTCAAGTATACATGTAGGGTATGACGATCTTTGTAGTGTAGGCCAACATGTACGTACCGTACCGTACCTGTATTATTTGCTTCCTCCACTGTCTTGTCCAAATTGAAAGCAGAAGTCTGTCTGCCTAGAGATAATAAATTTAGTAACTTGTAAGATACCGGTACGTGTAGGCCTACATGATCTTTAAAAGCTGTGCTCCTGCATACATGTACATGTACTTGTACAAAAGAAGTTTTCCTAAAAACTATATAAATACAATTATGTGTATGATTACATGTACATAGGCCCCTACCTTATTTTGTAGACCAAGAAAAGTTAATCATAAGATTTGTTTAGAAGTTGAATAAAAATTTTTTTATTTGTTTTTTTTATTGTACATTGCATGTGATTGCTACATTGTTCATGCACACAGTCATACACATGTAGATTTTTATACAGATTAAGTGACGTATTGTACCAAGAGACATCTTAAACTTTAAATTGCCCTTGTGTGTTTCTTCCGTTTGTTTCTTCCACTCCAGCTAGCTCTACGTGCTTCGATTCGTTCAAAAGGTTACAAAAACATGGGTCAACACAAAACAAATTAGACTAAATCTTGCTTTAGTTCCGTTTCCCATCTTCCACCCTTCCACCCTGCACTAACATGCTTTTGAGTTTAACTCACACAAGTCTGTGTTTTGTTTGGCATCCAAGTACAGCATTTAACACTGCGTTGACAAAAGGGCGGTCATGGAACGTAATAGTCTCGTACTCCGACCTACTGTGGATGCTCGCACATCAGGTCTGGGGAATCGCGGTGAAAGCTCATCGCTGATAGGTTGAATGCCATTACCATTTGTGAGCAGTCCTTGATAGTACGGTACATGTACGTGTACTACTATTGGTCATGCGATCAAATCAGCGTGCTGCCATAGCAACAGAACGAGCCTTCGTAGTAGTCGGGTGCCAATAGATAGTGCAATATGACGTGGTACGGTGCTACATACGTACAATACAGCTACGCTACAATGTACTACCGGTAGACTCTGTCTGTGTTTACATTTATGCAAAAGGGTAACTGTTGTGATTTAATTTGACCGAGATTGGGAGGGAATTCTTCGTGTTTGATGAGGGACAACATCATAAAGAAGTGCCAGCTACTAAATATAAACCTGTAATCAGGTTTAATGTAATGTGGGCAAAGAAGGTACATACACGTGTCATGTTTCTTGTAAAGACCATTTGGGGTGTGTTATTTTGTGTGCAGCTTTACCCGTGGTGCTTATGATAATGGCCAAAAGTTTCACAGGGGTCCCGTACCGAAATTCGTGCGGGCCTCAACCAATCAGCGATAAGCTCTCATCGTGATTCCCCAGACCTGATGTGCGAGCATCCACAGCAGGTCAGGGTACGAGACTAGGAACGTACAATTGGTACAAACTCGATCAAGCATGCGAAATAAAGTATGTCATTCACCATATGTATTGCATGTGCCAGAAACATTTGTTGTGTGCCAGTCTCGTGTGTAATTAATACACCGAGGTTCTAATTCTTTGCAACAACTCCTGATCATAGACTGCTGAATTGAATGTAAACGCAGTGTTACATCATGTACATTATGTTGGCTTGTTTGTAGTGCCTGTTACATGTACATGTTGGTTTGGGCATGGAGCTATGAACCCTAACACTCCTCAATCCTCCAAAATTAATACGATTTTACATACACCCTTGGAAATTATTTTAAGGCTTGCATTTTTTGAAGGTTGAAGTACATGTACATGTACATTGTACATACAATGTCAGATCAAAATGCTACTTTTCTACATGTACGAATATGGTTCGCTGAGCGCAAACAGCATTTAGGATACTGTTCACTTGCATTCAATGGCTACTGACTGCTTGAATGATCATGTGGTGTGATGATGATAATAATAATAATAATGGTGTCTTATAGCGCACATACGTGTATCTATCCTGCAGTATACTCATGGCGCTTACCAACATTATTACCCTGGTCTTTGGGCCCTACTATTGGGAAGTATACGTACATGTACACCCTATATAGCAGCCCGACACAAGCGCTCAATGGCTGCAATTCTTGCAAGTTCCCATTTACTTCTGGGTAGAGAGAGGCAACTTACGGCTAAGTGCCAATTACCCAAGGGCACACACCATGTGTATACATGTATAGTATGCACATTGTAATACTGCCCACAAATTTATTCTACCTGTACTGTTGCAGAATGTTGGGATGAAGTAATCATTGCCGTATTAACATTGGATCCCCAGGCATTGGATACATGTACATGTACATGTGTATAAGTTTGCATGTGTGCTGCCCCCAATGATTTTTGTTTTGTAACGATGCATGCTATACATTCTGCACTTTCTTTTTTCACACTTTCAGCATGTGTATTAACATTCACTGCAAACATTATTTGTTGGGTTTTGTTAATTAACAGGTAATCAGCTCACAATCTGGTACAGTAAATGTACGTGTAATAATAAAAGGGGTTTCATTTCAGGACGCCACACAATGTACAAAATGTCTTTCCACTGCTTTATCACTGCTTTATTATCAAGACCTACATGTACTGGTACGATGTATGTGTGATGTACATTGTGGGCCTACTGTGTACAGTATGTACTGTACAGACTACAGTAGGTACAGTGTATTTTGCCTAAGTTTGTATTCACACTGAGCCTTTCTGCACGAAAATTTGATGCGCATCGCTTTGAGGAAAAGCGACATGGTGGGAATTTGGTGTGAAAGGACACACTGAAAATCACAGAATCACCTGGCATGCCTGGGGCGGAAGGTGTTTTTGTGATAATGTGGTTTTCAGTGCGTCATTTCACTCCAAATTTCCTCCACACGGCATTTTTTCAGAGCTACACGCGTCAAACTTTACAATAGTGCTCATTGCACTGTCACTCGCAAGAGTGAAGAAACCCATGGAGAATTAGAATTAGAAATCGCCTGAGACACCAGGGAATCCCCTTGCTCTTCACGAAAGAATGCTCTGGGATCTTTAGAGTGTGTTATCATTACCTAACACACTGGACCGACGGCTTTACATCCCTTCCGAAGGATGGAGCAGGTGTGGTTGAGTACCTTGCCCAAGGGCACAGGTACCGCAGCTGGATTCGAACCCGCAACCCCAAGTTTTGACCCATGATTGACCGTCAATGACCCAAACCAATCCGCCACGGTACCCCAAATGAACTACATATGTAAGCTTCAGGCCTATGCCAACATGGCACAGTGTATACCAGTACATGTACATAACCCAATTCTGGTAATATCCTTGGCCTCAAGGGCCCATAAGATTAACATTCTCCACCTTACTAATGAAAAATAACTTCATCAACTAGGGTGCACCCTTGAGGCTTTTTTAATCAAACAGACGGTCACTGCAAAGATGACACACTGGCTCACATGCAGTGAGCCAGGATTTAATCTCGGTCATAATTCATCACCTACTCACACCTGGTGTCAGGAGGATGCAAATTACCAAGCTGAGTATTAAAGGTTATCACTCAAGGATAAAGACCTAAATGAACTGTTCTCAGTTAATTCTTTTATTGACAAAATCCAATTTACCAGGAATTGACAGGAATTGCAGTACCACTTAAAACATAGCTTGTACCGGTACACCTTGCAATAGTTCGGGTAGTCCTGTTTACCATTTTGACTTCAACTGTATGTTTACCAATTTTAATTTTTGTTGGTACGGTAAATATGCTTGCCATTTTTTGGCAAGTTGGGAAAATTGTATTAGTGAGGCTCCATGCACAAGTAGGCAAATTTGGTTCACCAACTAGATGTACATGTACATTGTACAAGTCCAGTAAGCCAAGGGGCATAATTTAGAAATTAATCTTGATAAATGTCATTATGACCCACACCACTGTTTCATCTAGCCACCCGTCCACCGGTCTTTTGGACGGGCAGTGTGTGATTTTAGACAGGCACTTTGCGAAATGGACAATAAAACATGACGGGTAGAATTTTGTCAAATGGGCATTAAAAATGATAGGTTGATTTTTGGTAAAAAATGTATACATACTTAAGCGATTAAATTGCATTTTTGTTTAGAATGAAAACACAAAAGTACCTCGTAATGTGTGCGGCAGGCCGCCGCAGCCAGCCAGCCCGCCGGCCGGACGTGGTATGCTCGCGAGTTGCGACTCTTGTACATGTACGTTTTAACTGCACCTCAGTAAGACAGGCTGACAGTTTTGGAAACCGACCAGTAGATGAAAGCCTGACCCACACCCAATATTTCAGGAGGTTTAACCCTTTGAATTTGGTGCATACATGTACTTAAACATATTGTGGTACATGTATTTGTAACACTCAGTGACTACATGGCAATAGAATCACTATACCACAGTGGTAAATTACATGTACATGTACATGTACATGTATAGATTATTAACCCAATCTTGACCAAATTGAATTTTTAGCTCATGAAAAATTATACTATTATTAAATAAGGAAAATTGCATGTATCCCAAAACAAAACAAAAACCTGCATGATGCAGATCACGGAACCAAAAGTATCATATAATACTACATGTACATGTACATAATTTCAAGATCTGTTCGTTTTGCTATTTGTACAAACCCCTATATACATGTACATACTTAGCGATATTTGTGATGGTTACGGTTATAGTTATTTATACGTAAATACACATTGTAACTTTCTAGGTATAAAATGGTAAATCAGCCGTGTTACATGTACATGTAGCTTTAAAAAAATTAGCACTTAAAAGCTACCAGGTAACTAAAAATAAATGGTGCATGAGCTTTTATACAATGTAGACAGTGCAACTACATAATTACAGTATGTACTGCATCAGATGCAATGAAGTTACATGTATGACCAAATAGTCCAGGTTATACCATATCATGTGTACAGTCTGAGTCAATGTATCTATAGGCTACAGTACATGTATAGTACTGGTACATGTTCATGTACCAGTGGGTAGGCCCTAATTTGAACATGCTCATTTAAATTCACAAAGCGTGTGCTTTAGTTTCTACTAACTTGCATATTAATGCATTTTTAGTAAATAATTTACCGTAACTCCCCACTTAAATTGAGTTCTTTCTGTCTGTACATGTAGCTGTGCATTGTCCATTTTTAAACGCAAAACATCTGCATGATCTGCATGATCTGCTAATTCTGTTCCAAAGACTGGAGTATGGGTGCAATAGGTTTTAATACTTTATATTGTAGATTGCACGAACCTGCTTGCCTGCACTGTATTTTACGTGTACATGTGTGTGCAGTATCAATAGCTGTTACTTTTTAGTATGAAATTCATTTAGTGAACCATCCACCGTAGGGTAGAGTATAAAATGCTAATTTGGTTTTCCCGTGTCCAAGTCACAGCTACCGGTACGTGCATTAAGTTGACCAAAATGAGTTAATGTCGTACGAGTAAGTACACACGTAGAGTAGCCACCTCACAAGGGCAGGGAGAAACTAACACTAAAGTATACACGTACATGACGTAGATGTATGTAGATTACACGTACATGTAGTCTTATATGCTGAAAAAGACATTATGTAGATAGGTCAGCATGAGTACGTCATTGTAATATTATTTGACTGATGATCGATACTTGTTCTTGGATGTTACATGTGTACATATGATGAGGAAAATCCCTTTCATCTAACAGCAACATGTCCCCATTTTTCTTACAGGCTCACCTTTCAGTACAGATCCCCGGGGCAGAGATAAGAATTATTTTGGTCGTTCGTTGAGTTTTCACGTATGCTGTCATTTTGTTTTGACATAACTTGGTTATTTTATGGAAATAACATTTTGCTTGAAGAAGCTTTTGGTTTTTTAATTTCTTATACACATTAACTCATCCGTCAACCCGAACCAGACATGTTTTATCTCCTGCATGGTCCATTGCTTTGTTCACAGCTATCCACTGTCATTTCACCCATGTCTGTTTTGTTTCTTTCTGCTTAAATCGTTACCTTGCACAATCCAACAAATTCAACAACTCCAACAACTGTAATGCTGCAATTACACTCGAACCAGTAAAGGTAGATACAGACTCGGCATTTTTATTGCGACCACTGAAAATTTGCCGTGTTTACAAAACACATTAGTTCGGTTTCAATTCGCCTATCTAACCATGAAAATCACAACTAATTGTGACCGCAATGCATGCGTGGGCTGTTCTGTGTTGCGTAACTGGCGCTGGATTCGTCAGATAAATCTACTACACGCCGTGCACTGTGCACAAGCTTCGCCCCAAGGAAGCTCAAACTGCTGAACCTGTATAGCGTTTATACACAAGCAACCTTGACAGTTGCGGGGTTCAACCCTACCCAAAAGGTGACTGATTCGCCTTTTTCAGTTCTCCCTTTTGGAAATTGAGAAGTTCTGAGGTACTGATACTGTATACATAGTCAGCTAGCAAAATGTTTCTTCATCTTGCAAACTAGTTTGTGCTATTGTTGGATTCTGTAGGATTGAGCATGGTAATGGTGCTAATTATTCGCAGATTGTTTAAGACTACTTGTGACCCGCTCTGCAAAAATAAGTCTGTGGGCGTGTTTGTTTCGGACGGATCCAGATTCAGATCTGCGCAGATCCAAGTTGAACTTGTTCACTTCGCGCAGATCCTGATCGAGATCTGTGATCTGTGGAATCCTTCTCGAGAGATGGTTCAGTGCTAGAGCCAAAATGGCGACGTAAACATAGCGAAGATTTTTGTGCGAGTAAAACCGTGCCATTTAAGTTTCCAGATGCAATACGCGATACAAACAATTTTAGGCTTCTTGTTTATTTACTATGAATGTCGTGGGTGAAATTTGGAACAGAAATTTGACAAATTTGGTAAATAAATCGCAATTCACGTGACTTGAGATCCTAGTTGAGAGCAGTTTTGTTTGTTTCTGCGCGGTAAAACAACTCAGGATCTGGATTCGGATCTGTCATGAAACAAACACGCCCTGTATAATCAGAAAACCACTGCTGACATTTCATAAAATTTGACCAATAATGATTTTCGAGCGATGAAGCTCAAACCTGGCCGTTGGATGAATCGGTGATTACGTAAGAAACATTTCCGGTTATGGTTGTGAAAATACGACAACATCAGACTCATTCTGTAGTGCGGGTCACATTTCTGTCTAGTGCTGTTAACAGTAAGAGCTCAGCAATATTTGCAAACGCCCGAAAGCAAAACAACCACATTTTTATGAAAAACATGTAACTTTAATATTTGACTGCAAGTGACTAATAGACTGAACATCACACACAATTATGGTGCACTGTCATTTTCATGAAAACTTAAATTTGTGCATGCATGTAGATTGCTAATTCGAGAAACCAGACAAAAAGTAACATTTTCTTCCTTTAAAATAAAACTTTGAACATGCCAGTATTTTGAATGAATGGTATTGGCTTTAACCCCCAACTCTGATCTATGCATTTCTGAAAATGACAATAAAATGAAAAGCAAATGTTGTACACATCTTTTAAAACTAATGTACCGGTACGGTATGTCTTCCCTGGACATTCAAGTCGGATTTTTAAAAGCATTTTACAACGTGGATCTCTTTAAAAGGTCAGTTCAGTGTACATGCATGCACACATTTTGTACATTTGAATGCAGGTTTAGGCTTTTGATTTTAATATTATTTGAAAGTTTCAGTTTAAAACATCGGTTCAAGGTTGCACTGTTGTCACAAGTCTAGCATTATTTTTGACAATCCGCTAATTTGAATTTGGATTTTCAGCTTATAAAATTCATTTTGAAAAATTTTCTTGCCATCTTGGGCAATAAAAGTGGCCAGTACATGTTACAAACACGTCACTATTGGTAACAATAGCCAAATGACTATTTTTACCAAGTGGTAAATACTAGCAATTAATCACAACTCAAAAACATACAATACACTACATTAGTACAATAGTATGTATGTAGGCCTATTTGTCCTGGGAAATACAGTTTTTCTTCCACTTCCTTCTGCTTTGTGGGTGCACTTGTACACACACATTGTACACATGTACGTGTATGTGCTTACAGTACATACGTAGGCTAACGCTGAGATAATTAGAAGAAAAAAAGGTCAAGCTCATTTAAAATTAAGGCGTGTCACTCTGAAAATACTAATTGTTCAATCTCTGACATCTTTTCACTAATTTGCCTCTTTGGTGTGTAAAAGTTGGAATAATGGTGCAAACAATTGTTTTAAACCCGCAAATGTGGTAGAATTTCTCACAAATACGTATGTACATGTACGTGTATGTTTGGTGACTTTGGTGCACTGGACCTGGCCACAGACATACTGCAGGTACAGAAGTCACAGAAACACAAAACACTTTCCTAAATAGTTTTTATGTTTTTATAGAGTGCCTTGTTACGGCACTCCAAATTCCCTCCCCGTACGCCACTTTTTCTCAAAGCGACAAAGAGGCTCGGTGTGAGCAGCCGTACCGGTATTATATAGTCCCTTGTGCACGTACATGTGTATTACTGATACATATCAGCAGTTCACCTTGTTTGTGGGCCAAAAATGCTGTCTGAATGTGCATGCACTGAATGCCTGGCTTTACTAACTCTCATTCCTTGCATTATTCACCTTTAGTGCTCACGTTCTTTACGTCACATGTACATGTACAGGAATTTACATGTATCCATGTACATGTGTACCACATTCATCATATAATATTGTGTGTGTGTTTGACCATCTGTTCTATGTACCTAAAATTCTCTATGTTCGGAAAAGAATGGGGATGACTAAAGGCTATTTTTACAGATTTGGGAAGTCTTGAGTGCATAAGAGGACAAGGGGTACATGTAGGCCTATATCCCAGTGTTTTCTCCAAAAGCGTTACAGAGTAGTGGTGCCCCTACCCTTTCACAAATGGCCACTACTCTTTAGCAATCAGCTACTACCCTTTCACATTCAGAGCTTCTAACCATATTCTTGCAGAATATTGCCTTCTGAGCTCTCAGAGATTAAAATTGATACAAAAAAACACAATGAAACTGATAAATGTAACATGAACGAAGTGAAAACTCTCCAGAAATCCACTGGTTGTATCATGGCAGTATCACAGTATTGGATGGCGAAAGTGAACAGACAAACATATGTCATCTCAAATATATTTTACCACAATGCTTTAACAATTTTCTGGGGGAAACACCGATATCCATTTTGTCGGGGGATTTTTTTAATATAGCATTTACATAGAGTTACATGTACAGTATATAAATTCCATACACAACATTGCTTAGACCCATTTCTTTTCCTGGCAAAAACCAGGGGTTAATTTCACAAAAATAGGACTTAGTGGAAAAGGTCTTAGTGATAGGATGCTTAAGTCATACAATATAGGACTTAAGCGGGCCTCCCACTGTGCGATTTTTGTCACGAATTTCCTACGATTGTGTATAGAGTCTATAGGCAGTCTCCGATAATCGTACCAATTCGTAGGAAATTCGTGGCAAAAATTGCACAGTGGGAGGAACGCTTAACATGTAAGAACCCCTAAGATGGATCTTAGGGGTACATGTACACATGTTTATTCTTTTAAACTGATGTATTAAATTGCTACCCCACAACAGAAATTCTACATACTATACCGGTACATGTCCGTACGTATGTACATATCATAGACTGGTAAAGCAAATAACAAGCCACACTTAGCATTGTCAGTGACATGCCCAAATATTTTAGTGTTAACAAAGCACGTACATGGCCTACTGCCATCATAGAGAAACACATACTCTGTACGTGTCTGTGCATATTCATAATGGCATTCAAGCTACATGTAAGATATACACTGTACGGTACATCATTTTTTTGCTCAGTACAAAGAAGAACCGAGGCATTTTATCATTTAAGTTAATTGTGTGTGAGTTTGGACTGTTAATATTTAACCTTCACTGCTGCTCGCAATTTAAATAAAACCATATAAAAGCACCTACTGTATGCACATGTCTGTCCATGTACATGTATCCACTCCACCGTGTTATTAACAGTCTGGTCATGCAGCCATCTGCGTTTTATCTAATGCTAAAAATACTCAGTTCTCCACTCCCACTTCTTTGTTTGTCTGTATAAATTACTTGTCGTTATCTCTGTGTTAACTGCATGACATTAGAAATGATGCATTATGCTCCCTAAACCAAACACGCATGCTGTTATTAGACACCAAAAAAATGGCAAAATTTTTAACAGAGGGTTACTGTCAGAAATGCACAGGGCTGCCTTTAAAAAAGCCACTGATGCAGTCAGAGGCAGAACACAACTGTCTATTTATATTTCTAACTCCACTCTTATTCCTTGAAAGTACAACACGAATAATGTTCTGGTTTTGGTGAATTAGTAAAAAGGTGTCACTGATGTTTCTCTGTGGTGCATGGCTCTGTTAAACCTGATCTAAATTGTGTGGGTGTTCAGATTTAATTAGATGCAAATGTAGTTCCGAATACATGCAAAATGTACCATAGCCATCCTGCTAAACAAATAAAAAGACTGATCTGTACAAGTATGTAAATAACCCTGAGGATCACTGTAGTAAAAATAAAATTATTTTTGTAGTATACCGTACGCGACATGTCAGGCAGATTCTCAAAACTTGGATAAATAATCTGTGCTTATTAGATTTGTGTGCCAGTGCTTGGGGGTAGGGATTTTCAGATCACTTTTAAAATAGTTCCCGTATTATGTATGTAAAACTCCATGCATATTTGCAATGCTCCCAAAGTACATACACTACTCACAATAAGTTAGGGATATTGTAGGGTGTACGCAGATATTATATTGAGGGTATGCATTCTGCTTGAATGATTTTGTACACATGTATATGATTAGACAATGTATCTAAATGACAGACACACCGTGTCACAGGAATAGCTGAATACAGTCATTTGAAGAAGAAAAAAATCAAAAATTAACAACATAGCAATATAACTTATTAGGAGTAGTGTAAATTTATTAAAAAATTATTGTGCGCACCCATTTTTGAAAACCATCTTCAATTGCTGTTTTCTTTAAAAAGATACCACCTGGCCACCTCAATTCTAATAACTTCCAAAGGAACATGGTATTTGGCACCATTGCTCTGATCACTTTGAGTAAGATTTTCTGTAATGTTTAAACTCGTTGAGTAAGATCTTGGGCGACTGCAAAATACACTCGACCTTTAAAGGCCCATTGTATCATTTGTAATGACCCAATTTCGTTTTTCATGAGTTGAAAAGAAACACCTTACTTAAAGTGTTGATAGCAATGGTAACAAACGCCACATGAATTTATTTCCCTCAAATGGTTTTTCATGCTGGAAATTGACAACCGAAGGTGCTTTTCTATTCACTTGTACACAAAATCCATTTATAGATTTTCAAGGTTTTCTGAAGCATTGATGCATCTATGTAGCTACAATTTCTTCAGGCTAGTTTACCAACATTCTTCCATAGATATGTTACACTCTTTTTCCACGAATCTGTAAAAAGTTTTATCTTGCAAATGATACATACAGTGTATACATGTAGGGCCTTTGAACAGTGTGTGCCTAGCCACAAGCTGAGCTTGCCAACTAATTGCAACCTTTACTCCACATGTACCAAGCTGGGAGTCACTAATCACTAGTACATCATCCTTTCTTATTGCGATCTAGAGGTTGCCAGGGACTCTCACCTGTGTCTCAGCAAATCGCAATTCCAGTCCCAAATCACGGAGAACAAGTCTCAATTAAAGGAGTGTGTCCAGATCACATTTTTGATGCCCCCATTTTTCCATGGTGTTGAGTTTTGATACACTGTACCATATCATTTGTCATATTTTTCTTGTTACCATTTTGAAATTTCGCGCTCTCAATTCGTACATTTTCAAGGATAAAACAGCGATGTTTTGTAAACAAATTTATCTGGTTCTATAAAACAGTGCAGTAAATACGTCAGCCTTTTTGCTTCCACATCCAAATTTGAGATTGCAAATTTCTTCCCATGGATAGTATTTTGGTGAGGTATTTTATATGATTGTTAGGTTAAAACGAAATCCATTTTCTGGAAAAATCTGAACACACTCCTTTAATAAAAGCACAAGTCTTTCAGAGCAAGTCTCTAGTCCCAAAGCATTGTGACTTTAAAGGGCTGTCCGCATTGGATTTTTGGGGAAAACTTACCGAGACGATGGGTACTTTTCCCATTTTAAGTCCAATGCGGACAGCCTATACTAGGACGTTTTCCTCTCAGTAACTTTTCCTGAGTCCAGCGGCTACTTTTCCTGGCCAACTTCTGCCCAGGAAATTTTACCAGGGAACTTTTCCCGAGACGGAAAGTCCAATGCAGACACAGCGAGTCGGTAAAAGCGCTCTGTAAGTGTACGTCCGGCCCGTGAATGTCAAACTGCGAAGGGACACTCGCATGCTCTCCCACGGTCTCAGTAAAATTTTACTGTGTCAAAAAGTCCAAATGCAGACGGCAGTAAAATTTAGCCATTTTTCATTTTAAAACCTCCTGAAAAACAAGTCCAATGCGGACACGGCTTTAGTGTTAATTTTCCAAAAGGCAGCCCTTCTTAATACTAATTTTGCAGTGGTAACCCTCTGTTAATTTGGTTTCCAATTAAGTGTCCTTGACTATGTTTTTGTTTTGTTTCTGCATTTTTCTTGTATTGCTCACAGTAACATCTTGCCAGCACGATAGACCTTCATATCTCCAGGTATTCTTATTTTTTAAGGGTAAATGTACTGTAATGCTAGTTGATATCATCTACATGTAGTTTTAAAGCATTGAGAGAGTGTACTTTTGAGATTTTTCTAGTTTAATTGCGTTGAGAATTATATTGCTGAGCATTACAAGCGTTGTTGATTATTTGTTGCCAGAACGTTGCATGAAGTTGGAATTGGAACACAGTGGAGTTTTGTTTCACCTTTCATATTTTAGTGGTATGGTTGTGTACTTGTTGGATTGTCAAGTCGGGCTTTAAACACATACCTAAAGAACTGCAGGAAAACATTGGAACACAATAGTGGTCTAATGACTTAACTTTTAGACTTAGACTTGGACAGTGCAGGCCGTATGTTGTGATGTGTTTGACTTTGAACTGAGTATGCTAATTGTGACCTGCTCTGTATAAGTCGCGTAGGCTACATGTAGGTCGAGTTTTCGCGACCATAACTTAGTAGACATCTGTGGCGAATCCACACAATAAAATACCAAAACACAATGGAAATTCCAGGCAGAGCACGGACATTCCAGGCGGTATCTGGGGACTGCCAGGAATTTCTATTGCATTGTTGTATTTTATTTAGCGTGGATCCGCCACAGATTTCTGCTTATGGTCGTGAAAACTTGACCTAGCCTGCGCGACTTATACTACCTTTTTCCAGAACGGGTCACAATTGTGAACGTGTGTAAATAAAATGTGATTGACATTAAGTATAGATAAAGGATTTTGAATTTGCAAAGCATTTTAGGAATTCCTTTGTCATAAATAGATTACAAGCTTTAGGTATATAACAATCATACTGTGGCCTACATGTACATTTAAAGCTGCAATTGTACCTTGGCTGTAATACTTTCAAGTAAACTTATAAAATCTAAATATTTTATGCTCCGTATTAGCATGTCTTTAGTTTGAATTAAAGAGACTCTTGTCAACTTGAACATTTAGTTCAGTGCCGCCAGTTGGTAAACTCACCAAATTGGCAAGTTAATTTTGAAACCTGCAGTGGTAAATTTTACAGGGCGAATCAAGTCGCGGAAAACATTGTTAGTTTTACATTGCCATTAAGGTAACACTAACAATGTGACCACGTGACTCGTACAGTTGCCCTGAGTACACAAACAATACATGTAGGGGCACAATGCACCATGTGTTGAAAATTTGCACAGCGAATGACTTTTCAAAGTGTAAAATTATTTTGAAATGCAGACACGCAAATTAATTATGACTCTCCTATAACTTTGCGTTACGAACAATAAAAAGGCATCTTTTGTGACAATACACTAGTTGACTCACCATACCATGCAGTTTGTACGAATGTGCGTGAATCCGAGTGTTTGTGCGCATGTAACGTGGTCTGAATATGAAAACTTTGTTTTTTTGGCTGTATTTACTTGCATGAAAGAGTGAAAACGTTTTGTCTGTGTGTTCGTCCGTTCTGTCTGTCTTTTTATTCTTCCTCCAATTAACCGTTGGCTGACAACACTTTTGACTTTCAGACGATTGGAAGCATCACAAAATGCTCGTACGGGATGAGGTAAAACACAGACCAGTCCTTTGCCATTGCACTTCGTAAACATGTAACATTTATACTGCCTCGAAACACTTTCCCTCCCCAGTTGGAAATGATGGTTGTAATTTACTCATTATTTAGAGAGCAAGCCATCGTACTTGTCTTTTTTTGTGTGTGTTCAACGAATTAAGCCTTTATAAACGGAAAGGTTGGCAATTTTTTTTTTCAGTTGAAGAAAAGAAAAATAGCTGGCATAATTCCTTTTTGGTTCAGCCAAGCAATGTTACATATCATTGAAATTTAAAAAATAAACCAAAATTTCCATATGCCATGATGGTGTTTTCGGCAGCTGGCATCTATTGGGGTGATGGGAAAGATTGTAAGTTATGGGATTTTTAGAAATTGGGAGAAGTTTTTGCCTCGTTTTTGTTGCATTATTTGATTATTATTAAAGTCACTCTGTTTGATTTTTTTTTTGTGACTTGAAATGCACTATTCTTTGCTGCTTGACGATGCTTGTTGCTATGTAGATTAACTATTCTTAACTTTTCAGTGACAGATTTTTGCAAATGATTGGAAGTTGTTTATGCAGAGGGCAACTAATTACTGATAGTTTTGTGTCTAACTCTGTGGCACTGTGGATTACATGTACATGTACAATGGAAATTTGACCGTAGCTTTTCCAAGATGAACTGTGCGCAGTCTGCTTGAGACTTTTACTCAGTTCAGTTTATCTGATTTTTTTTTCCTGGGCAGAAGTTGTCCGCTAAAAGTAATGACATGATGACTCCAGTAAAATACTCGAAAGGAATTTTTCTACGGAAAGGAATGTTGATGTATGTGAATTTTACAGAAAAAAGTTTAATACATGACCAGGGGCTTACAAATCCACAGTGCCACAAAGTGGTATAATTAGACTCCAGGGTTGTAGTCGAGTCCATCACAAGTCCATCACAAGTCCACCAGTCCAGAGCCGATAAAATCACAAGTCCGTGACAAGTCCCGCACAAGTCCGTCACAAGTCTAGTAACAAGAAGCAAAGGATGAACATGCAAAAAGGAATGCCTTTGTCGGAGTTCATTTGAATAGCTTGTGACTTGAATTAAGACCTAGGGACTTGTGAAGGTCGTGAGGACTTGTGATGGACTCTACTACAACGCTGTTAGACTTATCCATTTTTTTAAAAGAATTTAAAAAGGGGCAAAATTTCCTAAAGCGAGGAGTCTGCTGTAAGTGTCAGTCCATCTACTTGCTTGTATACTGGAGAGACTTTTTCACCAGGATCATATCTCTGTGCAATGCCAGTTATCTTCTCTCAAAACTAAAGAATTATCTAAGGAGACAGATCTAAGGAGATAACTTCAGCAACAAATAATGCAACAACATACCTTTCTGAAAACACTGTGTACAAATTTCCTATTTAACGTATGTAACATAGGACACACACACCACATTTTTTGGTGTCCTTGTTACATACGGTATATTGGATATTTGCACACAGGGCTTTCAGGAAGGTATGTTGTGACACTATTCGTTGCAGTTCTTTAGATGATTTATATACTTAGATCTGTCTTAAGATATTTGTTTTGTTTTGAGAGAAGATAAATGACATTGTACAGAGATATAATCCTGGAGGTAAAGGTCTCTCCAGTATTGAAAACAGACACATATATGTGTACATGTACCTCAAATCTAGCATTTCAAAGCTTTGCATTTATTGTAAGAAATTTCTGCTGAAAATTCACGCGAAATATTAAAGCAGAGCGCATTGATATCTTAAAATTCTGTCATGTGCTATTCTGGCACTGTGTAGGCTATTATTCTTTCTAGTACTAAATTCAAGGATTCCTCAAAAAATTACTGAGGAAACATGTGAAGAGATCTAGAGACGATGAAGAAATACTCAGTTTTGTTGGAGGAAAACCCTCGGAATCAAGCAAGGACTGAAAACCCAATCCACATGCTGACCCGGGTGGGAATTGAACCTGGGACCATAGAAGTGGAAGGCGAGAAAAGCACTGTTACGCCTACCTGATTTCCCTACATGTATGTTTACCATAAATGCATAAAAGCAGTTTTATTTGCAGAACACCATACACATGTACATGTATGCTTCGGTGCAGCCTATTCTGAACAAGAGAACACAACAGCTGACACCTTCTTTATGTTAATAAGACCATTCAGCACCTTCTCTCATCTCCCTGAATTGATTTCTCAATTGACAATCAATCATTGAAAAATAATATACCGGTGCAGCGATAATGGAAACACACGGTGCCCAACAGCTGGACGTACTTGTGGAGGATGTTTTTTTTAACTCAAAATGTCAAACCATATAAATGCCATCAACCATACTGATACATGTAATTTGGTCGCGCTTGGTGAAATTGAAAGTGCTTTAAAATAATTTAGCCAAAATCACTATTGATTTGTGCAGCTGAAGTGCTTTACTTAAGTATGCTTGCATTTTTTATATTAAAATGATACTGCAAGTTAATTTATGACCGACTGAAGGACTCGCTTTAGGGTATTTTTCCATTTGTTTTCAATCAGCTACACTACATATGGTAGATGACCAGTGCCGCCTTATCATGCATGAGACACCCATATCCCAACTCCTGTTCATCCGATTGTCCTGCCGAGTAGTTTTCATCTTGTGTCTACCCTCAGATTGGTCTTTGTGTTGCTCTCATTTCTCCAGCTTTTGTTCACTATTTTTTCTACCTTTTAAAAAAAAACTTTTTTATTTGTAACTCTTGGCAGATATTCACTAATCCATATCGACCCCTCTCACTCGCTTCTTAATCACCTCCTTTTGAGGATAAAAATGCATCTTTGTTTTTTAATACCAGGTGTGGTTGTTTGTTTGTGTTTTTGTTGTGCTTTGGTTGGTTTAGTTGTTTTTTCCTCTGTATACAGTTATAATGAAGTTGGTTTTTAGAGGGAATGTGGTTCACCGGTAGTTGGCCGAGATACTTTTCAATTTTAACAATTCACTCTCATACGTGTACATGGCACTTAACTCACCATTTTGTCAATCTTGTTTGTGTTGGTTGAGTCAAAAATGTTTTTCAAATACATAGATTTCTTTCTGTGTTTCAAGAAAGCATTTGATAGAAATATTTTTTTTCTTTTCAATGTCTGTCACGATCATCATTTGTCATTGAGTAGTTTAGTCTAATCAAAAATTCACTCTGCTGTCGGGGCAGTTGACAACTTATTTATCATTTTGTTGCCCGAAAATCTGGAAATATACCAGCTGTAGAATATCTTTTATTCTCCAGGGAAGGTTATTATTAAAGAGCATTCAGATTTTTCTCTGTGTAGATGCAGTGCGGTCTGTTTAAAAAGTGCACGGCAGGTTCAGTTGTGTTCGTTTGAAAATAGTGAGGTTTTGGTCGTACACTGTTAGGCAAAACGACCACTATTAGTGAATTTTGCGTCATTAGTAGGTGCGTACTTGTGGCATTTACACAAATATCCCAAGTATAGTTTTGTTGTCAACACTGATAGCAACGCCTCTGCACTTTGGTTGAAAACAGGTAGCGAAAAGTAAAGATTTTGGGTTTAGCTAAACGTAGTCGTGATCACTAACCGTGCACGCCGAAACCTCCCTATAATGACACATTTATCCACTACTAGTAGCTTGTTTGCTGTTCATATTTTTAACCTCTGTATCAAATATTTGGCTGGATCGGATTTATCGCTCAACCCTAATTTTGGGCAAGACATATTCACGTTTGGGGGTCTGTACAGGTTTGCTTGCCAACTGTGCAAAAACCCTCATTAACATTAAAAATACTGATAAAAACCAAAAGAAAAAGACACAATTTTAGTACATACATGTGAATATGTTTTGCACCATTCAATAAAGCATGCATTAAATTATTCAAAACTTAGAGGTAAGTATTGATACATGTACGTCATCAAAATGAACCGTGAAAGAGTTTAATTACATGTAGTTTTGTTTTTATATATGGGTCTTTCTATAAATTAGGGGTCCAAAAGTGTGACATTTGGTGTCCCCCGTTACACCTGATATGTGTTATTCTTCGTACAACAATCATTAAAATGCCTTTAAACCATTTGTGTATGAATTGTACTTTATGTACTCACTCTTTGAGATAGAAAGTATTTGAAGAATGTGTCCTGAATTAAAAACAACAAGATGTAAAATGTAACGGGGACACCAAAATTGGACCCCTAATTTATAGAAATACCCATATACATGTAGCACAGTCTCTCAAAAATGTGAACCGGTCAACCAGATGCACATGTAGGGTAACCAAAAGGAGGATTTGTGACTTCAAAACTTAAAGGTGCTGTGTCACGGTTTGCGCATGCGCAGCAAAACTTGAAAAAGTTGGGCTATCTTTTTTAATTTTGATGCTGGGTTTTGCATATCCTATTTAATCTTTGCCATCCCTTATACATGTACATGTAATTCTTTAGTAATTTTGGCAGTGGTGTACTTATCAACGTCCAGGTTGCTCTGATGCCTTACTTTTTAACTTGAGATGGTGCTGTTTGCCGTATTTTTAAGCCGCCAAACATCGATATCACCGGGTGTGCGGCCGTCGGTCAAAAGAGTTTTTTCATCCCATCAAAAAACTTGACAAAACATGACTGAAACGACATCGAATGATATGAATGACATGGTTAGATTACAGCAATTTGTTTAACCTTGTTTTCCATCAAAACTATTATGCTTATTTGGTCCTGACAGCAATTTTACAGCATATCTTCTGTCCATGGAAAGACACCTTGGCCGCCACTGCTGTACGATTTTTTTCCACGCGCGATGCCAAATCGAACAAATGCGCGCACACGATGTACAATGTAGTTTAATTCTGCGTATATGAACGAACATGCGGCACGTGCTAAGTACACGATGTACACAACTAGCACACAAACCAATGGCGTTGTGTAACGAAATTGCACTACATTCATCTGAACGCACACGTATGTCAATGTATGAAAGGATTTGGCGCATGCGCAAACCGTGACACAGCCCCTTTTAATAATGCTTCTTTTGCCATTCTCACTTTGCACTTGAGTAGCCAATACACAGACATGTACCGGTACATGTACTTTAACTCTGATGCTGCCGTTTTGGCAGAGTTAAACATTCAGATTGTTTTTTTGCAAGAGATATATCATACTTGACCCTTTGGGCATTTTATCATTTATCATAAGTTGTTTGGACAGATTTGCAGCTTGGTTATCAGAGTTGCTGTCCATTTAGATGGAAAATAAACAAATAAATCTGCCAAGACCAAGAACAGCAACAATGGGACTCAAACTGTTAATATATTGCTGTAAAGTAGTCGCCATGCCAGATTAAGAATTAAATGAAATACAACAAAATCAGGTCGACAAATTGGCCACGTACATGTATGTATGTGAATGTACGAATCACACTTGGACGACGGTTGAAAATTGGTTTGAAAGAAGCCAGTTTTAGCATGAAGCCTAATAAATGGTGCCGTTTTCATGTCGGCTGAGCTAAATGCATGACGTTGCAAACCAGCAATCAATCCATCTTAAACAACACTTGACTTCGGTCCTCTGTCTCCTTATTTACTTCTCACCTTTTTCCCTATTGTATTCCACAGAGAACATTCTCCGAGACCTAGATTCACGGTAAACAGTGCATACAAATCCGTCATTCTACATGTATATATATATCTTAATTACCTTCCCTTTCTTTCTAGTCTACATTTTTAAATAAAAATTTTGGACCAGAAGATGCAGGTAGTTCTACTGGTCTCATTTTAGATTGTCTTCATACAGGTGAAAATACTTATAGACATGTATCATTTGGGAACTGATTAACTGATCACTTCGTCTGTCTTATTAATTGGCGTGCTTGTTTTCTTTATGGCTTGGCTATCTTGAACTGTATGTAGAGTTTTTTGATAATTTTTAATCAGAATTTTGTTTCGTGCAAAAAGTGCACAACATTTACGTGTGCATCATAAGTCTCTGAGGTTTTAAACCCAATGACACTGGATCGGAAATAACTTGCCAAATGTGCCAGTGATACACTTTGGGGAAGCACCAACATGGATCCTGTTTTTAAAATCGCAAGTGAAAAATCAAAAACTTCATTTTTGGCTGCATAGAAACTTTAAGCCCAGCATGAATATGTTACAATCTACATACCCGTAAAATCCCATGTATAAAGCGGGTCTCCCACTGTGCGACTTTTGCCACGAATTTTCAACGATTAGGTACGATTTGGTACGATTGTGTATAGAGTCTATATAGACAGTCTCTGGTAATCCCACCAAATCGTACCTAATCGTTGTTGGAAATTCATGGCAAAAATCGCACAGTTGGAGGTCCGCTTAAGGGACACCTTCAATTGTAGACGGCTGGCACAATGTGCCTTTTACACGAGTATAAGGCGCAGTCGTACCCTGTACATGTACATGTATAAGGCGCACCCCTAACTTTTGAATTTTTGCCATGGGGGAAAAAACGCGCCTTATACACAGGGTTTTTACGGTACATGTACATGTAGCTTACAATAAACAAAGAAGCTCATGCTGATAGTTAATTATATTTGCACTGTGCAGTTTCCCCAAACAGCTCTTGAGCATTGACTTACTGTGTCTCAGATTTTGTGCATGTCGTTGTGTACGTACCTCGTCATGTTTTTCAAAACCCAACCCTTGCTGAAATGTGCTGTACTACGTGTACAAAAATTTTATGAGGAAATGTGGAACACAAAGATGGTGGATATGAATTACTAGACATGTAAATGATTTTGCACACAACGTTTGGCTGTGTTTTCCTTTGTAAGCAATACTCGTCAGTATACCTGTTTGAGATTCAAGGGTTAGGCATTTCAAGAGTCACTCTATTCCTTGTGTTGCACAAAATGCAAATTACGACTTGGACACGTCTGTGCAGAATTTAATTGCACGTCCATCATCTTTGAAATATTTTTTTTGTAGATGGGTCTTTCCACAGTAAAGGGGGCATTTTGACAACACGGACCATATTTTTGAGGAAATACCTTTGTCTGGTCTCAAAATAAAAGAAATAAGTTTGTTGTTCTGAAGAGATATAAACTTAGGCCAAAAAAGAGTTACAAATAGTGTGACAACATGCCTTTCTAAAAACCCTCTGTACAAATTTCCAATATACGCTCGTAACCGGGACGGCCTGTCCGTCCCGGTTACGAGCGTATAAGAGCGTGATCCAAAACTAGTAAACACTGGATGAAGATTTCAAAATGTCTTAAATTAATCAAAATAATACCTCGATCTGTAAATAAATGTCCACATTTTACAATCATATTACAAAAATTAACAGAATAAATTTGACTGGGCACACTGTGCCATCACATTTTCAAGAAATAGTTAAAAATTCATGTAAAAAATTGTCTTTTTTGTCAATTCTATTGATTTCTGTCCCTCATGCATAAAAAACAACCTGTAAAGTCAGTTTCAACATGTGATAAACTGGGTGTGTGAATTAACATCAGTAGAAGGTAATCAAACAGGTTCACTTTAGTTTTCATTATTTGTTGTTACAGAAAAGGCATTTGTCTCTTAATTTCCGTCCCTCATGCAAGAGGGATGGAATTGGATCACGCTATCCCAATGGAAATTTGTACACAGTGTTTTTAGAAAGGCATGTTGTCACACTATCTGTAACCCTTTTTGGGCCTAAGTTATCTATTCAGAACAACTGATACTTATTTCTTACAAAGGTATTTTCTGAAAAAATATGGTCTGTGTTGCCAAAATGCCCCCTTTACCGTGGAAATACTCAGATAGCAGAAAAGGGTCATGCACTACTTTTGAAATCTGCATGCAAACACTGTTGCAAACGAGCACCCATTTTAAATGTGTGACAGTCAATAAAAAAAGATATCGCCACTATTTGTACAGTATGTGTACAATGCAGAAGTAAACAATTTACGCAAAGTTTGAGCACAGTGTAACACTGGAGAAGCCTGCATTCTGTGAATCATTGGCACCTTGACAAATCAACCATCCCATTAAAAATTAGGAACTAATTCATTTTCTCATGTCTTTTTCATGATCATATTTCAGTGACAAACATTGCAGCCAGTGATTTATAGACTGTGGTTCTTCGGAAACATGAATTGGCAATTATTTTTAAGATCCAGTGTCTGTTTTTGAAATCAACAAATGAAATCGCAAAACGCTGTATATCCATTTTTTTTGGCATCTTGAGAAAACTGCCAATTTGTATTACATCTAAGCACTACACTTAATGGCAAATTCCAAGAAGTAAATCGGATTGTTGTGGGATATAACACAGTAAGCCAATAATTTCTTTGACAAATTTTTACGGCCACCAATCGAGAATGACCTGACACCATTATCTCAATTCTTTTGGATATGGCGATTACTGCGTTTTGCGATGAAACTCTTGGAATGAAAGTCACATCTTCGAGTGTGCAGACTGATATTCATAGTAAAAAGATGTCCATTTATATTTTAATTTTTGGTCATCGTTATTGCATTGTCAGTTCAACAACATTGCTACACTATATCTACAAATATTGAGGTTTCTGTACAGACTGCATTCAGAAATTGTTCTTGCTTTAAATTAAATGTTGCGATATTTTGGTTCATTTAACGTAACCATTTCCAAGTCTGTTGTGTGGAATCAGTACATTCAGTTTCTTTGCAAATACATGCATTTCGGCAAAAATGGTGTACAGTCGCAGTTACTCTCAAAGCAAAGAAAAATTCATAATCACAATTTTGTTGTACTGACAGCAATATGTAGGGGTTTAATAAAATCAACAGAACGGCTGTGCTGCTTTACTAAAAACTAAAATGTCTCCGATTTCTCACTTGGTTACAAGTACGTCTTGGCTTTTACAAAGTAAATTCCATACTCCACCCCTTCAGCTGGTTTTCACCATGAAGTATTGCTTGTTTTGTGTACATATTTTGTAAAAAAACTGTACATAGCATGGTTGCTGGTCTGAACCTTTGGCTAGAGTTGTTTGGTTCATTGAGCATGGCTGGCCCTAATTGGCTCATGATGAAGTTTGTGAGAAACTGACTTTTATCTGGTTCTGTGTTTTGGTGCTTGCTTCTTGTCCAACAGGATGTACGGAACCGTTGCCAATCATCATCAAGTCCGATGGCTTGGGCATGGGGCGCATGGAGATGGAGGTAAGACTGGGAAAAGTTTAGGAACTGTAGTAAAATCTCTGCATCGAAGTTTGCGGGTTTTCACCTGTAGACTTGTCAATTCAACAAAAATCAAGTTGAGCCTCGAGAAATATCTGCTGAGCAATAAGTCATTTGTGGCCGTTTGCTCAGTACGTACCGTAGCTCGTTGTGTGCAGTCAAGTTTGCTTCGTTTTAACAAGGCTGCGAGACAAATATTGCGGATCCTATTTTGTTTTTGTGCCTCCTTCCTGAAATCATGTGAACAGCAAATATACTCTTCATAAGGCCTTTTCCCACTAGATCGGGTGGCCCTGGGGCGACGCCGGGGTGAAAATAAGCCCTGATTCCCACTTGCCAGTCTCGCCTCCCTAGGGCGAGTTCAACCCTGCTTGGAACCGGGGTTGAAAATTTTAGCCCGGGGCGAGACACTTTCCCCGGGGCGAAAACGGTAGTGGGAAAAGGGGCAGGGGCGAGTTCTCACTTGTTCAAGTAAGATTCAGAACAACAAGTGTGAATCAACGCGGGGTTAAACTCTGTGGCGAGTCACCCCAGGGTGGCCCCAGGGATTGTTGTTCTAGTGGGAAAAGGCCTATAGACCAATCCGGTAACTAAGGTCTCCTTCCCTGCATATCCGCCATAGCTGGGGGGCTTCCAGTGCATGGGCTGTGCGTTTTGTGTTGCTGTCAGAACGAAAAGCGCTCATCCATTACATGCCTGAACGCGCCTCGCACCCGCCTTCGCGTAAATGCGACGCGCCCGCCTTCGCGTAAACGCGACGCGCCCGCCTTTGCGTACACACAACCCTACAAACACGTGCAACTTGTTTGAAGTAAACAAATGCAGCTTCAGCAACAGTAAAAACATACAGTTCATTCAGTGGAGGTCCCCCAGCTGCATGTATGGCGGATGTACAGGGAAGGAGACCTTAGTTACCGGATTGGTGTATATACATGTAGAAAGGTCGCATTGTTCAGAATATGAGCTTGAATTGTTTTGCTTTCACAAATATTGTATTAGTGATTTCAACTGATTTCAGCAGATTTCCTGCTCTTTGTGATAGCGTTATGACATCTTTTTTTAATAGATGGAGCAGGCAGAGGAGGCCACAGTTCATCGGCGAATTATGGAGGTGGAAAAGGAGGATACAGAAGAGCTCAGGAAAAAGTACAAGGTAGGATTCTTCTTTGGTATTGATCTGAATTTTCCGTTAAGGCACTTGGACATTTAAAACAGTCCAACCTCATTAATAAGAAGTCCTTGGGACATTGTTATAACAGGAACCTTGTATTATCAGGAATGAAACTTTTTAGACCTAAAGATTTATTGGTGGTTAGAGTTATTAGTACACTTCAAGTATGTAAAACAGTAGATGTTTTGTGAAGAATTTTTTTTTTCTGTACTGGGAATGTTTTATGTCTGCATATTCATCAACCACCGTACATGTATATGGCTAATTATCCAATATTAAGGCTTGGTCACACATGCGCGTCGAGCGCCAAGTGTCAAACGTCGTGTGTCTTGACCTGCATTAAAACCTCTCGTCGTTGGTCACACATTTACATTTGTCGGGCATCAACACGTTTCTCTCATTTCCTGTTCTCTCATTTCCCGTCCCAGTGTTCGAATGCCATATGGGCATACATGTACTTTCAACATTATTACAGAAAATTCAGTAGACATTTTAACAGGTCGCTGTTCCCATCTCTAATCGGTGATAAACAAGGCAGTTAATTTGCACATGGCTCTTGTTTTTAAAGCCTTAATACATAATTTGCAGTTATCCACAATTTTACTTCACGAGTTGACAAGAAAAAAATACTAAAAATGTTGATTGCAATGGTAACAAACACCACATGATTTTTTTCTGTGTAAAATGGTAATAATAATAATAATAGACAGTTCTGATATAGCGCATTACAGATCCGCTTGATCTCTCAATGCGCCTTCTGCATTAGGAGAAATTGCCAACTGAAGGTGGGTTTTAAAAAAGTTGTCTGCAGACAACTTTTTTACCATTAATTCACACAAAAACATGCATGGATTTTTCAGGTTTTCTGTCTGAAGTATAATTAACTTCATCTATACGTGGTTGAATTTCTACAAGGCAGTTTCCACATTGGCTTTTAATTACGAGTGCAACTAATGCTATCTTTAAGTATTTCAAGGAATGGAATGATTAGCAGTCAGTTTGGTTATTGACAGGAGAATGTGGACAAGGAGAAAGCCAAGGATGTGGCCTTGTCTGAGATGAAGGCAAGTTTCTACTGTGAACTCTGCAACAAACAGTACAAGAAGCACACTGAATATGAGAATCATATCAACTCGTATGACCACCATCACAGACAGGTATAAAGCACATTAACTCCAGTAATCTCTACATTTTTGCAAAATGGATTGCCAGTCAAAATTGTATGCGATGCGTCTTTACTAATATTTTGCTACCGTTTCTAAAAACACAATTTGTCATACAATTTTGGGCCGTAACTCATTTTACAAAGCAAATAAATTGTGTGCTAAGCAAATTGTTATGCTAAACAGTGCCATGAAATTGACCACAGGTGTGGCCATAAACTACGAGTTTTGCAAGAGCTAAGAAAGGTAAAGTATGCACACACAGAGGGGAAGGGGTGGGGGGTTGGGGTGATTTAAATGCGTACGCCAATGTTGAATGACTTCAATGAATGACTTCATTCTCAATAGTGGCGTTTGATTAACTTACACCATATTACACCGGGTTTACACCGGGGGAAGCCTCTAGAAGATGCAAAATGAACGCTACAGGGTTTCGTTTTGAATTCTGGGAACACAGGTCAAAAGTTGTTGCCAGGCGAGGCTTTTATAAACACAGAGCCTTCCACCACAAGGTAGAACAGTGGTTGCTGGCACCGGGGCAGACAAGTGCATCACGTGATAAAGAACGCACTGGTATAAATTGGTGTAAACACGGTGTCAGCTTCTCGAACGCCTCTATAAAATGAGGTACTCGCCCAGCGGTAATCCATTCAGTTCGCTTCTTTTTTCAGAGTAGTGACCACACCTGTCCAATTTTGAGGTGTTGCATTTTCATTTTGGTTTTTACTGTTCTTGATACACAGCGTTTGAAAGACTTGAAGGCTCGTGAGTTTGGCCGGACTGTCGGCTCCAAGATAAAGAAGGAAGAGAAGAAAATGCAGAAAGAGTTGAAGAAACTTCATGAGATGGCGGATCAGAGAGCCCAGCCAGTTGCCAAAAGGTGGGGAAGACCTCGAAAACTATTGTACATGTCATGTACCTAAAATATTTCCCATACCTTGTTCATATGATATTTTGAAAGATAATGTTTGTCTTAACATGTGGTTTATACTGTGGTTTATGGAAGACAATTTGGAATGATCTCTGATGAAGTGGTATGGCCATTGTGGCACCTTGGGGGAGGGAGGCGGTGTCTGTACTGTTGTATTCACAGATGGTTTGTCGAACACAGTGGTGCAGACATAATGGTATTGCAAACATAATGGTTTCTTAGGACACAATGATGCAGACATAATGGTTTCCATGGACACAATGATGTGGACATAATGATTTCCATTGACACATTGATGCAGACATACTGTAATGGTACAAATTGACCAAATGGTGCGAACATAATGGTACAAATGGACACAATGGGGCAGACATAATGGGCCCAAAGCTGTCTGCAGACACAATGGTATATTAAAGTAAAGACAATCATCCTGTACAGGCGTCTGGTATTTTGCCCTGTATTTTGTCAGGGCAAAACTTGATGCCTCCCCGCCCCCAGAACAAAGTGCACACTTCTCATGGCTGTCATTCGTTTCGAGAGTCATGTCCTCGTATTGAAAAATGGCTGGCTATACTGCTGCTCCATAATGTATAGTTGAAAAGTAACAGAGCTTTTACTGTATTCTTTTTCTTTTGAAATTTTCAGTGCAAGTAGCAGTGGCCACAAGATGTCAAAGAAAGGTAAAGGAGATGCCTCAACATCTTCGAGTGACACCAGAGGAGGCTGGAACACTGTTCCCCCACCCAACATCTATGATCCAAAACCGGGAGAAGGTGGTGAGGGAGAGAAGATGTCCACAGGAGAAACTGACCGTACCACTTCTGACAAACCGTCAGGCAGTTCTGACAAGGCCTCCGATGAAAAAGAAAGTCGTGGGAAATCACTAGTGCGGAAGCGTCTCATGGCATTTGCCAACGAGAAAAAGCTTTCACCCAGCAGGCAAGAGGAACTTGAATGTACCAACAAGCAGAATAATTTCTCCTTCAGCTTCTCAAAGAAAACTTTGAACAGGATAGCAACATCATCGGTCTTTGAGGGGGAGCAGATGAGCATCCCGGTTGGAAATGACTTGGAAAGTGCTGACAACATATCTGCTGATGATTGCACAACGAAAAACTCCAAGAAACCCAAAAAGGTGAAAATAAACCGATCATTTGGTGGAGAGCAACCCACTCAATCACAAACAAACTCAAATGCTAATTTGGTTCCATTCATCAAAGCTGAGAATATTGATTCGGGAAAACCTCCAGTGAGTGAGACAAAGGAATCCAAAGCCAAAACAAAGGCCACTGATGCTAAAAGAATTGAACCCTCCTCGCAGAATGGACCTAGTGGACAAAATAAATTGGATAAAAAGGTGTCTGATAAAAATAAAAACTCTACCAATAGCAATAAACCAAGCACTGAAGTTACTAGCAGTTCAAGTGGAGGAGGTAGTAGTTCTGTTTCTGAAATCAAAGACGCTTCAAATTCGTGCAACACGCTACCTGTGCCCAAAGAACCTAAAACAGTAACTGCAAGCACTCAAAAACAAAGTCCATCTGGAAGATTGAACAAGCAGGTACCTGTACCACAAACACCTGCCACTGCCGATTCCAAAGCTAACTCCTCTGAAGCAAGTACATCCAACTGTATGGTTCAAAAGGAATCTGGACTACAGAAACCACAAAAAGGTGTAAGCGGGGATAAAACAGGACTGTGTGTTGGAGGCTGTGGAAATGGCGACGAAAACAAAACAGAAGAGGAAAGCCAAAAACCAACTACAGAAGACGCACCACAAGGTACTACCCCAACTGAGGAGAGAAGTAAAACACTTGTTCTTCAAAAGGTTGATGAAGGTTATCTGGCGGTACTTGGAAAAGATGACGTGACAACCTTACCCTGGCCCATGGAAATGATATGTCACACTAAAACTAAGCCAGTTCTATCATTTAGCGTCAATCCATTGTACTTTGAGTTTAGAAAGCTGATTAATAAGGATGCTACCACAGAAAACAAAATGGAGAAAGGTACATACCCAACAGAAGGGAAAGTTAGTGTTCCAAGCAGCCAAGATAGCAGCTCCATTCAGAGTGGTAAGGTCCAAGACCAGGGGAGTACCCATGGGGAACTGTCTAAAGACCTTTCAAAAACATCAAAAGATTCATCTGAACGAAAGCACACCAAAAAGCGAAAGAGACGGAAAAGAAAGAGGAAACGCTCATACAGATCCCATCGCTCCCGAAGCTCCAACCACTCAGATGATGGAAGGAAAAAACATCGATCAGATAGCTCTCACCACCGCGATCATTCTCCAAAAGAATCTAGTCATGATTCCAAATCAGGCAGTTCAAGTAAAAAGCACAAACGAAGATACAGGAAATATGCTAGCGATGATAGCTCAGATGAGGACTATCATAGCAAAAGCAGGCACAGAAAACGTTCTCGTGACTACAGTGACGAATATGATTCTGATCGAGACAGACGTAAGAAATCGGACAGAAGAGATTCTAGTCGCAGATCTCGTAGCCGTTCACGATCATACAGTGATGAAGACTATTCCTCACGGAAATCCTCCCACCGAAGAAGTCGAGATAGCGATAGTGATTCAGATTATGAAAGGTCAAGACGACATTCTAGAAGTAGGCACAGCCGGTCAAGGTCTCGGTCACGCTCAAGGTCAAAATCCCCAAGAAGGCATTCTTCAGACTACAAGAGTTCACGTTATTCTCGTTCAAGGAGCCGTTCACCTGTTTCTCGTCGGTCACCAGTTTCTAATAGAACCAGTACAAAGCCATCTATTCTCGACAAGCGTAAAGATGATGCAGCAAAGGGAAGGAAACCGGACGATGCCCCGAGTGGAAAATTTTCATTGGGATGTTCAAGCTTGAAGGAAAGGGTACGCAAAGCTTTGAAAGAGAGCATTGCATCTGAACCGAGTCTAAAGACTGATAAGCAAGTGTCGGGAATTAGCGCAAAGTCAAAGGAAAAAATTTCAGATTTGTTGCAGAATTTAGCAAATATGGAAGACCAGACGCAAATGACAAAAGGAGGGGGACTTGTCCTAGAAACGGCACCTTCTGCTTCTAGTAAAGCTGTAAAAGCGTCTGTTCCTGGAAAAAGCCAAGATTCTGTTAGCAAGTCAAAAGCTGTTGAGAATTCTGGAAGTGATGATGAAGATAAAGAATCTGGTAGCACAAAGTCAGGGCCTGGAAATGTGTTTAAAGTTCCCTCCGTTCCCGCTCCAAAAACAACTAAAAACAGCAAGCAAGATGGGAAGCCAAACGAACAGACTCCAAAATCGTCCAAAAAGGAAGATTCAAATTTAAAAAGAGAGCAAAAGTCCCCTTCGCCACCATCTCAGGCCAAAGACATGACAATACCTCCTGAGGAAATGGAAAAGTATCGTGAGCTTCAGGAGCAGGCCAGGTTACACGTACAGCAGCAGATGCAGTCGCAGGGACAGGTTCCCATGCAACAAGGAAATCAACATCAGGCCGAGGAGCAACAACTTACCCACGGAATGCACATGCCAATTACTGAGGGGGGTGCTGAAGGTCAACAAGCTGAGCAGTACATCAATGCCAGTCTGGGCCTCCAAGCAGTACATTCTGTACTGCAAGCAACCACTCAGGCCCTTCCTGGATCCCAGGCAGTCCGGCTTCAGCCAGTCCCAGGTCAAGTCATGGTGCAGGATCCAAACCTGCCCCCTGGTCAAGTTGCTTTTCGAGCTCCTGGCCCGATGATGCCTGTACAACCAGGGCAGATGATCGATGCTCGCACTGGTCAAGTGATCATCCGGCCTCCCATTTCACTTGTAGCACAGCCTCCCGGACAGTTAATTGATGCTAGCACTGGACAGATACTAACCCGCCCTCCTACCCCAGTCATAGCCCCGCGGCCTACTCAGCTAATCGACGTCCGCACTGGTCAAGTAGTCATCCGTACCCCTGCTCCTGTTGTTTCCCAACCATCTAATGTTCCTCCTGGTCATGTGATCGATGCTCGCACTGGTCAAGTGATCATCCGGCCTCCCATTCCACTTGTAGCACAGCCGCCCAGACAGTTAATTGATGCTGGCACTGGACAGATACTAACCCGCCCTCCCACCCCAGTCATGACCCCGGGGCCTACTCGGCTAATTGACATCCGCACTGGTCAAGTAGTCATCCGTACCCCTGCTCCTGTTCCCCAACCACCCGTTGTTCCTCCTGGTCAGGTGATTGATGTAAGAACTGGTCAAGTGTTAATCCGGCCTCCTGCGCCAGTTGTAGGTCCTCGTCCCCCTACTTCATTTGTTGATGTTCGGACTGGTCAGGTACTTGTTCCCCGAACTGTACAAGGTCTACCTCCTCGTTCAGGGCCTGTATTCCTTGCACCGGGCCAGTTAGGTCAGCCACGGCAGCGACAAGTTGCTGGCCTTTCACAAGTTGCTGGCCTTCCACAAGTTGCTGGCCTTCCACAAGTTGCTGGCCTTCCACAATTTGCTGGCCTTCCACAATTTGCTGGCCTTCCACAATTTGCTGGCCTTCCACAAGTTGCTGGCCTTCCACAAGTTGCTGGCCTTCCACAATTTGCTGGCCTTCCACAATTTGCTGGCCTTCCACAATTTGCTGGACTTCCACAATTTGCTGGACTTCCACAAGTTGCTGGCGTTACACTCCCAGGCCAGGAAGTTCCTGTTTCTGCTCAGTCACAAATACTCATCCGTGAGCCCAGTGAGGCAGTACCAGCAAGGCCAGCCTTGAGTCCTTCACCATCAATCACTCCAGGACCATTCCTTACACCTGTTCGATTCCCAACACCTGGACCACATGTTACGCCAGGACCCAATTTGATGCCAGGTGCCGTAATGGCTCCTCGTCCTGCACTCCTGCCCGGCCAGTTTTTAATCCGCAGTCCACCACCGACACCAGGCCAGGTTTTACCCCCTCGACAGTTATTCCGGCCTTTTAGTCCCGTTTGGCCGGGAAATCCTGTGTTTCCAGCCAGCAGTCCTGTCCGCATGCATCCTGTTCGGACTCTTCTACAACCAGCTCAACCTCAAGTTCATCATCCATTGACACACATGCCTCGGCCTCACAGTGTTCCTGAACAACTTGCCTCTTCACCAAGTCCTCGGCCAGAACCCAGCTCCACACCACAACCCTCTCGGTCACCTAGCAGTCCTTCAGTTCAAGTGACCAGCCCTGGCCCAGTACTTAGCCCAATACTTAGCCCAATAAGAATGATGAGTCCCATACCTGTTACATTATCTCCCATTGGTGGACCTCTCAATGCTGTCAGAGTACCCTACCCCATGCAGGTACACTCCCCCATGCAGGTACCATACCCCATGCAGGTACACTCCCCCATGCAGGTACACTCCCCCATGCAGGTACACTCCCCCATGCAGGTACCCTCCCCCATGCAGGTACCCTCCCACATGCAGGTACACTCCCCCATGCAGGTACACTCCCCCATGCAGGTACCCTACCCATTACATCTACCTTCCCAAGTACCAGTGCCAATGATATCCCCAAGAGGTACTTCAGTCCCAAATGCTTTCCAGCTGCCTGGTGTAAGAGTCCCCATTATGCCCAGAATGGCCCTCCCAAGGGGAATGCCAGTCCCGAGAGGAATGGTTGTTCCCGGTGGTATAGCATTTCCACACGTACCAGGCAGGATTGCCGGTCCTAGAGCACCCGTCCCTGGTATGGTTGCCATGCCACGAGGAATGATGTTTCCAAGGATGGTTCAGAATCCAGTCATTCGACCAGAGACTGCTCCAAGGATGATGGTTGGACCAAGGCTGATGCTGATAGGAGCTCCAGGTTTAAGGCCACCTTTGAATCCTGCAGCCTCCTTACTAGGAAAACCCATCTTTAAGCAGTCGGATGGAAGGCCCGGTGGGCTATAACCCTCCCCAGGCCCCGTTTGAAACTTCCTAGTTTAACCTTCTGTTTAAACAATATATAAATATTTTATATAATTTATGGATAAATGTATGTATCAGTTCTCTTTCCGAGAACCTTAGTGGAAGATTGTCTTTTACGGAGGGAGAGTGCATAAAAATCAGGGGTCGATTTCGCAAAGACTTGCTTTGCGTTGTTAGTGCTCGATTCCATTGCCAAACCCTTAGTAAATTTACGATGGGTTTTATATTTGCATTTCACAAAACACTTGCGACAGGTACACGTCGCAGGTTGTGAGCAGAACCCAACATCGTCCCCAGGGTGGTCGAGCGCGATCATTCAAACCATTGGGACAAGGTAGGGCAATACCCTTCGCAAAGTTGCGATTACCTATTTTGTATTAACAACTTTGCGGTGCAACTTTGCGACGGATTCATCAGTTATGACGCGTCGCAAATATTTTTTGTGTGAAATTGATCCCAGATTTTAATTTAGAGAATAGCATTTTGAAGCGTTTTATGCTCTAAATTCAGAATTTTATTGAAATGAAAATTTTACCTTATTTTAGTTTGGACAAAATTAATGAACGGTTCAGCAGAAATCGAGCAGTTATTTATTTCAGTGACAATAAGAATTATTTCATTTATTTGTGATTCCAAATAAGGCTTTCCATTTAAAAACAGGCGGTTTTATAGTACGACGTGTATTATGAGAAAAGAGGTGTTTTAGCTGATATCCCAGTTTAGAATTGGAAACTTAAGTTTCTTTTGAAATAGATTACACATGATGCTGACCATTTCCTTTATACATGTAGTTATTTTCACCTTGTGTGCTCATAAAATGAAGTTACTGGTAATTATGTACAGATTAGTCCAAGCTAAAATGAACTTCATCCTGTGGCTTTCACAACGAAGTTTCAGCAACAAGATGTATTCTTGGCCGTTTTTAATCTTTTATTCACTTTTTGGCCCAAAAATGGCAACTTTATACGTACAGTATACTGTATGTATCTAAAGCCATCCACAATGGATGTAAAAATCATGCAACACTTGACATGTCTGCGCAATGAAGCCGACTTGTAGAACTTGGTCAATAGATACGGAGTGTGGTTGGTATGAAGATATGAGGTGGGTAATGTGTGGGAAAATCTGTGAGCGAAATTATATGTCCATTTTTTTTTTGCACACAATTGCAAAAGAAATTGATGAACTCCAGACAAGTTATAATTGAAGGTAAATACAATAAATCGGTATGAATGGTTGTTTTTGTTTTGGAAATGTTGTGTTTGCGGCTTTGGAATAGAGTGCGTGCGTAGATAGACCTGCAGCTTGTCAGTTTTTATCGTTTTAGAGGTTACTTAAAAACCTTGTTTATATATTGCAATCAAATATTTCGTATCTAATTTCTGAATTATTATGTATGTTTTGTGAATTTTGTGTGCAAATGCTCACTTTGTTGGTGTTTATAGATGCATTTTATGGATATTTCACCTTGGAAAATGAAAATAGGTAATAAAATTTAATTTTCTTGGTTCGCCAAAGTTATCTTTTATATAAAATATCGTTAAAAAAACAAATCAACTCAGCAGAGTTTCACAAAGTGCACTTTTGCTCCATTTGTGGTTTTTGTGTGTAATCTCATTTAAAAACAATTAACTTTGGCGAAGTGAGAAAGTTATATTTATTAGTATTTTATTTTCAAGATGAAATCAATTTCAGGCTTACAACTGTCATGACAAACTTTGTACAGCGTTTTTTTTTTTATTGTCAATGGGGCAGAAGAGGAAATCAGCTGTAAAGTTGCAAGTCTGTACCTTCAGGATGATGTACTACAGTGTGTCCCACAAAAAAAACCCATCTTTTCAGGCAAATTACACAACCAAATATGAATTCAGATTGCCTCTGCTCGGTCATCCATGACCCTGGAATTATACTTTTGGTGTCAAATGAAAGAACCTTCAAATAAGGTGTATACTTTTGAGGATATCATTTTTGATTAATAAGTAATTTACCTGATAAGATGAGTTTCCTTTTTTGTGGGACACTATTATTCCTCCAGTGAGAGTAGTCCAGAACAACAACAAACTAAGATGCTGACATCTTTTTTATTGAGTTTGACTGTGTAAACATTGATTTAAAAATGGATAATTTGTCTTACATAAGGGTCATTCTATAAATTTGGGGTCCACTTTTTCTGTCCCCGTTGCATCTGACATCTTGTAAAATGTTGTATTTTGTAAAATCAGGACATATTCTTTAAATTCCTTCTATTTCAAAGAGTGATTACATAAAATACAATTCATAAAAATATGGTTTGAAGGCATTTTTAATGATACTTGTATGGCAAATAGCAGTATGTCAGGTGTAACGGGGACAGAAAAATGTCACACGTTGGACCCCAAATTTATAGAATGACCCATAACCGTTTTTACAAGGGTGTGAAGGAAAAGGAAAATGTAGCTGAAAACGGCAATAATTTAGTACGACATAAACACAACTACCAAGATATACTACTCAAAGTCCGCTAAGGATCACTGATGTTTTCATATACCTATGATTAAGAATCTTTAAGGCACGTTTATTGATCCCTTATGTACGAAAACGGATTGCATATTAACTCAAGAAAAGTAAATCAAAATTAGTAGAAGACCTTTAGGAAATTCTGAGTAGTATATAAAATATTTGCAAGTTAATACATGTAGTCTGAACAACTGTGTAAAATCAAGATGCATTATTTGCTGTCATTTTCAAGAAAAGGAATTTTTGTATCCATTTTTAGCAAAACACCCAATATATTGTTTAATAAATTTATTAAGTCCTCATGTTTTTCTACTTCAGGTAAAAAAAGCAGTTGGCTTTATTTTATGACCCTACAAACCGCTATGTTTGTTCTGAGTGTAATGGCATAAATTAGCTGTAAGCCCTAAATCCATTTCATGAAAATAAGGGCAAAAAGCAAATTTTACATTGTACATGTACTTTTAAATGATGCACGTTATTCTTATCCTCTTTATATGACAAGCCGCAACTGTTGGATATATAATTCCTAAAGTTGAATGCTGTTGATTATAAACAAGATCATGAAAAGTGCTTGAAGATTATTTGTCATGTTACCGGAGTAGCGTAGAATGTGACAAGGTAGACTTGTGTGTGTACATAGTGTAAATTATTTCTCTGTTTCAGATTCATGATTTGATGAAAATAAAATACATGTGCAAATATGATAAATTATATGAAAGTACAAAATATGATTGGTTTGCTCGATTTTGCTCTTTTTTTTGTTGCAATTTTGGGGCTACATGTATGTTTTTAAAGGCACAGGCTCGTCAGCAATGCACGCGCGCCAAATTCGTGCAACGAATTACGCCGCTCTATGCCTTTGCTATGGAGCTGCGTATTTCGTGGCACGAATTTGGCGCGCATTGCTGACGAGCCTGTGCCTTTAAAACCTCAAACTTAAAGGCAGAGGCTCGTCAATGCGCGCGCGGCCAAATTCGGGCCACGAAATATGCAGCTCCATGCCTTTGCTATGGAGCTGTGTGTTTCGTGGCATGAATTTAGCCTCGCGTGCGCATTGACGAGCTCTGCCTTTAAAAGTGAAAATTGAGGACGAGAATGAAATCACTGTAGCGATCAGGCGTTTGGCATGGACCCTGTATGAATTCGCTTCATTTGATGAAGAGATTTGCACACCGCTTATTTCAAAAAATTCGTACAAAATTCTCAGTGAGGAGCTATACAGTTTCTAGGACTCTGTCGTCTGCTCGCACAAGGTTGTGATTATGTGTACATGCATTACACCACAAGAGCATGTCCAACAGGCACGAGGCGCATCTACGGTAGTTTGCTTACTAAAATGGTGCCTTGGCGTAGGCCTACTATTTTATTAAACTGATTTCACATCTTTGGTTGAAAGTTCTTGACCCAAACCACTCAGCCACAACACTGTGTTTATGGCTTCTTCCGACGGGCATTTTGAATCTGAATCTAGCCTTGTCCAAGTCTATGACGTGACCTGTAGCCAGCGCCTAGGCTGGTTACTGGAATATCTTGGTTTGAAATCCAGACTTACACGCGCGAGGCTAAATCATAGCCTTGTTCTTTCTGTACTTGACGTGTTTTATGGGCGGTGACTGTTTATGCTAATTTCTCAAAGAGAGCACTGAGACGTAAAAGCTCATTGGTCAATGGTTGTTTTGACAGAACAACACGGTGCTGTTTGAAAAATAGCAGATTTTACGTACGTATACCCAGTTGGTAAGTTCACAAACACGTCATAGGGCCTACCTTTACAGATAATATGTGACCCGCTCTGCAAAAAAGGGTATTAGGTCGCGCTGGCTAGTATTCTTTTTGCGACCATAAGAAGAAATCTGTGGCATTTCTACGCTCATTAAAATACCAAAACACAAAAGAAATTCCAGGCGTAACGCAGACATTCCAGGCGGTATCTGGGCACCGCCAGGAATTTCCATTGTGTTTTGGTATTTTATTGAGCGTGGATTTGCCGCGGATTTCTTTTTATGGTCGCAAAAAGAATACTAGCCAGCGCGACTTAATACTGTAGCGAAACAGTATATTATAGTAAACATAGGGATGATGGTATTTGTGCATAATTAGGTTGCGCGCGCAGGGGAGGTCACCGACTGTCGCCTGTGCATGTAACCGTGGGCGCGCATGTGACTGCCAGCGGGCAGAGAGAGCGATTCTAGAGAGCTTCGAAGACGGACGAGTTGTTCGAGTGTTTACCGGCAAAAGTAACGAACCGTTCGTCGGTAAGTTGTGCAGCAGCAATTGGTTTATTTATTGACAGTGTGTCTGCAGGCGTAATAGGCAGCGCTGCGGTGGGACGTGTGTCGTTCCTAATAGCGTTTGATGCTTATGCCTTTTCGAGTTCGGCGCGGAATAGTGTCCAAGTTTGGAACCCGGGCGCTCCACATTCTTTGACTAGTTCACGGTGCTAAATTAACTGAGTAAGGGCACGCGGACTGCGGTAGAAGTACCGATTTAGGCTAAAGGTGGCGTGTGCTGCAAGGTACGTTGTGTCGAGCTGTAGGTCAGCTCAAGAAGTTCGCCATTTTGAGCGAGACAACGTACTGGTAAATGTGTATTACTTACCCTACGTGCAGTACTTAATCAACGTGCCTTACTTACTCAATGTGCAGTACTTACTAATGAGCGTGCATTACTTACACATCGGGCATTGCTACATGCTGTGGAGTCGTGCATAACTTAAGCTCGTACGTGTGCGTCACGTACAGAGCTGTTATTCACAGACTTGTGGAATAATGTTAATTGTTGCCTGTGCATAACTTACCGAGCTGCCGTGTAACTTACTGCGAGTGCGTGTAACTTACCGAGCTGCTGTGTAACTTACTGAGCTGCTGTGTAACTTACTGCTAGTGCGTATAACTTACCGAGCTGCCGTGTGACTTACTGCGAGTGCGTGTAACTTACCGGCTACGTTATATTGAACCAGCTGCACAACACTGACTGTAAGGTTCATTGATCCCTAGAGTGTATTACTTACTTGTGTGTCTGTCGCCCGAAGTAAGCCCTGAGAAACAAAGTGTCAGTCATAATACAAGAAAGCCCTATATAAGACCACCTTTTCTTTATTTCACTAAGTAATTGTTTACACCTACAATTAAGCCACCCAACGTGTTCAACATTAATAAAACTGTCATTAGTTGCTGACAAAGTCCTTGTCCTTCCCTTGCTTTATTTTATGAGTCCTGATTTGTCATAGGGCCTGACAACCGATATCCAACCGGCGGTATATTTCCTCCAAAACGGACCAGCACCCTTTGCCTTGAGGTCGCTTTGAGTAGACTCTCGCCCGAGGAAGAATCTTAGTTTAAGGGAATTTGGTCGTCGCCACATATGGTGTCAGACTTGATCCTCCCAGACTGAGGTTCGGCCCGGGGAAACCCGCCACAAATGGTGTCAGAAGTGGGATGGTTGGAATCGGTTAAGTTGGTCTTGTGAAAAAAAATCTGATCAGAGATTCGTAGGGTAGAGTTTGCCGGTATTGGTACCAGCTAGAGGAAGGGAGCAATATGACCGAGGACGCTGCAAAGAGCCAGGGTGCCTCAGGTACAGAAAATGAGTTACATAGGCTTAGGTTGGAGACCCAGCTGCTGAGGTGGGAAAAATATCACTCTGCAAAGCAGTTGGAAGCTGCCATGAAAGAGTTGAACTCCGGAAGTGTTAGGGGTTCCGTAAGTGCAGTGGACGAGAGCACGCCTAAGGTGGCCAGACGTGCTAAGTATTGGGTTGACTCTGAAATTGAGTTACAGTTACCCATTGAGGGGACATCTGGGTATGTCTCAGGTACGACAAAAGAGTTGTCGTATGCCGGCCTATCGCCCGAAGGAGCGACAGCGCCGAAGCAAAGGAAAGATGTGATTCACGTAGCAAGCACGCCTCTTAGAGTGGGCTCAGGGGCAATGCCTCGAGCCGATAGTACACCTATAAGGGAGGCAGATGGCTCTGTTGCGGATGATCTTATGTTGTTTTTGTCAGGTCAAAGTAATGCAGAACAGGGGTGGAAAGGGACCAACCCGTTCTTGGTGGATAGGGAGGTGGAAACCCCCAAGAAGTTACAGAGCGAACTGTTAAGTTTTGCAACTCGTCCTGACGAGAAATGCAGGGACAGTTCAGCTGAGAACAAGTCGAGTTCCTCAGTGGGGCCATGGCCATTGAGAAGAAATTCGAAAAGAATCTATGGAGGTGATGAGAGGGAATCTCGTCCGGAGCGCGAAGATCGGCGCCCAAATATTACCCCTGATAGGTACAGTGGTAAGGTACCATGGGAAGAATACCACCGACATTTTGAATCATGTCGACGAGTGAACCAGTGGAACGAGAAGCAAGCTGCAGACTACTTAACAGCTAGTTTGCAAGGCAATGCTCTCCGAACATTAGGTGATTCGGGACAAGATCACAGTTATGGTGGAATTGTCAAGTTGCTGGAGAGACGTTTTGGGTCTGGCCGACAAAGTGAAAATTTCTTGGTCGAGCTGAGACACCGACGTCAGGGCCACAAAGAGTCCTTGCAAGAGATGGGACAATCAATACGTGAGTTGACGTCGAAGGCGTACCCTGAAATACAGGAAGACGCCCGAGACCGACTTGCGAAAAATCACTACCTTGATGCGGTAGAAAGTCAGTCAATACGGGAGGGTATAAATAGGGCCCGACCCAAGACCCTGGATGAAGCTATCCGGGCGGCACTTGAGACTGAAAACTTAGAAAACGTCGAGATGCAAAGAGTGCTCGACAGAAAGCCCGCAAAATTTGCGAGGGCTGCGGATCTCGGTGTCGAACAAAGATTGGGAATGGTAGAGAAGAGTTTTAGTGAGCATGCCCGAACCTTGCAAACACTAGTTGAAACTCTAAAAGATTTGACAGATCGAGTTCAGGGCCAAGGTTCAAACCAGGGCGTGTCTGCAAATAAGACACAAAAAGTCCCTACGGTGGAGCCGGGTGGTCGAAAATGTTTCAATTGTGGAGAGAAAGGGCATTTCGCTCGTCAATGCAAACTGCCCCGAAGACAGAATTTCCAGAATCAGGGAAACGCCAGTCAGCCTCTCGTTGGACCCGTGGGAAGGCTGGATATGCGAGAGGGTCCAAAAGGCGACATGGTGGCATTGACAGAGAAGCAGAGAAGCGGAGGAGAGAGGGAGACAGGCAAAGAATGATTACACTGCCTGGTCTTAATTTGAGCCCCCGCTATGGTCTGTTTGTGGAAGGGACGGTAAGAGCGACCAAGTGCCGATTTCTTATTGACACTGGTTCTACCGATACCCTAATCAGTAGTACGGTGTACTACCAGATTCCCAAAGAACAGAGGCCCGTCTTGGAGACGGATGACATTCGGGTTAAGCAAATTGACGGTACTCCCCTCGCAGTATTGGGTACTGCTTGGGTTGAGATCCAAATTGGCAAAATTACGCACTCGGTAAAGACAGTCTTTACTGAAATGCAGTATCCCGCAATTTTGGGCATGGATTTCCTCGTGTCCACGGGTGGCAATTTGGATTTCCGAGCAAAGGAGCTCAGGATCAATGGAGAGAGAATTGGTTGCATTAGCAGTGCAGGAGAACCATTCGTTGGTCGAGTGGTAGTGTCCCAAACGACAGTGATCCCGGCGGGTCACGAAGCAGTAGTTCCGGGTATAATGGCCCGAAGAAGCGAAGAGTTGGCAGGGCCAGCCATAGTTGAACCCGTAGAAGGAGGTGGTGACCTGGCAAAGAAGGGCTTAGTGTTAGCCAGATCCTTGGTCGAATTTGGGTCACCAGTTATTCCTCTGCGAGTTTTAAACCTGGGTAAAGAAACCAGAGTTGCCAAAAAAGGGACAACCGCTGCTGTTATTACCCAGGTTGGGGCTGGTTCCGTGCAAGATAAGAGTTGCAGCGAAGGGAACGCCGTGGAGGGGTTTCCCTTGCATTTGCGAGATCTCTATGAGAGGGGTACGGCCAATATAGAGGCTAAGTACCATGAGGAAGTCCGCAACTGTCTTGTTGACTTTCAAGATGTCTTCTCAAAGGGAGAAGGTGACATAGGAAGAACCCATGTGGTGGAACACCACATAAGGACTCATGAAAATGTCGGGCCAATGAAAGAAAGGCCTAGACGTCAGCCTTATAGTCACCAACAAGAAATACAAAGACAGGTCGGGGAACTGCGGAAGAGAGGAGTAATTGAACCCTCTAACAGTCCCTGGGCCGCGAATGTCGTCCTGGTAGACAAGAAAGACGGTAGTAAGCGCTTCTGCGTCGACTACCGAAGACTAAACGCAGCCACGATAAAGGATGCGTATCCGGTGCCTCGCATCGATGAATCATTTGACGCATTGGGAGGGGCTAAATGGTTCACTACGCTAGACCTAGCCTCTGGTTACTGGCAAGTGGCATTAGACAAAGACGCCAGTAAAAAGTCTGCGTTTGTGACACGAAGTGGGCTGTATCAGTGGAAATGCATGCCGTTTGGGTTGTGCAATGCGCCGGCAACCTTTGAACGGCTCATGGAAACAGTTATGGCCGGTCTTCAGTGGGACATTCTGCTGATATATTTGGATGACGTCATTGTCTTCGGTCAAACAGAGACTGAAGCAATAGATCGTCTCCGCGTCGTTTTGGACAGGTTGAGACAAGCTGGGCTTAAATTAAAGCCCAGTAAGTGTCATTTGCTGAAAAAGTCAGTGAATTACCTGGGACACATTGTGTCGACAGAAGGTGTGGCCACCGACCCTAAGAAGGTCAAGGCAGTGGCTGAGTGGCCAGTCCCGAAATGCTTAAAGGAAGTACGTAGCTTCCTAGGACTAGCGTCCTACTATAGGAAGTACATTCGTGGATTCGCCAAGATTGCAAGCCCATTGCATGCCCTCACTGAAAAGTCAAGGACCTTCATGTGGAGTGAAGCGTGCCAAGAGGCATTTGAGGAGCTGAAGGGTAGACTCCAAACTGCCCCAATTCTGGCATATCCGCTCCCTGATGGCGACTTTATTTTAGACACAGATGCCAGTGGTGACGGCATCGGAGCAGTGTTGTCGCAGATCCAGGATGGCGAAGAGAAAGTTCTGGCGTACGCCAGTCGTAAACTCAGTAAACCAGAGCGCAACTACTGTGTGACGCGCCGAGAGTTGCTAGCTGTAGTAGTACACTTGAAATATTTCAAGCAGTACTTATACGGCAGAAAACTGAAAGTTAGGACCGACCACGCCGCATTGCGGTGGCTCTTGAATTTTAAGAACCCAGAAGGTCAGGTCGCCAGATGGATTGAAACCATCTCGCAGTACGACGTCAGCATTGAGCATAGGCCTGGAAAGAAGCATACCAATGCTGATGGGCTGTCACGGCAGCAGTGTAGACAGTGCGGTCAAGGGTTGGATGTTGATCCCGAAATGGTACCTTCGGGTGATACTCAAGAAAGAGATACCGTGGTTAGGGGAGTCGTGGCCCAGTCACAGGTGTCAAAGGAAGCCCTTAGACAGGCTCAGTTAGAAGATAAGTTGCTGGGTTGGATTGTGAAACCCAAAGAAGAAGGGCGGGACCGCCCTAAATGGGAAGTAGTGTCGCACATGGCAGCAGCGTGCAAGACTTATTGGTCAATGTGGGACCAATTGGAGGTTTGTGACGGGCTCTTGTGCAAGCGCTGGGAGTCCGATGATGGACAAGTGGTGAAATGGCTGGTAGTGCTGCCTGAGAAATTTAGAGAGGGCGTGTTTGAGGAATTGCACGGTGGCCAAGTCAGTGGGCACTTGGGACTCAGTAAAACGCTGAGAAAATTGAAGTGCAGGTACTACTGGCCAGGGATGACTGCAGACCTCCGGTCATTCCTCAGAAGATGTGATGTCTGTGCAAGGAGGAAGTCTCCCTCTAAAAAGAGGAGAGCTCCTCTGCGGCAGTATCAGGTCGGGGCCCCACTTGAACGGATAGCTGTAGATTTGCTCGGGCCACTGCCCAAAACGGACAGTGGTAACCGATGGGTATTGGTGGTAGGCGACTATGGCACCCGGTGGATGGAGGCTTATGCACTTCCTGATGCCACTGCAACCACTGTCGCCACCAAATTAGTGAATGAGTTTATTTGTCGGTTTGGTGTTCCCCATGAGCTACACTCCGATCAAGGAACTAATTTTGAGTCGGAAGTGTTCGGGGAGATGTGCAAAATTCTACACATCACAAAAACACGCACCACTGCATACAACCCTAAATCCGACGGCTTAGTGGAACGGTTCAACCGCACATTGATCAATATTGTGTCGGTCTTGTTGGACCCAGCGAGACGGCAAAGGGATTGGGATGAAATGTTGCCCCATGCGACCTTCGCCTATCGTTGCACCCCTCAAGAATCCACGGGGGAATCCCCCAACATGCTAATGTTGGGAAGGGAAGTGACTATCCCAATTGATCTTATGACAGAATGTATCGAGGTGCCACCAGATACAAAGACTGACTTTGCAAAGAAACTGCGAAGTAACTTGCAACAAGCTCAAGACAGAGCTCAGGAATGTCTCGGCAAAAATGCCATGAGACAGAAAAGAAACTACGACCGGAAGACCGCAGAACATGGTCTTAAAGAACGTCAGTTAGTGTGGTTGTATAACCCGGCTAAGAAAAAGGGTCTCTCCCCAAAATTCCAACTTCGGTGGGAAGGGCCGTGGTTAATAGTGAAACGACTATCAGATGTCACGTTTCGCATTCAGGTCAAGCGTGATGGCAAGATGCGTGTGGTTCACGCTGACAGATTAAAGCCTTATGTCGGCGAAGCCATCAAACCTTGGGACTACCGAACCACCGAGGGTATACAAAGGTTCCCCGGTGAGGTTCAGGTAGTAGATACACCAGAAGAGGTTGGAGGTAGCGAGAACCTACCTACGAAGCCGGCACAGAGTGCCGATGCTGAACCTGTTGCAGTCGAAAGTGAGACTGTAGGAGGACAGGAGGCTAGTCCCAACATCGAGAATCAGTCGTGTGAGAAAAACTCACAAAGACGATACCCGAGAAGGTCACATATGTTGCCTCTTAGGTACCGTTAACCCCCCCGAAAAAACGGGGAGGGGAAATACAAGTGCACCCTGTAAGTCTCAGGTAACCCCCATGACATTGTAAATAGTTTAAGGGGTGAATCTAGAGAGTGGAGTGCCGAAATAATTAAGTTTCTGTGCTCTGTTACAGATCGACTTGCGAAGAGAAAAATGCCGCGAGAGAGAGGTAACACACGCTCCCACAAGGAGCAAGTAAAAATAAGGAAATACAAGTGCCGACAGTGCCCAGCATGGTATTTACACCGCCAGAGCCTGTACAAGCACATCAAAGAACGGCACCAGGATGAGCAGGTCCTGAAGTGCAACGTGTGTTCATACAAGGCGGGGGCAGCTGAGACTCTACAGCGCCACATGTCCATACATGCCAGTGAGGTTAAAAACGGACCTCCTGATGCCGTAGGAACAGCCGGAATCGCCAGAGTAGTGGTGACTGAGGGACATGGCTCAACCACAGAAGCCACTCCCCAAGTAGCTACCCAGAAAACAGCGCCGGATGTCCCCGAAGTCAATATCAGTTATGACCCGGTTGTTATATCGTTGTCTCCGACACCCATATCTCCTCTGCGTTACAACCCTTCTTCACCTGAGGACGGTGGTACCAAGTCTATGGCTGCTGCAGCACCCAGTGGGAAGCTGAAAGCAATGGAGGCACTGAGGCAGAACGTCATGACATCCCCAGGCTCCTCTACATCCTCCTCTTTTTCGATCGTGGAAGAAGACCCCGACGAAGCGACAAGTGAGCTTACTACTCGACCGGCGTCCACGCAGCTAGCCACGTTCCAGAAGACCTCTACACTGCGGGTCCTCCTGGGAGGACGTACAGTGAAGAACGAGACGTGGAACGATACCTACGTAAAGCGCATCGTAGTGGACGAACACGGAGATCCGGTGTCCTTCTAGTCGGTTTCTTTTCCTTAGTTCTTGTTTGTTTAAAAGAAAAGAAGGAACTCTTGCATAACACAGTTGGTTCAGCGTATTAGTTGTTCATACATAATTGTTGCTATTTATTATAAAAACACTTTTGTCAGCAACTTTATAAACTAACAAGTCTCAGACAACCAAATATGATCTTATGGTAAAGATGATTTGTTTTTGTGAAAAATGTATAAATAAAAAAAAACAAACAAATGATCCTGTATTTTTATATAACAAGTAATTTAATTAGGTTGGGAGATTTTATAGAAAGAACCCATTTTCAGACTTTTATATAAAGAAAAAGTTTTGAGAAACAAGTTCTATTTTTGTACTGCTTTTTGTAATTAAATGTCTTTTACTTAAACTAAAGTCCCATAAGTCTGGGCCAGATCGGAATAGATAAGTTGGGTTGGCTACATGTTATATATTTGTATGTAAGATTTTAACTAATATAATCCACTGTTTCTTTAATCTTTATTTATTGCTAAGTTGCAATGTGGAAATTGCAAGCAATGCTCGGGCCTTTGTAGCGAAACAGTATATTATAGTAAACATAGGGATGATGGTATTTGTGCATAATTAGGTTGCGCGCGCAGGGGAGGTCACCGACTGTTGCCTGTGCATGTAACCGTGGGCGCGCATGTGACTGCCAGCGGGCAGAGAGAGCGATTCTAGAGAGCTTCGAAGACGGACGAGTTGTTCGAGTGTTTACCGGCAAAAGTAACGAACCGTTCGTCGGTAAGTTGTGCAGCAGCAATTGGTTTATTTATTGACAGTGTGTCTGCAGGCGTAATAGGCAGCGCTGCGGTGGGACGTGTGTCGTTCCTAATAGCGTTTGATGCTTATGCCTTTTCGAGTTCGGCGCGGAATAGTGTCCAAGTTTGGAACCCGGGCGCTCCACATTCTTTGACTAGTTCACGGTGCTAAATTAACTGAGTAAGGGCACGCGGACTGCGGTAGAAGTACCGATTTAGGCTAAAGGTGGCGTGTGCTGCAAGGTACGTTGTGTCGAGCTGTAGGTCAGCTCAAGAAGTTCGCCATTTTGAGCGAGACAACGTACTGGTAAATGTGTATTACTTACCCTACGTGCAGTACTTAATCAACGTGCCTTACTTACTCAATGTGCAGTACTTACTAATGAGCGTGCATTACTTACACATCGGGCATTGCTACATGCTGTGGAGTCGTGCATAACTTAAGCTCGTACGTGTGCGTCACGTACAGAGCTGTTATTCACAGACTTGTGGAATAATGTTAATTGTTGCCTGTGCATAACTTACCGAGCTGCCGTGTAACTTACTGCGAGTGCGTGTAACTTACCGAGCTGCTGTGTAACTTACTGAGCTGCTGTGTAACTTACTGCTAGTGCGTATAACTTACCGAGCTGCCGTGTGACTTACTGCGAGTGCGTGTAACTTACCGGCTACGTTATATTGAACCAGCTGCACAACACTGACTGTAAGGTTCATTGATCCCTAGAGTGTATTACTTACTTGTGTGTCTGTCGCCCGAAGTAAGCCCTGAGAAACAAAGTGTCAGTCATAATACAAGAAAGCCCTATATAAGACCACCTTTTCTTTATTTCACTAAGTAATTGTTTACACCTACAATTAAGCCACCCAACGTGTTCAACATTAATAAAACTGTCATTAGTTGCTGACAAAGTCCTTGTCCTTCCCTTGCTTTATTTTATGAGTCCTGATTTGTCATAGGGCCTGACAACCGATATCCAACCGGCGGTATATTTCCTCCAAAACGGACCAGCACCCTTTTGCCTTGAGGTCGCTTTGAGTAGACTCTCGCCCGAGGAAGAATCTTAGTTTAAGGGAATTTGTCGTCGCCACATATGGTGTCAGACTTGATCCTCCCAGACTGAGGTTCGGCCCGGGGAAACCCGCCACAATACCCTTTTTTGCAGAGCGGGTCACATAATTCAAACTACCGTAGATTTCCTTGATTGTAACACTAGGTGATGATGTCGCCATATTGCATCAGAGACATGGAGAGATGTACACATATACACATGATACATGTACAAACTGTACACTACTATGTACGACGTTTATGCTTGCAAACCGGTCACACGCACTATTTGACCCGAGGGTCAAACTAGGAAGCTCTGATTGGATGTTATGTAAGATATGAATATTTATAACCACTAGGGTAAGGGTTTCGCATAAGTAATTGCGTCGGATTTCCAATAAAGAAACACATAACACATCGTGTACAGAACAAACAAGGCTATGATTTAGCCTCGCGCGTGTAAGTCTGGATTTCAGACCAAGATATTCCGGTAACCAGCCTAGTCGCTGGCTACAACTTATCACGAGAGGTCGCTAATGTTGCCACAGCTCACGTCATAGACTTGGACAAGGCTAATCTGAATCCAAATTCAGCAAAATTTCTTTGCTCTATTTAAATAAAATAAAATACATTTGGTTTCTTTTGGAAAATATATTATACAAAACTATCAAATTTGATTTATACACGTATTGCAAATATTTCTATACACTGAGTAACAAAAAGAAACGCAAATTTCAAGTTTAATTAAAAGTTTCTTTTGTAATCAAGTTGACGTTGAAATATTCATATGATAGGTTCATTATGCATGACTGCATAAGCTTCTGTGTGCTGATAATTCCCACTCTCAGACTGATTTTTTTTTTTTAAAGTAAGGAAAATGTTTGCGTTTCTTTTGTGGCTCGGTAATAGTTCTGACTGTGAGCCAAGTGGCTTAGTGTTCAATACAAATCTTAATTGTGCACACTGGGATAGTAATGAATATGGTCTGGCAACATTCATGCGCAGTGCCACAGTGATAGCATCTTTTATCCTGTGCGAGTACAGAATGCTTCACACACTGTGGTGAAGATACTTTTTTAGGTAAGTGGGCAGCGGCAATGAGGCAATTGATGCAAGTCTTCTTGGACCCAGACAATGACGGAGAGCAAGGCGACATGATGCCTGCAAGCTGCGAGGTACACCTGGTTGAGAAAAGAAAAACTGCATTTTAGATACACTGAACTTTTCCATATTGTTTTTAAAATTGTTGTCCTTACTTGAAAACATGTATACTGTATTATTCCTCTGGCATTACATGTCTTTTCCCATTGAAGCAAAACTCACATTTTATTCCGCAGTTGGGCTAAATTGTCTGGATTTATTTATAGTGTTAGGTGAAACCAAAGATTTAAAATTTGAATCTCCGGATTATAAAAAACAATATTCGACCTTCAGATTTCACAATGTTGCACGAGCGCATGGCAAGTCTACGTCCACAATTTCTGTGATTTTTTTGGCACCGTTACATGGTTACATGGATGATAGCGCCAGCATCTTGTGCTTGAGACTATAACACTAGGTGGAAAAATGTGCTTAAATTAATCTTTTTGGCTTAGATCCATTCAGCCTTTGTAATCTGCCTTCACACGCCTTTTCAGATTGTAGTTTGAAATTAAGAATGGAGGATCAATTTTTTATATCTGGAAATTGCAGAATACTCCGTGACTCGGGCACATTGCGCCTGCTTCTTTGTCCATCGACTGGTTCTCTAAATGTACTTCTTTTCAGAAAACAATCTTCTGAAGCCACAAAGTCTACCGAATGCTACTTAGACCTGGAGTTGCAGGGTATTCTGCAATTGTTATGTGAAATCAAAACCGAATATCAGAGAATTCAGATTGAAGTCCCGACACTGTCCTTTATCCCTGTGGAACTCGTTGCTACATGTACGTCCCAGCGGATTTTGTAAAGGGGGAAAGTCGCCATGGCAAATCATTCTCCATGGGGTAAAGGATAAGCCACTGTGGCCCTCAATTTCTTGGTGTGTGTGTGTGTTTAAAAAACAAAACATAAATAAATAAATAAAACCTACTTTTAATCTGCATGAGGTACGACTGAAACTCCTGGCTGGTCCACTTCTGGGAAGCAGAATTCTTCGTTTTCCAGTGCCCAGCATTTCTCGGCATCATCATACCACCAAACTCCACAAGCAGCTTAACGTAATAAATATCCCCCAAGATAATGGCAGCATCCAGCAGGGAATGTCTCCTTTCCAAGTCCTTGGGAGTCAGTGTGCAATTTGGATCAGCTCCCGAGAGTAACAGATTTCTGAAACACTCTCGGTGTCTGTAGGCAAAGCTGATGTGAAGTGGGGTATTCTGAAAAGTTGCGTGTGATCCATTTGTCAGGCAGAAGTTAACATCAGCCCGAGCTTTGATGAGAATTTGCACGCAATCTGTTAGACCATGCATGGCTGCAATGTATAGAGGGGTGCTCAGGCATTTCGGGCTCCCATCTGGGTCGGCACCGTGCGCCACAAGCATGCGTGCACATGCTGGGTGGTTTTCCTTGACCGCCACAAACAGCGGAGTCTGCTCTTTGATGTCCACAATATTAACACCTGCTCCGTGGGTTAGCAAGAGCTCCACGCATGCCAAATGGCCTGCAGTTGCAGCTAATCTTAGCGGGGTACAGCCGAGGTGATTCCGCAAGTTAATTCTTCGACGATGTTGAGAGGTGGCCAGAAGGTCTTGCAGTTTTTCTCGGTCGCCACTGAAGGCTGCCTGGTGCAGAGGCGAGTTGGACACGGTGGCTCTACGTGGTGGATGGTGGCGTACCATCATGGCTTCCTATTGTGAGCCGACTGTTCCATGTTCTGAGCAAACAGTAAACAGAAAAAGCATTGCCGTTGTTCTCCAATGTATGCTAAAAAACGTTACAAAAAATGAATTATTGAATTTTATTGACAAATTTCATGAGTTGACAGGTTCTAATGTTCTATTCCATGAGGTGAAGCTGAGCATATTAAAGGATGCAAAGGAGTCATCACTCATGCAAGTAAACATGGTAAAGCCTCTGGAAAGGATTCCGTTTACTGGTCGCCACTTACCGTATTCACCTTACCGACAAAACGTGATATTTTAGGAGTGAAAAACATTCAACAATTTCCTTGAAAACCCTTTCTGCTCCGTTCCATAGACTTACATGTAGTTACAGGAGCGTGATTACATGTAGATCACATCACAGGCACTTCGCTCATTCAAACGATGTGTGCGTGTCACGCAAGAATTTCGGTATTACAGAAGGATCCGAACGGTCTCAAAATCAATCAGAAAATTGCACTTTTTTTCAAAAAAGTTAAGTAAGTTATTACATATATATCCTCGAGTCATGATATTTCACGCACATAAGCCTTTATCACTGTTTTGACCACAATAAAGCAGCCAAAAAGAACCTTTTGGCTCCTTTGTCAGATTCCTTATGTCCATCCCTACCTGTGAGTAAAATTTCAAGAAAGAACAACGTCGCCGTACGACGCCAGCTTTGTTTTTGCAAACGCATGCAAAAGTAGACTTGCTAAAGTTACGTCATGTAAATTGGCGCAGACTAGTCACATGTCACACTACGGTGTCCCAGTTGTGCCCAGAATCTGGAAATTAAGCTTCTAGAAGAAGTGCTTTCTAAAACTATGATCCAGTACGTTACATAAGGACATAATTGAAAGATAATTTGAGTTTTGGAGATGATTCAGTCATATATTATACACATAAACTGCACGCTTTTTCTGGAACATCTATTACCAAAACCAGCAGTGAAGTTGACTGAAGAAAGTCGGAATGGGCTCAGGTCCGCTATATATTGCCGTTGATTTAATTTATTATGAAGCCTTCCGTTTCTTTGTTTTTATCATGTTTCATTATCTGTTTGTATTCTCTATAGGTCTGTCTTCCTGGTGGGTTGAGAAAAAAACACAAAATTGTATTAAAATCATATGTAAATTATTATGATTATGAATGTACCACTTGTAAAATGTGTTGTAGAAAGTTTGATAAAATAATTTAGTTACAACACTCACGAAAGAATATATGACTCCATCATAGATTAATTTAATAGATTAACCAGTTGAAATCGCGGCTTTGACTCCATACTTTTGTTTATTTGATAAAAGCTTTTGGTCCACACACTTAACCAATTAATTAAGCAAATTATGACTCAGCAGCCCTGCAGGTGCATAAAGCTACAGGTGCATAAAGCTTTAAACAGACTCATCACAGAGCAAGGAAATATACCTGTTTCCTTGCCGGCCCTATACGTAGTATTACATTAATTACAAAATTAGTTTAAAATGTGTGGAGATATTTAAAATGTCTTGCCGCAATTTTTGTTTCATTTACAACTTATTTTCTTACAAAAATTACGAAATATTAAAGCAGCTAGCATTACATTTTGTAGTCCACACCGAGTCTAAGTTTGAAAGCAGTAATATTTTGATTTGAAAGCTATAAGACGGATGTCTTTTTTTTAGCTCCGTACCTTTCAAGGCGCCCTCTGTTGAAAAGTTTAACCTAATCAATATTGTCATTTAGTGCCTAGAGACAGAGTAGGCGGTCGGTGGTGAAAGTTTTTGTGTATTTTAAAGGATTTCTCCGACCATTTTGGCTGTAGTATATTTGTACCTTGTCTAGAAGGTAGGATTTTGTACCCTTTATTAAAATTTATTCAATTACTTACCGGGAAGGCTTTGATTTTCCACATTTTCGTGCAAAATTTAAGATAGTGAGACCAACAACTTTCAAGAAAAATCTGACGTCACTGCGTGATCTCAGTGAAAAGATACGCGAAGGAGAGCGTCCGTGCGTGAAATTACATGTGCGTGAATTTAGATGACTGCAGGATATATTACACCTCAGCTTAAACCTCAATAGGCCTACCCATTTATTCCGTGCACAGATGTCGTGTCAAGTGTATTTCATATTTGTGCCATTTTGAGGGTGAAAACTTTTTTGGGGCGTGTGAGAGCTGGGAATTAATAAATAGGCCTAGGCCTAGCCTACTTTTTAACCCAGATTCCCTTATCGCATGTTCAAGGGAAATTTAGGTGGTCATGTCGAAGCATGGTGGTCGAAGCATGGAGGTCTTTTCCTACCTCCATGGTCGAAGGTACCGTACCCAAAGGTACCCGGAGGTAGATTTTTATTTTTGCTAACGTGTAGTTGGTGCGTTGACGGTGGCTCCGGAGCTACGTGGTATTAAAATAACAAGCCGGAAGTAGGTTGTAGCATGTACTACACGCGGTCACAAAAAAATCGACCACCGGGTACGGTTTCAACCACACCCATGTTCAAGGCTTGTCACCTAAAAACATGGCAAAGAAAGAGTAGGCCTACGTCATGCATCGATGCACAGCAAACAGCTAGCCTACTATGTAAACTATGCCCCTGTATGTACTAGGCATCATTAGACATTTTAAAGCATAGCGATCATAGCCTACCTTTCACTTCCCAGCTCCCTGAAAAGGAAACACAACGAACGACGTGAAAAAAACAACTTTATTTTGATTATTGTGCGCCCTCTTGTGGCAGTATTGCGTCAACACTAAATATAAGGGCGGAGCTCGAGAACTGCGCCAATCTGATCTGGACTCGACTGACATTTTTTCCGCATTAAAATTCTCGCAGTATATTTAAAAACACACCGCGAAACCATCGAGGGCATTTCTTCGTACGAAGTTCATAGATCAAGTTGAGAACAGTTTGTTTAATGACTGACCCAAATTCTGGACCGTAGCGATACACTTTTCGTTGCATTGTGGAGCTGCACTACGCGTAGACTTGGTTCCAAGTCCGAGATCCTGTTTTGTTTTCCGTTTCCGATTTTTGAAATGTATGGACAGGGAACTAGTCTATTTCGGTTCAGCGAGATGCTGAACCGAAATAGACTAGTTCCCTGTCTACAAGTCTACACTACGCGCTTTTCTGACCGGGGGCAATCCACAGATCGCACTTTATTCGGGTGTCCCAGAAAAAAAAAGAGAGAAGAAAACCGATATTAAATTGTCAATTACAGGGGCGGTCGGGTTGGCTTAGTGGTTCTTTCCTCGTCTTCATCACCTCTGGCGTCTCGATCGGGTTCGAATCCGGGGCGTGTGCAGACCTTATTATATACTTGACCGCGTGGGTTTCCCCCGGTTTTTTTTCTCCCACTTCTAAAACTGCAATTTCTTTGTCGTCATCTCAAATTGATAATAAAGTAGGCCTATAGTTAAAGATAAAACCGTATAGTAAAGGGCCTTATAGTTGCCGAAGATGCCATAAATTAACAACAATTACCCGGTAATAACTAAATTTTCGGGAAAAGGCAACTACTTTCCGTTTTTGTGTCCTCTAGCTTTCTTATGACACCAAGGAATCTAGATATGGATGACTGAGCACGGATGGTTCAAAGCACATATATATCCAGCATGTCAGATTTGTACCAAATTATGAATCTTCCTTTCGCAAGGCCGTTGCTACCACATCGAGTTGTTCACTTGGAACTCGGTGTGAGTGGGACAGGAAGATGGAATGGCTCATGGTCGTATGAAGACGGCCATGCATTCGGGCTAGAATAGGTTCATCATACAAAAAAGCATCCTGAGATTTTGAAAGTGCATTTCCACTCCGCTAAGCGACGTTACGCACGAGTAGAGGAGTGCGTTAAAGAGGCACTGTTGCATGCAAGAGGATGACAAAAAGATAACGGAACAAAACGACCGATAATTACTAGTTTAGAAATCCGTTATGTACTGCTCTAATTGAAAACATGAAAGTTTATGTTTGAATAAATGATTTTTAAACTAATGATTATTTGTCTTTTTATCCCGTTTAGCAGATGGGCCTGTTCATGAATCTGGTACATACAAAGCCATTTCTGACGGTTGCTTTAAACCCCCGGGTTTCAACCATCGGTGCTCAGTCATCTATGAAGGTTTTCTGGATTTCTTGGTGTCGTAAAAAGAGGACACTGATGAAACGGATATAGTGGTTGCCGTTTTCCATAATTTTTGATTGACAATTTAACTCGGTTTCCTTTTTTCCTGAGACACCCAAGTTCCGTCATTTTGATTAATGACGCGACCTCACGACAGAAGTGCACTTCCCCGTTCGCAAACCGCGAACGCTTGGCTTCCCCCTGCTGTAATGTTTGCACAAGAAGTTATAATCAACACGGTTCAAGTCATCACTTTATTTTGGGGCGCGGTCGCGGCGCTGACACAACATTTGAAAGCAACACGAAGATACCAGCACTTTTCGTCTGTTTCAGACTTTATTGCCACAAACCATCACTTCAGTTTGATCGTATTGGGCTACATTTATCACATTTACACCCGTGTTCTAATCATGTACACACACAAATACGATTTCAAATTGGGAAAAATATGCTGCACATTATAGTAAACTTCACCCGACTGTAGCTAGACTCGGACACATCCATTCGACCAAATCGGTGGTCATTCTACAGGCCAGTAGAAGATGGATCGAGTTGGGGCCGTTCCAACGCGCCCGCTTGCACCAGCACTGAAAAGAAGCATCATCTTTACACATCTTTAGAAAAAAGCTGGCAAGCGTACATGTTGAAGTTTCAAAAAATTTTCTGGCAATGAGCCGATAATTAATGTAATCTTAGCACTGTGGCTGGCGCCCCGAATTGTTCACAGTCAAATGGCTCAGGTGCAGTTTACACTATGAACATCTAACAATGGAAATTGGGCACACACCATTGTTACTAACAATAGGGTTACAATGAACATGTACATGTTCTTGCTCATAGTGTTAGAAAGTCACATTGTCATGTACAGTCTGGTTGCTTTATGCCATTCTCTCCTATGGCGAACACAGTACTGATTCTGAACCTCACACTATGAGCAACTAACAACGGAAATTGGGCACACACCATTGTTAATAACAATAGTTTGTGCCAAATTTCCATTGTTAGTTGCTCATAGTGTCACACGCACCAAATAGCAACAACAAATTAGTCTGGTTAAGCATAAATTGCACAGACAATACTTTAGAAACAAATTCTACAGGACAAGCCATCACGTCGATTAATTACTGTATTGCACAAAATCTTGCCACAGGGTTGAGAAAAAACCTAACAGAACTCACAAGATGGGCACATCCAACTGTAAACACATAAAAATAGTATTTTCTGAAAAAAAACATTTACAATATATCATGCTATTCAGTGTGGTAAAATTCACACATCTCTGGGTGGTGATAAAAGCTAACTCTTTTGGAGGGAAATGTTTAGAAAATGTTTGAAAAAAATGAGGGAAAAGGCATTCATTTAATTCGTTAAAGGCAATTCGTTTAAGAGGATAATTATTTTTCTAGTTTGCTAAAATTATTAGCTGTCCTAAATTTCATTCAAATGATAGTAACTTCGGCAAACTGACTTTTAAAATTCAAATTTGTTTTCCCGAGGTAATTATAAAATTTGCCCAAGCACTGACAAAATGTCATTAATTTTGCAGAGGAAGAAAGCTTGCAAAGTACCCACGGACAATATTGCTAATTTAACAGTTGTTGGCATTCCCAGTACATGTATTTCCCGAGTTTTCCCTGATAAATCTTAAAAATACCTTAATTATTTCTACCTAAAAGGACCGACTACTTTCTTATTTGGGCCAATCAAATTTCCCGATTTTCCCTGATCTGAGGCATATTAAATTCCCTGACTTTTTCGTGACTGCAAAAAGGATACTCCATTTTCAGGTTTTCCCCGATTCCCAGAATGATTGGTAACCCTGCATATTTTGTTTAATGTAATATTCAATTAAATGTATCAAGGCTAGTTAAACTAGTACTTCATCAGAGTGCTTATTTTCCCACAAAATCAAAAATATACATACACATGATCTTTTGAAATAAAAAGTCATCTTTTCCATTACTGAAAGACAGAGGTACATGTACATCTATACAAATAGTCACTTCTCAAAATACCAATATTTACATACACTTTATAGACGACTTTATATTTAGTATCATTTAAAAATCAAAATAATTTCATTCAAGGTGACATAACAATGATAACAATCACACAATGGCATTATTTTAGCTTAAAAATAATTTAGCTTAATAAACAATCCAGAAATTGACTGATAAAGGCAACTTCGGTGAAAGACACGCTGTGGTTCCTTTTCGGTTGCTTGCTTCACTCTGCTTACGAGTTGGGTCTAGAATGCTGCATTGTGAAGCTCAGCAACCTTCCTGAGCATTGCCTGGTGACTGGCAAACAGTGGAATCTTGGAGCTAACTCGCTGCCAACGCGCACCCTGCGCATCATCACCGGCCTGTTCATAGGAGATAAGACAACAGATTACTGCATTGTATGGCTAAGTCTAGAATGCTGCATTGTGAAGCTCATTGCCTGGTGACTGGCAAACAGTGGAATCTTGGAGCTAACTTGCTGCCAACGCACACCCTGCGCATCATCACCGGCCTGTTCATAGGAGATAAGACAACAGATTACTGCATTGTATGGCTAAGTCTAGAATGCTGCATTGTGAAGCTCATTGCCTGGTGACTGGCAAACAGTGGAATCTTGGAGCTAACTTGCTGCCAACACACCCTGCGCATCATCACCGGCCTGTTCATAGGAGATAAGACAACAGATTACTGCATTGTATGGCTAAGTCTAGAATGCTGTATTGTGAAGCTCATTGCCTGGTGACTGGCAAACAGTGGAATCTTGGAGCTAACTCGCTGCCATCGCACACACTGCGCATCATCACCGGCCTGTTCATAGGAGATAAGACAACAGATTACTGCATTGTATGGCTAAGTCTAGAATGCTGCATTGTGAAGCTCATTGCCTGGTGACTGGCAAACAGTGGAATCTTGGAGCTAACTTGCTGCCAACGCACACCCTGCGCATCATCACCGGCCTGTTCATAGGAGATAAGACAACAGATTACTGCATTGTATGGCTAAGTCTAGAATGCTGCATTGTGAAGCTCATTGCCTGGTGACTGGCAAACAGTGGAATCTTGGAGCTAATTCGCTGCCATCGCACACCCTGCGCATCATCACCGGCCTGTTCATAGGAGATAAGACAACAGATTACTGCATTGTATGGCTAAGTCTAGAATGCTGCATTGTGAAGCTCATTGCCTGGTGACTGGCAAACAGTGGAATCTTGGAGCTAACTCGCTGTTAACGCACACCCTGCGTATCATCACCGGCCTGTTCATATGAGATAAGACAACAGATTACTGCATTATATGGCCAAGTCTAGAATGCTGCATTGTGAAGCTCAGCAACCTTCCTGAGCATTGCCTGGTGACTGGCAAACAGTGGAATCTTGGAGCTAACTTGCTGCCAACGCACACCCTGCGCATCATCACCGGCCTGTTCATAGGAGATAAGACAACAGATTACTGCATTGTATGGCCAAGTCTAGAATGCTGCATTGTGAAGCTCAGCAACCTTCCTGAGCATTGCCTGGTGACTGGCAAACAGTGGAATCTTGGAGCTAACACGCTGCCAACGCAAAAAGTTATCGGAAAACTTGTGTGCTGTTTGCATTACATAATTAGTTTCGAGCATTTTTTAATGTGAAGCTCGACAACCATTTTTTTAAATTTTATCGACAACCTTCATGTGGTATCAGAGTCCCGTTTAAAAAAAGTAAATAAATCACAGGCCAACTCACCTGTAATTCAAGCAGTCCCACTGATGTCCCATCCTCATCATGGAAGTTCATGGCCACTGTCTCCATCCAGGCATTGTCTGTATTCCGAGGGTCATCAACGTATCCACGATAAACCTGGGATAAATTGCAAAATGAGAGGGTGAAGCCAAGCAAACCACGTTGTGCAGGGGTTCATGGAATTGTCAAATAAAAAGAAGTACATGTACTTAAATAAAATGGCATATGCGGTATAGTGTTGGTCCATCATTTTGAAATAACTTTTCGCTAACATTTTCAATGTGTCGTAGGTAAGATTATGTGTCTCAGATTTATATTGCAATCCATCACAAATCCTGACTCACCTCTACACCATTCTGAAAGAGTTTCTCAATCTTCCTGATAGGGGACTTGTCTACAGATTTTAAGGCCTCTTCACCACACTGCCTGGCTCAACCAGGTTCTTACTCACCCCCACTCCATTCTGAAAGAGGTCCTCAATCTTCCTCTGTATGACAGCTATCTCCTCAGGGGGCTTGTCCATTGATCCTAAGGCCTCTTCACCAAACTCCCTCTTCAGGGTCTCACTGACTACACCGCCTGGCTCAACCATGCCCTGGGGTCACACAACATATGATATTGCAAAGTCTGATGCCTGAAGGTGCTCTAGTAATTTCTTATTACAATGATACCGAATAAACAAAATGTCCACCTAGCTACCCAGCCCAATAAACCCAAATCAAATTTTCTTCAGTGTCGGTGTCAGTAACTCCCACATCCGTCTTGACATTTGTTTTCATAGTAGCTTGTCTTTAACCCCTAGGACTCAAGTACGGACTTGGACTCGAGTTCCAATTTTAAAGAACTCGGACTCGGGCAGAAAGGACTCGGGGGAGATTTGGGCAGAATCAATCCGAGTCCAGTGGAAAAAATATACAATAAGATACATTTTACAAAGAGTATATTATTACGACCGCCCGAAAATATTTCAAGCACCTATTATAAAGCGGCCCAAAAATATTTCGAGCATGTGAAATGAATCTTTGAGAATGTGAAATAAATAATTTTGCCTATTTGAAATATAGTTTACCTCCCAAAAACTATTTTTCCTCGGCCTGATGCAAACTTACGAGCTGCCAGATATCATAGGCATGATCATTGACACTTGACAGTAATGCACCTATCATGATTGGAACAAGGACTCGGACTGCTGAGGACTCGGGTGTATGGTGGACTCGGACTCAAGGACTCAGACACCAAGGACTTGGACTTGGACTTGGAAAGTGTGGACTTGACTACAGATCTGACGTACCCCATACCTTTATCCCCAGGTCTGACCCACTGCTGGCCACTGCTAACCCATTTTTTTCTCTCTACTATTTTTCTTCTCTAATGAACCTCTTCATTTCCCCTTGCCTCAACTATACATGTATAACCCCATCAAGTATCCCTCCTGTCCCCAGCATACCCCTGGTATGGCCCACTGTTGATTATCTCTCCTCTGTATAGCAATAAACTCCAGGACCATCAAACCATCATCTTGCATTCTGAGTCCATCGGCAGTTTTCTTCCACCTGTAATTATAAAACAAAACCCACATTTGGACATTCTCTGCAAAGCATGCCAAGATGAAATGCGCGGCCCTTCAAAGACTGCCTGCACTACTTTTACAAGATATACATGGAACAGAATCAACAAAAAGCTTTGTCAGTTTAGATTTAGCTTAACATTTTGTTGGTATAATTGTCCACATCCTTTTGTCAAAAATGAGATTTCTGACAAAGTGAGGGTAATATTGATATAGACATATTGTACTTTCTGAAGGGCACGTTTGAAGGTAGAATACATGATTGGTATCTCGAGGAATCAGAAATGTTCACAGATTTACACATAACTTACACAATATAAACACGATGACGGTAGGAAACCTCCCCTGAAATGGTTTGGTCTGAAGTGCTATAGTCTTTGAGGAATAAGCAAAACAATTATTTTTTGTCTCGCGAAATTTATTTCGCCCCAAAACCACCTCGCCCTGAAGCACTTCACCCAAAGGCCATTTCGCCCCAAAACCACTTCGTCCAAACACTACATCGCCCAAATGCTACTTCGCCGCAAAACCACTTTGTGCACAGGCCGTGGTTTTGGGGCGAAGTGGTTTTGGGGCGAAATGATTGCAAACCCTTTTTTTACTGTTTTCTCAAAGGTTAGACAAAGTACGGAGCTGGTTTTTGCTCAGGTTGGTTTTAATCATGGATATCTTCAATCACACAGGGAGATAAAACTATATGTAACAGTTTACCAATCATGTATACTATCTTTAACTCGCAAGTGCGACCAGGGGCTAATTTCATAAAGATGTTTAGCAGAATTTATAAAAATGAGTCAAAATCTAATGTGATGTGTATTACAATTGACTCAAGTTGACATACGATTTGGACTATTAACCCATTTTTATAAAGCAAACAAATTTTTGATTAATAAAGCAAACGTTTCTGCTAAACAGCTTTATGATATTAACTCCTGGCCATCATGGCGTCACACAGCTTAATTCCATCTTTGTTAGTGGTTGTCTAATGTAAATAGTACCACTCTTTGATCTTCGATTTAGTGAAATGTGAATGCACACTTGATTAACTAATCTTTGTCCAACAAAATGATTTTCCTATAAATGTGAACGATCTTAGTCAAAAGGGTTTAGGAGCCTGGGGATCCCTTAAAGTTCTTACCTAGTAACAATTGGGTCTGCTGCATGATTTGGGCCAAATCGTCCCAAAGTACCCCGACCAATCACACCAGTCCGACCTCGAGGATTTCTGGTTTAAACAACAAGATGTGGAAGAAGATTATCAATGCTTTGTAATGATTGTAAAACTCCCAAGAACATGAAACGTTGCACACAGTTTTATGTGAGAGTCTCAGGGTACCAGACAATACAAGGCCATTGGAAAGAATGCATGTAAACAAAATGTGACAATTATATTTAAAGTCTATTCATTTAGGTGATGACAGACCAAAATCTCAATGTAAAACACCGTTTTCTATAGACCTTTCCCAGGACGCCTTCCCCGTACACGTTGGCAATTGCCGGAACGCTATTTTTCCAGGCTTCTAATGCACGTGGGTAAAGGGGGCATTTTGGCAACACAGACCATATTTTCTAGAAAATACCTTTGTCTAGTCTCAAAATAAAAGAAATGAGTTTAAGTTGTTCTGAAGAGATAACTTAGGCCCAAAAAGGGTTACAAACAGTGTGACAACATGACTTTCTAAAAACTCCATGTACAAATTTCCAATATACGCTCGTAACTGAAACGAACACTTGTTACATTTTAGGAAATTTGTACACAGGGTTTTCAGAAAGGCATGTTGTCACACTATTTGTAACCCTTTTTGGGTTCAAGTTATCTCTTCAGAACAACTGAAACTTATTTCTTTTATTTTGAGATAAGACAAAGGTATTTTCTGGAAAATATGGTCCGTGTTGCCAAAATACCCTTTTACTGTGGAAAGACTCAAATAACAGTGAAGGCATTTTCTTCTATTAGCTCATGATGAGCACTAAACACGTAGCTGGAGCTGTATACTCCCAAGGGAGCCGAGAAGTTTCAGTTAAAGAATGCTATTAAGAGCCCAATGACCAAGGGGTAATTATGTGAAGCTCTATTTAAATATCCACATTATTAATATCATACTTACAGTGGAATACCATCCATGATGGTATAATGACCAGTGTAGCTGCAGCGATCATGATTGACCGTCTTATCATAGGAGTTGAAATTCAGGATTGGACGTTCGTTCTTATCATAGTTGAGTAGATCAATGTCTGCGTAATGGGGCATGTCCAGAATCTTCTGATGAGTGTAACTGATTGGCTTGTACTTATGGTAGTTATTCTGAAAAATAGAAAAAAATTGATTTCGGGGTACATACATTAACATTTTTATGGGGTTTTGTTCATGCAGCCTGAAAAAAAGCAGGGAAAAAGTTTCCTTGATCCTACTTCATATACAACCATTACCAGAAATTTGTGAACTGCCCATGTCAAATGAGGGCGCTGTATACCTTGTTACACGCACTCGCAATAATTGTTTACATGTAACTAAGGGCCAAGTGCGCTGCACGCGTTACATGATGCATGATCAATACTGCGCAATAGTATACGTAGTTAGACTAGATATTTGTACCTTTGTCATGCCAATGTACACCATAGAAGTTCACATAAAATTATTTTTTTCCGCTTTATGTAAACTTCAAAAATCCCCTTTATTGACACTATTTCTCGGCAGAAAGCCCTGAAGTCGGGCATATTGTACGCTCTCATTGCACAAAAGGGGTGATTTTCACATGGCACGTGTACACTGGAAAAAAATCAGTATTTTCGCCCAAAAAAGGAGAACATACACACAATGATTAGATCGCTGGCGTGGGCTATTTGCATTTTCGTTCTGATCGTTGGTATGCACATTGTGACGTTTTATTGTCAAGACGCTGCACAAACTCTACCAGCGCGCGGTCAATGTAAGTTCGTGCATGCGCAGAATGGGTGTTCATGTATTTCTGGTAATGCTAAAAATCTATATGCATGGGAAATAGTCGGGTCACGGAATGAACACGGAATGAATTACCAAGTTTAATTAGTTTGCAAGTTTTTTTACACGTCAGTGTTTTGCATGTAACAGCATTAGTTGAGATGTTAGCTAAGGAATCCCAGTCCTACCTCCCAAGGAACCTTGGCATCTGGTACAAGAAACCTCCTGATTGCTGTTCCTGGGTAAGGGCTGGACCGCGCCTTCTGGTGCAGTGATATACCGAGCTCCTCAAGAGTGGTGGGAACTTTTCTCTCTTCTTCCTCTTCGTCAAATTTGTCTTGCGCTGCGGTTGGACAAACACGAACAGGGTTAGTTACAGGGATGAATGTTACATGATGGTGCATTGTAACTTGTAGGCTGATTACAAAGTATGTACGCATGAAATGCTGACTTATTAAGCTCCCCCCAACCCCCTTGTGCATAAATTTTGACAATTTGTGTCGTCATCCATTTACTTTAACATTGGTGTACGTATTGGCACTGACCACACCTTCCCTAATAGGCTGACCAGTTGGGAAGGCTTGAAAGTTACTTCACACATGGGAGACTTCACAGTTACATGTATAAAGAGGGGGCATCAGAACTACATATGTAGTATGGAACCAATTTACAAGACTGGAATACTGTTACATGTGACATTATCTCCATGTGTGATTGAGGATGTGTATGATTGTCAGAGCTCAGTACCCTCATCTACATTCCGAGAAAACAATGTTTTTAAGAAATTTTAAGAAGGACTAGTAGATTAGAGAACTCTACTGGTCCTGCTGAAAATTTGGTGGTTTACCGGTGCTTTTCAAAATGGCACCGAGATACTGAAACACTTTCTGGTTTAACATGTTTAAGGTCATTGAGTTTAGGATGGATGGATTGCTTTTTGATCCAACACTGGGGCATAATCTGGAGAGATTGGAGAAAGAAATGAAGTTATCTGAAAATGTCTGAAGTGATCAGGAATTGTTTGTGGTAACCAGGAATTGTTCGCATTGAGTAAGAAATGTTTACTGTGGATTAGACATCGGGGAATGTTTCCATAAATCAGGAAATGTTTTCTCTAGTCCATCGGACCAGCAATTTTGACAGATCTAGTGACCTCTGTCATGTGATTCTAGGTCAATACCTTGTCTGGGTGTGATTGGCTTGAGTTCAGGAGGTCCGTCTTTCAGCCCTAGCTTGTTGTCATTCAGGGCCAAAATCACCCAGTCAATGGCTTGGTTTGTTCGCTCCATCTGCAGGAGGAAGGTAAAAATATGCTTTTCAAAATTTCTAATAGGGAAGCACTTCATTGAGGATGTAAAAATGCAAGCTGTGAAAAATTTATCAACAACAACAGGGTTTCCCCTGCCTATTCAACTGCGAGGCAGCCCGCCTTGGTACTTTTGCCGTCCGCCTCGGAAGTTTTGACGTGATCTGAAATAGTCGACCTGACACAGATTTTAGAAATGTAAAAAATATTTATTAGCACTTTTACGAGCATTCTACATATTATTATCAAAGTTTGACTGCATTAAAGGCCCTATGTATCATTTGCAAGATAAAACCTTTTACAGATTCGTGGAATAAGAGTGTAACATATCTAAGGAATAATGTTGGTAAACTAGCCTAAAGGAATTTTAGCTATATAGATGCATCAATGCTTCAGAAAACCTTGAAAATCTATATAAGGATTTTGTGTACAAGAGAATGGTAACATTTTTTAGAAAACCACCTTCAGTTGTCAATTTCCAGCATGAAATACCATTTTGGACGGAAGTAAATTCATGTGGTGTTTGTTACCATTGCTATCAACACTTTGAGTAAGGTTTTTCTTGTCAACTCATGAAAAACAAAATTGGGTCATTGCAAATGATACAATGGGCCTTTAAACTTTGATGACCATAATTACCTGATCTTCCAGCCTATTGAGTCTGTCCTCCATTGTCTTTTCTCCCAGTAATCCCAAGGCCTTGGAGGGCATGCCAGTCTCTGGATCGGCAAACAGTTCATCCATCTTGCCAAGCAGGTCTACAACTCTGTGCAGCGCAAAGACAGAAACGAGGCCAAATCATATGCAGACCTCTTGTTCACAGAAATTTGGACTAATTTCTCTGGGCATAGAAAAAGACTGACATTATTTCTTATTTGTAAAACAAAAGCTGTGAGAAATGAATAGACTCTGTCAAATTGCAGCCATCTTGTAGGGCAGTTCCTTTGTTCCTTGAGGACATGCATGGTTTCACATTTTGTGCTTACATTGTTGACCATTCATAGATACCTTAGACAGTTTACGCATCCCTATTGGCTGAAAGCACATCAAGTGGGCAGTTTTAAACGAGTGATAAATGCCCAGTCAGTCTTAAACACTTTTGAGCCTGGCTCACGGTTGTGCCCGCGCCATGGTCAGCGTGTATGGAACATGCACACACACACACAAACTGCACGTTTCTGAAAGCAAATTGTGCACTGTGACAAGTACCCGGTCGTGTGCGTGCACGTACAACACGCTTGCATTACGCGTAACACGCGCGATCAAACAAAAATAACTCGACGCACAGCTAGCAGTTCATACACAAAAAGGTATTCATGAATGGGATTAAAAGTAGGTTTGGCCAGTCTTAAACATACGTTTAAAACCAGGTAGGGTCCTGGGCGCTGTTAATGGCCCAAGCCGCCAGGCCCTAAATATAAATAACAAAAGTTGCCTCACAAGATGGCACCTACTTTTGGCTCGGGCCATTACCAGCGTCCAGGCCAGTTTTAAACATGCAGTTTAAAACGGTTAAAACCCACTTTTATTCCTTAATTTCAATGTTCATGCACATTCAGTCAAGCAGAGGCTATAATACTCACAGTTCTCCCGTTGTTTTGACCCGTTCGTTAATATCCTGTGCAAGTCTCGCCTTCTCCTTCACAATGTACTCATCACTCTGTATTGTCTCCCATAGAACCAGCTGCTTGACCTTACTGGGAGCAATTCTTTGTTCTGTCAGTGCAAGGAATTAAAACACTAAGCTTTAGCAGGGTCTACAGTTGTGAATGCACTCTTTGTAAAAACACTATTGTAACACCCTCTTATTACATCAGGGCTGTAGTCGAGTCTATCACAAGTCCGACATGCGCCCGTCGCAAGCCCATCGCACCGCATTCGTTTAGCGTTTGTCCCAAGTACGTCGCAAGTCCATCCCAACTTTGTCGAAAGTTTGTCAAAATCTGTCGCAAGTCCATCACAAGTCTTCTACACACCTATTAAAGGACGAATAGCTTGTGATTTGGACGTAGGCTTGCGACGTGTGAAGGCTTGTGAAGACTTGTAATGGACTCGACTATTACATCATAAATACCAACCTGTTGGCAATGTGAGGACCGAGAAAGTGAAGGACCTTTCTACTACAATTGTGTGCCAAATACGTCAGTGACTATTTTAAAAATGAAGGAATGTCCTTGTAGGCATAACAACGACAACCCATCATGGGATTTGGGGAAAAGTATTGATGATATGTGAGCCACTCCACCGAAAGTAGGCTCTTGCATAAAAAAATGAAAATAGAGCTAATGACTTAATCAGATAGAGTATATTATAAGCTTCACAAAACTACAAACATTAGGGAGGTTTCGGTCGCATACGGTTAGGCAAAACGACGACTATTAGTGAATTTTACGTCATCGATTTGTGCGTACTTGTGGCGTTTACACAAATATCCCAAGGGTTGTTTTGTTGTTTACACTGATAGCAACGCCTCTACACCTTAGTAAAAAACGGACAGCGAAAGGTAACGATTTTGAGGTTTGGCTAATCGTAGTCGTAATCACTAACCGTGCACACCGAAACCTCACTATTGTGTCAATCCGACAAAAATTGACCAAGTTATGACAATTTCAGTGATGACCAAGAGCACAATTTTTTAAGAAGCACTTTAGAGAAAAATGGCGTAGAAGGTTGTACTTCTGTTATTAAGTCCTTAGCAACCATGCAAATTCCGACTCCAAATGCCTTTTTTTGGAGCCTTCTGGTGTATGGGATATAGTGCCAATCCCTGCCGAAGGCAATGAAAATAAGCATGGAATATCGGTGATTTTCCCATTGTTTTAGCCAAATAATAGCCTATTTTTTTATGAAGGTATGCTTTAAAAAAACACTGAAAAAACTGTTTTCTGGTAGTATTTATTCACTTAAACTTCTTTAGGTGATAGATGGATACTTAATAGGTGGTCTCATGCAGAAATCCTGGTATCGATAAAAAATGCCCTACTTGACATACATGCATAAATTAGCCATTATCTCAGTTCTGGCCTGTTCGGTGGAGCGGCTCACATATTCGTTTGAAACAGTAGATAAAAAGAATCACTTGGTACATGAGCACGTCCTTACGAGCAACTAGGTGTAAGGCAATGATTCATGTTGAATTTGGAATAAAATTCAATAGTGTAGTTTCTTTGACCGAAAAAGCCAGGAAAATGCACTGTAGACTGTAAAATTCAATAGCAGCCGACTGAAATTTAAAAGATACGTACTCATTTCTCCCGATTTGTACTGAAGCCACACCCTGAAGCATCTCTGCATGACAAAGCGAATCAGTAAGAATGCGTGTGATATCAGGATGAACGGTGGCACGAGGGGCGGCCGGCTAAAGTACTCATGGATCAAACTGTGGCGCTGGAACCGCCAAAAGACGTCAGTGTTTTCTTGAATGGCAGAAAAAGTGTAGCTGGACACAAATAGAGGAAGAATTTTTTTAAATGACACAACCTTTGTGGGTACAAATAATATCAATTTGAAACTACACACTAAAAAAAAGAAAAGAAAAGAAAAATAAAATCAGGATTTGAGGCATTTCTGAGCATCCTACTTCTATACGAGATTTACACTGATTGTGTAATGGCCATTATACATGTGTGCAGCTAGCTAGAGCACTTGTATGCAGCAATAATAATGTATACATAAATTGTACATGTACTACAGGCGTCCTTGCGTGCAAATACACCAATCCGAGAGCTGAAGTCCTCTATCTTCTCTGTACGTCTGTCATAACTGGGGGCCATCCAGTGCCGTGAACTGTGTGTTTTGTGTTGATGATAAGCTGTTACATTATGTTGTCGCTTCGAAAAATGTTGCGCATTTATTGTAAGCTTGCGAAGCCTGTGTACGCGAAGGGAGTGCATTGTGCGCCGTTCGATTTAACAACAACACAGAACGCCCATGGCCAGTTCATGGCCCCCAGTAATGGCGGACGTGCAGGGAAGGAGTCCTTAGCAACCGGATTCATCTATATTTTGAACTACAGCGACATTTGGCACATGCACAAGCCAACAAGTTCTGACATCAAATACTTCACAGGGAACATTTGCACAAGTTGAAATTAGTCCAACTTTCAGCGAATTCCCTGTGTACGTCAAATTTGTGTTCATGTTCGCTTTCATGTGAACCATGGACCAGGCTAAACAAAGACTTTGCACCTGAAACTGTCCTTGCTATAGACCATTTCCACTGGCAGCCATGACAGGATGCAGGTTTTTATATTTAAATTATGTGATAATAGATCCACAAAGTGCCTACTCGTGTATAATGCACGGTGACAATGTGACTGCCCCCGTCATGGCCGACCGTGCAAAGGGTCCATAAGCAGTATCTTGTGCCAATAGTGCTGTTATTATCACTATAGATAGGTATTTGATCTCACCTGAACATGGCAATGAGAAGGTTGAGAAGCAGCACATTGCTGAGCATCATGTAGAAGAAGAGAAGTAACGTGCCGATGCTTGCAGTAACAGGACATGGGTACTGCCCGGGTTGGACATCAGACACGTTAGCATCAATACAACCCACGTTTCCTATTAGAAGAAAAAAGTTGCCAAAATGTTGGCTTGAGATGCAATCAAGCAGAACCAGTCCAAACTTGGCAATTGATCCTTTGTTTTGAGATGTGGGTCAAAATATGTTCATGGGGTGGGAAAACTCAAAACTTATTTTTTTTTTTCTTTTTTTACAAAAACAGAATGGAAACATTTTTTTCTCTCATATGAAAATAATTTAGTCTGAAGAAAAGTTCTGAACAAAAATAAAAATTCAAGGCCGAAAAAATGTGGATATTTTGATAAAATTACGTTTGAGTTTTGTTTTTTCTCCTTTTTGAGCATTGCTTAAACATAAATTTTAACGCTCAGTACCTAATATGTCGTCGAGAAAGAGTTCCCCAAAAATCTGAAAGTATGGCTTGAGCAGAACTCCTGTAAGGATGTCCTCTATTTTGGTGGCGTTTGGGTGGAGGATGGCCTGGGAGGCGATACCAAAGGCTAGCAGAAAGACGAGGAGGATGCCCAGGAAAAACAGGAGGTCGATCATCTGTGGGTGGGAGAATAGTACAGAATGGAGGTTAAAGCCTGTATCCCACTATATATACAGTTGAAGTTTACATACATGTACACCACTACCATCATCACCCAAAATGGTAAACAGGACTACCCGAACCATTGCAAGGTGTACAAAGCCATGTTTTAAGTACTGCAAGCACATGAGGAATTCCTCAAAATCACGACTTTAGTAAAGACTGTTACAAAAATGGTTTAAGCACTCCAGTTTTAACACAGTTGTATGTAAACTTCCGACTACAACTGTATGTTATTTTTCCTTGAATCACACAGGTTTGCGACCGGCTTTCCCAAAATTTCCTGTGTCATTTTGCATCGATCTTTGGGTGCAGTAGCAATGCAATGAGCTCTCAAATGTTGTGTTTTTCATTGCACTTACTTGCGTCGGCAAATTCGTGGCAAGAGAGATCCAACACGAATCGAAGCAATTGTGGTGCAAATGTGGTGCAAGACCAGTGCAGTACTCGTGTCGAAGTGTACAAGTATGTTGCAAAACTTTCGCGAGACTGACGTAAGGTTGACACAATATTGACACAATGTCGACACAAAAAACGAAAGACTCTGTCGTAATCCTTGCATCACCCGAGTTCTTCCTCTCGTACATGTGTCAGGATTTGCTCGGTTTGCTTCTCTTGTGAAGACACAAACATTTAAAAAAAAAAAAAAAAACAATCATCAACACAACAGAAACTTGCCATTCTCTGTATCATGATCAGTTTTGGCCCCAGGTTCTTGTGAATGGAGAATATCTGCATGAGCCGCAGGTAGAATATGAGCAGGTCTACGGCCAGGATGATTCGTGCAATGTCCAACGTGGCTTTATTGAAGCGCAGGGAGGTCCCGACAGCGAATAGGATCAGAGTGGCCAGATCGGCAATGTTCCAGTACTCGGAGATCCAGGATACGAATCTGATGCGCCAACTGTTGGACTCCCCTTGAGCAATCTGTGGTTAAAATGATAATTAAAAGTTTTTAATAACTAACCACTTGAATATGATGTGTTTGTGAGGGCGGGCCACACTACAGGATTCAAAATATTATTGGACCGAGTCCTGTAATTTGAGCATCCGTTTAAAATTTTTTGTGGTGCACAAGACCCAGGGTTCTCTGCTAGCTGTTTTGTCCGGGCAAAGGTGCCATAATTAGTGCCCAGACAAAATTTTCCGCCCGGACAAAAATAATCAATTTTCTCCTCTAAAAACACGTCGTACGGCAGAGTCATTCCAAAATTAGGTGTAAAGTCGCTAAACATACGATTTACTGGCCCCTGGTGTCATTGTCGTTCACTTACCACTCATCGGTGAAACAATCTGTGGCTGATCACAGCCATGACAGCTGCATGCGTCTGTTTTGAACAGCGCCCTGACGTGCCAAACTAAGATTTACTGGGTTGGTCAAAGTTAACCATGTGAGGGCGATGCTCAGCAAGCACGGCCAAACTAACGACCAGTGCAGAACACTGAATTGACCGACTATCTTGTGTCTTTTGCACATATTTTGTCAATTCAAACAGCAAGTTTATACTCTGCTGGCTGCATGTGGTCTAGTAAATCATTTAAAAGGGGCTATGTCACGGTTTGCGCATGCACTAAATCCTTTCATATTTTGACATACGTGCGGGCTCAGATGAATGTAGTGCAATTTCGTTACACAACGCCATTGGTGCGTGTGCTATAGTTGTGTACATCGTGTACTTAGCACGTGCCGCATGGGCAGTGTGTTCGTTCATGAGTGTTCACAATATGCAGAATTCAACTACATTGTGCATCGTGTGCGCGCATTTGTTCGATTTGCGCAATTAATGTCTGGAAAAACAAAATCGTACAGCGGTGGCGGCCACTGTGTCTTTCCAAGGACAGAAGGTATGCTGTAAAATTGCTGTCAGAACCAAATAAGCATGTCAGTTTTGATGGAAAACAAGGAATAAGTAAATTGCTGTATCTAACCATGTCATTCATATCATTCGATGCCGTTTCCGTCATGTTTTGTCGAGTTTTTTGATGGGATGAAAAAACTCTCTTTTTAACGACGGCCGCACACACGGTGATGTCGATGTTTGGCGGCTTAAAAATACGGCAAACAGTGCGATTCCAAGTAAAAAGTAATGCATCAGGACATCCTGGACGTTGACAAGTACACAACTGCCAAAATTACTAAAGCATTATAAGGGATGGCAAAGATTCAATAGGATATGCAAAACCTGGCGACAAAACTTAGCCACACTTTTTCAAGTTTTGCTGCGCATGCGCAAACCGTGACATAGCCCCTTTAACTCTCTTGCTCACAGCAGTTTGAGAAATGTCAACTTCTGGCTGGAAAGCCATCGCCAGCGGCTTGCTGGCGCAACATAAACAAACCTGGCTTTTATTTCGTCGCTGACACCACAAAGTAACACCCAAGTGCAATTCTGTTACAGTTCGTGAAAACCGCACAGTGGAGGACACAAGTTTTCACGAACTGACATCCAAGTGTGCGTACGCACTCTCGACACTGGAATCAAAACGCATGAATTTTTGTTCCCACAAACTGGCTGTATGAGCCAGTTTGGCTCATAAAATGACTTATGATGATTTAAAAAATGAAGGATATAATGGTCTCAAACAAACCTGTCTTAATTCTTCTGTGAACAGTGACGTAACCCAGACCCATAGCAGAATCTCAGTCGAGGAGATCTGTTCTTTGAAGTTAGCCAATATGATGTAACTGAAGAGGCCAAGGAAGATGATGAATGATAACTGTGCAAGGAGACAAAATAAAGAAAATGAGACAACTCACAATACGTAAGGGATATTGTGGGGTGTATGCAGATATTTTATGGAGGGTATGCACTCCGCTTGAATGATTTTGTATTATGATTAGACAATTGTATCTGCATGACAGACACACCTTTTTACAGGAATAGGTGAAAAAGGTCATTTAAAAAAACAATAAAACAAACAGTAAAATTTAGAGGATTACGAATGTGCAGCAATTATGTAAACGCTTTAGTTTAGGTAAAAATCCTTACACAATTCAGCCTAAAAGTGATGATGGGTGCATCATAGAAGAGGGTAAAGCGTTGCCACCATGAGAGTTGCTTGCCGCTGTTGATTATGTCAATATCCGCTGTCTCCTGGTACTGCTCGGGACTCTCAGGGTCATCATCCGGGTCACACAATCTGAAGAAAATATAAAAAGACATGTTTTTGAAACATCTGGATTTGGCTTTAAAACTAGTTCGTGCACAGCTCTGCCCTGATAAGGCAAAACAGTGTATCTTGCACTATTCTCTATTCAAGATACACTGTTTTGCCTTATAATACTGAAAACGTACTTTCTATAATAACAAGAGCCAAAGTGTGAAATTTTGAAGCATTTGGAAAAAATGGCCTTCCCGAGTTGTACCAAAATATGGAAATAAATTCTTGTGCAATTTTAAAATTTTTAAATGGTCTACAATATTTGAGTATGTGCTCAATCCCCTCGTGTACAATCAAATGAGAATTCGCAGGTGAGTGGAGCTCTCGGCCGCTTCAAACTCGTAAATTGAGGGGATTGAGCGCCGAGGCAAAGTGTACTAAATTTCTATCCCATCATGCACTGTGCCATGTACCACGCGCAGTGAATTGTGGGGGAACCGTAAAGCCACGTATTAAAATAATTTACAAACATGCAGTTAGACATGTCTTGGTATCATAGTTTTTATAATTTGAGAAAATTTGTTTTTGAACAGCTCTTTTCTGGAAAAGGTAGCTTATGGTTTTACCAATGCTATGGTACATGTACTTTATAAATTAAAATTACATTATGAGGGAAATATCAATAAATCAAATTTTTTTTAAAATGTCACATTGATAAGATCGGACTAGTTTATTGAATGGTTCTCATCATGCAAATGTTTGCAACGGTCGCACATTTGAAACGCAGCCCACGGTTCAATATTTTGTTAAATGTGTGTTAAGTACACATCTCTTGCCTCAGCAACCAAATTGTGTGCACTGACGTCCTTTGCTAATACATGTAACACAATACTTTCTGGCATTCTCATACTTGACAAATGTAGATAAAAGTGTAAAACCCGAAACCAAACAACAAAATCTGCTTACGCTGTCTTGCTTGCCGAGGAGACATTTCCGAGTCTAAAGCTTCCAGGTTCCTCAGTCCGCACTACCTTGAGACTGTCACCGAGCTTGTCGCCTTCCAAACTGTACAGCTGATCCTAGGTACATGAGGGAGGTCATTATTGCGGCAGGCATTGACATTAAACAAGGCCACCGAGGCCAACGGTCTCATGCGCCCTACTGAGTTGACCCCAAAGTCCCATCAAAATATGCACTTTATGAGGCCAACTTTCACTGCCTTACAGAAAGGTACCACTTGTGATTATACAAATTATTCGGTAAATGGGTCTCAATAGAAACACACATTCGGTAGAAAGAATTGTTGGTTCTCTGTGCATCTCTCCTTGACTTAATTTTGTAATTATTCTACTCAACCACTGTAGCTTTACCCCCAACAATTTAACAGAAACACGGCTTTTGAAGGAGGGAACGGGTTTTACTGTGTTTTACCTGGTTGATGTTCGGGTCAGCCTCGTTATTTGGCTTCAGATCACACTGTGATTCATCCTCGTCATCCTCATCCTCTCTGAAGATGATGATGAATGGAATGAAGAATGGCAACACTGAGCACAGCCACAGCTGTAAACATCAAAAATATAAAAAATAAAAAATAAAAATCACCCGTTCATACTCAATGGATAGTTCCGATCTGTCAATCAAGCCGAACCCGCGTGACCATCTATGACTAATCACAACAGAGCTACGCAGACAGCATTAGCATATCGTTTATGCACGTGCTCACAGTCGTACACGGTTGCGTGTAGTTGTATGGAGCAACTGCGTGTGAATTTCGGTTCAATTGGTAGGCCATCTGCACATTAAGCAGAAGGTCCGCAGTTTAAATCCCGGTGGAGCTAAATTGTATATCACTGCATCCAGATTTGCCTAATTCATGGACATTTGTGACAAAAAAATAATAATAATAATGGTGGATTCTTGTAGAGCATCATGTCTATCCTTGTGCTGTCATTATTTTCGCTGCCATTACTGCTTGACCAAAGCGCACAACCATATTTCTGACAGGGTTGCTTTGAACCGAACGGTGCTCAGTCATCCATGAAGGTATTCTGAATTTCTTGGTGTCATAAGAAAAAAGTCATGGTGAAAAAAACAGATAGTTGTTGCTGTTTTCCAAAATTCTCAGTCATTACCGAGTAATTTGCAATTTAATCTCGATTTTTTCTCTCTGAGTCACCCTGTAGTACAGGCAATTTTACTCTTTTGTCTGGTCTCAAAATAAAAGAAATACGTTTAAGTTGTTCTCAAGAGATAACTTAGGCCCAAAAAGGGTTACAAATAGTGTGACAACATGCCTTCCTAAAAACCCTGTGTACAAATTTCCAATATACACTCGTAACCGGGACCCTTGTGTTACATTTTAGGCCATTCCGGTTACGAGCATATATTGGAAATTTGTACACAGGGTTTTAAGAAATACATGTTGTAACATTATTTGTAACCCTTTTTGGGCCTAAGTTATCTCTTCAGAACAACTGAAACTTATTTCTTTTATTTTGAGACCAGACAAAGGGATTTCCTTAAAAATATGGTCTGTGTTGCCAAAATTTCCCCTTCACTGTGGAAAGACTCATATTAAGAGTTGATACAATTGCCTCAAATTGTATTATTATTATTATTATTATTTCTTTCTGGTATTCATACCAAGGATTCCTCAATAGTGCTCATTGCACTGTCACTCGCAAGCGTGAGGAAACCCATGAAGAATTAGAATTAGAAATGGCCAGAGACACCGGGGATGATCCCCCTTGCTCTTCACGAAAGAATGCTCTGGGATCTTTAGAGTGCGTTTCCATTACCTAACACACTGGACCAACGGCTTTACATCCCTTCCGAAGGATGGAGCAAGTGTGGTTGAGTGCCTTGCCCAAGGGCACAGGTACCGTAGCCGTGGGGAGGTTCGAACCTGCAACCCCAAGTTTTCACCTATGATTGCGAGTCAATGACCTAAACCGCTCGGCCACGGTACCCCACTCAATGCAGTTTAAAAACTCAGCACTGTTTCCTCACCCTGTATTTTGGGTTCACATCCGACAGTTTGCCATTCCAGATTTCCGTCAGTAGGTTTTGAACTCCCGAGTGAGCGATGAAGTTTCTATTTTGGGCATGCTTGGCCAGGCTCAGGCTGGTTGCTTTGCCCCAGTTGTCCTGTTCTCGTACTAGGAGGATTGAAGTCCGCTCTGGGTCATCGTTGTAGCATTCGTTTAGCACACCGATTGCCAGTTCCTCATACTCACTACAGAATGGTAACAGAGAAATGTTATTACTTTTTTTTAAAGACAGATTACATGATTTGAAAACTTTTAAAAACAGGAACAACTTTTTTACATTCCTAAAGAGTAATGTTGATAAACTGCCTTGTAGAAATTTCAGCCATATTGACCCCCTTCGAACACGTGCAAATACGCCATTTTGGGAGTCAAATAATGCTGAGTCATTGTGGAAGCGATGTGCGTGCGCGCTGTGTGTTTCTCTGGTGGGCGTAACGTGGTTTAATTCACCAATGGGAGCCTTAGCATTGCGCGTTACGCACGCTATGGACACACACAACGCGCACGCACATTGCTTCCACAACGACGCGGCATTATTTGACTCCCAAAATGACGTCATTGGCACGAGCTCAATAGATGCAGAAATACTTTAGAAAACCTTAAAATTCCATGCACGGTTTATGTGTTGAGTTATACTCGGACTCCGAAAAAAGACATTAAACAACAAACATTGCATTTGGATTAGGCCACAGCCAAAAAGATGTTTTATTTAAAAAATGTCCTTATATCTGCCGAATACCAAAAATGCAACGGGCAAACGGCCAAGAAAAAGCATACAATAAAAATGGGCACACCAGACCCAACCGGGGCATACCAAGCCCTTTATCATGGGCATACCGAGCCCGACCCGGGGCATACCAAGCCCTTTGTCATGGGCACTAGGCCCGAACCAGATTTATGTAAAAACCAACACTGGGCTTACAGGCCCAACCAAATCAAACTGAAATAAAAAACATATCCCGAATACAGTGTTGTGAATTGTTGGTGCAGTTGAGCCCCCACCGCGCTAGACATTCGGTCGGGGTGCTAGTCACATGATAACTTTCGTGCACTATGTCAACTGCACAAAAACAGTGATAAAAGAAAGAGCATTGCGTTCGAGGCATGGAATGGGCTACTGGCGGTCTGAACTCGACCCGAAAATGCCACAGAACAACAGAGAAATTGGAGGAGAATGGGGGTGGTGGTGGGGCAAAATTGAACACAAAATTGTTGTTTATGTTGTTAAACAAACGGCTGTGACAAAGTGAAAGCAAAAGCTAAAGCCAAAGGTCGCGCGCTCGCTCCAGCTAGCCAGCAAAACAACAACGCGCAGCGGCCACCTCTGATTGGACAGAAGTTATCAGCTCACTGCCCGGCCGTAACCAAAACAAACCAGAGGGGGCGTGGATGCAGCGTTCGTTCCTAAGCCAAAGCCAATCACAAACTCGGACGGTGACCTAAAAAGGCAAAGCATGACCGACAAAAAGATCTATGTCAACATCAACAGCCCACGCGCGCGCGCGACCCAGATCTCGCCGAGCATAACCCCTTTTATCAACAAGTGATAAAAGGCTTTATACTCGGACTCCGAAAAAAGACATTAAACAACAAACATTGCATTTGGATTAGGCCACAGCCAAAAAGATGTTTTATTTAAAAAATGTCCTTATATCTGCCGAATACCAAAAATGCAACGGGCAAACGGCCAAGAAAAAGCATACAATAAAAATGGGCACACCAGACCCAACCGGGGCATACCAAGCCCTTTATCATGGGCATACCGAGCCCGACCCGGGGCATACCAAGCCCTTTGTCATGGGCACTAGGCCCGAACCAGATTTATGTAAAAACCAACACTGGGCTTACAGGCCCAACCAAATCAAACTGAAATAAAAAACATATCCCGAATACAGTGTTGTGAATTGTTGGTGCAGTTGAGCCCCCACCGCGCTAGACATTCGGTCGGGGTGCTAGTCACATGATAACTTTCGTGCACTATGTCAACTGCACAAAAACAGTGATAAAAGAAAGAGCATTGCGTTCGAGGCATGGAATGGGCTACTGGCGGTCTGAACTCGACCCGAAAATGCCACCCGCGCAAGGCGCGCCCCACAGAGAACAGACAGCCAGAGTCCACACCGACGCTCCAAAAACAAAGCGGGCAATTTCAAAAAACAAAGCCGTACAAGTTGGACACAAACGAACGTTGACCGAGCGGAGAAAAGCGGACGCCATCGCTGAGAAACAACGAAAAATATGACCAAATGAACTAAAGGTGATGCAAGCAAAGAGCGCGAGGATTATCCTTTTAACACAATCAACGATCACACCAATATAATTATTGGGAAGATCACGGCTTGCAGCTGTGACCTGGTTTATTCAGCTATACCTCACATGTACAATCCAGTCACTTTGATCAAAAAGTTGTTTAAAAGCGACAATCGTCAATTACGACAACACTTGATGATTGTTACGATGCAAAGTAAACTTATCTGTTAAGCAAAACCCCTTAACAAACCGAAGATCATCGCCGAGTGTGATCAGACTGCTAAAAATGTGCACATTTTAACAGTTGCTGTGTTGGTTGCCAGATACGAAAAACCACAAAAACCCATTGGGAAAAATGGAAACGTACGCCTGACCTATGCAAACCAACGGCTTTCAGGAGATCACAAATTTCGGCACCGCCTCTGCCCTAGGGCCCTGGCCCGCCGCGAATGCAAAACGTGAAAGTTGCACGTCTCTCCGATTGAGAGGAAACATTCCGTGCGAAAAACACAAACATCGCGCATCGGGGCCATTTTGCGCTTCCAAATTGCGATCCACAACTCCCTACCTCGATCCGCACTACTTAAAAGACGCCCAAGGTTCGTTGGAAAACAAACGTCTCAGTTGCGGGCGCTACAAAATTAACGCAAGGGTACAAACTCTGCACTGACAAAAGAAGCCCACGCAAGGCATGCAACCGGGGGGAAACAGACCGTGAATGGCAAAAATTTAACAATACAAATAAAAATAAATACCAGCTATCTTCGGGTAAAAGTAAAATGGTCCCAAGTTTGTTTGTTTGTTTGTTTATTGGCTGGGTTGTTTATTTGTACGGTATGCATTTACATTGAACAAAGTGTACATGTAGTATTATACAGCATGCAGTTTTACATGCATACAAACATACAACAAAAGAAAAGCGGAAAGCCATATGCTCCGTTATCAACAGACATACCTCTAGTTTTTTATTTGTTTTGTCTTGTTTTTCCACTCCCCCACAAATTTGCAAAATTGCACGTCCGGCGTTGCAAAACAAAAAAAGGGGGTGGGTTTTTGGGGGTGGTGAGGGTGGAGGTGGGAGTTGGGGGCGTCGACAGAACGTTCATTGTTCGGCCAATCGTGGCAAAGAGACTGAAGGCAGTTGACTTTCCAAGCCGTTAGTTGAAGCAAAAAAGATGATTCATGGACAATGCGGCAACTACCATCAAGTAGTCAAGCACGACACAAAGGGAAGAACAAGTAGGCCTACATCAGTACATGCGATTCTTTATTGCTATAGAACGTCTGCAAACAATATTTAATGAAATCATAAAAGACAATAAACTTAACGTATACTACTCTACTAGGCTAAAAGGCAACCACATGTAGGATACCATGAAAAAATCAGTTTCCAAAAACTGATAGCAGGAACGCGCTGGAGTCCAAGCCTGAATTTCCACCGGTAGAAAAATTGGTAAACAACACCGATACACAAAAATATTAAAATGAAAAGCGCCACCAATCGTCTTTCAGAAAAATTAAAATCTCTTGATTTTAGGCGAAAAGAAATTTACTAGGTTGTACAACATAACTAATCATTTAATAAATATCCCAAGCATAAAAGCACCATTGGGTTCGAATCCCCCCCAAAAAAACGAAACCCCGGCAAGGGCCCAAAAAGACAGTTCACAAACATCGCGTTCTCGAAGGGAAATGGCCCATGGCCCAAAACAAACACTCTCCTCGCTAGAAGCGGCCAAAACCTCATGACGATGTTACAACTTGAATGCTGCATGTGCAGCAGCAAAGTACGCAGAAATGGCAAACATTTCCAACGCAATACATAAAAAGCCCTCGATCGTTTGCTGACAAACAAATGTACAAAATTCACGCGCGGAGCGCGCGACGTGATGTCACTGTCTGGTGACCTAGAAACGTTAACGCCACGCCCCGAAAATCTGAAGGACCAAATGTGATCCACGCGGTCGTTTAGTGATGATCCAAACGATGAGCAATGACGATACTGCGCAGATTCAACGTGGGCGGGGCTTAAACTAGTACTCCAAACAAATCCGGGTGCGAACAAGAACAACCGTGTCAATTTATGCACAAACTTGTCTGAAATGAGGCCACGGTCATGAAGGATTTGTTTTAAAAATCACAACCCGCACCAAAATTGTTTGTTGTTGAATGTGACTGTTAATTGGACAAAAATGTGTGTTCGTTGCAAATGCAATTCAGCCTCGACTGCGATTACGAAAACGCACAAAAAATGTAACTCTAGGCCTATTCAACAATACTAGCCCGACTCGAAAAATTGCAAACATTGCATTATTAATATAGGCCCTAGATGATCACGGTAGAAAAACATAGGCCTACATACCTAGGCCTAGGCCTAGGCCTAAATGAAAAAGTACAACAAGTGTGGGCGGTTTCGGACTGTTCAAGAGTGGGCTGTTGGGCCGGGGTACCGGGTACCGCAAAAAGAAATGTGAAAATGAAATGGACAGGGAAAAACCAACCATGACATTTTTGTCAAAAATGGGCGGGGGAATCCCTTCTGGCCCTATAAAACTAAAGCAACGAAAAACATCATCAGGACTGCCCCTCCCGCCGAGGACGAAAAACCCCATTGGATTGCGACTAGGCCTAACAATAACGGTAAATTAAACAAGCAAGTTGGCTCGAAGTTGGCGGCCAAGAATACCAAACGTTTTCCATCGGTGACAAGAATCACCGAACGGGGAAAAGAACGAAAATACTTACCAAACTCGCACGCATTCAAGTTCCTGTTAATACACCGTGGAAAATCATGGAACACATTTAGGCCTAGGCTACAAGAAACTGGCTTGAACATTTCTCATCTTAAGCGCTAAAATCCGTCGCGGAAATTTTTGTTGTTGTTGTTGTTGTTGTTGTTTTTTGTTTTTTAAATCAAAAAATTATAAGCGGCCAATTAATTAAGACCCCAAGCATGCTGAGGCCGAGCTGAATGCTCAAAAGATAAAAACAAACGTTGAGAAATGGCCCAGTAAAGTTAGTGGCCACCTGGCCACTTTCCGGAAGCGTCGAAAAATGTCATAGCCTTTTAGGGGCCTCCTAGCCTGCTTAATAAAATAGGCCCACGCCGAAGCAGTACATTCACATTGTCTATGTCCACGCGAGTAGGCTGGAATGTTTTCCTTTCAAAATTAAACGCAGGTCATTCCGTGATAGCTTGTTCAACGTGATCAATGCCGTCACACCATCATGACCATCGCCGAGGAGAATGATGAGGTAGGCCCTAGCAAGCCGCTGATTCAGGAGAATGATGTCGCGGACTCCCCTGTTGACATTTGTGATAGGCCTAGGGCCTTGGCTTATGTTGTTTCCCAGCCCTCGGTCCGAAACAACCGCGTCAGTGAATGTTAATGTTACGCAAGAAGTTGAGGTCCAGCTCGAGAGGCAGGCACGCAGCGGTGACCACGACCATGATGGTTATTGACATGCCAATGACGAACCTGGTGCTAGTAAAATGCAAGCAGTGAAAACATTCGAAGTTGATGTCGCATGTCAACCCGAAAACACCGCGGAGTGCTGAACAAATCCTGGGAACGACCGTCATGACCGTGCTTGGCCCGCAACTTGGTGCATCCACAAATTCCTGGATATATGGGCGAGATGAGCTGTTCATGGCCGGGCAAACTCGCAAATCAAACTCGTGTCTGTCCAAAATTTACTGCATTGAAATTCACCACGACGCCTATGAACATTTTACGCAGAAAATTTATCACAAAAGTTAAGTCCTTGCGAAATTAATCGCAAAATTGAACACAAAATTGTTGTTTATGTTGTTGAACACAAAATTGTTGTTTATGTTGTTAAACAAACGGCTGTGACAAATTAATGGTAAACATTTATTACACTTTTAGTCGGGTTTTTCTTGTCAATTCATGAAGTAAAATTTTTGGGTCACTGCAAATGATGTAATGGGGCTTTAAAGACAGGGGGCTTTAATGGCCTATTGTATCATTTGCAATGACCCAATTTTGTTTTTCATGAGTTGACAAGAAAAACCTTACTCAACATGTTGATAGCAATGGTAACAAACACCACATGAATTTATTTCCGTCAAAAATGGTATTTCATGTTGGAAATTGACAACCGAAGGTGGGTTTCTTAAAAAGTCCTGGTTACGAGCGTATTATTAGGTGATCGGGCCAACAGCCCGATCACCTATTACTCTCGTACGATTTTGTTTTTCTTTTTGTTTTTGTTTTTCTTCTTCCACTCAAACGTTTCCAGAGCTTTTCTTCAAAACGGTTCAAGCTATCAACTTAAAACTTGGTAGGAACATCAACCCCAATGTGAAGATGTGCATACAAGTGTGACGTCATTGTGACGTCATTAGGTATCAAATTACAAACCAAAAATGACCAAAATATGCATGTTTTAAAATGCTTCCGTCTGGAAAACCACGTGACCCATGATCTTCGTATTTGACAGGCTTATATATCAGATCATGGCCTACAATTTTCTTCGTGTGGGAATTTTCATCTGACCCTTCCTTCTGGGGTCAATCTGAGGTCAAAGTTCAACGAAAACGAAAATATCAATTTTTGCACTTATTGAGCAACAATTAATGCCCATCAAACCATGAATCTTTAAGAAACTAAGTACAGGCATAGGTCCTATAGCAGACTTTCACCAGCGTGTTTAATATTATGATGGCATCAAGCGTGACGTCATCGTGACGTCATCAAGTATCAAATTACACCTCCCAAAAAACCAAAATATGCATATTTTAAAATGCTTCCGTCTCGAAAACCACGTGACCCAGGATCTTCGTATTTGGCAGGTTTATAGATGACATTCTGTTCTACAACTTTCTTTGTGTGGGCATTGTCATCTGACCCTTCCTTCTGGGGTCAATTGGAGGTCAAAGTTCAACGAAAACGGAAATCTCAGTTTTTACACTTACCAGTAACAATGCCCATCAAACCAAGCTGAATCGTTAGTAAATTAGATACAGACATAGGCCCTATGACAGACTTTCACCAGCATGTATAGTATCATGATGGCATCAAGTGTGACGTAATCATGACGTCATCAGGTGTCAAATTACAAAAATTCAAAGGTTATTATTTTCAAAATTCATATCTTAAGAACCGTAATAGATACTTGAACAATTCTTTCGCAACATGATAAGTCTAAATGAACTGAACAAATCATACGATGTCATGACCCCTGTGTGACGCCTACTTCCGGTCCAAACCGGAAGTTGTTTGAAAATGTGAAATTTTTTTGCATTTTGAATGCAAATATATTCAAAGTGGTAGTGAATTTGACCATATTTCTACGGAACGAAATGTTTCCACACATGTGGACCTTTTGACTATACCATTGGTGACGTCATTACATGGACGGTGGTTACGTAATGTGGTGTCAAATTACGCAAATTTGGAGCTGAATTGTTTTAAAATGCTGTATCTTGAAAACTACAACAGATATTGGTATGATTCCTTCGCCACATTTAAGAACTTGATGTTCAACATATTGTTCAACAATTTGTGCACAAAATTGTGACGTCATGATGTCGTCACAGGTGTCACATTACAAGATTTCAAAGGTTATTATTTCAACAATTCATATCTCAAAACGGTGCAAGCTATCAACCCCCCAGCTATGGCGGATATGCAGGGAGGAGATATTAGTTACCGGATTAGTGTATACAGCAGCCGATTTCACGAAACTTTACGCAATTGCGCAAGTCCACTTACGCCATAAGTTATTGCTCAAGTAATGGCGTAAGTGGACTTGCGCAATTGCATAAAGTTTCGTGAAATCGGCTGCTGAACTTCCATTTTTGCCATTCCACAGGTGATAACAACGTCTGAAATTCATCACAAAATGTTCATTTAGCCCGATCACCTGGCGTTTGTAACAACAAACGTCATACCTCTAGTTATTATTATTATTATTATTTCTTTCTGGTATTCATACCAAGGATTCCTCAATAGTGCTCATTGCACTGTCACTCGCAAGCGTGAGGAAACCCATGAAGAATTAGAATTAGAAATGGCCAGAGACACCGGGGATGATCCCCCTTGCTCTTCACGAAAGAATGCTCTGGGATCTTTAGAGTGCGTTTCCATTACCTAACATATTGGAAATTTATACACAGGGTTTTTAGAAAGGCATGTTGTCACACTATTTGTAACCCTTTTTGGGCCTAAGTTATCTCTTCAGAACAACTGAAACTTATTCCTTTTATCTTGAGACCAGACAAAGGTATTTCCTCGAAAATATGGTCCTGTGTTGCCAAAATGCCCCCTTTACTGTGGAAAGACCCACTTACTTGGCATGTTTGTGCATACTACTGCTCTGGTCAATGTCGTTATCTTTGTCCGCCATCAGTTTGAGGATCATACTAGCCGTGAGCGCCGAGGCCACCGCATCGTTACCGTCTTCCCAAAACATGCGCGCCATCTCGGTGCGGTTCTGCATGGTGGCTAGGAGAAAGAGCTCGCGTACCGGGCTGGCGAAGTGATCGCCAATGTCTAAGGACAGAAATAACAAAGGAAAGTTGCAGGAAATAATGCCGTAGATACACATCTGGGGGAAAAATTTAAAAAGTACATGTACCTACATGTATCTCACAAAGACAGAAAACAAAACATGAAGCCAAGAAATCATTGAGTTATCTATAAGGGTCGTTTCCTGAAAATAGGACACAGTGTCGCCCATAAAACGTTTGGAGCCAATTTTCTTTCTTCATAACTAACGTGCTAACGTGCTATCCTCAGCATATATGTAAACAGTATATGGCTTTGTGAATTGAAAACCACCTTTACCCGATATTATTACCCAAAACATGACAAGAACGATTCAATAAACTGGTGTGATATCTTCTAAATGCAAGTGTGAGATTTTGAAACTTTTATTGAACAAAATATTGAAACTTAGCTCGTAACTTAATTTGAACTGAAGTACATGGCCCAATTTCATAAAGCTGTTCAGCCCAAAAAAAATTGCATGTGATGTGTATTACAGTTGTGTTCTGCTACTCTTTCTAAAAACACAAGTTGACATATAATTTTTACGGTCCAGCACCCGCAATGTGACGTCACGACTCTGCCAGCGAATTTGGGCTCCATCTTCTTACCTTCCTTTCTGCATACTGCAGTCTCTTTCTTCCCTTCCCGAGTCCTGGTATCCATGTACCCCTTGCCGACCCCCGACTCTGACACAACGGTGTTCTCCCTCATGAGCTTATCTTCAGTCAGCAGGTACTTGGTTTGGTTGCGTATGTACAGTGGCTCGTAAGTGTCCATTGTAAGTTCCTCCAAGACTTTACCGACGTCGATCAGGGTGAACTTACGAGTCAACTAAGGAAGTAGAACAAGTGGGTATTAGTTTCCTACACATGTGTGCCTGGCCCGCAGCCGATTTCACGAAACTTTACGGAATTTGCCCAAGTCCACTTACGCCATAAATTATTGCGCAACTTGCGCAATAAGTTGCGACGCGTTTCACGAAAGTTGCGCCACATTTGGATATGGCGCAACTCGCCGACTTACGCCAAAAAATGTGGCGTAACTTGCGCAATGGTTTTTTGTGGCGTAAGTTGGAAAAATGTGTCGTAGGACAGTGAAAAATGGCGATAATGCAACAAGCTTATTTACAGCATCGTCAACGAACTGAACTCCGGCCTTCCGTTATACCCGGCATTTTATCATCAGTGAAATCTGCGACGAAACGCATGATGACCGATCGACATGAACGATGGCAGCCATGATGACAGTGCAAAACTTGTGAAAAACAACGACGTATGTTTTATTTACGACTATTTGATCAAGCGCAAACATCAAATAGTCGTTGATAAAACTAGAAATTATCCTCGTCCTAGAAGTTACAAGTGCTAAAGTGAAAAAATGAACGTTGCACAGCAACGCCATAAAGTTATGGCGTAAGTCTTACGCCATGGCGCAAGTTGCGCAATGTTTCGTGAAATCGGCTGCTGTACACGGACCCTAGTGTGCTAATAAACGGCAACCATAGCTACTTACATGTGGTGGTAAATGAAATTACCATTACTTGTCTCACCTTTCCTCTGGCTTTTTCAAGAAGCTCATAAAGAAGAGTGTTTGGTTTCACCTGCACAGAAATGAAGGAAATCAAAAAATGTTTGACTAGCATCATTTTGCACATCAAAAATGCCATCCACAAGAATTTCCAAACTCAAACATTCACTGTGCTTCAAGATTTTAAATATTTTTACCTCATTGTAGAGGAGAGTCAGTTTTTTGACAGTCAGAAAGTCCTTCAAGCTGACTCCGTTCTCCATGAAAAGCTTGACAAAGTCCACCTGGTTGTTGACTAAGGCATAATGCAAGGCATGGTCCAGTTCTCCTTTCTGTATTCAAATTAAAAATGCACAAAAGAATCATTAGTGTGACATTAAAAACTAACAATGCAATATTATTATTAAAAACTAGCACGGTGAAGCCACCATGGGTCGCTTCTTTCTACAAATTTGATTTTTTTGTATGGGGAAGATGGAGATATGGGGGGAGGGGGGGGGGGGGGGGGGGACCTGGGGGTGTGGGGGGGGGGGACCTATTATTTTAATCTGTCCCCTACCCAACACCCCATCATCCAAATGCATCTCCTGTCCCCATTCCACCACACCCCTACCCCTACCCCTACCGCATTTCGCACCCCTTATCCCAACCCACCACATTCTCCATCCCACCTGACTTCATTCCACATCCCACCCATTTCCCACATCCCACACCCTTTTCCCCACCCTACCATACTTCCAAACTCATCAACCCACCACCCCCGCACCCCACCACCTGCTTCTTATCACCCCAATCCCAACCCCGGTCCACCAAATCCCCAACCCCACTCCCAACACCTCGACCCAATCCCTCCCAATCCCTCCCAACACCTCGACCCAATCCCCCCCTCCCCCAATCCCTAACTCAAACCCTTCATCTGCACTCCATCACCCAAACCCCATCACCCCCATCCACACCCCCATCCACACCCCGGCCCACCCATACCCCTTACCCCAAACTCTCACCCCATCACCAGCAACCCATCACCCGCAATCCATCAATCATACCCCATCAACTCTATTCCAACCCAGGCCCACTCAACCTCCACCCCTAACCCCACCCACACCATCACCATCACCATAAATCCTCACTTTCACCTCACCCCAACCCCCATCCCACCCCAGACTGTAACAAAAATCTTTAGAAATTCATTGGATTCTTAGTTTGTACAGTTTCAGTTACCTTCCAGTCCGTGTCCTCAGTGAAGATCTCCCTCTTAGCAACATCAACTCTGTTCCATATTAGAGCCAGTTGCAGCTGGTCCTGAACCCTGCCCTTGTTGGCTTGAGGACAAAATGACAAAATAATACAAGAAATTAACCAAGTCTTTGTTGTATTTCACAATTTTCCTAAGTAATAAGTATAGCTCTCAACTAGGCTGACTGCCTCAAACATTACCTGGGCTCTCTTTAACGACTCTGACATAACTGTTCGCCCTGATAGTAATTTAGTATTGAGGTCTGCTTGAATCTTTAAGAATCTGGCATTCTCCAATGTCAAGGAAATTGTCTGTGTCAGAGGTCCCGTTGCATCTCTTGATGTTGCACTTTAAAACGATCAGGGAGATGTGAAATGACATTAGGGGTGATCCAGCATTTTTTCAAAAGCTTTCGGCTGCAATACATGTTTCCGCCGCCATCTCCAGCGATATATCGACATTGGAGGACACCAAGTCAAAAGTGGCAGATTCTGAAATTGAGGGTTATTTTTGTATGATTTTTGAATCTCACCCTCTCGGAGTAAACCGGATGCAAGTTGCTCAATAAAATTTGTCAGGCATTGTTTACTTGATCTGAAATGTTGGTTTAAATCCGTTGACAAATGACAAAGTTATTTAGGATAAGAAAATAGGACATGTTTTTTTAACACGTAGTACAACGCTGTTACGTACCTTTCAGCAATGCATGCAAGATAGCACTGTCAATGTCCGACTTATGAGATCCTGTTCCCAGCTCATAGACCGTGATAAGGTGCCTCCTCATTAGCATCTCCTTAATGCGAGTCAGATGAATGTCCAAGTCTTTCTCCCCAAATTCCTTGGATAGCATGTCGGCGATGCGGACAGATAGGGCGTCGCTTATCACTGTTCTTTTCCTGACGGCAAGAAAAAGTTTCCATTTTAAAATATGGATGTTAATTAGGGTTTGTTTTGTTGACGTAACTTGCTTGGTAATGTACACTTGAAGTGGTTTCCCAAGACACTATGATAAAAGCATGCCCGGGTGGGACTTGAACCCATCCAGGCGATGACCTCCTCGAACTTGGAGATGAGAAGAAGCTAACTACATTAAATTCCAAGTATTTTAACTGGGTAAAGGAAACCCAAGAAACAAGCGATACTGAGCCGAACTATTCATGCCTCATTACCCGAGTATATCGGTAAAAATGTGCTGAACGTTTATGAGACATTATGGGTGCAGCCACTGTGTGTTGCACCCTCTGTTGTAATGGCATAATAACATTTTTGCATACAACAACATGTTTGGTTAATCCTCTCAGGGAAATATTTTCTGTATGCGTTGTAAACAAATTCTCTCAATGGTCTCCTTATGCTGGGGGTTTTCCATTCTGATACCAGAAATTCAAGTAATAACTTGAATTTCTGATCTATAGTATTTATTTATTTATCACATCCAACAGCGGAGGGACCGCCAATTATAGGAATAGGAGCAAGTGTGGTTGAGTGCCTTGCTCAAGGGCACAGGTGCCACAACCCGTCGCGGCCCGGAATCGAACCTACATTCTAGTACTAGCACAGGAACTTAAGTTCGACGCACTAGACCGCTCGGCCATAACACCCCACAATTAATGAATGTATACAATTAATGAATGTTTATGAGTGCAATGGGAGGAATATTTTCATAAGGTGAAAGATGGAATGTTCCATTAAACGAGGCCAATGTTGAATGGAACATATTCCATCTTTCACCGAATGAAAATATTCCTTCCATTGCACGAATTAAAACATTCATTATTTGCTTTATATAACGCCCAAGTCATCCTACATTTTTTGTTACAAATTTTTTAGGCTTACCCCTTCAAGTTTATTTTGATGTTAGCGGCATCAGAATTGTCAAAAAGCTGAGCTTTTTCATTGTCCATCATAAGGACAAAACCCGCCAAGTTGCTTGTGAGTTGTAAAAGGTTTTTGTGTCAGGGGTCTCTCATCACATTTGACACGCATACAGTAAACGCATCGTGCAATGGAGACAAAAATTGTATGGAACAAAATTGCATGGCAAATGGAACCATTAATTGCCTGAACTTTGATCTTTATTTGACTTATGAAGGAAGGGTCAAATGAAAATTCCCACTGAAAGAAAATTGCAGTCGATGATCCGATCTATATATTCGCCAAATATGAGGATTCCGGGTCACATGGTTTTTGAGAAGGAAACGTTTATAAAAAGTTGGATTTTCATGTTCAAATGCAATTTTTAGGGCGGAAATTTGAAAAAATCAACATGGCGTCACGTAATCGGGGTTCTGTCTGATCACCTAATTATTAATAATCTATACACATTCCTAGCTAGTTGTGTATGTTTGCTCTAACATACTGGACATTAGCACTTGCAATATACAATGTACATTTAAAAAAAAATTTCTTCAGTTTTTACAACTGCATGGTCATCACAAACCACTTTAAATTTTCAAATGATCCTTACTCTTTCTTGATGGAACCTTTGCTGTCTCTGACGATTTTTTCCATCTCTGGCGCCCTCTGGAATGCAAATGCCATGATGTCAGCAGCTCTTCCCGAGCCAGCAACGATAACGGCTGGTGTGCCGTTCATGATGGCTTCATAAACAGTGGCTATGGTGTTAGGCCCACCCTCTACCACTACGCACACCGAGGGTACAGACACGTCTGTGTTTGGGGAACAAAAAACATGAATGGGTACTTTACAGAACACGCTAAAAACCTGTAGGAATTTTCAAGAAAGGGAAGGGGATGGCAATTATGATTTTCGGCCTACTGGTGCCATCCTGAGATCTAAGGGAATTTCCACTCTGCAAAGCGATGTTACAATACCCCGAGGAAATCCATGCAAATCTGTGGAGTAAGCCAGCTGTTGTGTTGAGCCAACACACGCCCGAGTCATTTTGATGTAATTTAATCAATTCGGTCATGTTATGCCGAAAAGAAACGATTTCTATACTTTCCAGAAATTGTATTGGGTTCTGTTCTTTATGACTGTCCCATTCCTACCAAAATTTCAAACGACGATCTTAATTTACTCCGCAGTTTTTCAAATTAATAACAGGGATGCATGCCGACGAATGTAATGGAACGGATTCCCCAGTATGCTTTAAATAGCAGCCAATCGCCGACGCAGACAACGGTCAGCATTACCGAGTACATGTATCACATGCATGCACGGTGTTTACAATCTGCGCGCGTTACATTTGAATGCCTGCAATGCACTGCCAAGCGTCCTAATTGGTCCAGCAGAGGCGACAAGATTTCTGTCGCTTGTTCCCCAGCGAAATGGGGCCTGTTTCAACAGGGCCTCGGTACGCACGATCGGGGAGTACGTTAAAGGGGCACTGTTTTAAGAGGATGACTGGTGCAGACTTAAAAAGCCAACTCGACGACCAAGCACATAGGTGGTGTACAACCAAATTAAATTCCATGGTAGTGGGCACAGATTGCACCACTGTTTTTCATTTTTTAATTAAGGATAGTTATGGGCATAATGGGTGTTGGTTATAACAGGTAGCTCTGTCAAATCCAAGCTGATGCCAAACTAGGATCATCTGCTTTTGTGATTAGTTTTAGAACCACTCCCTTTCATGATATTTTGTATAATGGTAATATCGAGGGAATAATGTTGACAAAAATGGTGTGTACTTTGCAATGTTATTAAGACTTTAATGAAGATACCTTAAAAACTTGTGTATAAGGTGTACTTTTTTCACCATGGCAAAACTCAAAAGCTAGGGATGTGCCTTATAGACCGTATCGAATAGCTGCCATCTTGTAGGGCAGTTTCTTTGTTGCTTGAGGATGTACATGGATGCAAGTTTTTTACAGCAATTTTATATTGTGAAGCCAAAACAGTACTTACTTGCAACGCCCGACATCTTTTGTTCTGATATTTCCTTCTCCACCTTGGCGCGCAGCTTAATTTCCACCCCAAACTCTCCCTCCGTGCCGTTGTCAGCCAGGATGAAATGTGTGTGGTTGGGGTCCAGCAACACTCCTGAGGGCTTCTTGGTGTCCATACGATAGTGGGCCGGGAAACGACCCTGTGTGGTGTAAAACAAGAGATACGTTAAAATCCGTTTGGTGACAAATTGCTGACCCAAATCTACAAAGATTGAAATTATCCCTTAAACTGTTTTTTTTTTCATTTAAGATTGACAAATTTCAAATTGACACTGGCACCCTTGTTTCAGATGTTGCCATTGTATTGCGTGACGCATCTTTTCATTTGCAAATTTTATTACAAAAGAAAGCACTTTTTTATGACAATTTGAAATTCCTCAATAAAGGGATGGATTAAGGGGGAAAAAAGATGGTAATAGATTTTAATTTAAAAATTACATTCGTTTTAATAGAAGTACTAATATAAACAAATCAACAAGGCAAAACTATTAATAAATGAAAGTTGGGAACCTGTGTTGTTCCAACTGTAATTTTATGTCTGGTTAAAGACAACAATGCATGAATATTATACACATATGGACTGGCAATGAGATCACTGTCTATGAGCTATGAGGGACTGTGAGTGACCACAAGAGGGTCACTCACAGTCCCGAGGGGCACATAGATGTGCACTGGTGAGCAAATTATTACAGTCCATAAAATTATGTGTTTTATAACACGCCTCTGGCCAAAATACAAATGCAATGAAATTTGGCAAGAACATTTCAACAATAGCCATTTAAACAGGTTTTTGAACAAAAGGGCAGGATTGTGAACTTTGAACACTTCAACAATAAGGACTTTAACTAAGCATCTTAAGAGCTAGGCAGTTCGTCAGTTAAACGTTCAGGAAACTTTTGAATTCCTAGCTTAAGTTTCCGAGTTCTTGCTGTTCACTGACACAGTTGGCAACCTCCAGAGGGCTCAGTAGGTTTTGAGACTAGTGCCTGGTCAGGAACACTAGCAGGGAATCATGCGCACGTGAAGTCTTAACGCGCGTGCTTGAAGTGTTGACGCATGCGCTCCAACCTTGATTTGCGCATCTAGTTCACGCTGGCGCAAATTTCATGCACTAGCCTAGATCAGTGAACCTCACGTGACTGCATTTCAGCCAGTCAGGATTGAGAATCAGAAAGAGGCGTGTTATAATAGCATTTATAAACAAATGTGGCATTTTTTCAATCAAACATTTATTTATCATCAAACATGCATCTGATTTAATTTTAATTCAGTCAATTACACGACTGTACAAAATTGGCCTCGACGGCCTTTAATGTCAAGGCTTGAGAGACAGTATACTCACTCTGTCATGAATAAGTTTATTTCGTTGATCGATGACTCCCCAGGAAGCAAAGCCGATAGCGACAACATTGTTGTAGCCAGCGGCGGTTCCCAGGAGGGCGTAATCACGGACTGCTTCACCAACGTACTTCATGACTCCGGCATGGGTGCCACCAGTGATAATCCAGGCTCCTGAAAAGAAAGAAAAAATCAATAATTTTCTTGAAATTCTTAGTTGGTGCCGTATCTCAATTGTTTTGGAAACAAACTCTTTGCTAAATTCTTTGCTCAATTATCAACGGATTAAAAAAAAAAAAAATGTGGTTACTATTGATTGCTTTCCGGTGACGTCACCCCTTTCATCCACAATTTTGGTGGGCATTTTTCATGACCCACGTGGCCCGAGTAATAACCGGCAAAAAGAGCAAGTAAAGCGCATTGGTTGCACTTACCTCTGTTGCTTGAACTTGCTTTGTGTTGTTGCGCCATGGCTGTTGTATCGAGAAAGACAAAAACGCATTTCTTCAGGCTAAACATTGCGATCAAGTAAAAGCACTTTCGTTTTTACAAGCCGAGTGCGTGCTCAATCATTTGAACGTATCACAACGCCCGCGTGCGGCATCTTCGAATGAAAATACGCTGGTGAGTATTTTTTACGCGTGTTCATGTGCGTCTATTGGCGCGCGCGTACACGCGCGTGACTGTTGACCACCAAACATTCCCGGATGTTCTACGTCATCGAAAGCAATCAATAGACCTTTCCCATTACCATGGAAACCTTCCCTGTATATCCGCCATAGCTGTTAGTGCTTGAACCACATGTGTTATGTGATGATGCTTATTGTGTGCAATCCAATCACACACAGTGGGTTAAATTTATGTATTTGTTTTCAATATCCTACATGTACTACATTTGAACACATCCCACCTGTGCTGATAGCAGCATTAACCAGACCCTTCCTGAAGACATTCTTGAGTTTCTTCTTCATGGTGAAGTTTCCGGCCCCTCCAGTCACCGAGATGAGCAGTTTGGGTGTGCCTAGGTGCCAGTGGTCATTCAGTAACTCCATCAGCTTACGAGGATGTATGGAGTGGTCCACTCGTACATACTGTTAACGACAAACAACATGATTAGAGGACTGTTACAAACAGCGTCATCAGTCACTGTCAGTCATGTTGTTAAAGATATACAGGTCGTGAGTTTTGCGTATGGCACCTCAAAAAATAATTTTTTTTTGAAAAAAACCAATGTTTAGTTATTGAATAATTAATGTTGATATTTCAAATTGTTGGCGGTATGCCAATAATTCAAGGTGTAGACTTGCCCAAGTATGACCTCTTGTGCTCGTTCTGCAACATGCAGCATCCAGTGCATGCACCCTCCGAACTGGTGGCCTGTCCAATCTGTTTTCTTCTGTTTCATGTGTCTCGGAAAGTCTTCTGAGACAGAAGAAAAGATATGCCACCAGTCCAGAGGGCACGCTGCACGCACTGCGTCACAGACCAAACACGGTAAGTCAGACCTGGGCAAGGTGCAAAAATGGCCGTTTAAAAACAGCATTTTTCACAGGGTTGCCGATGTCTAAAATACAAAGTATGATGTTTTGTTGTTAAATTAATTAAATACTTAAAAAATTCGTTGGAAGAAAATAAAAATCAAATTTGCTGAGAACCACGGCCTGTATATCTTTAATGGTTTGGAATCGATTCCACAGCCTCCATATTGTCACCCTGGCGACATTAAAGTGTCATGCAACATCTGCATGCATTAGGCTAGCATGGAGATTGCCAATTGCCTGATAATGAGTGGTTCTTTGGATTAATTTTTGTTGGGCTTTTTGGTTTCCCACATTCTCACTAGACTGATGTGTACATGTACCTTACACATGACTGTATGTGATTTGAAAAGTGTGCCACATGACAGAAAGGACAAATGAGCATTATAAACAATGTTCACGCTCCATTGATTTCTTATTGACCCCCTTCGAACACATGCAAATATGCCATTTTGGGAGTCAAATAATGGGGTCTTTCTATAAATTAGGGGTCCAAATGTGTGACATTTAGTGTCCCCCGTTACACCTGATACCGTATGTGTTATTTTTCGTACAAAAATCATTAAAATGGCTTTTAAACCATTTTGTATGAATTGTACTTTATGTACTCACTCTTTGAGATGAAAAGTATTTAAAGAATGTGTCCTGAATTTACAAAAACAAGATGTAAAATGTAACGGGGGACACCAACATTGGACCCTAATTTATAGAAAGACCCAATGCTGAGTCATTGTGTAGAAGCGATGTGCGTGCGCGCTGTGCGTCTCTCTGGTGGGCGTAACGCGGTTTAATTCACCAATGGGAGCCTTAGCATTGCGCATTACGCACGCTATGGACACACACAACGCGCACGCACATTGTTTCCACAACGACGCGGCATTATTTGACTCCCAAAATGACGTCATTGGCACGAGCTCAATACATCAATGCTGCGAACAGTTACAGTAGCATCTGCAAGAAGCATGTCAGACACAAGGCGCATCTAGTTTGCTTACTAAAATGGTGTCTTACTGCAAAATGGTTGATTAAAATTTTGAGACGTTGCAAATTCTGTACGCAGGCTTTAAGACAAACCTTTCGAAGCTTGACACTGAGCCCAGCTCCAGCAGCCCCAATGAACTCGATCTCCCCATAGGCATTGGTGGCGCTAGTGTGGGTGTGTGTCTCCACCTTCCATTTGGCCCTAGGGTCGGGGTTCTTCTGGTAACGTGGATCGTGATCCGACAATCGTTTGCCGCACTGGCATTTAGGGTCATCCGGCCTGGTATATAAAAAATTAAATAATCAGACAAATTATTAACATTTTAAAGAAGATTGGCATTGTATAATGACAATTGACATTGAGATTTGACAATTTGTGTTTTCTATGGACAAGAGTAAAGGGTACCAAATAACATCATTGTAACCGTCAAGATTAGTATTCATCTCGAGACCTGGGTGGCTATTGCAAAAAAATAAAGAATTATGCAGCTGCAGTGCCAATGATTTTCTGTTTCTCTCAAAAGAAATATCTATTCCAAATATCCTAAATTCCATCAGCTAAAAATTATGTTTCATGTGTTTTCGCGAAATGGGTCATTACACGGTTTCCGTGTTACATCCACAACCATTTTTACGCCCTTGATAACCCCATTAATCAATACTATTCAGAAATTCAAGCTGCTGGATGAGAGAAATTTAAAACATTCATTACTTGTAACAAAATCCTTTTTTTCCTTTAGATGTCAACTAAATAGAATTTTGTTCAAATGTAGGTGTGACATTTGGTGCTTTTTAGCAGATTTTCTTGAATCACACAGAAATATAATCTAGAATCCTCCAAATTCAAATTAAAAAGGATTCTTAGTTTGAGAACTGTGTGTTTATTATGAAATTCAACATGAAAACATTTGTAGTTGGAGTGAAAGCAGTTGAACTGTATTGGTTTCCAAGTTACATCCACAACCACCACTTTGTTAAATAATTCAAAATGGCAGCACTTTGTCAACACTGAAGACTCCCAAATTACCCCAAAATTACCCCCAAACAGTGTAAGCCACCACATCATGCAACATCGTTTATAAATGGTGATTCATTGCTCTCTTATTGACATTTTTGTGGAAATAAAGAAATGTCACACTTTGTTCCTCCACTTCATGGGATGACCCAAATGTCAAAAATAAAATTGCCGACTGATAAAATGTTTTCATAAATCGTCTTTCATTGATGCAAAATATTACTTATTTAAAACAACATCTAAGTCAGCGGTCAAAGTGTCTGCAAAAAAGTATTGCACTTTTCAATAGGAAGAATTTGCTGCGGGAAATTAAAGTAACTAATTCTGTGTCAAATACTGGATTCTGTTTCAAGGGTCAGATTTCGTAAATTTAATTAGTTTTTCATGATCACAGAAAATTACTCGTTCTATAGTCATAGTTGCATTATGGTTTCTTTTCTGATTATTTTTCATCATCTTTTGGGAATTTTACTTGAAACAAGATGCTTTTTTTATACTGGTTTTGACACAACCGTGATGCATTTAAGACCTTCTCAGGACCTTGCATTCATTTTCTTGCATAACGCGGACACAAAAATTCTGTCCAATATCTGCATTCCGGTAAATTAAACTATTATTGCCAAAGATTTCAGAAACAAAATTTTTTAAAATACATGTAGTTGCTTAAATGATGCTGTATTAACAATGTGCCTCTTCGAAGTCTCAGTATTGAGCTCATGCCAATGACGTCATTTTGGGAGTAAAACAATGCCGCGTCGTTGTGGAAGCAATGTGCGTGCGCGTTGTGTGTGTCAATAGCGCGCGTAACGCGCTATGCTGAGGCTCCCATTGGTAAACTAAACCGCGTTGCGCCCACCAGAGAGACACACAACGCGCACGCACATCGCTTCCACAATGACTCAGCATTATTTGACTTCCAAAATGGCATATTCGCACGTGTTCGAAAGGGGTCAATAAGCCTGAAACACAAAATCACAATTTAATGTCTTTATCGTGGCTTAATTAATCTGATTTTTAAAAAAAAGGTCTCAAAGCTAGGGTGACTCACATTTTGTCTGGCTTGCCTCTATCGACGAGTATCCCAGTAAACCGGATGCACTCTCTCATTCCAATATTGGTGCGAATCCATGAAGCGTCATGCTGCAAATTTATCATTGTTTATATAATTGTTTAACATTATTATTATTATTTTAATGTTTTTTTTTAAAATCAGATAAGCTATACACCAATCCGGTAACTAATATCTCCTCCCTGCATATCCGCCATAGCTGGGGGGCGTCCAGTGCATGGGCTGTGCGTTTTGTGTTGCTGTTAGAACGAAAAGCGCTCATCCATTACATGCACGAACGAGCCTCCTTCGCGTATACGCAACGCGCCCGCCTTTGCGTACACGCGACGCGCCCGCCTTCGCGCGCACACAACCCTACAAAGACGCGCAACTTGTTCGAAGTAAACAAATGCAGCTTCAGCAACAACAAAAACATACAGTTCATTCAGTGGAAGCCCCCCAGCTATGGCGGATGTACAGGGAAGAAGACCTTATTACCGGATTGGTGTATACTGAGGAGCTGCATGTTGGGACAAAAACTGGGAGAATTGTATTAGCACTGGACTTGAAGTAGCACCTGAATACTCAATATGAAAAGGTCTCTTCAGGCCCGTAACCAGCGAGTTTTGCAGGGGGGGTATCGAATAGTGGCGTCAGGCACTAGTTTTGAAACAGTAAAATGCCGGCTATACATAACATTGCATACATAACGAAGAATGTATGGATAAGTAGATGACCCTTTTCAGATATGATCACTGTGTGATATACAACAACATAATACAATAATAATACACTGTAACAGTATTAAAATAATTCGAATTATTTAATTTTTATTTTGTAGAGCGGAACTCCCTGTTCCGCGGGGGGATCGTCCGATCCACCAGATCCCCCCCTGGTTACGGGCCTGCTCTTAACTAACAGGCCAAAAATAAGATGTAATGCGTATTGAAAGCTTTCGACCACATGCAACATCTGGGAATGTTTGGGTGTCACCGGCCACGCGCGTGTCAATAGACGCACATGAACATACGCAAAAAATACCCACCCGCATTAAAACATGTGAATGGACTTACGGGTTCAGCCAAGTTGATGGAGCTGCTGACTGAAGCTCTACGTTTTCGCTGTTTCTTGCCAAGATTAACCACTTTCTCTTTCTTGATGAGACCATTGGGTGCGACCTTGTTCTGATGATGGATCTTCACGTTGGGTACGCTGGCATGATGAGCTGCACCAGACATCTTGTCAATGAGTGGCTGTGGCAGGGTCATTCAGACTATTGGATTTTTTTTCATCACCTTTATAGGGAAAAAGATAGAAGGAAATTTGATTGTTTAATGTTCCGACCAACCGACTGAAGGGCACACCTGACGACTCGGACGTACGCGGTGCGGGTGCGGAAGTGTGCGCACCAGTCTGTGTACAAAAAACAAAAAAAGCAATGCATGCCATTTGGGGCCAATTTCATGGCGCTGTTTAGCACAAATTTGCTCAGCACAGAATTTCTTTACTAAATTGTATGTGATGTGTATTTACTAATATTTCACTCCTGTTCCTAAAAATACAATTTGACCTACAATTTTGGGTATTTTTTTGTTTATACATTAAACGAAGATTTTAAGGAAATTACCTTCTGGAATCAACACATAATGTAATTTTAAGATATACTTCCCACTTGCACTTTTGTCGCAAATGTTGCTTTTCTGTAGAAAAATCACGTTTTCTTCTTTAAAAATTTCCTTCAGTTTATAGTGCACAAGATAACCATTCACACGCGCGCACGCGCAGCGCCCTTTGTTGTCGCGCTTACGCTCGACCGCTTGCCACGTCATTTTGTGCATTACTTTATGCAGTAATTTTATCATTTATTTATCTCACAAATGCAACATTTGCGACGGAAGTGTCAGTGGGAAGTATATTATAATTGAATATTAAAGCTATCGATTCCAATATATAAATTTACCCAAATCCGTGTTCAATGTATATGAAAAAAATACCCAATTTTGGTTGGTAACGCATTTTACAGAGCAAAGAAATTCAGTGCTAAACACATTTTCGTGCTAAACAGTACAGCGCCATGAAATTGGCCCCTGGTCATCCGCCATTTGCCATGACATGTTTGCGCTATACGTACAGTCAGTGATGACGTGACGATGGACACCTTGCTTCGTTGTGCGACTTAAATACAGTTCATTATTCATAACATGAAACACACCTATTTATAAATGCTTCAAAAACTGAAAACCAGTAAAGGTTTGCATTATAACAAACACGGATCTACCTTCATCAAAAAATTTTCCGTAGGTTAAATGTAAGTGTTGTAACAGGTGCACATGCATTGCACCCTGCACCCGATTCAACGATTGACAGTTTCACTTCACCCTAAGCAAATACGTGCCAAGTGCGTTGTGGGATTTGTGGAATTTTTGACTGTGGTAACGTTGCCATAGTTTGACAAACGCATATCGGCAATAAACTTGTGCCAGTCCAGTGGCCAGTCCAACGATTTTCAAAACGAGGGCGCTACTACCATGATACGGCTCTGGATTACACCATCGATATATTACACGTGTAGTGGTAGTCTCAGTGTCAACTTCCGCAGTGTATATGATCATGGAGTTCCTCCATGATATGATAAATTTTGTTTATTGGCCACGAGCGGATCTATAATATTTTAGGAGAAGGCTGAGAATCAAAAAGGAGTTTCATAAATTTCCCCATTAGTTTTGTTGAAATATGGCGAAAAAAAAAGAGGGCGCAATTTGTTAAAAGAAATGTTGTAACTTGGATTTACCTGTTGTAATTATGTTACAGAGAAAACAATTATAAATAAAATAAATAAGGCAAATTGAAAAATGCAGTTTTACAGTGCATGTAAAGTAATAATAAAAATAATAATAATTCCAATGTATATGGCGCACGTGTGCATGTATCAATGCTCAAGGCGCTCTTACATTATTATTTTCCCTGGTCATTGGGCTCTTGATATTCCATATTTAAGCATTCTTAACTCCCTCGGGAGTATGCAGCCCCGTCAACCTGCGACGGCGCTCATGAGCTAATCAAACACATCTTTTACTGCCCTCACAAGTACCCATTTGCTCCTGGGTGGAGAGAGGCAACGCATGACAAAGAGCCTTGCCCAAGGGCACACGCATCATGGACGCACCGTGGAAACTGCGTCAAGCTTTAATTATAGGCCAGCAAATAACGGGACAATGTAGGAACAATGTAACTTCAGAACCTTTCAAATTTCCAACTTTTTACCTGTGTATATTTTTTAAATGAACGTGATATGTACACAATACGACGTGGTACATGTAGGCTACGTCTCACATTTCTGGTCGTTTTTTTTACAACACGTTCTGCACACTTCAAGAAAACATTTGTCATTTGGCAAAAACAAATCGTATAGGTGTAATTAAAATGCGACTATTGAAATAAAGAGCTACAGCTAGGTGTCGTAATACTTAGCCGAGGCTACAGTACGAATAGGTCTATACGCACGTTCAACAAACATTTACTGGTTGACACAAAATTCGTACCTGGTAGGCCAACATATCGTCCAGCCTGCCACACCAGCACATATAGGTAAAAAAAAAAACCATTATTGTGACTGACCCAAAATGTAATTCGCTCTCAAACGGCGGTTAACGTGTGATAACAATACCGGTTTGTACACGTTCAGTAAACAGTTTAGAAGTCAATATTAATGAGAGTTTAGAAGTCAATACACACAATTCTCGAGAACATGTTGGCGGAAGCTTTAAACTTAATTGTTTTCCCATTGTAAAACTTTTAGCCGACTGAAGCAAACTTTTATGCTATTCAACATTGAGTAGGCGACTGATTCGAACGATAAAAAGCGCCCTTAAGCTAATGCATGAAGACTGAGATGGTGCAAAAGTATTAGCTTTTTAGAAGTATGGCGGAACAAAAGGAAAGGGCGCAATTTTATTTGGGTATGAATTTTTAAAACAATTTTATTTATTTCCCAAAACATATTATGTTGCAGAATTTTAAATAAAATAAATAAGTGCAAAGTGAAAAATGCAAGCTTATGTTGCATTTTATTCGATTTTATACCCATTTTAAAGTGCGCCCTCTTATTGTGTCTGCCATATACTTCAAAAAGGCTAATAGAGTCTCGCTTAAGTCGTTGCGTTCACTGATAGAAACAGTTAGCTTCTGTCTTAGACGCTGTCAAACTTTGTCCCATACACAACTTGTTTACGTAAGACGCGGTGCTGGCGGCTCAAATTAGAGAATGTCTTCAATATGGTGAATGTCTCAACAGCTTTGCTGCAGTCTTTTATGTGAAGTCGGGGAGCACGTGTGGTTTAGTGGGTATACAGCCGTGCTCGTGATCGAGGGGATGAGCCCCACTTGTGCCAACGTGTTTGTGTCCGTGGGCAAGACACTTAATTCCCATTGCCCCGTCAACCCAGCTGTCAGGGGAATGCTACAATCTAAGTGCTGGTAGGGTTGTGCGCAACTAGCCAGGCAGCCACCTAGTTGAAGCGAGATGATTCTGGTAATTCCATAAAGGCAGTGATAATAGTGGCTACGGCGCCTTTGAATGACAGTCATGTTATATTTTTGTGCGCCTTATAAATGCTGTATACCATTAAGTCGTACTTTCCGTGTGCCGTAAAAAGCTTAAATGTATGTGGGGGGTGGGGGGGGGGGGGGGGGGGGTGGGGGGGGGGGGGGGGGGGGGGGGGGGGAGGAGGCGGGGGGGGGGGGAGGCGGGGGGGGGGGGGGAAATTAAACTGGCAACGACATAGAACGTTCTCGTCCACAAAATTACCAATTCTTGTACATTTTACAAATTTAGTGGTACTACAGAAGTCAGCAACATTTAAATTAAACTTGTTGAGAACAAAAATAGGAGCAGAAAACGAAACTTAATTCAACAACAATTCGTCTTATTTTCTCGACAACTTCACACGCTCAGTAAACATGTTTACTGTCTGCAGCGTATACATACATGTACTTATTAACCAAAAGTGCGTTAATTAGTGCGTTCTCCCATAACTTTGAAACAATATTTAACAAACAGGGACATGGGTTAATTAAAACGAGTGACTGAAACGTGAGAACGACCCGTTTACGGTAAAGGACATGCACGCGAAACGATAGAGATCAACAGTTTTGCAGAGCCTATATAAAGACCACATTTTCAGTAAGAGTTGTCAGACTTTACGAAGACTTCAATAGCTGCGCATCGACAAGATATAGCTTGATCAGCAATCATGGCGTCACCTAGGGGAATTCTGCTCTTCCTTGTCGGGATCCAGGTATTGTTTTTAAATATATGTGTCTGTTTTCAATACTGGAGAGACCTTTTCCTCCAGGATTATATCTCTGTACAATGTCATTCATCTTCTCTCAAAACAAAAGAAATATCTTAAGATGGATCTTGGGAGATAACTTCAGCTAAAGAACTGAAACGAATAGTGCCACAACATACCTTCCTGAAACCCCTTTGTGCTAATTTCCAATATACCGTATGTAACAAGGACACACAAAAATGTCACAAAGTATGTGTCCTTTGTTACATACGTTAAATAGGAAATTTGTACCAGAGTTTTCAGAAAGGTATGTTGTTGCACTATATGTTGCTCAAGTTATCTTCTTAGAGCTGTCTTAAGATATTTCTTTTGTTTTGAGAGAAGATAACTGGCATTGCACAGAGTTATGATCTTGGTGAAAAAGTCTCTCCAGTATTGAAAACGGACTTATATTATATATGACGCAAATGCAGCACGATATTCGAGTAGGCCTTAATTTAATCATGTTAATTTTATGACATCTTCGGCAACTATAGGCCTTATGCCATCAACTATGACCAAAAACAATCTATACTTTTTTATTCGTGTATAAACGTGAACATTTTGACAAAGGTGCAATTATTTTTGTTCTTGCGCACAATTTCATAATGCATGATTTCATGGTGAAAATGCTGTCTACTGACCGACAACAACCACTCATTGTTAGCGTATTATGTGCACTCATCTCTTTTTGAATGACAAAAATCAGGAAAATATTTTTTGAGTTACGTCAAAAAGTATCAGACGGGAACTTAATTTTTTGGATGGGTGTATTTTATAAACATTTCTGAATCATTACTGGATCTACATGCATGCAGCTAAAATTCCTGTATAATATAAGCTAGTTTCCCAATACAATCTTCTTCGCACATGTTATGCCCTTATTCCTGGAATCCATACAAAGTTTCATGTTGCAAATACATCGGGCCTTTAAGACATTTCCAGACATATGTACCTGAGTTCCGTTTATTCCCTCAGATCATCTCATGCGTTCAATCTGGTGCGATCCTGGACTTCAGCTTGTCGAGTTACAACAACGCGAATCACGAACTCGCTGATGGGTCCTGTTGCGACAATGCCAAAGCTCCCTGTACTAATCCCTGCGATAACCGATTTGTCGTTTGTCTCAAACGTGATACGTAAGTTTATATATTAGGGAGGTTTAGATGCACGTAAAACGCGAACGTGAACGCAAAATGCTTTGAACACTTGGTAGTTACTTTGAAAAAATCTTGGGACAGACGAAAACAAAAACCCACACAGGTGACTTTTGTGGCGAGATAACTCTTTTACAGGGACCAAAATTCGAACCTGGGTTCCAAGACCTCCTAAAGATATGCTCAGTGCAGTCATTTCGCGTTCACGTTCGCGTTTTACGTGCATCTATATAGTAGGGAGGTTTAGATGCACGTAAAACGCGAACGTGAACACGAAATTTTGTCAGCACCGGTCACCTCATGAGGTCTAAGAACTCGGGCTCGAATCTTGGTTACATTAAAAGTTTTATCTCGCCACGAAACTCAAAGATGTAGAGGTTTTTGTTTTCATCTGTTCTAAGCTCTCCTCAGAATAATGACCAAGGGTTCAAAGCATTTCACGTACGCGTTCGCGTTTTACGTGCATCTAAACCTCACTAATAATAGATAAGACCCCATATTCACGCGTTCGAACTGTTCAATCGTACACGTACCGGTCCCCCGAGTCAGTTCTGAAGAGTGCAAACTGATTGGAAAGGTGCCAATTATATACGTATGCGTTCCACTGCTGAAAAATCGCCTGGGTTAGGCGCATATTAACCCACGGACAGGGTGAAAACTGCAACTACCTCGATTTTGGGTCGTTTATACCCGTTTATGTGGTATAAATGAACCCAATTTTGGGTCACTTTCTACCCAAATTTGGGTCAGTTTACACCAAATGCTCGTGTAGAAACGACTCAAAATGTGGGTAGTTGCAGCTTTCACTCCAGGCGATTTTTCAGTGCAAGCCTCGACCTGAAGACGTTTTCTTCCCATGGATAATATTTTGGGCAGGTATTTTATATGATTGTCAGGTTAGGACAAAATCAATTTGTTTGGAAAATGTGAAGAAGCTCCTTTAACTTGTTATATTCACATAACAAGTTATGGGTCTTGTCACAATGACAGTCATAAGTAATTGCCAATAGAAGAGGTACATGCGCAAAGAGAATGCCACCGCTTTCATCTCATATGAAAATTATTTTATCTTCTTAAGTTATTTTATGTTGTTAAGTTTTTTACAAGAAATTTCTCGTCACCCTGACAAGAGAAATCCTGGGGAAAAATACACCATGGCAGAACAAGAAATTTCCTGTCATTATATGACAAGACTTTGTTAAAAGTGTAATGATTTTAATTTTCGTAATGTTAATTTTCAATTTAAATATTTATAATACCAGGTGACCGAAAATGACATTTCACATTCATAATATTCTATAATTAATAAATTTAACCATCATAATACATTTTCCAAAGGCAACCAATTACATGAACTAATTGTCTGCTACGTGTATACGTTATTGCACAGATCCTCGGATTCGTGTGACTACAAATTCTCCGTGGACGGACCGACAGGCGTGGATGATCCGGACTTCTTCGAATTCCCGGAGTCAGCACACACCTCTGTATGGCTCGACAGTTGGACGGTAAGACAAAGACCTACATAACAAAATTTGGAAACTTTTTTGTAAACTTATGGTTATTTTTTTATATTTCTAGAGCTTATATGGGTCTGTCCACAGTAATGGGGTACATTTGAAAAATAAGTCAATAATTCCTTTCAGATGTCTTTAGTTTATCTCAGAATTAAAGAAATGTCCTTGTTTTGTTCTCAGGAGATAACTTTTGCCCAAAAAGGTAAGAAATTGCTGCCACAACATACATTTTTGAAAAGCTTGTGTACAAATTTTCCTATTACGTATGTAACGTGGACAGACCATTTTGTGACATTTTTTTCCGTCTTTGTTACATGCGTAATAGGAAAATTTGTGCACGAGGTTTTCACAAATGTATGTTGTAGGACTATTTTTCTTACTCCTTGGTGAAAAAGTTATTTCCTCAGTTTAGCTTGATAATTTAAAGATAAAATTAAGACATTTGAAGTGAACTGGGACCTAAGATCTTGAATGTTACAGAAATGTACCCCATTACTGTGGAAAGACCCATATCTAAGTTGTATCTAAAAGGGCTTAGATTTTGGCAGAAAATGAAAAAGCGGGGATCTCAGTGCAGCTTTCTTTTGTGATAGAATTTGCAACGGAAAAGCATCTGAAACGAGGCATAAATGTAGTGCTGAAAGTTTTCAATTTTGAATTGTTTTCCAGGACGAAAATCCTGTGTTGTTGGGGTGCACAGAATTATTTTAAGAAAATAAATCAGAATTTTGCTTCAGTTTCTAAGAGAAAAGAAAATTAAAACTCGTCGGGCGGTGACAATGTTTGTCATCAAATCTAATCAGATCCAAAATCCTTATCATTGCAGGGTAGTATTGGGGTGGAAGTGCAGATATGGGATGTGGATGGCGAATCGAGTGAGGAGAAAGTGGGAGAGATCACCAAGACCGTCGAGTTGTCTGCAGGCAGTGCCAGTACTTGCCCTTGGAGCCATTTCGGCGAGGGAAAAGGAATCGAGTAAGGCTCAGGCTGGCTTCAAATCGTTGAACTTCTTCTTAGTCTAAATCGTCGCTGTCACCACGAAGTGACACCCAAGTGAACTTCAGTTACAGTTCGTGAAAACCGCACAGTGTGGGGGACACAAATTTTCACGAACTGACATCCCAAGTGTGCGCGCGCACTCCGTACACTGCACCAAAAGCCATGCATTTTTGTTTCCACGAACTGACACCCAAGAAAACGTTAAATTTATCCGAAAAAAGGCCTTGAAAATGCTTGATACGAATGATATCATCTGAATACTTGTAAAATAATAGTAAAATATTTACCGCAACAATCCCTAATTAGTTAATTTACGATGGGTGTCAGTTCGTGAAAACAAAAATATTGGGTGTCAGTTCGTGAAAACAATATTACGTGTATTTTGTCAACACTTAATTTTGTTTTCACGAACTGACACCCAATATTTTTGTTTTCACGAACTGACACCCATCGTAAATTAACTAATTAGGGATTGTTGCGGTAAATATTTTACTATTATTCTACAAGTATTCAGATGATATCATTCGTATCAAGCATTTTCAAGGCTTTTTTTCGGATAAATTGAACGTTTTCTTGGATGTCAGTTCGTGGAAACAAAAATTCATTGCTTTTGGTGCAGTGTACGGAGTGCGCGCGCACACTTAGATGTCAGTTCGTGAAAACTTGTGTCCCCCACACTGTGCGGTTTTCACGAACTGTAACTGAAGTTCACTTGGGTGTCACTTCGTGGTGACAGCGACGAAATCTGTGCTTTCCATTTCAGTCCCATTGTTTCGTGCGTTGTGTGTCGCCATTTTTGCGATGGCTTGTGAGGCGTACCAACAGTAACTAAGGGGGCGGGGTTAACCCTCTTATGCGAGATGCCCTCATTTGAGGACGGAGTAGCCTAATGAATTACTCCATATTGGCCAATTGAAATTGATTAATGTCCACATGAGAGGGTTAATTGGGCAATCTCGGAACTATGTATTGGTACCGGTTGCTAACGTACATGGCTGTCCGCCATTGCAAGTGATGGACATTTTGTAAGGCACAAACAATACAAGAATCTTTAACCTTAAAACAAGAAACGTTTGCGTACTACCTAGTGTCGTGTCCAGACATGATATACAGGACGAGTGTGTCCGTTTGTGCTTTAGTCTCCGCAGACTGATTTGGGCACATTGACTCCGCACCAGTGTGTCCGAAAAAAAACCCACTCAAACAATTATATCCGCTCCATTGTGTCTGAAAAACCACCTGCAGACAAAACGGTTCAAAGGTCCTGGGCAAACGTACAAATTATACGTATCCCATCAAAACAGAGAATTGGGTTGAAGTCCCTAAACTACCAATTGGTTTCTTCGTTCAACTAAAATGTGTGTGGTTTTCTTTCACACCGACAGATTGGACTTTTCCTTGAAGGTTTATTGCGACACGAATTTCTACGGCAGTTCTTGCATTAGATACTGCCGAGGACGGGACACCTCGGCCGGCCACTACACCTGCGATGAAGCCGGCAACAAGGTTTGTATGGACAGTTGGACCGGCAGACGCTGCAACGAAGCCATCTAACAACATATCGTGAGCATCATGACCATTATACCATCCGTCCGATATGACTGCAATCGAAAGCAGCAATTTTTTCCCTGATTTATTTGCGGTAGCAGATAGTAGTAGACGTTTAATAAAATGATAAATTACAATGGAATATTGGACAGTTAAACTTAGACATCTACAAATTATGTTTTAGATGTCTAAGCAAGAATCGGTAGGCCCTACTCATCAGAAGTATCCGAAACCATGTAGAACAACATTTAACAAAACAAAATCTGTTCAGTTAAAAAATGTAGCCTGCTTCCATTTTAAGTTTGACTTAGTGCTTAACTTTAGATTTGCTTCGCAATTTTAAAGCTACCGGTTATAGAGCCACCTAAAGAAAAAAAAAAAGTATATAAGTTCATTTTGGTGAAATGTTGGCTGAGGTGCGCTACCATGTAACGCCATCAGAAAAGTTTTAATCTTTAAAGATAGCATACATGATTGGTAAACTGTTACAAATAGTTTTAACCCCCTGTGTGATTGAAGACATGCATGATTAAAACCAACCTGAGCAAAAACCAGCTCCGTACTTCGTCTAACTTTTGAGAAAACAGTCAAAAAAGGGTTTTCAGTCATTTCGCCCCAAAACCACTTCGCCCTGAACCATTTCGCCCTGAACCACGGCCTGTGCACGAAGTGGTTTTGGGGCGAAGTGGCATTTGGGCGATGTAGTGTTTGGACGAGGTAATTTGGGGCGAAATGGCACTCGGGCGAAGTGGTTTTGGGGCGAAATGGCACTTGGGCGAAATGGTTTTGGGGCGACTTGAATTTTCGTCTCATGAGACGAAAACTAATTGTTTTACTCATTTAAATAACGCTGAATGCCGCAATAGGGCGACACTTCGGCAAGACTCTCACCGGAGACCACCGAAATTTCGGCAAGAGTCACTCAAAATGACACCTTATTTTTTTACCCGAAGCTTCCGGAGATGGTCACAGACCGAAGAGAAACAACTCCAGTCCCAATAAAAATGGTTCTCGACCTAAAAAAAATGGTTTTTGACCTAAACAAATTAATTTTAAACTCAAAAATATTAGGGCGACACCAAAATGCGACACCAAAATGTCGCCCTATTGAGCAGGTCGCCCTAATATACCTTTTTTACACACGATTTGTCGCCCTATTCTAGCATTGATAGTAATTTCTCAAAGACTATAGCACTTCAGACAAAACCATTTCAGGGGAAGTTTTCTACGGTCATCATGTTTATATTGTGTAAGTTATAATAGGCGTAAATCTGTGAACATTTCTGATTTTCGAGATTACCAATGATGTATACTGCCTTTAAGCAACCATGGGCCAATTTCATAAAGCATGTTAGCAGAAATGTTTGCTTAATCAAAAATTTGTTTGCTTTATAAAAATGGGTCAATAATCGAAATTGCATGTCAACTTGTGTTTTTCACAAGAATATCTGCTATTCTTGCTAAAAACACAAGTTGAAGTACAATTTTGTTTATTAACCCATTTTTATAAAGCACACACATTTTTGATTAAGCAAATTTTTCTGCTAACATGCTTTATGAAATTGGCCCCATGTGAGTTCTTTGCCTCAAAATCCAACTGCAGCTACATGCAGATTATGATAAATTCTGAGTCGGGATTGGGTAGTTATAGTCGCGGGTCAAAATGACTTATAGCATCATCTAATCCAAGCACATGCAGCAAAATAAAAACATACTAAACATTGACCAGTTATTTTAGCGAGTGCAATACCCTTTTGCCAAACAAATGTATGAATTCTATGTTTGCATAAAGTCTTTGCATTTTATGTTTTTCTCTGTTAAATGTGATTATTATGAATAATTAAATAAGAATTGCAGCACTAGAAACCATATGTGAAAATGTAGCTTACTTGATCCTTGTGAACACGCATCCCCGTTGCACGATGTAGATAATATCTGGATATCGTTTCTTCAAAGAAGCTTGTCCAGATTACATTTTTGACGCCCCCATTTTTCCAATGGGTGTTGAGGATCTAATTTTTCACATTTTCTCATTACCATTCTGAAATTTTGCGTTCTCAATCATTCCGTATATTTTCAAGGACATCGTAAAAAAAACCACCGATGTTTTATAGAAATGCAGTAATGACACGGTTTTTATACCAACATGTTTGCTTCCACATCCAAATTAAAGATTGCGAATGTTCTGTTTTCTTCCCATGGATAGTATTTTAGGAAGGAATTCCGTATGATTGTTGGGTTTAAACGAAATTAATTTTCAAAAGAAATCTGAAACGCTCCTTTAATTTGGTATAGTGATAGAGGGAGACAAGTGAGGTTCCATACATATTACTATTGCGGCGTCGAGGTTTCGGTCCCACACGATTAAAGGGACACACCGGCTTTGTTGGGCTATTTTGTGCTCAAAATAGACCAATACATTATTCTGAAGCGCTTTCCAGAGTAAATTAGATATATCCTGAAAAGACACCGTCAAATTTGGCCGTTTTTGAGCATTTTTCAAAAATTCAAGGTCACGTGAATTTTCGGAACCATATTCTGGTTCCGAAAAGTCACATGGTTTTGCGAGTTAGTTTTGTGTCCAGCCGCAAGAAAGTTTCTTACTGCAGAACTGCACCGAATTCAACTCTGATTTTCCCCCAATATTTATAAGTGATTGACAAAAGAGAGACTATTTATACAGGTATGAAACAAAGTTAAACATAGGTATGAAAATTCGAACATAAAAAAATTAATGTTTGTTTCGAGAGTCCGGAGAACGGGAGCGAGCGCGTGCTACGGCATGCTACCATGGAGTGTAGGATATTTGCCCCGCGCAGCACGGCAAATAGCCTGAGTGCACACACGTATACTTGCATGTGTTGCTCCGGTGTACACGTTTGTGAAGAAAAAACATGATGCCTACTCCTCAAAAGAAAACGGAAATTCCTATTCGGTCGTCCGGGCTGTCCAGTGAACTCGTGAGCAGAAAATTGGAGATATCCCGAGTAGGAGAAGAGCGAATCGTTTGTGACAAAGTCGTGAGGCTCGCGTGTATTTGCAACGGCTGGTAAAGCGTATAACCCGTCTTTTGACCGTTTTTGTTAATTTTGCACTTCTTTAGTAAATTACGGGATATTTTGATGATCTTTTTTCACAACTACCATCAATAAAGTATTGTCAATGCTGCTACATCACTAAATCATGTAAACAGTAGGCCGGTGTTTACCTTTTGGCAAAATGGGCGACTTTGAGTGTATATTGCGTTATCGGTATGCGTAGTCTAGTACACTGGTAACAACGCAAAGTTGCATTGCCCGTGTTTCGGTGAAAGGATTTAAAAAAATAATTTACACAAGCGAACGAATTTAGAAAGCTTACGTGTCTCTGTAACGAAAAATATCAAAAACTTAAATTTCCGACGTCGGGAATTGGAGATACAAGCCTTTTTCTTGAAACGTGCTTCACATGTTGTACATGTGCGCGTACGCTCATATGTACATAGTATGTGTACAATGTACACATGTACGCGCACATGTACATTTACGTCATACCCTGTCGATTAATTGACCTGCCAGCCTTTTAATCATTTCTTGTTTTTAATCGACTGGCATTAATCCTTGACGGATTTTTACGTTCTTGGTACCAAATGAAAGCTGATAACTTTTTCTATTCTAGAAAAATACCTATTTAACTTTAAAAAACAAATTTGACGCCCAAATCGGCCCAAACACGGGCAGTGCAACTTTAATACACCTTGGTGAAACACGAACAGCGAAAGGTAATGATTTAGGATTTGGCTAAACGCAGTCGTGATCATCACTAACCGTGCACGCCGAAACCTCGATAATTTTATGGCATCTTCGGCAACTAAGGCCGTTTATGCCATCAACTATAAGGTATTATGGCTTTAACTTTACTCTATTATCAACTCAAAACGACGAAGGAGATGCAGTTTTAGATGTGGGAGGAAAACCCACGCGGTCAAGTAGGGACAGCAAACACAATCCACATACACGCCCCGGAATCGAACCCGGGACGCCAGAGGAGAAAAGCGGGGAAAGGACCACTGAGCCAATCCGACCGCCATATTTCTATTGCCTTCACCCCGTCACGACCTCATGCATTTTTGTGGAAAGCAGTCATCTTCCCAAACTAGCCGCTTGTTTGTACTGGCGGTGCTGTCGCAAGAAACGATTATTTAGTGGTTTCAGCGACACGGTGCAGGGGTTAAGCAGGGCGATTTGGGTGTGCACTTATTTCCAGATTCTCAAGTGTTCATCAAACACAACCCGGTATTTGACGGTTGCCTCGATCTTCCATGCTACTTAGTTACGGCTCTCCTATTGTATGCCAAAATTTCGCCGTTGAGTTTAAAGCTTCTACTGTAAAAAATGGTCTTACTTCAATTGACTCCAAATAACTTTGTCGTTTTCCAATGAATTTAAACCAAAATCTCAGATCACGTAAACGAGGCCTGACAAATTATAGGTATTGCTTGCCATAGTAATTTGCTCCAAGTATTGAGTTCTCGACTGAAGCATCCGTTGCAAAAGCACAGGGGCACGGTTCGGTGATTTTCTTTATTATTTAACAGCGGAATCTTTAAGGCACCGACATTTAGCGATTTCACGGAAAAATACACCTTTAACGTATTGTCCAACGGACGACCTGGAAACGGGTCCATCCGTTACCGATTGCCGGCAATTATTTGTGTGAAATGACAAGTCGTATTGACTGATAAAACCACAAGAAATCAAGTGGCAAAATTAAACGGATATTAACCTTTTGAAATGACTTTGGGGAAAAAAATGCAATAATGGATTCCTAAAGATGCGTAGTTTGGCTTTTATATTTATTTATTGGAACATTCTGGCAACGTTATTATATATATGTACAAATCTTAAAGGAAGGGACAACACTTGTTTGAAGTTATCGGCGAGTTTAATCAAAAATATTACCGATGTATAAACCGGTGCATAAACCTTCATGAGGACCAGAGAAGCTTGTTTTCAACGCCGGCAACCCAATTAATTTTGATGATAAACTTTGCAACTAATGCAACTATGTGCTGCTTATGCGCCATATTTGAAATGTTGAAAGGGATGATGACGTCAACCATGCAACGATTGCATGGATGACGTCAAGATTGATGCCTTGTTTCCCGACTTTACGCCGTGAAATATGTAAAAATATGTTGTGTCCTGACTCATGCCCTCTCAAGTGCGAGCGCCGAACTGCAAAAGATGGCGACTTACATGAAGCGTACAGAGTTAGGCAACTCTTTGCAAGTGTCCCTTCCTTTAAGTCGGTTAAAAAAGGCATTTAGTTACGATTAGCCTTTGCTTGTCATTTTAAAAACGAATTTAGTGCTTACAGAAAATGTTACATCCAAAACACCAGCATGTTTTACACGTTCATGGGATGCTGGAAGAAAGTAAGAAGAAATGAATGAATGGTTCCAAATGAAATTAGTAATTAATTTACACATTGGAAGGTTGTCGGGCCATAAAAAGAACCTTTTTAATAGATGTGTCCCCAAAGGAAATAAAGACGCAGACTACATGTATTTGGTAAGGGGGCGTCCAAAGTTGTCAACATTTTCACAGTTATATACAGAGAATAGTATTTTGTAGGACTCCCTCCCTCCCCCGAAATACTACTTTTCAACATTTTCTGTCAGTAGCATTAAGTGTCAACATTTTCCCTTCATACTCTTTGTATAACCGTGAATGTTGACAGCTCCTATATAATATGACAGCACATCATCCACTTGTACTTAACGCGATGGTTTGCACATTTACGTAGTCAAAATGGGTATCTTTATCAGGTGTACCAGAGGTCCTGCGGTAAAAGCCCCATACGATGAATGATTTTGTTTTGTACGCATACATATGAGGGCCTTCCAGACAGTCTGGGTTTGCCTTGGAAAGATGCACTCGCCATGTGTGGGCTCTGTCTGAAAGGTGAACTTGTGGAGTTTGAAACATTTTCGCCGGATTGCTAAAAATATGTCCGTGGGTCGAAAAGTTAATTTCAACTCATAGCAATGAATGAGGATATCGGGATAACAATAAACACTTTTCCACACGCCTAATGTTTGCTTGATTTGAAACCGACTTGATTTTAATCGACCATTCCAAGACGAAACTTCACACCTGACGATCTTCAAACAGTTCAATTTTATTCCAACACACACATGTACGCCGCCACCTGGTCCAATGTAGCAAAGATTGACAGCAATCGATTCAAAGGCAAAATGAGATTTTTATTATGAATGGCAGCTGAAACTTGGCAGCAATACACAGTGTTAAATGACCCAATCGTGAGTCAACTATCAATCGCCGATAGTTTGGAGTGGGCTTTATCATGACACAGGCCAACAGCAGTTGCTAAGGTAGGCATACACTGTTGATACAGAAAACAAGACACACCTAATTGCGGCAACTGCTTTTCTTATCAAGAGTAAACTGGTAACAGTTTTTGAAAAGATTTTGATAGCCTTAGTTTAAATAGACTACCTTATCGTACAAAGTAACCACAAAATAGATATAATGACACTGTATATGAACGACCCTCTGACAAGTTCTGAACCACAAAGTGCACTATCGTACAAAGCAAGCCGATGGGTCAGTTTCTGAGAACACGGTGCGGGTCTTTTTTGTACCGATGATCGCAGCTATTATTTCCTTCAGGCCTTTCTTCTGCAATGCAATTTACAATGCCTAACTATAAACAGTGTATAATAAAAAATAGAATTGATCCTATAGCAGATTTAATCTCATTTAATATCATTTAATCTCACATCGGAGTTTGAAACCGTAAAACATGCAACTTTTTGTTCTTCTTCAAAATTTACATTCAGCTGGTCATTAAAAACCAACACATCATACTTATAACTTCTATCTTATGAACACTCATAATATACTTACAGTTGAAGTCAGAAGTATAAATACATGTACACCACTACCATCATCACCCAAAATGGAATTCCACAAAATCAAGACTATAGTAAAGACTGTTACAATTATGGTGTAAGCACACCAGTTTTAACACTTTGTTGCATACAGTTGTATTTATACTTCTGAATTTATACAACTGTTGCTGCTAAAGTGTTAATTAAACGGAAGACCAAACGATTTTTTTCTTTCATAAACTGATCAATAATGGTATCCATTCTGCCCTAACTTTTCTGAAATTTGTGCCGCCTTAAATTAATTTCTTGAAATTGCCAGACGGGCATCGTTGAATAAAATAACCAGAAATGTGAAAAACATTGTGTACAGTGTGTTAGCTGCCGGTGGTAACAAATACAAAATAAAAATAGAGACAACTCTTTGCACTAACTCGTCTCTCGACGACGCTGCATCAGATCAGTTTTTGATATTTATATAAAGTCAGTAGTAATGTTTGTAGTGCAATCACTTCATCGATATCACAAAAAGTATACATGTAATTGCAAAAGGCGTTGGTATCACGAATATTTCACACCTCCTCATTGTCAAACAGAAGTATAAAAATCTCTAAAAGTTGTACAATACGTCCCGAAAACTGGTTACGCCCATGTTTGCTACAATTACGTATACAGATAATGGCTTCCGAGATAGCAAACGTTATACCATGCGACCAGGGGCATGTTTTCGCAACCATAACCAGAAGCATGTTTCTGACAGAATCAACCAATGATCAGCTTTGGTCGGCGGCAACGGAAGTCGTTCATTGGTTAAAAGAGTAATTACGTCAGAAACATGTTTCTGGTTATGGTCGTGAAAACAGACCCCTGTTTGCGCGATCCTTTCAAACCGCGTGAAACCACGTGTCTTGACTTCATTATGAACAACCATTTGTGACCTCACGTTTCACTAATATTGACTGATATGCTTTCCGTGGGTTGGGTATTGATGGTTGTCCGGAGACTAAAACCAGAGTCAATGGTTTTTAATGCAAGTTCATGTGAAGGATCGAACACTTCTAGTTATTATCGTCAACGAGTCGGACATACATTAAGTCACAAGAAGCGACCTACATACTGTGCTGCGGTCATGGCACCGCCCAAAGGGTTTCTCCTTGCATTTCTTATTTTTCAGGTGAGATTTTAGAGCCCAAATATTGCATATTTCGACAGGTTTATTTCCAGTCTTTAACATTAGTTATAAAAGCCAATGATCAAAACTGATAATAATACTTTAAATTAGGCATTGGGTACCTTATCGAGTATTATTTTATTTACCTGAACAGACCAATATAAAAACTTAATATAAAAAGCTCGATCCTTATAAACTTTCAATGTAGCAAACAAAGTATCTCCAATGTTCACATCCGGCTAATTAATTACTGCATGTACATAGACTGAGATGAAACTTTTATTGGTAATGCCGGGTTTTAGGTCATCATTACGGTAAAAAAATTACCACTCACATGTGGCTATATTCTTTTGTGATTCGGGACGAGGAATTACCTTTGCATATAGAAATACCTTTGTATTTCTCCACTACGAACTCAAACTCTTGGTAAGTCCAATTTGACTGAAGAGAATAAATTCCTTCCAACAGTATAGCAATCTTCTTAACTACATCTTTGTTTTGAGCCTGTCTGTCTTATTGTTTAATAGTTTGTTTTGCTACATTGTATTACCTTAAATTTATGTTTACGGTGACAAGTCATTTCAGCATAAGCCGGCTTCGGAATTTCCCGCAATAAATGCTAACGAATTCAGTGTTCATCCCATGCCTGTATTTTCTCCGTAACAATTTATTACAGGCCAAGTGTTTATTATTTTTAGTTTTACATTGTTTTTCAATATCGGCATTGTGGAAATACATGTCAAGGTTGATTTAAATAAATTGAAATAAAGTTAAAACTCCTCCAAAACCAACTAAGAGTGTTGACTGCAATGGTAACAAACACCACGTGATTTGCTCGTGTAAAATGGTACCTTTTTGGGAGAAATTGCAAACTGAAGGTGGGTTTTAAAAATACAGAATACGTTTTTACCATTCATTCACACACAAAAAACATGCGTGGATTTTTGAGGTTTTCTGAAGTATTGCTGCACCACTGTGAAATTTTTACGAGGCAGTTTTCTCGACATAGGCTTTTAATTACGATTAAAAATAACACCGTTTTTTTATCATCGTTTTCGATGACAATTTGAAAGAGAAAAAAAATAAGCCGTACCAGTACCGTAGGCCTATCACAAATTAGTGTTCGTTTTGTTTGTGAGGAAAAAAATTGTAAGGTCAGTTTAAAATCATCCGATCGAGTTTAGACGAGCACAAGAATCCCTGAACTAACTTGAAAATATGTCGGAATCGTAAATCTGATTATAGGCCTGCACTGGGATTGAGATGTTGTTTGTTCTTCATGCAGACCATCTCTTTAGTTTATTCTGGAGCCATTCTGGAGTTAAAACTGGACCGTTACGTGAATTCTGCGCACAAACTGATGAATGGAAGCTGCTGTGATGATCCCGATGAAGCTTGCGTGGATCGATGCGACAATCTATTTGTCATCTGCATAGATTCTGATACGTGAGTATATACTTGACCTGGGTAACCCTGTACTTCCTAGATGATTGTACTAGGAGACGTGGTGGTCTAGTGGATAACGTGTCGGACATTCGGTCGAGAGGTCCATGGTTCGAAACGTGGCCATTGCACCGCGTTGTGTCCTTGGACAGGACACTTCACTCCACGTTGTCTCTCTCCACCCAGGTGTATAAATGGGTACCCACAAATACGGTTGGGGAAACCCAACTAGTTGCTGGGGTTAGACCTGCGATGGGCTGGATGAGTACCGGTCGTATGCGCTATAATATTGGCTCGTAAACGACTTGCCTGCCGACCCGATTGCAATTAGTTTGTACATTGTGCCCAATAAGAAACATTTCTATAATAAATTTGAGGCCAGAATTCTGGGCTTCAAATAATTTATCCCCGTTGGGACATTTCTTGTGGGAGGGCCAGGCGGTCAGTGGCCATGACTTTACCACACTTTCCATATGTTGCGGGGGCGATGGACTTGGTCCATTTTCGTGACGAGTCATTTTCGGTTTGAGCAGCCGAAGGGAAACGTTCATATATTTTCAGTTTCTTTGGTTCAAGTTTTTTGCATTATGCCCCGTGTGAAATCGAGGCGACGAGTCGCCCCTGGGCCGGCAGCTAGCGGGCGACGGGGACGAGGAAGACCGCGCTCGGCCGCCGTGGCAAGGACAGGACATGATGCGGCTGTTTCTCTGCCGGCCAGCATCGCACCGCCGCTGCAATCCGAGCCGGAGATGATGCCCCAGAGCAGTCGGTCCGGAGGAGACTCGGGCGCCTCTTCGCAGCCGGGTAAGCCTGCCGTTCCAATTTCTACGGACATTCAATCATTGTGTCTGAATTCCCCTTCTCCCAGTTTCTCGGTCATTCCCTCCCCGACAGTTTCGACTGTTTCGGCCGATGCTGCCCCGCCCTTGTCCCTTACTAGTGTTTGCGACGATTTGGGCACGGGTATTTCGCAATCCTTGCGTAATAAAATTTGGGACGGCGAGTACGTTGATTTCGGGTCCCTTATTCGATCCAACCGAGGTCCTGATTTCGATCTCGGGGACAATGAGTGCGTTTTTATGATTGGATCGAAAGATTCGCCAACTTGGCAGATCCGCCCCCAAAATCAACGTACCCGTATTACGTCCATCGAACAATGGACTTCTGCATTTTTAATTTTCGCGTCTGTTTTTCTCACACGCCACCCGGATCGGGCGCAACAGTTGCTTAAGTATGCCGATGTCATTCGCTCTGCGGCATTCCGTCACGGGGGTTTTGGCTGGCGCGATTATGACATGCAATTCCGGTTGCGTCAAGCGCGAACACCATCCCGTTCCTGGGCCAGCATCGATGCCGAATTGTGGCTGATGCTTCTCGGCACTCCGATTAATTCACCGCAGAATTTTCGTCCCTTTCAGCAGCGCGACCGCGCCGGGCTCGGTGGCTTCGCGTCCGGGTCAGGCCGCCCAAAACCCTCTGCCGGTCGTCAATTCACATGCAACGATTTCAACCGCGGCCAATGTATCAGACCCTCTTGTCGTTTCTCCCACCGTTGCTCCTCCTGCCAGGCAGCCGGACATCCAGCAGTCCGTTGTGGACGCAATCAACCCAATCGCTCATCGATTGCCCGCGCCCCCGCCGCGGGCGCAAACACCTATAAATCTTAGTAACATGCTTCCATTCTTACGCAACTACCCAAAGCAGCTAGATGCTCAAATTTTGATTGACGGTTTCACACACGGTTTTCGAATTGGTTATTCGGGCCCCCGTGCCACCCATTCGGCTCGTAACGCTCGTTCAGCTCGGGATAATCCGGCGCCGTTGCAAGCTAAAATTTGCAAAGAAGTTGATTTAGGTCGTATTGCGGGTCCGTTTCAGTCCGAGCCCTTGCCCCATTTTCGTTGTTCGCCAATTGGGTTAGTTCCTAAGCAGGTCCCAGGCGAGTTCCGCCTGATACACAACTTGTCTTCTCCCGTAGGTAACTCAGTTAATGATTTTATTGACCCAGCTAGCACTGCGGTGCATTACACTAGTTTTGATGATGCCATTTCAATGATATCTCGTCTTGATCGGGGTGCTCGTTTGGCTAAAGCCGATATCAAATCAGCCTTTCGGTTGCTGCCGGTGCACCCTGATGATTACAATTTGTTAGGTTTTTCCCATGAGGGACGGTTTTATTACGATATGTGCATGCCTATGGGGTGTTCGATTTCTTGTGTTTCATTCGAGCGTTTCAGCACTTTCCTTGAATACTGTTCCCGCAAGGTTGCACAATCGGTGCACATTTTGCACTACCTGGATGATTTCTTGTTTTTAGGGCCCAGTCAATCCGATGAGTGTGCGTTTTCTCTCAAGGCATTCCAAGTGGTTTGTGAAAGGTTCGGGGTTCCTTTAGCACAGGATAAAACCGAGGGTCCCACAACTTGCCTCACATTTTTGGGGCTGGAAATTAATACCGAAATCCAGCAGGTTCGAATCCCCCCTGATAAGCTTCTTGCTATTTTTCACAAGCTTAGTCGGGCGCTCAGCAAGCATAAAATCACTTTGCGGGATCTGCAATCTTTGCTGGGCAGTTTGAATTTTTTGTGTAGGGCAGTTTCGCCTGGTCGGGCGTTCCTTCGTCGATTGCACGATTTAACAAAGGGTGTTAGCCGGCCTCATTATCGCATTCGCATCTCGCGGGGTGCGCGAGCTGACCTTGAGGCTTGGCTACAGTTTTTGGAGCATTTTAACGGCTCGGTGTTTTTCCCTGCCTCGGTGTGGTACGACAATGATCAGCTGCACTTGTTTACCGACGCGTCGGCTGAAATCGGTTTCGGTGCGTTTTTGGACGGGAGCTGGTCTCAAGGTAAATGGCCCGATTCTCTCAAATCGCAGTGTTTGTCCATTGCCTTCCTGGAATTGTTCCCTATTGCGCTCTCCTTCCAATTGTGGGGGGAAAAACTTCGCAACAAGCGAGTAATTTTTTGGTGTGATAACCAAACGGTTGTTTGGATTATTAACAGCCAAACGTCACGGTGCCCGTTCATTATGCGGCTTGTGAGAACATTGGTTATTCAGTGTTTGAAATTTAATGTCCACTTTAAATCTCGCCATGTTCCGGGGGCCCATAACGGCATTGCTGACGCTCTTTCTCGTTTCCAGATGACTCGCTTTCGTCATCTCGCACCCTGCGCAGATTACGACATGACGCCCTTGCCTGCCAACCTATGGAGCGGCTACAGTTAGAAGTTCAAGGCCTTTTGTTTGATTCTCGTGCCCCTCGCACGCATGCATTATATCAGAGGGCTTGGCAACTTTTTGAATGGTTTTGCATTAATCATAATTTTCGTAGTGACCAATGCCCGTCAGTTGAGCAGTTAGGGCAGTTTATTGCATTTTTGTCCATTTCCGGCTATGCCCCCTCGTCCATTGCATCCTTTATGTCTGGCATTTCTGCTCAGGTCCAAATTTTAGGGTTTCCAGATGTTACTAAACATTTTTTGGTCACTCGGTTGCTGGAGGGTTGCCGCCGGCGCAACGTTCGGCGTGACAGACGCCGCCCCATTACTTTCGATATTTTGCGGCGCATTGTTGCGGCTTTACCTCGTGTTTGCTCGAGCCATTTCGAGGCTCGACTTTTTCGTGTGGCTTTTCTGTTTGCCTTTTTCGGTTTTTTCCGGGTTGGGGAATTGACAGCCCAGTCACGAGGGAAGTGTGCCCCGTTAGCCAGGTCCGACGTCTCGCTGTTGGATGCGCCGCGTCGGGTTGAAATTACGGTGCGCCAGTCTAAAACTGACCAGTACGGGAATGGTATTGTTGTGTCCATTCCGGCTCTGTTAATCGAGCATGATCAATTGTGCCCGGTGCGAGCGGCTCACGCATATGTGGCGGGTTGTGAAACGGGTTTCGTGCACTTTTTGTCACACTTTAATGGATCGCCCGTGACACGATCCCAATTCACAGCAGTTTTGCGTAGTTCCCTTAAATGTGTCGGCCTGGATGACCCTAGATTTACTTCGCACTCCTTTCGCATTGGCGCTGCGACATCGGCAGCTATGGCCGGTGTCCCCGAGGAAGATATACAGTTGATGGGACGTTGGAAATCAGGAGCTTATCGTCGTTACATTAGAATAACTCCCGAGGTTTTTTCTTAATCGTATTTTGGTAATGGGATTGTAGTGCCATTATTTTTCATTTTTATTTGTTCCCATCCCATTTGAGCCGATTTGCCCGGCAAGCCAACGGTATGGATTGTTGGTGACTCCTGCGTGACGTGGGCATCACGGGTGGCCCGATCTTCAACCGTTGGTGATCCCCTGATTCAGCTGGCCCACATCCAATGGATGGGACGTCTGGGACTGCGTTTGGACGAGTTTCAGGAGTTCATCACGGAGGCGTGGCGCTCTGCCGAGGTCATGCCAGACGTCATTATTTTACACGTTGGCGCCAATGACCTAGGCCTTGTTCATAAGCAACTGTTGATTTTTATGGCCCGGCAATGCCTTGTGGTAACTCGGGCTCTTTTTCCCCACACAATTATCTTTTTCTCTGAAATTTTGCCCCGGGTCACTTACCCTAATGTCGGCCCCCTTCAGCAAGCCGCCATTGAGCGGACGCGGCGGCGTATAAATCGCAGCATTTTCACCGTGTTCCGCGGATTTCCTGGGGGAGTCATTTGGCACCCCCAGATTGTTTGGTTTAAGCCGGAGTTGTTTGTGGCAGATGGGGCCCACTTGACCGATATTGGTCAGCACTGCATACTTCGGGATTTCCGGGCTGCTATTCGGAGTTACCTTTAATTCTTCCTGGGTGAACCGAGGCTTTTTGGCGGCGGTCATGTTGGGGTTCCAACATGTCCGTTTGGCGGGAATTTTATTCCATGACCCCCAAATGGCCTCGGTGATTGTTTTAATTCAATTCACTTTATTGGCTTTTAAGCATTGGTGGATAATTTCAGTTTTTTGACCCCCTAAGGGCTGGTGGACGCATATATTTTTGTCTGCTCATTGCCAAATTTGCTTTCAAGTTTAAGATGTATTGCGGGTTTATCCCATAATGTAACGCGGGTTAGCTTTGACCGGGTACAAACTCATTTTGCTGTGGGATTTTAATATATTGCAGGTTTATCCCATAATGTACCGCAGGGTAGCTTTGCCCGGTTTAAAACTAATTTTGCTGTGGGATTTTGATATGTATTGCAGGTTTTTTCCCATAATGTACCGCAGGGTAGCTTTCCCCGGGTACAAACTCTTTTTGCTGTGGGATTTTGATATATTGCAGGTTTATCCCATAATGTATCGCAGGGTAGCTTTGCCCGGGTTAAAACTCATTTTGCTGTGGGATTTTTATATGTATTGCGGGATTATCCCATAATGTACCGCAGGGTAGCTTTGACCAAGTTCAAACTCATTTTTGTTGCGGGATTTTGATATGTTTTGCAGATTATTGCCAAAAGCGTTTCGTGGGTTGGCTTTGACCGGAATCGCAAAGTTTGCAGTTTAGAAGTGGGTCATTGTTTGTGAGACCCTTAGGACAAATGCAGTATTTCATAAGACTTTTGCTAAATGTCTTGTTCAATTAAATTATATATTTCGGCTGCTCAAGCCATCAAGCAGAAAAAATTGTTGTCTCATATTTTCCTTTTGTTGCGTGTCTTGGATTTTGGCGCATGCGGGGATAATAAATTTGAGGCCAGAATTCTGGGCTTCAAATAATTTATCCCCGTTGGGACATTTCTTGTGGGAGGGCCAGGCGGTCAGTGGCCATGACTTTACCACACTTTCCATATGTTGCGGGGGCGATGGACTTGGTCCATTTTCGTGATGAGTCATTTTCGGTTTGAGCAGCCGAAGGGAAACGTTCATATATTTTCAGTTTCTTTGGTTCAAGTTTTTTGCATTCCCACCACCATCCCTCAACTCCACCTGTTTTCTTTAAATCAATGTCATTTTGATTTTTCCCACACTGCCTGCTGACTCTAGAGTGTATACTTGGTTGCCAGTTTGCGGAGCCGGAAAGGAATTTCCCCCTCTTTCCCCCTTGGGGTTTTTGGGAGGGTTTTCGCCTTTCTTAGTGTCGGCAGGGTTTGTTTGTGGTTTGGCGGGAATTTTATTCCATGACCCCCAAATGGCCTCGGTGATTGTTTTAATTCAATTCACTTTATTGGCTTTTAAGCATTGGTGGATAATTTCAGTTTTTTGACCCCCTAAGGGCTGGTGGACGCATATATTTTTGTCTGCTCATTGCCAAATTTGCTTTCAAGTTTAAGATGTATTGCGGGTTTATCCCATAATGTAACGCGGGTTAGCTTTGACCGGGTACAAACTCATTTTGCTGTGGGATTTTAATATATTGCAGGTTTATCCCATAATGTACCGCAGGGTAGCTTTGCCCGGTTTAAAACTAATTTTGCTGTGGGATTTTGATATGTATTGCAGGTTTTTTCCCATAATGTACCGCAGGGTAGCTTTTCCCGGGTACAAACTCTTTTTGCTGTGGGATTTTAATATATTGCAGGTTTATCCCATAATGTATCGCAGGGTAGCTTTGCCCGGGTTAAAACTCATTTTGCTGTGGGATTTTTATATGTATTGCGGGATTATCCCATAATGTACCGCAGGGTAGCTTTGACCAAGTTCAAACTCATTTTTGTTGCGGGATTTTGATATGTTTTGCAGATTATTGCCAAAAGCGTTTCGTGGGTTGGCTTTGACCGGAATCGCAAAGTTTGCAGTTTAGAAGTGGGTCATTGTTTGTGAGACCCTTAGGACAAATGCAGTATTTCATAAGACTTTTGCTAAATGTCTTGTTCAATTAAATTATATATTTCGGCTGCTCAAGCCATCAAGCAGAAAAAATTGTTGTCTCATATTTTCCTTTTGTTGCGTGTCTTGGATTTTGGCGCATGCGGGGATAAAAGCTTGGAGTTTATAGTCTTGAATGGTGCACGAGGCATACAAATGCATGTCAATTTGGCCTCTTACAATGCGTGATCCTTTTTACGACAAAGCGTTGAAAATTGCATAAATGACATTCGTTTGGCAATCGGCAGAATGGTAATATGTAACGAGCCAACACAAGGAAGAAATTAGTTCCCATATTTCAGCAATATTCCATGACTATCAGTGTGGTTCTCCTCGGTCCTGTAAGACTATTGCAAATGATACAATGGGCCTTCAACCATTCCCTTTGTAATGTGTTTCCATCCAGTTCATTTGATGCATGCAATATTGACAAATACAACGTACCTCAACCGTCAGTTGATGATGCTGACGACTTCAACTTTCCTCTTGCTTCATCAGGCTACCGACAACACGTAATTGACAGGTGGACGGTGAGGCTTTGTTAATGCTACATAATTTATTTGTAAATTTAATAAAATTGTTAAGCGAGAAATAAATATTAGTTTTCTGGCAACTTTCATTTATATGCCTCTGATTGGATCTCCAGCAATGAGTGCAATAAAGCATTCTCAATTTTGTGCAGAAGAATTGATATAACACGATATTTAATTTAGCATTGTCAGTTAATTTAGTACTGCAATTAACAAAAAGTTTTCAATTTCGCAAAATGGGAATGCGAATAAGTACGGAAGGGGAGTTTTTATGTTATAAATACCGACTTTTCCTTAATTACCCATGTTCAACACTGACCTTTATTTTTCTTCAATTTGTGGGTTATAGGCCTATACAGCAAATGTGTTTACTTAATTTTAACCAAAGTTGTCATTTTTCGTTTTTATCTGCATCTTTGCCTATCATAAATCTGAATCATTTAAATCATTCAACAATTCTATTGCGTGTCTGCACATGTCCTTTTCTCTTGTTTCCTGCTGTTAGAGAGACACCATGTGCAACACTACGCCAATATAGCAAATTTCGTTGTTTTTTAACACGTACATGTATTTATCATATTGAAAACTGACAATTTGAATACATGCACACAAAATACACCGCAAATACACCGGGCACAAAAATGTACCAACTGCATGATGAGTCGAGTTTTTCCTCTACTAACAAGATTTGTACAGAGGCGATTTAACCTTGAAAATAATTTTGAATAAAATATTCCCCAATGTCTCGGTTTGGCGAAGTACGTGTAATTAGCAATCCCTTAAAAATGAAATATCGGGCAAAAACAAATCAACCAATGAGATTTTTCCACTCAATTTTGCCCATTTGCAATGTGCTATAGCTGAAAATAGCTTGGAAAAACTTTACACAACGTGTGTTGGATAATTGTTTGTTAGATATCCTGTGGTTTGGTACATGTATTTACTTAATTGTATGGATTTTAAGGTAAAAGAGTCGTGTAAAATTTACCGAAATATTATATATATAACATACAACTTGAGCATTTTGTGTGTGAAATGTTTTGGACCCATTTGTTGGATTTCTAAACGTTTTACTGAAAAATGTGCTATTTATTTACAATTATACGCATTATTTAATGGGCAATTACGACTTCAATCATCCTATATCCCCATCCACATATACTCTTGTATTAGGGCAGTTTTCAACTGAAAGTTCAGATATGGGATGTGGACCCCGGATCAGACCAATTGGTGAATGAAATTGTGACAACTGTAGAACAACCAGCCTCCTCCTTCACAGTGCAAGCCCCGACAAGCACGCGTAGCTTTGGACAGGGGACTGAGTAAGTTCTCTAAATTGTTCTCAAACTCATAAGTTTCCTATTTTAGACAGAGCCAAAAACATAGTGAGAGCACCTTTAAGCTTGACCCAATTTTTTCAGGGCAAACCCATATTGTCTGGCAGGCAACCATATGTTTGTGTACAAAACAAAAACCGTCAGGCCAAATATATGTATATTTCGTATTTTCATCGCTTAAATTCACAGACTGACGGTTACTTATAGCGTATACTGTGATCAGTTATTCTACGGTAGTGCCTGCGACACGTTCTGCCGCGCACGATCAGACAGCCACTACATCTGCAACAACGTCACGGGCGAAAAGGAGTGTTTTAGCGGGTACACGGGCAGCCGCTGTGACATGGACTACGACGAGTGTTCCTCCTCTCCCTGTTTGAATGGGACGTGCTTCAACGGAATAGATGAATACAACTGCACTTGTTTCCCCGGTTTCGTTGGTAAGTATAAAGACTCGCGCCAACTGCGAATGAAGCACAACAAGGGGCGGTCGGATTGGCGTAGTGGTTCACACTAACATAAAAAAGGGTGCAACTGAGGTGCAGCATTTTGCTGAAGTTCGCGCAATTCTGGTGGGTGGAGATTTGGACCTTGAAGGGTGCGAGTCTGCACCTTCAGGGGTGCACACACATGTGCACTTGATGCAAATTTGCTCTCATATATAGGGGTGCTGCTATTGTATCAAAGATAAGCACCCCTGTGGGTGCAGAAATGAACCATTATTTTTGAGTGTGTTCTTTTCCCGCCTGTCACCTCATTTCAACACGTGTATGTGAATTGGGTTTGTAGTCCCTGGGGGTTTCCTCCCACTATTAAAACTGCATTTTCTTCTCCGTCTTCTCAGTATTGGAAATAAAGTAAAGTTAAGTTAATACCATATAGCTGATGACATACATTGCCAGAATTGCCATATGCCATAACATTAACAACCACTACCGCCTCCACTACCAACAACATTGATATTCCCAATAGCCTATGCTACTCATCTAAAAAAAAGAAGAACAGAACAGAAGCCTATATTGAATTACAATACTGTACAGTGAACTTGTGTGTAACATAACAAGGCACTGATCGAGCACACACTTTGGAATCGCTGTTCTACTTCAGTGATTTCCTCCAGATCCAAGAGGACCCGTTTGAACAAAATCATTCCCACAGTAACGGAAAGTGATATATTCTGTTTCTGGACGAATCCTGTTTAATCTATTGTCTGGTTTAATCTATTTTTTTTTACAGGCTCCTTTCCTCGTTGTCTGGTAGCCTTGTTATGGCCCTGTTGCGGCCGTGTTAAGCCTATAACCTTTTGGGGGTCCTGATTGAATAAAACATTTGTTGTCAGACCTGAAACTCAATTGCACCCGTTGTGCTCTTTACCACCTTGAGTCCGCTTGGTTACATTAAGGACTCTAAGAAAACCAACTTTGTTTGATTATTAGGCCCGCCCCCCCTAACCCGATTGATCCCATGCAGCCCAACACGGTGCAGGAACTTAAATAAGCACTTCATACAGGGTGGCACACCCCGCCTCAGCAAGTCTTTCTGGTGCAGTCAGCGTTGCGAAAAAGAGGTGGCCACACACGTTACTTATAGATAAGATTATGTTGTATTTATTTCAATGTTTAACACAGATTATAACGCATTCGATACATTTTCCCTTTTTAATTGTTATTGTTATTGACTGTTTTTTCCATTCAGGAACAAACCCCATTACCCCGGGGAAGGGTTACACCAGTAAATAATAATTATAACATCATATATTATTAGAAAAAACTGAATGTGGAGAGGTTAACTAAATGTACATACTAGCACCACCTGTAGTTAAACGTTCTTTCATTTGAAAAGCATCAAATACATACTTTGCAACCAATTTCAAAATACTGCCAGTTGAGTACAGGGTTATTTCACGTTGTGACATTTCCACCAGGAACAAAAGAGATCAGTACAATCAACTACTACACCTGGAACATTCCTGTGGCGTTTACTATAGCGATTATATTGTTCTCTTACTTGAGGACAAACACGAGAGAGCCAGTGATTTGTAACAACGTGAAACCACAATATTTATGTCTGATGTGACATACAATATGTGACTTGGACAATTGTAGCTCTCGGAGGGGGTGCCAGCCCCTCGTATAGGTTTACGTGAGCAGTGAGTTGGGTATCTCCAACAGTTTGTTGTTGTACCTATTTGCACACCAGGGCGAAAAGGGAGAAAACGAACACAGTCTTCTCCGCCATTGGCACAGTATGGTTACGGACCGGGTCCAGACTTTGAATCATAGATTTTTGTTTTCAATGTGGCACGTCGGACACGCCATCCACAAGGCTACCGCGCCCAATAATTTTAGACAGTGGCGTGCTTTTCTTGATCATCAATATTGAACAGGTTCGGATTACCATTTGGGGCCAAACTTCGTAGAAAATGGCCCTAGGTGAAAAAAAGCCTAATAGACTGAAGTGGAGTCATTGAGGTAACGAATTTCAATGTCTTCACAGCTACTAACGTTGACGTTCTTGTCACTTAACATTTTCAGGAATTGACTGTGAAATAGAAGTTGATGAATGTGCAGACATGCCCTGTAGGAATAACGGTACCTGTCAAGATCTTGTGAATGACTTCAACTGCACATGCCCACCTGGGTACGAAGGAAGGACGTGTGATATGGAAACAAACGAGTGTCGGAGTGGTCCTTGCAAAAACAACGGCACGTGCACAGATGAATTAAATTCGTTCAACTGCACGTGTGTAGATGGTTTCGGAGGATCAACATGTGAAATTAACATTGACGAATGTGCTGACACACCTTGTCAAAATGGCGGCACATGTACAGACGGAATCAACTCTTTCAACTGCACATGTGTGGATGGTTTTAAAGGACCAACATGTGAAATCAACATTGACGAATGTGGTGACACACCTTGCAAGAATAACGGCACATGTAAGGATGGAATCAACTCTTTCAATTGCACATGTGTTGATGGTTTCGAAGGACCAACATGTGAAATCAACATTGACGAATGTGCTGACACACCTTGTAAAAACGGCGGCACATGTACAGACGGAATCAACTCTTTCAACTGCACATGTGTAGATGGTTTCGAAGGACCAACATGTGAAATTAACATCGACGAATGTGCTGACACACCTTGTCAAAACGGCGGCACATGTACAGACGGAATCAACTCTTTCAACTGCACATGTGTGGATGGTTTCGAAGGACCAACATGTGAAATTAACATCGACGAATGTGCTGACACACCGTGTCAAAATGGCGGCACATGTACAGACGGAATCAACTCTTTCAACTGCACATGTGTGGATGGTTTCGAAGGACCATCATGTGAAATTAACATCGACGAATGTGCTGACACACCTTGTAAAAACGGCGGCACATGTACAGACGGAATCAACTCTTTCAACTGCACATGTGTAGATGGTTTCGAAGGACCAACATGTGAAATTAACATCGACGAATGTGCTGACACACCTTGTCAAAACGGCGGCACATGTACAGACGGAATCAACTCTTTCAACTGCACATGTGTGGATGGTTTCGAAGGACCAACATGTGAAATTAACATCGACGAATGTGGTGACACACCTTGTCAAAATGGCGGCACATGTACAGACGGAATCAACTCTTTCAACTGCACATGTGTGGATGGTTTCGAAGGACCAACATGTGAAATTAACATCGACGAATGTGCTGACACACCTTGTCAAAACGGCGGCACATGTACAGACGGAATCAACTCTTTCAACTGCACATGTGTGGATGGTTTCGAAGGACCAACATGTGAAATTAACATCGACGAATGTGGTGACACACCTTGTCAAAATGGCGGCACATGTACAGACGGAATCAACTCTTTCAACTGCACATGTGTGGATGGTTTCGAAGGACCAACATGTGAAATTAACATCGACGAATGTGCTGACACACCTTGTCAAAATGGCGGCACATGTACAGACGGAATCAACTCTTTCAACTGCACATGTGTGGATGGTTTCGAAGGACCAACATGTGAAATTAACATCGACGAATGTGGTGACACACCTTGTCAAAATGGCGGCACATGTACAGACGGAATCAACTCTTTCAACTGCACATGTGTGGATGGTTTCGAAGGACCAACATGTGAAATTAACATCGACGAATGTGCTGACACACCTTGTCAAAATGGCGGCACATGTACAGACGGAATCAACTCTTTCAACTGCACATGTGTGAATGGTTTCGAAGGACCATCATGTGAAATTAACATCGACGAATGTGCTGACACACCTTGTCAAAATGGCGGCACATGTACAGACGGAATTAACTCTTTCAACTGCACATGTGTAGATGGTTTCGAAGGACCAACATGTGAAATCAACATGGACGAATGTGCTGACACACCTTGCAAGAATAACGGCACATGTAAGGATGGAATAAATTCTTTCAATTGCACATGTGTGGATGGTTTCGAAGGACCAACATGTGAAATTAACATCGACGAATGTGCTGACACTCCTTGTCAAAATGGCGGCACATGTACAGACAGAATCAACTCTTTCAACTGCACATGTGTGGATGGTTTCGAAGGACCAACATGTGAAATTAACATCGACGAATGTGCTGACACACCTTGTCAAAATGGCGGCACATGTACAGACGGAATCAACTCTTTCAACTGCACATGTGTAGATGGTTTCGAAGGACCAACATGTGAAATCAACATTGACGAATGTGCTGACACACCTTGTCAAAATGGCGGCACATGTACAGACGGAATCAACTCTTTCAACTGCACATGTGTGGATGGTTTCGAAGGACCAACATGTGAAATCAACATGGACGAATGTGCTGACACACCTTGCAAGAATAACGGCACATGTAAGGATGGAATAAATTCTTTCAATTGCACATGTGTTGATGGTTTCGAAGGATCAACATGTGAAATTAACATTGACGAATGTGCTGACACACCTTGTAAGAATAACGGCACATGTAAGGATGGAATCAATTCTTTCAACTGCACATGTGTGGATGGTTTCGAAGGACCAACATGTGAAATTAACATCGACGAATGTGCTGACACTCCTTGTCAAAATGGCGGCACATGTACAGACGGAATCAACTCTTTCAACTGCACATGTGTGGATGGTTTCGAAGGACCAACATGTGAAATTAACATCGACGAATGTGCTGACACACCTTGTCAAAATGGCGGCACATGTACAGACGGAATCAACTCTTTTAACTGCACATGTGTGGATGGTTTCGAAGGACCAACATGTGAAATCAACATTGACGAATGTGCTGACACACCTTGTCAAAACGGCGGCACATGTACAGACGGAATCAACTCTTTCAACTGCACATGTGTGGATGGTTTCGAAGGACCAATATGTGAAATTAACATCGACGAATGTGGTGACACACCTTGTCAAAATGGCGGCACATGTACAGACGGAATCAACTCTTTCAACTGCACATGTGTGGATGGTTTCGAAGGACCAACATGTGAAATTAACATCGACGAATGTGCTGACACACCTTGTCAAAATGGCGGCACATGTACAGACGGAATCAACTCTTTCAACTGCACATGTGTGGATGGTTTCGAAGGACCATCATGTGAAATTAACATCGACGAATGTGCTGACACACCTTGTCAAAATGGCGGCACATGTACAGACGGAATCAACTCTTTCAACTGCACATGTGTGGATAGTTTCGAAGGAGCAACATGTGAAATTAACATTGACGAATGTGCTGACACACCTTGCAAGAATAACGGCACATGTAAGGATGGAATCAATTCTTTCAACTGCACATGTGTGGATGGTTTCGAAGGACCAACATGTGAAATTAACATCGACGAATGTGCTGACACACCTTGTCAAAATGGCGGCACATGTACAGACGGAATCAACTCTTTCAACTGCACATGTGTGGATGGTTTCGAAGGACCAATATGTGAAATTAACATCGACGAATGTGGTGACACACCTTGTCAAAATGGCGGCACATGTACAGACGGAATCAACTCTTTCAACTGCACATGTGTGGATGGTTTCGAAGGACCAACATGTGAAATTAACGTTGACGAATGTGCTGACACACCTTGCAAGAATAACGGCACATGTAAGGATGGAATCAATTCTTTCAACTGCACATGTGTGGATGGTTTTGAAGGACCAACATGTGAAATTAACATTGACGAATGTGCTGACACTCCTTGTCAAAATGGCGGCACATGTACAGACAGAATCAACTCTTTTAACTGCACATGTGTAGATGGTTTCGAAGGACCAACATGTGAAATAAACATCGACGAATGTGCTGACACACCTTGTCAAAATGGCGCCACATGTACAGACGGACTCAACTCTTTCAACTGCACATGTGTGGATGGTTTGGAAGGACCAACATGTGAAATTAACTTTGACGAATGTGCTGACACACCTTGCAAGAATAACGGCACATGTACAGACGGACTCAACTCTTTCAACTGCACCTGTGTGGATGGTTTCGAAGGACCAACATGTGAAATTAACATCGACGAATGTGCTGACACACCTTGCAAGAATAACGGCACATGCAAGGATGGAATAAACTCCTTTAACTGCACATGTGTGGATGGTTTCGAAGGACCAACATGTGAAATTAACATCGACGAATGTGGTGACACACCTTGTCAAAATGGCGGCACATGTACAGACGGAATCAACTCTTTCAACTGCACATGTGTGGATGGTTTCGAAGGACCAACATGTGAAATTAACATCGACGAATGTGCTGACACACCGTGTCAAAATGGCGGCACATGTACAGACGGACTCAACTCTTTCAACTGCACATGTGTGGATGGTTTCGAAGGACCAACATGTGAAATTAACATCGACGAATGTGCTGACACACCTTGCAAGAATAACGGCACATGCAAGGATGGAATAAACTACTTTAACTGCACATGTGTGGAAGGTTTCGAAGGACCAACATGTGAAATTAACATCGACGAATGTGCTGACACACCTTGTCAAAATGGCGGCACATGTACAGACGGACTTAAATCTTTCAACTGCACATGTGTGGATGGTTTCGAAGGACCGATATGTAAAACTAGCATTGACGAATGTGCACATGCACCTTGTCAAAATAACGGCACATGTGCAGACGGACTCGATTCTTTCAACTGCACATGCGCGGAGGGATTTCAAGGAGAGACATGTGCAGTTGATATTGATGATTGTGATCCAAACATCTGTCTTAACAATGCTACGTGTGTCGACGATGTCGCGAAATTTCATTGCCTTTGTGTCGACGGCTTTGACGGGGATATTTGTCAAAATAACATCGATGACTGTGCCCGAATGTTATGTTATAATAACGGAACTTGCTTGGATCTTGTCAATGATTATCAATGCCTGTGTGCTCAAGGATTTACGGGTAATGACTGCAGCGAGAAAATTGACGACTGCGCATCCACACCGTGTGACAATGACGGGGAATGTGAAGACCTCGTTGATGGTTTTCTTTGTCACTGCACCGCTGGCTTTGATGGGCGTAATTGTAGCGTTGACATTAATGAATGCCAGAATGATCCGTGTATGAACAATGCAACATGCGTGGATGGAATTGCCAACTTTACCTGCGTTTGTATCACTGGGTACGAGGGTATGTTGTGTCAAACCGAGACACAATTTTGCGACAGCGATCCTTGCCAAAACGACGGCGTGTGTCGTGACGACATCAACGGCACTTGGTGTGAATGTGCGCCTGGATATGAAGGTGAAACCTGTGGCACCGAAATCAACGAGTGTTCCAATGACCCATGTTACAATAACGGCACCTGTCTCGATGGTGTCGCCATGTTCACCTGCCTCTGCTCTCAAGGATTCAACGGCACTTTCTGCGAAGAAGATGTCGACGAATGCTTGACTGGAATATGTGAGAACGACGCCACTTGCCAAAACACTGCCGGTGGGTTTACATGCCATTGTGCCCCCGGCTATGAAGGGCTTGTCTGTGGAATCGAGTCGAATGAGTGTGACAGCAGTCCCTGTATGAACAACTCAACTTGCACAGACGAGCTGGATGGATTCAGATGCGCCTGTCCGCCGGGTCTTAACGGTACTCAATGTGAGGTTAATATCGATGAATGCTCTTCAAACCCTTGCTCTAACTCACCATCGTGCCAAGACGCCATCAACGGTTTCAGGTGCTTTTGCTTCGAGGGGTACGAGGGTGACACATGTAATGAGGTTATCGACTTTTGTAGAAGCTCGCCTTGCATCTCAGGAACGTGTGTCCCGGAATTTAATGGTTACAGGTACGTACTTAAAAGTTGGAGTATCGTGACTAAGCAGTTTAGGTCACTGTCTTTCAAACTTTGGGTGGGAAAACCCTGATGTTGTGGACTAGGGACCGCATGTGGTGTTGGGCACTTGTTTAATGCGCGCGGAACCAGAACTGCCTTCTCATTCGGCGGGATGTAAAGCCGCTGGTGTGCTGTGTAATGCACACAAATACTGAATGTTCCTTATAAAACGTTTAGTTTTCGAAAGGTTTTTAGTTTTCTAATGCATTTCATGTTAAACATAAATTGTGATCCATGCGGTTAGAGCTGAAATCATTGCACCCTCATTTATGGAGTAACCCAGCGTACAATCGGATTAACGGTCAGGCAACGATGTTTTGCTTTTTTACATATTTTCCTAATCAGATGCAACTGCGACAAAGTGCATACCGGCGAAAGGTGCGAAACCCTCGTACCAGACCCATGCTCTACAGAACCGTGCATTACAGGAACGTGCGACGGACCAACGACCGACCAAAGAGGCTACAGATGCATATGTGATGAAAACTACATCGGTCCGAATTGTGGCATCGGTAAGTTGCTAATTTGCTGCCGTTGGGTTCACCAAATAAATCATTGTAAATCATACTCGGACTCAAATGATGAAATAGAAACAAACTGAATGGAACTGATGCCACAGCCATTTATTGAAAAAAGCAACCGGACGCCGATTTTAATGACAGTACAGGAAAATAAAAATTGGGCACACCAGACCCGAACCCAGTGGGCACACCAGATCCGAATCATGAGCACACCAGACCCAACAAAAGACAAACATAAATTGCGTCTGCATTTGAACTGCCCGCCGTTGTTAAACATACGGCTGGGCAGGCAGAAGCATTGATTTCCCCAACGTCGTTGAACGTACGGTCGGGAAGGCCCGAAAAACATTTGTCCGGAAATATAAATTGCATGACATGCTAATATTCCCCACTGATGATGTACTATCAGTCGGGGATACCTAAGCATAAGCCAAATAGAACAGGCCAAATAGAACGCAGAATTATATTTGAAGTTTCTCCCACTAATAACAGGAGTAGAATCAACCTTCGCATTAAAAAAAAAAAGAAGTGGGCTGCTGGCTGTCTGCATGCATGAATCCGTCAAAAATGCCACCCAAGCAAACTGGACTCGCGCAAATGGGTTGTCCGCGGTGGCGGGGTGGTGGCAGGCAAAACGTTTTCGGAAACGATCCAAAACAACTTTGCACGAAGCGAGTGGCTGTGACAGAATGCCCGCCAAGCCTGGAAGCCAGAGGCAACGCCACAAACAGACGCGGCGGCGGCGCTTGCCATTGGCCAAAAGTTCCTCAGTTCCAAATGTGCATAGATCGCGCGTCGGCGAATTTTACACCACTGCGAGGGGAATATGAGGGGTTTTGTACCTTTTTAGCGTCTTGAGAGGAGACTAGGGTTTAGGGTTTAGGGTTAGGGTTTAGGGTTAGGATAATTTAGGATTGGTTATGTATTGTGCAACCAAGAGAGCTCGACTTGCAATAATTAGGTCCCTGGTTCGAATCTTAGTGAGATTAGTGAGAGTAAGAGTTCTTGTTATTTCCAAGATTGTCACTTGAGAAATATCAGTCATTGAAAACTTAGTAGACTCTATTCGGGTTGAAAAATTGTTGTGAACCCCATGATGCGGTGTAAAAAAAACGCACACGGCAAGGCATGTCTGTGGTTGGATTACTGGGTTCACCACGATGATTTTTCCCGTCGTTTTCAGAAATTAGCAGATTTTGGGGTATATTATTGTCGATGCCGTTCACTCAAAACACTTGACATGCCAAAATGCTAATTTGTTAAAAGTGAAAATAAGAGAAGATATAGTGTGGTTTTTCGTTGCTTCTGATCCTACTGCAATACACACATTTTGGAGTTGTCAGGTCATGGAATGAGCATGCACTAACTAACTTGAGCCACTTTTGTTTCAAAAATTGTTTAATCCGGCTACATTTTGAAGTTTGCGAATGCTGTAGGCCTATACATGCTTTTAAACCCCACAATGTCAGAAAAAAATGTTATAATTGATTCCTTGTTCTGTTTAAATTCCAGCCCTCTCCATCTATGGTTACTTCGTCATTATAATCGGGGGGTTGGACAACCAGTTTCGTTTTGAGTTTGGCATGGCAGTCACGTTGCAGACGGCCATATTGGAACTGCAAAATACGGTTGCTGTACGGAACGCTGCTCACACAGTGGTCGTGAACACCACCTTGGTTAGAACGGAGGATTTGTTTGGTGTTCCTTCTGGGTAAGGCGGTTTAAAGCCCGTAAACAGGATTTACAATGTCTCAAAATTTTAGTCAACCATGGGATCTGATGAACCCGACTCAAATGGAAGATAGGAGTGGTTCCAACTGTCCAATGTAATGATTCCGCCCAAAATATAAGTTAGGAAAACAATAATTGAAAATAAATTTATATAAATGCGTGTGCACACGCATTTTTAAAGGGCTCCCTCATGGGAACGAAGCTAGGTTCTTGACTACCGTGGTATTATGGCTCCGTGGTATTATGGTTATCCGTGCAGTTGGCCTTTAACAAGAAAACCAGTCTAAAAGTGAAGTATTATTTTTAACTGTAACAGAAACAATTTCTAATTGGAAATAGTTTTGCCCATTCACGACGCGGTATGCACTATATACTAAGTGCGTTTCCCGAGAACACTTACTCTTAGCGTGCTCGGGCAGAACCCACGACCTCCTGCATACTAGGCAGAAGTCTGTGTCGTTTGGACCGACGCAATAATTCCGTACTTCACAGAAACAATTTCGTATGTAAAGCGGGCCTCCAACTGTGCGATTTTTGCCACGAATTTCCAACGATTAGGTACGATTTGGATAGATTACTGTCACGGACGGGGGGTGGGGTCAACCCCTATCGTGGTAGGTCCGCTAAATAATTAAATTCAGGATGCCGAGACAGCAAGCCAGTAGGATTGACTGATTAGTTTAATTTAATTAACACCGATTACTATCAAAAATTCACCTTTAATTGAGCCAAACAACAACACAGGGTGAGCAACTTTGACCTCACAGCTTAATTTAAGTACAATATACAGATTTCTGCCAGTCTATATATCACAAGATACGTCAATCTTTTAAGTTCACGAAAACAATTCCCACTACCTACCGGTATAGTGCAGAACTCAATTTACGGAAGATTAACCAACTTTTATAAACTACATGTAAAAAGAATCCCTGAACGCCAATCTGTGTGCCACTCTTCAGCTACGGGCTGTCCGAAGAGTATGCCAATTTCATGGCGTTGCTTAGCACGAAAATTTGCTAAGCACAGGATTTGTTTGCTTTATAAAATGGATTACAAGCCAAAATTGTACACCAACTTGTGTTCTTCACAAGAGTAGGAGAATATCTTTTAATACACATCACTTACGATTTTGACTGGCAATCCAATTTTGCAAAATAAAGCAAACAAATCCTGTGCTAAGCAAATTTGTGTGCTAAGCAACGCCATGAAATTGGCCCCAGGTGTCCTACATACAAGCGAGTGACAAAACACCACATAAGTACAGGTATCATAATTATTATCGCCCGTGTATTAGTACATGTACTAGGCGCACAGCGAAACGTGACTGATCTCAAATACACCAACAATTTACATCAATTTGTCAACTTTTCCTCCCATTTGTACACTTATAACCGATTGTTAGAAATACAGTGGGGGAACACTTACACGGTCCCACGATCTTGAATTCACATGACTCAAAATCAAGGCTAGAAGCCCGGTTTTCTCATCGCCACCGTCAAAGACCAGTCCGTCCCATCGCCATTCCCGCCAGAGAAAAGAACGAAAACCTAGATTCACATAGGCTTTTTACAATGACCCTTGCCCCGTACCCATGCGCGTCACCCCTTTTGATCTACGAAAATGGCTGTTCGCAGATTAGTAAAAAAAACACTGCTAAAAAAAGTGCATAGAATGATGCTGCAGAAATACTGCATTTGCGGTTTCTACAAGCCACGATATAAAATACAACTAGAGGTATGACGTTTGTTGTTACAAACGCCAGGTGATCGGGTTAAATGAACATTTTGTGGTGAATTTCAGACGTTGTTATCACCTGTGGAATGGCAAAAATGGAAGTTCAGCAGCCGATTTCACGAAACTTTACGCAATTGCGCAAGTCCACTTACGCCATTACTTGCGCAATAACTTATGGCGTAAGTGGACTTGCGCAATTGCGTAAAGTTTCGTGAAATCGGCTGCTGTATACACTAATCCGGTAACTAATATCTCCTCCCTGCATATCCGCCATAGCTGGGGGTTGATAGCTTGCACCGTTTTGAGATATGAATTGTTGAAATAATAACCTTTGAAATCTTGTAATGTGACACCTGTGACGACATCATGACGTCACAATTTTGTGCACAAATTGTTCAACAATTTGATAAACATCAAGTTCTTAAATGTGGCGAAAGAATCATGCAAATATCTGCTGTAGTTCTCAAGATACAGCATTTTAAAACATCTCAGCTCAAAATTTGCGTGATTTGACACCACATTACGTAACCACCGTCCATGTAATGACGTCACCAATGGTATAGTCAAAAGGTCCACATGTGTGGAAACATTTCGTTCCGTAGAAATATGGTCAAATTCACTACCACTTTGAATCTATTTGCATTCAAAATGCTAAAAAATTGCACATTTTCGAACAACTTCCGGTTTGGACCGGAAGTAGGCGTCACACAGGGGTCATGACATCGTATGATTTGTTCAGTTCATTTAGACTTATCATGTTGTGAAAGAATTGTTCAAGTATCTATTACGGTTCTTGAGATATGAATTTTGAAAATAATAACCTTTGAATTTTTGTAATTTGACACCTGTGACGATATCATGACGTCACAATGTTGTGCACAAATTGTTCAACAATTTGATAAACATCAAGTTCTTAGATGTGGCGAAAGAATCATGCAAATATCTGCTGTAGTTCTCAAGATACAGCATTTTAAAACAATTCAGCTCCAAATTTGCGTATTTTGACGCCACATTACGTAACCACCGTCCATGTGATGACGTCACAAATGGTATAGTCAAAAAGTCTACATGTGTGGAAACATTTCGTTCCGTAGAAATATGGTCAAATTCACTACCACTTTGAATCTATTTGCATTCAAAACGCTTACAAAATGCACATTTTCGAACAACTTCCGGTTTGGACCGGAAGTAGGCGTCACACAGGGGTCATGACATCGTAGGATTTGTTCAGTTCATTTAGACTTATCATGTTGTGAAAGAATTGTTCAAGTATCTATTACGGTTCTTGAGATATGAATTTTGGAAATAATAACCTTTGAATTTTTGTAATTTGACACCTGATGACGTCATGATTACGTCACACTTGATGCCATCGTGATACTATACATTCTGGTGAAAGTCTGCCGTAGGGCCTATGTCTGTATCTAATTTACTAACGATTCAGCTTGGTTTGATAGGCATTGTTGCTGGTAAGTGTAAAAACTGAGATTCTCAGTTTCGTTGAACTTTGACCTCCAATTGACCCCAGAAGGAAGGGTCAGATGAAAATGCCCACACAAAGAAAATTGTAGCACAGAATGTCATCTGTAAACCTGCCAAATACGAAGATCCTGGGTCACGTGGTTTTCAAGACGGAAGCATTTTAAAATATGCATATTTTGTTTTTTTGGGGGGTGTAATTTGATACTTGATGACGTCACGATGACGTCACGCTTGATGCCATCATAATATTATACACGCTGGTGAAAGTCTGCCATAGGACCTATGCCTGTACCTAGTAACTTAAAGATTCAGCTTGGTTTGATGGGCATTGTTGCTCAATAAGTGCAAAAATTGCGATTTTCGTTTTCGTTGAACTTTGACCTCAGATTGACCCCAGAAGGAAGGGTCAGATGAAAATGCCCACACGAAGAAAATCGTAGGCCATGATCTTATCTATAAGCCTGCTAAATACGAAAATCATGGGTCACGTGGTTTTCCAGACGGAAGCATTCTAAAACATGCATATTTTAGTCATTTTTGGGTTGTAATTTGATACCCAATGACGTCACAATGACGTCACCCTTGTATGCACACCTTCACATTGGGGTTGATGTTCCTACAAAGTTTCAAGTTGATAGCTTGAACCGTTTTGAAGAAAAGCTCTGGAAACGTTTGAGTGGAAAAAGAAAAAGAAAAAGAAAAAAAAAAAAAAAAAAAAAAAAACTAGAGGTATGACGTTTGTTGTTACAAACGCCAGGTGATCGGGGTAAATGAACATTTTGTGATGAATTTCAGACGTTGTTATCACCTGTGGAATGGCAAAAATGGAAGTTCAGCAGCCGATTTCACGAAACTTTACTCAATTGCGCAAGTCCACTTACGCCATTACTTGCGCAATAACTTATGGCGTAGGTGGACTTGCGCAATTGCGTAAAGTTTCGTGAAATCGGCTGCTGTATACACTAATCCGGTAACTAATATCTCCTCCCTGCATATCCGCCATAGCTGGGGGGTTGATAGCTTGCACCGTTTTGAGATATGAATTGTTGAAATAATAATCTTTGAAATCTTGTAATGTGACACCTGTGACGACATCATGACGTCACAATTTTGTGCACAAATTGTTGAACAATATGTTGAACATCAAGTTCTTAAATGTGGCGAAGGAATCATACCAATATCTGTTGTAGTTTTCAAGATACAGCATTTTAAAACATCTCAGCTCCAAATTTGCGTAATTTGACACCACATTACGTAACCACCGTCCATGTCATGACGTCACCAATGGTATAGTCAAAAGGTCCACATGTGTGGAAACATTTCGTTCCGTAGAAATATGGTCAAATTCACTACCACTTTGAATCTATTTGCATTAAAAATGCTAAAAATTTGCACATTTTCGAAGAACTTCCGGTTTGGACCGGAAGTAGGCGTCACACAGGGGTCATGACATCGTATGATTTGTTCAGTTCATTTAGACTTATCATGTTGTGAAAGAATTGTTCAAGTATCTATAATTATAATTTAGGCAGTTTCAACCCTTTTATTTTAAAGCCCACATCGATTTAAAATCAGTGTCAATTGAAAGAGTGGTTATTGACTAGAAGAAATCTGTTTATTTTTTTCAAATCGGATTTTGCATTGCGAAGCTACAGTCGGTTTGGATAATTGAAAACAGGGTGAAAATTCATCGGCAGGTCAAAGGTTATCCTATGTTTTTCTTTATTTCTAATTTGGCACCGACAATGGTCACTGTGGCTTATACTTTTGGTTATATATCTTTGCTCAACTCTATCCTGGATGGCCCAAAGTTGGTACAAACAACAGTTATTAATATATGTACAAGGACAGATAATTAATTTATATTTTAAATACCTCATTTGCATAATAAATTAATAATTTATGCAAAAACGATCAATTTTCAAGGGAAAACTCATTTTTCTCAAATTTATCTTTGATTATTACAATGCATCTTGCATCATTTAATTAAAGTATTTACTTTAATTAAATGATGCAAGACATTGTAATAATCAAACCTGCTTAACTACAGATAATTAGTTTATATTGAAATCCCATAATTTGCATAATTTATGCAAAAATGTTGATTGTTAAGGGAACCTTATTTTTCCCCAATTAATGTTGAAAAATAGATTGATAAGAGATACTGATATAATCAAATCTGTCTATTGTCAAGATTGGGACTTGCATCAATAAATTAATTGACATAATCAATCACTGTATGTGTTAATTACCAAGCCAATACTATTTTGGAGAGGTGTGGATTGAGGGCAGCAAAAAAGAATGACAGGAAGCGCATCCACACACAAACTGTACAACTTTCCAAATTGCTTACAAAGTTACATTAAATACAAAACAGAGAAGAGAATGACGTATTATTCTTCAGAGATAAATAATTTATGTTTTGATCAAAACAAACGGATGTGGAGCCTAGAGGTTATATTTAAATCTTTACAAATAATAGTAATTACAGATGTTACTACGGGCAGGAGGCTCAACTATGGATGACGATTCTGCATCATCAAGGGACTCGTACTACCCTTTTTCATCTTCAGGCTCACTGGTGGTATGTCACAGGACGAGGACCACAGAAAAGCTGCAAAAATAATTGACAAAGAATAATATTACTCAACAAATTATTTGCCTTCATTTGTTAAGTAACAACTAAATATCTTTAATTGGTGTATCTGATATCACGTATTGTCTTTGAATGTTAATAAATTCAATATCAGTTACAAAATTGGCACACAATTTTGCACAGATTGACGTAAAACGCAGGTTTTCTAACGCTGCATCATTGCTTGTTTCACGGGAATTACGAGATCATCGCGTATGCAGTGGGCACACCACCGCCGTACGTCCCGGCCCTACACACGGCGTGGAACTCGGTCGTACGTCGGTGTGGACATTGCACGCGAGCGAAGTCTCGGATTCCTGCTCAACATGCCCTCCTAAAAGTACATTTTTGCGACAAATGGTAGGCCTTACGGACTTTTTGTCAGTATGGTAGGATTGTTTAATGTCTACTTTTGTATACATACCTTGTCGCTTGGTGATTCACGTTGATTATGGATCGCTTTATGGACGAGAAAAAATGTTTTTGATCGCAAAAGTTGCAACCCGCGGTCGATTTTGTACGCGAATGGACCCCAGGCTAGCTGGAAGCATACTCTTTTCCGATGATGACGTTTCTAAGCCAACCGGCCAATCAGAACGCGCAAATCTTTACCCGAAGTGTTCCGATCTTATTTAGCCCGATTCGTTTTAGCGTTGAAGTGTGTACCACTGACACGAACTCGCCGGAAGTTGTGTGTGCCCATAGGAATGTGCAGTAACCACGGGCGCTGTGTGTGGAGTATATGGGGCTCTCTGTTTACGATAACAGAAGTAGTCCGTCTGTGGAACAGTATTACGGTTCTTGAGATATGAATTTTGAAAATAATAACCTTTGAATTTTTGTAATTTGACACCTGATGACGTCATGATACTATACATGCTGGTGAAAGTCTGCCGTAGGGCCTATGTCTGTATCTAATTTACTAACGATTCAGCTTGGTTTGATGGGCATTGTTACTGGTAAGTTTAAAAACTGAGATTTCCGTTTTCGTTGAACTTTGACCTCCAATTGACCCCAGAAGGAAGGGTCAGATGACAATGCCCACACAAAGAAAATTGTAGAACAGAATGTCATCTATAAACCTGCCAAATACGAAGATCCTGGGTCACGTGGTTTTCGAGACGGAAGCATTTTAAAATATGCATATTTTGTTTTTTTGGGAGGTGTAATTTGATACTTGATGACGTCACGATGACGTCATGCTTGATGCCATCATAATATTAAACACGCTGGTGAAAGTCTGCTATAGGACCTATGCCTGTACTTAGTTTCTTAAAGATTCAGCTAAGTTTGATGGGCATTGTTGCTCAATAAGTGCAAAAATTGAGATTTCCGTTTTCGTTGAACTTTGACCTCAGATTGACCCCAGAAGGAAGGGTCAGATGAAAATGCCCACACGAAGAAATTTGTAGGCCATGATCTGATATATAAGCCTGTCAAATACGAAGATCATGGGTCACGTGGTTTTCCAGACGGAAGCATTTTAAAACATGCATATTTTGGTCATTTTTGGGTTGTAATTTGATACCCGATGACGTCACAGTGACGTCACCCTTGTATGCACACCTTCACATTGGGGTTGATGTTCCTACCAAGTTTCAAATCGATAGCTTGAACCGTTTTGAAGAAAAGCTCTGGAAACGTTTGAGTGGAAAAAGAAAAAGAAAAAAAAACTAGAGCTTCGCGTTTGTGTTTTTTACAAACGCAAGGTGATCGGGTGACATAAACATTGAAATGATGATGACGACACAGTTTTGAGATTGTTTGAAAACTTGAGTTGTTTGTTGTTGAAAAAAGTTTTGTGAATTCTCAAGACATGACTCTGACTATTCAACGCTAAAATTGTACTACTAGGTTTTCAGGCCAAAATTTATTCCTTGCCCCAAACACCCAAACTATATATCAAATGAAAGTTCTTGATGACAGAAATATAATGCTCTTTAAATGAAGAAAATCGGACAAGTACTTTTTGAGATATCCTGTTATATGTATTAAAATATCTATCATTCGATGAAGCCCGACCATACATTCACTGCGTATACCCCACAATGGCCCCAAAACGACATAATTTGAATAATTTTAGTAACATAAATCAGTATAACCTCTGCTATAGTTGAAGTATTCTCATAAAACTTTCTGCATAAGGGTAATGTGGTATGGTCTTTCAGAAAAAGTATAAATTATTTTAATAAAATTAATGTTGCCATGGAAACAAGCATTTTATTTTAATAAAATTAATGGTTGCCATGGAAACAAGCACATTTTCTCCAAAGAAAACAATATAATTTGACGTCTCCACAAACTTCAGATGAAATAACAGTTACTGGCAATGATATAGCTGAACAAGTGATAAATAAAGGCCAGTAACATTATTTGAGGTATTGTATTACTCATCTTCAAGGTCAAAAGTCAATTTAAAGAAGTGGAGGATGCGGATGCTAGTGTGATACTCCGAGGTGGAGGGTTTTCCTGGTTTTCTTCTGGCTCGGCCATAGTCTTTAATATACTGGAAGTAGAGACAACAGGATAGTTTATTAAGTAGAGACAACAGGATATTTTATTATACCATGCCCTCACTTAAGATTTAGTTAACTTTCTCCTTTTTTTTTCCTTTTCTTTTTTTAATGACCTGACTGAAACAATTAGGGCGGCTATGAGTATGACTTTTAAAAACTTGTAAGTTGTAGTCCTATTCTCTTTAATACTTCAAGTTTGGTTTGTATTTATTGTTTTAATTGTATTTACAGCTGATATAGTGAACAAAATCAAACATATCAATTCGACAACCAAAACAAAAAATTCAATTTGAATTTTGATTACTTAGATCTGCCCCTCCAGGAATGCGGAAAAACATACCTCTAGTAATAATGGTATCGCCCAAAAAAAGGCATTGTGCATCCTATGTACGAACTACGATTGTACCATTTATTTTAAATATGGGGAGGGTTATACCTTCCTTTCAAAATTTAACGGACACGAGGCCTAAAAAATTTGGCTGATTGTAATTCTGACGTCCCAAGAAATATATCCGGCATATGTGTGAGATGTGTATTTTGTTATAAAATTACCAAAACAGCATGATTTTAAGACTTAGTGGTTGACACAACCAGATTCCAACGACCGGGGTCACGCCATGCATCACGCCGTCCTTTTACGGGCGAGTGCCCCATTCAATAGGCCAACACACACACGTACAGCGTGGCGTTCGTGTTTATCAAAAGAGCTTTTGAAAGGGTATAGAAAATACGCTCTCCATAAAAAAATAAACACATTTAACATTCCAAACTCGCACAAATAATTGTTAAGACATGTAAAATTCATTCAGTGAAACCTCCTACCTTTCAAAATGATGATTTCACCTCAAAAAATCAAGTTTACTTTTCCCTTTTTCGTAACTTCGGTTGTAAACCACCTACCAATAACAAGGACGCAATGACGTGTACAGTACCCCTTCAGCTATTCAGGGAAACCCTTTTCATGTACGTCACAAGTATTCGGATCCGCGGAAAGCACCCGAAGTGCATGCGCGCCCAGCCGAGCGGCAATTTTTATGGGCCGAATACTCGCGATCGCAACGCTTTGGGAAAAGCTGGTCGGGGCGAGAGTAGTTCATTCATAAAAGCCTGGGCTGTCGGTCATACCTCCGACGGCTGTTTTATGTACGTTAGTGAATGACTGAAACTCTAAGCTTTCTAATCAACTGTTGCTCGTTAGATTTGGACAGGTAAAAGTGGATCAATTTTTGAGATGAAAAATAGTAAGATTTTGGTGCGGGCTGTGCGCTGTGTGTGCAGAGGGCTTCAGTCTCGTACAATCGAACTGAAAAACTGATGACGTCATAATTGTCAATCTCATCATAACGTTACTATTGTGTGCACAGATTGTTAAAGTATCTACTGAAGAACAAGTTTTGACATGTAGGCCTAGGCCTATATGTGGTGAAAGAATCTTTACAATATCTATTACAGTTCTAAAGATTTTGTCATTTGAGATCATATTACTGTAGTATATCGCCGTGTGGGGAGTTGGGGTTCAATTGCATCTAGAATAAACTGACGCTCCAGTCAACTTGAGTTGCGGTCCACCATGTCCATTTTATTTCCAACACAGCAACGATTTCCAGCATGTCACATTCACAGTTTTCGGGGAGAAGACATATTTACTCTGGTCTGCCGACTAAGGCTAGCCGTACATAATTACACCCAAGATACAACAGCTAAGTCACCAAAAGTAAATGCCCTTGTGCTATCTAGTGTTTATTCAACTTTCATGGCGATGATGCCACGGCAACGAGCAGTTTTACATCTTCAAAAGTCAAATTTTCTGGGTTGTAAATCAAGCCCTGCTTATTATGTCTCGTCTGTCTGACTTATTCACTACTAAAAGATACATTATGACCTCTGACCCGAGACAGGCGCCTAGATACAAGTTCTATTATTAGAAGTCGAGCACTATATATGGGCGCAAATCGTCAGATTAGTGGAGGCTTGGCATAGCGCCCTCAAACGACTGAGTTAGCTTAATTATCAAGGGACCCAACAAATAATTTCTCCACATTACGTAACCACCGTGCACGTGATGACGTCATCAGTAGTATATATGTAGTCATAAAGTCAACATGTGAGGGAACATTTCGTTCCGTAGAAAAATGGTCAAATTCCCTACCACTTTGGCTCTATTTGCATTCAAAGTGCTAAAAAAGTGTACATTTTCGAACCTCTTCCGGTTTGGACCGGAGGTTTGGGTCACACAGGGGTCATGCCATTGTATGATTTGTTCAGTTCATTGCGACCTATCATGCTGTGAAAGAATTGTTCAAGTATCTATTACGATTCTTGAGATATGAATTTTTGAAATAATAACCATTTAATTTTTGTAATTTGACACCTGTGACGATATTATGACGTCACAATGTTGTGCACAAATTGTTCAACAATTTGATAAACATCAAGTTCTTAAATGTGGCGAAAGAATCACGCAAATATCTGCTGTAGTTCTCAAGATACAGCATTTTTAAACAATTCAGCTCCAAATTTGCGTATTTTGACACCACATTACGTAACTACCGTCCATGTGATGACGTTACCAATGGTATAGTCAAAAAGTCCACATGTGTGGAAACATTTCGTTCCGTAGAAATATGGTCAAATTCACTACCACTTTGAATCTATTTGCATTCGAAACGCTTTAAAAAATGCACATTTTCGAACAACTTCCGGTTTGGACCGGAAGTAGGCGTCACACAGGGGTCATGACATTGTATGATTTGTTCAGTTCATTTTGACTGATCATGTTGTGAAAGAATTGTTCAATTATCTATTACGATTCTTGAGATATGAATTTTGGAAATAATAACCATTTAATTTTTGTAATTTGACACCTGTGACGATATCATGACGTCACAATGTTGTGCACAAATTGTTCAACAATTTGATAAACATAAAGTTCTTAAATGTGGCGAAAGAATCATGCAAATATATGCTGTAGTTCTCAAGATACAGCATTTTTAAACAATTCAGCTCCAAATTTGCGTATTTTGACACCACATTACGTAACTACCGTCCATGTGATGACGTCACCAATGGTATAGTCAAAAAGTCCACATGTGTGGAAACATTTCGTTCCGTAGAAATATGGTCAAATTCACTACCACTTTGAATCTATTTGCATTAAAAACGCTTTAAAAAATGCACATTTTCGAACAACTTCCGGTTTGGACCGGAAGTAGGCGTCACACAGGGGTCATGACATTGTATGATTTGTTCAGTTCATTTAGACTTATCATGTTGTGAAAGAATTGTTCAAGTATCTATTACGGTTCTTGAGATATGAATTTTGGAAATAATAACCTTTGAATTTTTGTAATTTGACACCTGATGACGTCATGATTACGTCACACTTGATGCCATCATGATACTATACATTCTGGTGAAAGTCTGCCGTAGGGCCTATGTCTGTATCTAATTTACTAACGATTCAGCTTGGTTTGATGGGCATTGTTACTGGTAAGTGTAAAAACTGAGATTCTCAGTTTCGTTGAACTTTGACCTCCAATTGACCCCAGAAGGAAGGGTCAGATGACAATGCCCACACAAAGAAAATTGTAGAACAGAATGTCATCTATAAACCTGCCAAATACGAAGATCATGGGTCACGTGGTTTTCAAGACGGAAGCATTTTAAAATATGCATATTTTTATTTTTTGGGGGGTGTAATTTGATACTTGATGACGTCACGATGACGTCACGCTTGATGCCATCATAATATTATACACGCTGGTGAAAGTCTGCCATAGGACATATGGCTGTACGTAGTTACTTAAAGATTCAGCTTGGTTTGATGGGCATTGTTGCTCAATAAGTGCAAAAATTGAGATTTTCGTTTTCGTTGAACTTTGACCTCAGATTGACCCCAGAAGGAAGGGTCAGATGAAAATGCCCACACGAAGAAAATTGTTGGCCATGATCTGATATATAAGCCTGCCAAATACGAAGATCATGGGTCACGTGGTTTTCCAGACGGAAGCATTTTAACATATGCATATTTTGGTCATTTTTGGCTTATAATTTTATACCTGATGACGTCACAGTGACGTCACACTTCAGTGCACACCTTCACATTGGGGTTGATGTTCCTACCAAGTTTCAAGTTGATAGCTTGAACAGTTTTGAAGAAAAGCTCTGGAAACGTTTGAGTGGAAAAAGAAGAAAAAAAAAAAAAAAAAAAACTTAAGAAATCGTACAATAGTAATAGGTGATCGGAATGAGTTCCGATCACCTAAAAAGACAAAGAAATCGTACGAGAGTAATAGGTGATCGGGCTGTTGGCCCGATCACCTAAAAAGTGCTTCGAACTAACTTTTGTGGGGGATGAACAGGACGCACATCGGCAAGGTCGCCGGGTCACAAAAAGTAAACAAGGTACGGTGCTCCAGATTGGACACCAGCCATCACATTACCAAAGACTGTCTGTAGACTCTATACACAATCGTACCAAATCGTACCTAATCGTTGGAAATTCGTGGCACAAATCGTACAGTGGGATGCCCGCTTAACAATGAGAGTTATCTTGATTTCTTTGACAGGCAACAACTCACGAAAACAACCTTTGTAGCGTCCCGCAATGGTATGTACATGACGTCACAGACGATCGGTGTGCTACTGGCCAATAAAACTAAGGTGTCCATCGAAGCAGAGATCGGATACTTGATATATGACGGGGAGACCGTGACGGCACTGCCGGTGGTAAACATCTTAATATACCTTTTTCACGGGCGGCCATGACGGGGGCAGTCACATTGTCACATGCGTCATACGCGAGTAGGACCTTTGTGGATCTATTGTCACATCATTTAAATATGAAAATCTGTCCGCTGTCATGGCCGCCGGTGCAAGGGTCTTTTTCGTATAACGTAACGTTTATAGAATGTTAAAGTCATGGAGTAGTTCGAGCCACTGATTACGGTAAGCCGTTCCCTGAATGTTGCACCCACTAAAATAGCAAAGATCAGTGCACTGAGCTCATTAATATTTTGTATGTCCTCAAATTCTTTAAAAGAGGGCTTTGAGAGCTGAACGAGTGTGATCTATTATAGATCACTATGATAGTGTAGTTGCTTGTCGTCACGATTTCGACAATCTATCTCGTAAAAGTGACCCTATTTTGCTCAGCAGCGTGTGGCAATTTGTTTCCAAAATGGACGCTGGTCTGTTTGGCATTTTTCACTTACGCAGGGGTGAATTTGAAGAGTTCCTTTGCAAAAACAGATAAATGCCGTTCAAAATAGTTCATGTACCTCAAACGTTTTTGTTGTGTCTTTCAAAAAAATATCCAACTAAATGTAAATAAAAGGTATAAAATTGGTAAAAGCAAGTCTCTTGTGCAGATTGAATGCTTCTTGTTGCATTTTGAAGGGTATTTTCTGAAAAGCAATACCAGAAAAACTTGAGGTACGTGAAATATCTTAAAATGGATTTATCTATTTTTGCAAATGAACTCTTCATTTATTACAAGCTGAAATTAGTGAATAAAAGTGACGGACTCTCCCATGAAATTGAATACAGTTGTAAATATTAGACTTTAAGGAATTTTTACTTTTTTGCCGCTAGACGCTGTGAGAGTGTAAGTATTTTTAAATGATATTTGAATATTGGCCATTTAGCGTCGTCTCCTATGGGGTCCGATTCAGTGCGGTGCAACCTGAAAGAAACAGTCGTGCGCCATCCTAATGCAGGCAATACAATTATTTATTGCCTATATATAGTCTGGTCATATCAGTATTACTGGAGTACATGTGTTAAATAGTGGAAAGCAAAAATGTATGGACCTGGAGCAAAGTCTATGGACAAAGTACTGTCTTGCCTAGAGTGTGGTGCAATGTGTTACAGTGTGACCTTTTGGCATCATCAACAAAATTATTACTGGCATTGACAGGAGAGAAACCTCTGATGGAAATCCTAAGCTGAAACTGGTTCGTATAACCATCAAAACCCTACGACATCATGTGCTGGTTCTGTATGATTAGATTATCTACATTTACTAACTTTACAATTTTGTTACAAATTTTCATTTTTAACCTCGCTTTAGAGCTGGATTTCGAGGTACTGGTATGTCGTCGCATTGGCTGTGGTCGCAATTTGCCTTTCATCGATAGTAATCATCACTTTCATCGCACGAAAATTGCAGTAAGAGAGCCTTTGGTTTTCACTTTTCATTGAAAGCAAAATATGTCTTTGGTATCTTATTTTTCGATCTCCTGATAGTATTGATAGAATTAGCCCTAAAATGTCCAGGCCCAACCATGCAACCTCAGACTGTTAAGTTCCCCAGATCCTGATAGCGAATCTTCTTACGTGAAAAACGGTCTTTATTTCTTCAAAATCGGGCTGAAATTTAATAGGACAAATAATGCAGTGACTGCCTATTGACATCCTAAACTGGGTGGCCATTTTTTATTGCAATTTCTTGTTGCCTGGTTGTGAGTTTGCTCAAGAAGATTCCTATGTAAGGATTCAGAGAAACCTAGGTTTGTCAGATCCGAATCCAGATCCAGAGATATTTCATTTTGTTTGTCTTGTGTGTTATTACCGAGAATGCAAACGACAATATTTACTCACTCAAAAATCCTCGCAAAGTTTACGTCGCCACGAGTTTACCTTAGATCCATCATCTGCGCAGATCTCGATCTGATTCCGTCCAAAACAAACACGCCATATACATTCTGAGTTTACCTGGGTAATTATTGAGAGACTCTGTATACTTGTTTTTGATTCAAACTGCATCAATGTAACAATTTCAACCACAACAGAAGACATGTGATACACTACAGCATTTTGTTGCCACAAGACGGTTATGTACTGCTTTGATCTGCGATATTAAAAGTAATCCGCTTCCTTTATTTTCATCTCCCAAAGTGAACAATGTTCCAGTCAGTTCGAGCAATCGACTTTGTTTTCATTTGCTCTGCAGTTACAGATCATTAGCTAAAAAACGAGCCATCTACATAGTGAATGGCGACGAAAGGATAAAGCATTTCAGGAGGTCGTACATCTCCAACGACAAACTGTTCCAGATGCCCAAACCTGCTAGTGAAGAGACCTGCAGTGATGACACCACGGAGGACAGCTGCACGTACGCAACCACGCTGAACCACTCCGAAGGTTCTGACGAAAGGGACAGGATAACCACCAGTTATATTTACGACCTGCTGTCCGGAGATGACTACACACCCGTCTATTTGAACCCATCAAATAGCATGAAAAGGCTACCCGAAAAACTACTCATGGAGGTTCTGGATATGGAAAACGACTGCGCCTGATGGCTCCGCGCTTGCACCTGTTGATTCCTGACACAATGTTCTAACCCTCTGATTTGAACAGTCTATTTTTTTTTAAAATTACTACTAAGGTTTTTTCTCCAGCGAAACATTTTCAAACTCCACAAGTTTGAATTTCAGATAGAGCCAACAAACATGGCGGGTGCACCTTTCAGCCCCGGTGAAAGCTTGACTAGATTTTCCAGGGCAAACACAGTCCGGCAGGCCCCGACTGTCTGTCATACCTTGTGTTTCGATAAAGAACAAATGACGTTCATTCCAGGAGCTTTATACCGCAGGGAATCAGTCATCCTGCCATCGTCGTTCGAGACCTCTAGTGCAGACTGGCAAATTATTGTAATCACCCAGCGTGAATTGTTGCTCTGCGCAAGGCTAGGGATGACCATTGATGGTCATTTTTTTCGTCAACAACCATGAGCACATGAGCCCAGATGAATACAAATTTTTAATGGAATTATCATGAAATACTTGTTTTTGTTCGTATTCTTTCTGCAGTGTTCAAACCAATTATTCCTAAATATATCTCTTGCCGGCACAGCACAGCTCGTATATAGCCTGAAGAAAGGAACCTTTCTGAACAACTTCGGTGCATCTGCATGTATTGTTTTTTTTTTTTCAGGTGAGCGTAATGTGATTGCATTTGTATGAATTGCAAGCAAAGCAAACATAAAATAACCATACATACATTTATGAAGTCTTGTAAATATTTTATACTTTTATATATGTATTTAAAAACACTCAAAGCCCGAAGATGTAGGCAAAGTTTTTACTTAAAATCAGTCATCGTATTCCTGCTTTTCGGATCTTGCTTTAAATCTTGTAAGTAAAACGTTTTCCTTATCAGAGGGTTTATTTTGTAAAGGTTTGATAAAAGTATTGGTAATATGCTCTTCCGCATTTTTTGTAACAAATTATGGTTAAATAGGTCCTTTGAGAATTGCTGCTACATACACGCTTAAATTACTATCAATGCTAGAATAGGGCGACAAATCGTGTGTAAAAAAGCTATATTAGGGCGACCTGCTCAATAGGGCGACATTTTGGTGTCGCCCTAATATGTTTGAGTTTAAAAATCATTTTTTAAGGTCAAAAACCATTTTGTTTAGGTCGAGAACCATTTTTATTGGGACTGGAGCTGTCTCTCTTCGGTCTGGAATCATCTCTGGAAGCTTCGGGTAAAAAAATAAGGTGTCATTTTAGGTGACTCTTGCCGAAATTTCGGTGGTCTCCGGTGAGAGTCTTCCCGAAGTGTCGCCCTATATTGCGGCATTCAGCGTTGTTTAAAAATCTAAATCATTCGCTCATCATAATGTGAAAGTGGTTTGTTTGAGCTTTATGCGCCTATCAATTGTTTCCCTCCACGCCTCCATCGGGCTACCCCACCTAAGAGGTGGGGATTGTCACTTTTTGCATGACAAAATCCCCACATCTGGGACAAAATTTATGTGACAAAAATCCCCACCCATGGGTGCAAAACATGCATGTCTTGCTATCAGATACACATACATTTTTATTTCAATTGGTCAAAATAGATGGGGCATGAAAACCTTGACCGAACCCCCGCCTAAGGGATGGGGTGGCGCGGTTTCTTTTCATATTACCCTGGGGTTGTAGTCGAGTCCATCACAAGTCCATCACAAGTCCATCACAAGTACTCACAAGCCTTCACAAGTCCACCACAAGTCCCTGGCTGGGTCTTAATCCAAGTCACAAATATTCAAAAATGAACTCCAACAAAGGCATTCTGTTGTACTTTTTTTTGTGTGTGTTCATCCTTTGTTTCTTGCTACTGGACTTGTGACGTTAATAATGACACAGCATTTGTAAGGCGCACAATATCTAACACCGTTGTTCAAAGGCACCGAGGCCATTATTATCGCTGCCATTATGAAATCACCAGAAACATTTCGCTTTAACAAGGTGGCTGCCTGGCCAGTAGCGCCGACCATATCAGCACCTAGATTGTGGCATTCCCCTGACAGCTCCCCAAATATCGCTTGGGTTCATGAGGCAACTGGGATTAAGTGCCTTGCCCAGGGACACAGACACGTTGACCGTAGTGGGGCTTAAACTTGTCACGGACTTGTGAATTTATCGGGTCTGGACTTGTGATGGACTCGACTGCATGTTACACTAAAATCTTTACAAAATCTTATTGAGATAAGTTTGCCATTATGGTAGTTTTGCTTTAACAGCTAGGTACGCAAAGTTGGCTTTAATTTATAAAGTTTTAAGAAGTGCCGAAAAGACAATTTTGTTGTCATCGTCACACATTAAGGCAAAATATAGCATGTACGATTTTGAATACGGACTACATGTAGTTTGATTGTTTTCAAACATTGGATATTTTCAATAGATTTTATGCATGGCGGTTAGTGTACTGAGCGTCAAAACTATAGTACTTACTGTAAACTTACTTTGGTAAGTAAACTTTCTAAAAGTACTGCAAATTACTTACTGTAAATAACAATTTTATACGCATTACATGTAGATATAGGCCTCAACAGATCATAACAACGCATTTCATTTTTTAGTTCAGTAGTTATGCCGGTATCTTAAATAGCTGCATCGCAGAGCTTTTCAATAAAAATGACAATACGTCATTCTGATATTCTATAATCGATTGTAAATGGGCCTAGCTCTAGTTAGCAAACTCCTTCCACATTTTAAAACGTGTGGACAGGACCATTGTGTCCGCGGATGGTTTTTCAGGCCAAAGGGTGTGGACACTGTCCTCTGTACAAACGTGATAAATTATGTGCTACAATTTTTGGTTTATTCAATTAGAGTTTTATGAAATATGTTTTCATATTTTTTTCTCTGGAGATGGCACACAGCATCTCAAGTGAAATACCTTTGTTGATACGGGACGGTGATGGTGTAAAATGTTCACCGCCGCGTCGAAGCAATGCCTCGCCTTTATTAGGAAATCTTTTCAATCTTTTATTTACAAACTGTTAAAGGTAGAACACATCGTTGGCAGTAACCCCAATTTTTTTTTCACGAGTTCACAATAAAAAAACCTTACTAAAAGTGTTAATAACAATGGTACCAAACACCGCACGATTTTATTTCAGTCCAAAATGGTATTTTGTGTGAGAAATTAACAACTGAAGGTGGTTTTCCAAACTTTTCCAAAAGACTTTTTGTCACACATGTGTATGTACGCGAAAAACCAAATGGTGACACAAAGGAGTGTGACCAGATCACTTTTTTTTACCCATAACTCCCCGGGACTTACCTTATGGGTCATGAGATTTTTATATCATAACGTCCGTTATATTTTTCTGATTACGAAACTGAAACTCCCGCGCTTCTAGGCCGCATATTTCCGAGGATATCGTCGAAAATCCACCGATTATTTGTAAACTAATTTTCCAGTATCAACGTTTATCCGCTGAAAGCATACTCGATAGTTTTGTTAAATTTTGTACTGGAAATTGCGAATGTTTTCGGGTTTTTGGGACATGGGAGGTGTGTATGGGAGTTACTTGATAATATTGGTAAGTTACATCGAAAACTATTTTCCAGAAACTCTGGTCACGCTCCTTCAAGGTGACGCTGGGATGTCATACCACATTCAATTTATTCACTCAACCCCCCTCAAGAGCGGAGTAGGTGAAACTGAAACAAAATTAATATTAACACAGTTAATTACAAATAACACAAATACGTGTACAATTTAAACACACGACATTAAAGGAGTGTGTCCAGATCACCTTTTTTTTACCCATAACTCCCCGGGACTTACCTTATGGGTCATGAGATTTTTATATCATAACATCCGTTATATTTTTCTGATTACGAAACTGAAACTCCCGCGCTTCTAGGCCGCATATTTCCGAGGATATCGTCGAAAATCCACCCCTTATTTGTAAACTTAATTTTCTAGGATCAACGGCCGGTTTCGTCTATAATGCGATTTCGATTTACATGACTAGCGCCCTCAATCGACATCTTAATAAGAATTTATCTAATTGATAAAAATAACGTACACATTTTCAGTTCAGTTTATCACTTTTATTGAAATAAATAATATATTTTGTCTATAAACTTTTTTATAGATGTAAGATTTATAAGTGTCATTTTTTTGTGGGTGAGAAAATATCGAAATTTTTAATAAATATTGAGGTTTGACTTTTGACCCTGAGACCACGCGTGGACCTAGACTGGTTCCCCTGTCCACATATTTACTTCCCCTTCGTCGTATATGAGCGAGAGCAGCGTAGCGCACATGGACAGGGGGACCAGTCTAGCGATGTTCCGGCTCCATGTAAACCACATGGAACCGGAGACGTACATATAATTAATTTTTCTTCATTTTGTGTTGCTTAGGTGATCAAGAAAAATATTTTCAAGCACAAGTACAATTTATACGTTACACATTTTGTTAAATAAATTATTTAATGTAAACAAATTAAATATCAAGACTAAAAGTACTACGAAGGTGAACATACATATGCATGATCAAGACTTCAGCGTGATTGCGCGTATTTAGAGGGCGGGCTTCATGCAAAGTTTATCCGCTGAAATCCGACTCGATAGTTTTGTTAAATTTTTTACTGGAAATCGCGAATGTTTTCGGGTTTTTTGGACATGGGAGGTGTGTATGGGAGTTACTTGATAATATTGGTAAATTACATCGAAAACTATTTTCCAGAAACCCTGGTCATGCTCCTTTAATACACAAGTCCATCTAAACATCCATATCAATCAAGAATTAACTCATAAGCACTGTGCGTTCATATATGAGCAAATATTGTATGCGAATATACAATAGACCACTAAAGTGAAAACGCATGTTGCCAAGGTGACCGGGTCTGAACCAAAAACAGTAAATACCTAGACCCCATCACCATGGCACATGACGTCAAACTTCAGTAATCCATTGTCTGCAATAATCAGTAATTTAGAGTGTTACGTTCTTCGAATCGTTACCATGCGCAAGATTGAAACTAGCAGCATTTAAAAAACTAGCAGCATTTAAAAAACTATCAATATTCGAGACTAGTCAAACAACTGTAATAATCTCTCATTCCAATAATTATCAAACTTACAAATCGTATGCGTGGTTAACATCCCTCCAAATACACATGGTGAGAAACGCAGGGAGTATACTGGGGTTTGCAGGAGTTACAGTAGTAGTTTACAGCGGTTTACATCATTATTCTGGGGTGAGAACGGTGTCCTGGTGAGTCTACACGGCTTTCGGCAACCTGGCGAAGACTGACGACATGCATAGGAATTTTCCACACTAAATACGCAATGTGTTCACGTGATAAGGGCGTATCTCAACGCTATAGGATGAATAGTGACCTATGACCCAGAATTTTATGTAAAATAAATAACGATGAATAATAAACATGTAGCTCAACATTTTATGCAAATTAAACTAAACTGAACGGCACAACAAAATGAATTAAACTTATCGACAGCGATAACACTTTTTACCATTCAACTCAACTCAAAGGCCATGCATGGATTTTTCTATTTTTCAGAACTCTTACTGCCTCTATGTGGCAGAAATTTCTACATGGCAGTTTTATCAACATGGGCTTCTAATCACGAGTGAAAATAACGCCAACTTGTGTTTACCAATCATGTGTTCTACCTTTAAAGAACGAGACAAGTTCCAACACGTTTGTTCGAGTCAATCGTGTTTTATTGCAGCGATATACATGTATAATTAGTTTCCAAAACCGGCAAGATAAAAGCTCTTGATTTACAGCAAAATCGGCAATGGAATAACATTTCAAAAACATGAATATAAGTGTACCTAATGTGTATATTTCAAATATTATTTTATGGAAATTTAGATTGTCATAAACTCCAAAAACGATGAGTTTTAATAACTGCCTCTGAGAGGATGAATGCTAAGTAAAATAATTTCAATGAATTTGATGTATTTCTATTACAAACACCAAACCTCATTTGGTTATAAGGCAATACATATAATTTAAATATATTCAGGCGCGGATCCCCCACCCCCTTTGTAAGCACTCGCACCGGCAAAACCCCTCCCTGGAAAAATGTCTGGATCCACCCTGAATTATGCAATAATTCAAGTAACTTGTGAGGAAATTTAAGGGCAGAGATTATTGGAAAGGGAGCTGTGCTAAATTTTATGGGATCATAAAATTTAGCACAGCTCCCTTTGTTCCCAACGTTTAATAAGCTACATGGGGGTCGAATTGGGTTATGTTCTTCTAGAGACGAGATGTCGTCTAGAATCATATACAATTTAAATAAAATAGAGCAAAAGTTTAAAATCATGCCCGAAACTTTAGAATATATGAAATTATTACACAAGCGAGATTAAATACAAGTAAATTGTGTGAATACATATTTATCTATGTTCGGCAAAGCACGGCTAATTAATGCTGAACCACCTCCATTAGACAGGATCTTCGTCCGCGCCTCTCTCAGTCTATAGATTAATCGTTGAAAGTTAACTCGACTGGGTAGTGGTCGCTGACACGTTTTGCCTGTAGAAATTTGGCAGAAATTGTCATAAATTGTTTCACAATGCCTAACTAAAGGTAATTTTCTGAATGAGATTAAGAATTAAATTTCCTTTCACACTTCAATCAGTTGAACACACTGGCCATTTTCGGACTGACAAAGAAACCTACCTGATCGTAATCCAAGCCGAACTCCAGATCGAAGTTAAAGATCCGAGATTCTGGCAGCGAGTCAGCGGTCATCTTGGACCCAGCTAACACAAACCTTAACGGATAATAGAAGGATAATAAATGCGTGTGTTTTGAGGAATCTTCGGCTTCGTCTTCGGCTCGAATTCCGTGCGTTTGGCTTCATGCACAAGCAATGATTTAGACTTTGCAAAACGGAGGCCCATAAAGACAGATCCTAATTCATTATGTCAGTATTAATTCAGAGCATAATTTGGTTGAAGGTTGTTCATGAAGTATTTAGCATAAAATAATGCATTCCCTTCCATGTGACCTTTATTTATTTATTTATTTTAACCTAACGGTTTATTTATTTTAACCTGAAGTCTGCAGAAATGTGGCTGAAATTTCCACAAGGCAATTTATCAAAAATAATATACTGCATGGCCTATAAAGTCAAAAGGTACTTCATTTGATGCTTGAGAAGTTGGTATCCAGGCTTTAAAACATTTATTACCTGTCATACGCACAGTCAGTGGATGGTGACACTGTTGTGTCAGCGTCATCAGATATCACCCATTGGAAGCGAGTCTGTGTGCGCAATCTGATCTTTGGCCAATCCTTTTGTCTGACATATCTGCAGTCGGAGTTGAAATCTCCCGTGATGATAACATCCTTTGCCAAATAATATAAACACACATTATGAATAAACTTCAGGATAATTTATGGAAGTGGGGATGTCTTTAAATTTCCGATTTTCTTGACCCAAACAAAATTCTACCAATTTAATGTGGTCTTTAGTCTTCCTTTTTCCTTTTTCTGCAATAACCGACAAAAACATTTAAAATCTAAAAGTGAACCAACTTAAAATTCCTCCCTAATTTAAAACCTACATGCTCGCATATGTTTACACTATAATTGCAATCTCCATTCAACATTAATACACCTTTCAAACCACAAAAAGACAACTAAAATTCTGTCATATATATTTTTAAAATCAATTTCTTCAAACAGAAGCATCATACTAGAAATGAAGCTCCAGGGATTTCAGCGCAAAACGTGCCTTTACGTGACCACCACTATTAGGACTTGTCAATAAAGAAATACCCACGTTTAAATTCCAACGGTTGATCACGTCGTCGTAGACATCGGTTAGGGCGTCGACTTCAGCTGGTGTGATGTCTCTTCTAGGTTTAGTGTGGATGTTCACGACGGCGAAGTCGGACGGCAAAGCTGCATAAGGGATATGCATGTGTATGATAACAACCAACTTATGTTTAAGTATTAAAAGTGAGTATCATACGTTCCGAGAGAACAATGAAAAACCGTGTCCATGCATTTATTTAAGAAATGGTGCAAAGCGACCGTCCTATTCAGGCAGGTTCTTATTTTTGTTCACATGAGGGCGCCCTTGTAATAAATGTGCGTTTGGACACGCATTTGTGTTAAGGATAATGGAAGAGAAGTGTAGATTCTTGAAAATAATGGGCTCGGCTTCGCCTCGCCCATTATTTTCAAGAAGCTACACTTTTGAGTCTATTCTCCGACTTAATCCATTTCACCGCCCCGGAACAAAGAAACGCGCCAGCAAGCCATTTGAAATAGGGATGCATTGCACGGCGTTTGGTTTGGTGTAAGAATAGAATCACTCATGCGAACACGCTGCTTTCTGGTGCTGAGGACATGCAGTCATTTCGTTCGTGGTGTGCTGCAAGCAACAACTACTATATCGCCGTGTCTGATGCACAAGATGTTGACATTTCTGGTGTCATATTGGAGTCGACAGAAGCGAATTTGGATTGGGATTTATACGATGAAACTGCCCTTTTTGGAAATTAAACGGCTTGACCAAGGGATACTATATGGCTTTTTTGAGTTTGGATACGAGTGAGTGAAATGTTCACATGAAGAACGTATAGCTGCACAATACATAGTTCCGCCCACACAGGTCAAAGTGCATTGCCTCACAAACGACATCACGTCATTTTCTGCACATACAGTTTGTAAAGTGTTGTATGTGGTGATCCGGGTGAATTTTTTGTTTCAAGGCCGGGCAATTCGCCGTTTCATTTCATTTCATTTATTATTTCTCAGGGCAAATATGAAAGGTACAGTACACACAGATGAAAATTGACATAAAACAAAACACTACATGGTAACACCCCTGAATGATTGCCAAATGTGAACTAAATCACAATCGAGTGGCTCTCCAAATGCCGCCATGCCAACACTTAAAATACACATGTACAAAATAAAATAATACTAGGTAATTAGGCGTTTTAAATAAATAAATAAATAAATACATAGTGCATAGTATTGGTCGATTAAAAAATACATTCTTGTACAGTTATATATGTTGAAGTATGGTTAAATTACAAATAGATTTGCTTACAGTAAAGGGGCTATGCAGGAGAGGAAAGTATAAATAAATAAATATGTAGACGGAATTCAAGTACATTTATGAAAAATCTCCTTCTTAAATAAAACAAAAAAAACAACACAAACAAACAAACAAACAAACAACAAAACAAAACAAGACAAAACGACGACAACAACAACAAAAACAAAAAAAACAAAAACAAATATTTTTTTTTTATTAAACCCGAAACATGATGTCGCACTCTGCTTACATGCGCACAATTCCTTGGTAGAATACCAGACAGCTTGTAGGGCCATAGAAAAGCGCGCATGTAAGCAGGCCAAGACTTTTATGTTTCGGGGGTGCAGGTCTACATGTACTTAGGATGGAAATATGATGGATTTACCGGGAGACAGAATATGATTACGCAAACTACTGAAAAACTTGGACATATTTAGTACAACTTGTTCCTTAACAACAGGTGGTAAACTATCCCATAATCTAGGAAACCTAACAAATAGGGAATGGTGTAAGCAGTTAGTGCGGCCCCCCTTATGAACAAACTTGACCGAATCACAATGCCTAGAATTAACAGTAACATAACTGTGGATATTTACATCAAAATTATTATACAAACATTTAACAACAAAAGAAATTGACAAAAAATGAAGTCTGTTGATCAACGAAGGAATTCCCAATTGCTTACATCTAGAAGGGTAGTCTATGTCGACATTGTTAGGTCTGGCTCTTCTAGGGAGACCAAGACAAGAACGTGTGAAACGCCTCTGAACCTTTTCAATAAGTGATTGATGAGTGTGTAGGCTTGGGCACCAGACAGGAGCAGCATACTCCATGACAGGTCTACATAGGGAGGTGTAAAGTTTAACTAGAACGGTGGAATTATTACTCTTAACTACCCGTCTGATAAAGCCACAAAGTTTGGTAGCTTTAGAAGTAACACTATATCAATGTGATTCTTCCAACTGAGATCACGAGAGATAATGACACCTAGATACTTGTACTGGGAAACAACTTCGAGAGAATCAGAGCCAATATTATAAATGGGACTAGGAGGATGTCTGCTACGAGTTACAGTCATAAGTTTACATTTCTTAGGATTAAGTGACATGTGATTAATATTACACCAGTTAATTAAATTGTTTAAGTCACTTTGAAGGATTACTGTGTCAGAGTCGGATCTAATGGGTCTGTACAATACAGTGTCATCTGCATATTGTCTAAGACTGGATTGAACACAGAATGGGAGATCAAAAACAAAGATATTGAAAAGCAAGGGCCCAAGAACAGAGCCTTGTGGTACATCTGTTGCTAAGATAAGAGTTAAACCATGATAAAACCGAGCCACAAATACCGTATTTATGCAATTTATCTAATAATATGTTGTGGCTAACTTTGTCGAAAGCTTTAGACCAGTCTAGGAAAATTACATCGATACGAGGAGGGTTACAAACATCAATGACTTCAGCCCATTCATGATAAAGAGTTGACAACTGGGTTACACATGAACGCTTAGGGAAAAACCCATGTTGAACATCACTAATTCAAAGGTAAGCTCACATTTCATGATATATTACATTCCTGTATTACTGGCCCTTTACTCAGTGTGTTCTAATATAACTGTCGACTCTGAAACATGAATCCCTTGAGTTTTCTCTAATGAATATGTGCTTTTCGTTGAAAGTCCAATTGGTTTGTGCAGTGTGTGTGGACATTTTGACGATAGCGTGTGAGGCATAGCAACAATATCCGGAGTTAACTGGGCAAAATCGGAACTATGCATTGGTGCACAGGTATGCTACACACGCGCGCGCGCGCGCGCGCGCGCGCGTCCGGAACCCGCTAAACTGACTATGCCCGGGGCATGGCAAAAACTATGCCGGGGCATAGTCAGAATTCTGCAGGCACGGGGTCTAGCTAATTCAATGCTCCCACTTTTAATCAATCAATCAATCAATCAATCAGATGAAAGGAATCTACGCATGAGGTATATAATCAAAAATATTTACAGGATGGTTTCAGGGAGTGGACGCGTACTATGTAGGGCTCCCGCTCAAATTCGTCATCCATCTCGACGTACGTGTAACTGTCAGTAACTTCGAACATATCGGTTCTGAAACAGAATAATAAACAAAGATGGAACATAGAAAAATTGATTCCAAGGACGCGGAACAAAAGCATTTCCTGATTCAAGTAGCAAATCATTCTATCTGATGTAGCCTAATAGGGACAATCAATTGACAGTTTTTGTATAACGTATCTATAGCCCTTTTCACACTGCAGAGCTAATCCCCGGGAAATAAATCCCCGGGAAATTCCCGGGGATTTTTTACCCCACCAACGCCCCAGCAACCGTTCACACTAGACCCATTTGGTAACTCCCGGGGACACTATTTCCCGGGAATATGCACGGTCGTTTCACACTGGCCATCAAACCCCGGGAAATGTGTAAACTGAGGGCGCCCATCAGGAAGTTCCCAAATGAATTGTGGGCGGAAGTCCAATCCCACAATGCCGCGCCGCGCGCGCATTTTTATGCACAAGCTGCTGTTGTTGTTTACACCGTGCGATATACATGCGATATGTCAGGTTGACACGCTGGGCCACGCATCATGCGGATAAGAAAATAGAAGACTGGTACCTAACCATGACCTAACCACGAGAAGGAAGCTAAACACAGTCTTGTTCACGACACTTTTTTTATTACAAATTAAAACCATTCATTTTGCTCATATTCTTTAAAATAAAATTATTTGTATAATTTTCAAACGTTATTATTTGTGTTTTGTACTTAACTGTACATTTATTTACGAAAAATTTGAAAGGTACTGCATCACAATACTAAGCTACCGCGCGAATTATTTGGCGCGCTATTTGTGACCCTGTGACCTTTCGAGATTACCCGTGGACGCAAAAAGGTGGGGTAAGTTCAAACCCTGCGACGTTCACACTAGTTGCTTTTCCCCGGGAAAAACGTTAAACCCCGGGGATTTCTCCTTTAACCCTACTCCCGAGCAGGGGTAAATATTTCCCGGGGAAAAGCTTTTTCCCGGGGATTTATTTGGTAGTGTGAACAGACCGACCGAAATTCCCCGGCAATTTCCCGGGGAATTCGTCTAGTGTGAAAGGGGCTTAAATGTTTCTTGTGACATTGTTTATTAATGAGTTATTTCATTCACCCGTAGACAGAATGATTCTGTCCCTACGGGTTTCCCGTAGGGACAGAAGGTACCCCTTTCATACGGTGGATTGTTGTCATTTTGCCTCGAAATTAGAATCACACCCAACTATTTCCAGCTAGTTGTTTCCTGTAGTGGTTTTAGATATTCTTGATTAGAAGACAAATAAAAAGCACTACTTACATTGCCTTTTTTGAATCAAAAACGTCTATTTCCGACAATCTTCGACGAACAAATTTCTCGGACTCCTTATCACGATAAAAACGATTGCAAACGTGTAGTTGTGCATTGACGGACGCCCAAAAGAGAACGTCAAACGAAACTGTACATTGTATGCCGCGCCGTATAAATGCGCGTGACATAAGAGCGCCACCCGTACTCTCATTGGGCCTCCGTAGATGCACACCAACTGTACGTTCGCAAAAAAAGACCACGTCGAACTTTGGCGTGACTCCACACTAGAATCGATTAGAATGGGATTCTTTTTGGAATCGGAGTCGACTCCGAAAATGCTGGAGCGCCCCCAAGCGTTAAGCCTAGCCAACAGGTTTTCTCGTCGAAGATTGTCGGAAATAGACGTTTTTTATTGAAAAACGGCAATGTAAGTAGTTCTTTTTTGTTTGTTTTCCAATCAAGAATATCTAAAACCAACGCAGGACACAACCAGCTGGAAATATTTGGGTGTGATTCTAATTTCGAGGCAAAATGACAACAATCCACCGTATGAAAGGAAAGCTCACTGACTAATTCACCCGTTGCTTCAAATTCGATGTCTATGATTGGAACAATGCCAGGGACAACCTGTAGCACGCTTTCTGCCTTTCTCCCAACCGCATGGGGAAAAATTATTCCACGTTATAGGTACAGACCCAATTCATTCTCATCTTTCTCAGTAAGAAATCTTACTTGTAGAAGGTGACATATTGCTCCTTGTAACTGGAACGCCCCACCCGCGGACCAACAACCATACCATAGTTATCCGAGGCGTAGCTGGAAAATAAACAAAATAATAAATAGTCCGTTTTTTTTAAAAATTACTTTTAGGTTTTCAGCCGAATTTTTCAACCTCAGAATCAAAAGCATGACAGAACCAGGGGTGGTGAATCCAAAAATGATTGTTACGAAGCTGTATGTTAAGTGAAAGGGTCATTTTCGGCAAAAAAGTCTACAAATTTGTTGAAAAACAAGGTTTTTTTGTACAGAAAAAAACCTTTTCCTTAAATAGAACTAGGTAACATGCCGATCTTACTTAAGTTGGGGTGGTGAATCCAAAAATGACTGTTACGAAGCTGTATTTTAAGTTAAAGGGAATTTTCAGCAAAAAAGTCAAAACATTTGTTGAAAAACAATTACGTGTTTTTAGTATAGAAAAACCCCGTTTTCTCAAACAGAACAACCCCGTTTTCTCAAACAGAACATGGTAATAACAAGCCACTCTTACTTAATTTGGGGTGCTGAATCCAAGATGTATTTTGAGGGCAAAGGTTCTTTTGGGGAAACAAAATCTAAATGATGTTATAATTAAAAGCCTGCAGTAAAAACAACAACGAATATACAGTGATCATCGTTGTTCTCTTAATCCTCATGGCAGACTTACACTGCAAAAACTGTGGTGTTAAATTAACACCAGTGGTGTTGTCTTATATAGATACCAAGCCTGGTATCTACATAGGTGTTACTTTTAATACCACACTTGAAATAAATGCATTATTTTTAACACAAAATTAACACCAGTAGTGTTGTCTTATATAGATCCCAAGCCTGGTATCTACATATGTGTTACTTTTAATACCACACTTGGAATAAATGCATTATTTTTAACAACCTCGGTGTTAAAACTAATACTTATGGTGTTCAAATTTAACACCAGGCTTGGTATCTATATAAGACAACACCCACTGGTGTTATTTAACACCATGCACAGTTTTTGTAGTGTAGAGCCGCCCAGATCAAACGAGATGCAGACTGTCACAGCTGTTGTACTCGTGTCCGGTGGTCAGCTTCCAGGTAGCACACCCAGTTGGTGCTTGGGCGGCCCCTGGGTCTCATTCAGGCAACGTCAGAATATGGAGTCCCGGTCCCCCTTCAATGTTGATGCGCAGCTTAGTTAAGGGTGCCATGAGCTGGCATGTCATCTGGTAGCAGTCAATGTGGCCAAAGAGAGGGTGACGTCTTCGTAAGATGGTTGCACGGATATCTTCGAGACCGGTGGTTTCCATTATGCACATATCATTCGTTCCCCTCCCTCCCTCCCTCTCCCGGGGTCCCCCTCCCGTCCCCCGCCCCCCGAGAAACCGAGAAACAAACAGCAAACAAAAAGAAAAACATAAAAAAGTTGCATGCAAAGACATAATTTTCGACCACTTTGTTTTAGGACGGAAAGGATGAAAAGGTAGGATTGGCATGTTCCCGATTTATCTTAAAAATATTTGTTTTGTACTAAAACATGCATCTCTAATCCAAGAAATGTTCTCACCTTTTAATTATAATGTACAGGTTTGCAACAAAATTCACCCCATCTTTCTCTTATTACCACTTTCAAATTATAGGCCGTTGTCTCATATTACCTGGAGCAAAAGAGATTTTAACACTCCTAGTAATGTGTATTTTGCACACTTCAAGTTCAATATATTCATATTCCACTGTAAAACTGATAGATTATTTTCTTTTCATGCACTGGATAATTTTCATTATGGAAATACCTGCTTTGTACTAAATGTGTAATCATTTTGAACCATGTTATGTGGTCGTGTCATATCTTTTAGATATTTGGGTGTGTTGATCAACCATGCTCTAGATGACAGCAAGGAGGCTCGTATGCGACTAGGTATAGGAAAATCCACTCTTCGACAGTGCAAATACCTGCGCTCCACTCGCGTCAAGCCTTGGGGTAAAGGTACAGCTTGTTCGGGCACTAATTATGTCGAGGGTATGGTGCCACCACATTGACACTGAAGGCAGCTGACATCAAACGTCTAGACAGTTTCGGCCGTACCATCTGGCGTCATCTGCTCAACATCGAGTGGCTGGATTATGTGACAAATAAAAGACTGATGGAGATGATCGGCAACCAATGGTGGTTTAGCAGTAGTACTGTGATTGAACGAAAAGCAGCTTGGTTGGGCCACGTGACACAGCAGGGTGGCTTGGCGGCAGCTGTTGTGGACGGGATGCCTGCGGGATGTCATCATTCAGTGGGACGACCAAAGATGCGGTGGGTGGATAACATTCGAGAATGGTCGGGGTGTGATATCACTGAACTGAAAGTGGAAGTGGTGAGAGCTGAACCGGTGATTCCAGCGGTGTACAATTTGAGGAGGAGACTACGGGCAATTGCCTATGTTTAATGATTGATGTGGTTGTGGTTCTATATGATCGCTTCAATACCAAACAACAGCTTTATATGTTTGGATTTAGGAATAAAAAAATTGCTTTTATGCTTTTTGTCAAAACAAAAACCTTTTACCATCAAAATACAGCTTGCTGGTAAAGTCATGTGGATTCAGCACCCCAAATTAAGTAAGAGTGGCATGTTATATGCATTCTACGCAGATATTTGTTTGTTTTTTAAACCAAAAACTTAACGTTTTCAAAAAGATTTTCAGTATTTTTTGCCAAAAGACCCTTTAACTTAAAATACAGCTTGGAAACCATTTTTGGATTCAGCACTCCAAAATTAGGTAAAAGTAACGAGTAACGACCTTCTACTAAAAAAAGCCTCTTCTTGTCAATTAGGCTATATATCTCTTTTCTCCTCTTTTTTGTTTTTTACCAAAAACTAGTGTTTATAAACTGTTTTTATGTTTTACCCCAAAGAAGCACTTTTGCCTCCAAAATACAGCTTGAACACTGTAATTTATGGATTTAGAAAGAGTGGCATGTTATGGCATGTAACCATGTTCTATTTGAGAAAACAGTGGTTTTTTTGGCACACAAACTCGTGTTTTTTTAACAAATTTCTGGCATTTTTGGGCCACAAATACCCCTTTAACTTAAAATACAACTTCATAACTGTCATTTTTGGGTTCAGCACCCCAAAATTAAATTAAATCGACATGTTACGACCTTCTACTTAAAAATGCCCTTTTTTGGTCACTTTTTTAAAAAGTCGCCTATTACTTAGCCTTGCACCAAAATTTGAAAAAATGGGAAAATGTCTGGCAACACTGCGAACAATAAAGTATTTTCCCCCCAGCTGTTTTTTAATATCTCATCTCAACAATATGTGGTCGATGTTGAAATTGGAGCACTACCATATGGGTTATGAGCTGTCAAAAAATGGAATATTTTCATACTAAAAAAAGTAAAAAAAACACCCCTATTTGAAATAAATGGTACAACCCACCCAAATACCTGGTGACTATTTTTAGACATGCAATGCAGTCTCCAAGGACCCACCTATCAATAACTTTTAAAGAAAATTATTTTCTATATCTTGTTTAATTGTGACGCAGTTTTGAAAAAGTGAGAAAATGGCAAAAAACCACATTTGTTAGTTTGGGGCAAAGGTCCATCTAATATAAAAGTATAAAGGAAATCCATTTTTTGGCCATGGCCAACATTTTAAACAAATTCTTGATATTTACAGTCCCTCACTCTTAAGCCCCGGTCAAAGCTTGACTCGGATTTTCCGGGGCAAGCCCAGACTGTCTGGAAGGCCCCAATATGTTTGTGAAATCAACCATTGTTCGTTCCAGGGGCATTTACTGGAGGAAATCAATCATTCTGTCATTGTTCAAGATGAAAGACCTTTGATATAGACATAGATACTAGGATTGTACTCAAGCACCCAACATCTATACAATTAAAGGGAGAGGCTATAAAGCCAGGCATTTCGTGCATGACGTAAGCTTTCCCATCACAGCCCGTGTACGAACCCGTCATGGTTGTGGAAGGAAATTGTCCCAATTGATGTTGTGACCCCGTACATACACAGTATGCAGTCCACATTCGGGCCCTTGAACTGTGCGATCCGCATTCGGGCCACGTCTCGTGCTGTGACGTCATGCACGAAATGCCTTGCTTATAGCCCGCTCCTACAAGGAAAGACGGACGATGGCCCCTTCTCCCAGCCTCTGAACTGCTATTTCCGTGCTTCCCTAAGGCGATAGAACCTTAGGAGCGGGGTTACTAATGACCGTGGTTTTCGCCATCTTTGCTTGATAACAACCGCAGCGTGAGTGGCTACAAGCTGTCACGTGAGTGGCTGGCGTTACGAGACACGTTTTAGCGTTGTTTGTGCACTTGGATTTTCACCCAAAAATGTACAGCTGTACATTTAGTGTCGATATTGTACATAAAGTCGTAATTTTGTGACATCCCAGTTGTCCAATCGACGACGTTGTTACAACGCAACATACCCTTCCAAGCCGTGTCGGGCATGATATGTGAATAATTACCTTGAGGGCTTTGTTCGGGCTGAAAGAGTAAATGCAGAACCCACATGTTGCGGGGTCATAAATGAGCATCTGTCAAGCCCTGTCAAGCCCTGGCCTCGGGCAAACTGTACAGCGAATCGGGAGCGAAGAAATTATCATTTACATATACACAAACATTACAAATAGGCGGGTCAATATAGCAAAAAAAATACCTCAACCTCAAAATAATTGCAACAAATTGTTTTATTGCAATTTCCTGTACTTTCAAGTATGCTGAACAACATATCAAAAGTTGGACAAAAACGGAGCACGGGAAAGTGATCAAATCTGACGTTAAAAAATGGCCGCTAATTGTAAAGAATGTATTGTATATATAGTTATGAAAAAAGTACCCTAACCTCCCAAAAATTCTAACAAAAGATTTTTCAACGGTTTCTGGTTCTACTGAATGTGGAGGATGGCAGGATAAAAGTCTACAAAAATCTAGCAACCGAAATGGGTGAAATCTGAGTCAATTCCAAGATGGCCACCATTGACCTTGAAAATCGCTAAAATGGCTTTAACTTCTTTAATATTTGGAGTAGAACAGTGATTTAAATGTCCACCCTAGGGTTGTTAGGGCCATGGAATTTACTGGTATCCACACAATTTTAATGCAACCTTCGATAAACAATAAAAGCCATGAACAAACTCAAAATGGCGGTCATAATTACATGTACAGGCATGGGAGGGGTATAGACAATAACTTCCTCTAATATAAGTGCTGATGTCAGCTTCTTTTATTGGGCAGTAATGTGCATATCATGATCCCCTCCTGTGGCAAGGCTGGCTGCATCAACCACAGCACGAGGCTACGAGCCGCTAAGGCAGGGTGCACCACTCTGCCAGAATTGCCTCCCCAACAACCTGCACTTCTAGGGCTGTTCGTTTTGAACGTCGAGGGGACGTTGTGCCAACGTTTAAATCTAACGTTGCACTATAACGTTCTAAAAACGTTCTTTAATAACGTTCTGAGAATGTTCGTTTTTTGTCACATTCGTTTTGAACGTCGAGGGGACGTTCTGTGGACGTTTGAATCTACCGTTACAATATAACGTTCAAAGAACGTTTTTTAATAACGTTCGGAGAATGTTCGTTTTTGGTCACGTTCGTTTTGAACGTCGAGGGGACGTTTTGTGGAAGTTTGAATATAACGTTGCAGTGTAACGTTCTGAGAACATTCCGAGAACGTTGTTAACAAAGCAGATCGCGCGGAGATTATTTTTCCGTAAATTTCACGAAAAATTTCATTGTTTTAAGTTTTACGTTGTATAACCACGCACTACCTGATTTGAAATGTATGTACTTTTGTATATAAAACCCATCTATAGTCTAAAAAGGTAAGATTTTCAAGAAATAGTACAAAATGTGGTTTCCAATGTCCGCCAACCATGACTACATACGAAGGAAATTCAAGGAGCATTTATATCAAGCGTATACTTACTATACATAGTAAGAGGAAGTGACTGGTATCAAGAGCCCTGGAACTTCAGAGATTAGTAAGTTGATTAAAAATAGTCTGATTACGTAATGCATCATAATAAAGGTATTGTACAATTGACACGTCCCCTGAAAACTTCACACAATATTACGTTCCCCGGACGTTCATTCCTAACGTTCTTTGGTTAGCCGGGTTGGCCATCTACGCCCAGCGTAAGACCATCTGAAGCCCAACCGTGGCAAACCCTGCCTGATGCCATCCTAGCCCATCCCGAAATGCACCGCATCCCAGCCAGTCCAGCACAAAGCCAGCCCCGGACGTTCATTCCTAACATTCGGTTAGCTGGGTTGGCCATCCACGCCTGAAGCCATCCCAACCGTGGCAAACCCTGCCTGATGCCATCCTAGCCCAGCCCGAAATGCACAGCACCCCGCCCAGCCTGAAGCCATCCCAGCCGTGGCAAACCCTGCCTGATGCCATCCTAGCCCAGCCCGAAATGCACCGCACCCCGCCCAGCCCAAAGCCACGCCAGCCCAGCCCGAAGCACTCCTATAGGCCAGCCCATGCAGCCCAGCCCACCAATCACACCAGCCCGCTCAATCCCTCCTGTCACATCAGACCAGCCCAGCCCCGCCGCAGTCCAGACTAGCCCAAAGCCAGCCAGCCAGCCAAGCCAAGCCCAGCACGAAGCCTTGTGTACCCACCCGTGAATCATACAGCAATGATATTATTTTTTACTAAAAGCTCAAAGAAAGTAAGTGTAATAGGTTTTTATTTAACCTGATTAAACCTGCGTGGGTTAGTTGACCTCCTGAATCGCGCGTCTCAAAAACAGCCCAAGAAGTGCAGTTTCTCAGGAAGGCAATTCGGGCAGTGTGGCGCACCTGCCTAATCGGCTCGTACGGTGGCTGATTTAGCCAGCCTTGCCACAGAATGGGATCATGTCATACACATTACTGACCGAAAAAAAATAAGCTACTGCTGACTGCAGTTCGAGAAGTTATTGTCGCTACCCTTCCATGCCTGTAATTATGACCGCCATTTTGAGTTTGTGGCTTTTATTGTTTGTCGAAGGTTGGATTAAAATGTTATGGATACTAGTGAATTCCCTGGCCCTGAAAACCCTAGGGTAGACATTTAAATCACTGTTTTACTCCTGATATTAAAGAAGCTACAGTCATTTCAGCGATTTTCAAGGTCAACGGCAGCCATCTTGAAATTAACCCAGATTTCCGGTGGCTTGATTTTGGTAGAATTTTTTTCCTGTTATTCACCACATTCAGTAGGACCAGGTTGGGGTACTTTTTTACATAAATATACCCCTCTATTTAATCTTTTTTATGTTGGCGGCCATCTTGTTTTTTACGTCATTTTTGGAGACTTTCCCGTGCGTCAAAATTGTCCAACTTTTGATATGTTGTTCGTCACATCGAATAGTACAGAAAACGATCATAAAACGTTTTGTACCGTTGGACTAATTGTGATTTTGTCATCATTCAAGTGTTTGTAATTACATGTATAATGATAATTATGGTGTTCGTTATGGCTGTTTAATTTGTATACTGGTACAAAACAAGTTCCTGAGTTTGTTTATTTTTCGGCAGGTGGCAATAAATTTTGTTCATTTTGATTCAGCGTTTGAATACAGACCGTAAACGCTATGTTGTACTTCTGACTAGACCACCTTTATCGAATCTGAAACAATAACTTCCAAAGGACTACATTGCACAATGGTAGTCTGGAGGGGTACTGGTCGCCTGCTGCATGCTCTTAACAGAGTAGTCCAGTTGAGGCCGGTTTCATGCGCTGCTCGCATTTGAGTGGTTCAGTTGAGGCCGGATCCGTCTTGGTCAGAGTGCCGAAATTACGATCACATGTGCCTTATTGGTGATGCTACAAGGTGGAAGTTTTTTCAGTCTAAAGGAGCCGCTTTGGCTAATTGGGGACCCGGCCTCCTGAAGTACTGCTCCTAACTGAGTGGTCAGTTGAGGCTGGGCCCGACTTGGCCAGACGGCCGAGCACATGATTTCCACGAATTCTAGACTCTCGCCTTCATGCTATGGAGCTCGCATGTGAGTGAGTCGAGCACCAGACTACCTGTTAATTCGGGTCGTTAATTATCAGGGGTGCACGCTGGCTCATAAAAACTGGCGCGAAAGTCTTTGCGGTACCTGAAATACCTCGCTCATTACTGTATGCATTTTTTAACCGGACCATCCGAAATTAATATTGAAATGATCGTGTACTCATTGTGAATGTGATGTGAACTTGAAAAGCTGGAACGTTTCCAAACAGCAATAATGCAATAAAGATAGTACAGAAACGATTTTGGGTTATGTAACTGAAAATTGCTAATGGTCCAGGTTAGAAAGCGGGAGGGACTCTAGACTAGCGTTTATGTAAATATAAGGCGTGACTCCAGGACCTGTGCAAATATGTCACGCAACTGGTCTGTTGCATAATGTACATGTTTAAAGAGAGTGACCATGCAGATCACATTTTGACCCACCCCTTTTTCCAATGGGTTTTGAGATTGTTTGTACAATATCAATTCATTACCATTCTGAAATCTCGAGTTCTCAATTCTCATTTTTGCGTGTTTGACTTGAATGATATGAGGGTATACTGCCGTAGTGCCTTTCATGGACTAAATGTTGTTTAAAATATAATGCTATTGGGTGGCTTGCACGCAGCAGGTAATAAGTGCAAAATCAAAACCGATAAAAGGGAATGGCATAAAGCAACTGGACTGTTAGTTGATGGGCATCCACTTGCGTGCATCACGTAGCAACAACAACAATTGAAGGTAACTCATTTAGGGCAACAGTCTTATTTCAGCACTTGGTCAATTTTTGTTTTCCATGTCTTATTTCAAATAAAGTGAATAACTTTTACGTTTCTAGAAAATTATCAGCTCAATTTTTTTTGAGGTGCCACACCCAAAACGCACGGACTGTATAAAAATCATCTTTAAAAATACATGTACGTGTCTAAAAATCTTCTTTACGGGGCAAAATGAAGTAGGCCTACCCCTCTAAACTGGTGGTCCCCCTCCCTCTCTGCCCCATCCTGAGATCTCAATTTTCGCTCTGCTAATAAGCGGCGTTACAATCCCCTGAGGAAATACGCAAATCTGTAAAAGTAGGGCGGTATTACGCGTACCGAACGTACAAGTTAGTCATCTTGATATCATTTAATCAATCGTGCCATGTTTCGCAAAATTCTATGCTTTCTTCATTGACTATCCCTTCCTATACCGACATTTCCGGCAACGTTGCAGAATTACGTGTACATGGATTTTCTCGCAAGTTCTTATAGCTCACTTAACGTGATAATCTTTACAACAGAATAAACTTAATTTTAATCAGCTTAGTTAGGACAATGTATGTGATTCAATATGAAGAAAAATAAAACATGGGTGCGCAACTGGTCAATTGAAGTACTAACCAAAACAACTTTTGCCCAGTTGCACTCCTAAAAGCGTGCAACACTGAGAGAAAAATTAGGTCCAGACAGAAAACCTGAGGAAATAGAGCAATGTGCCTTATAACTTAGCTGGTAGAGCATCTTCCCGGTGAGTCAGAGGTTTCGAGTTCGAATGATGATGAGGCCCTTACGATTTTTCCCTCATCCCAGCTTAAAGTTTGGTCGTTTAAAAAGAAGAAATAATGTTTACTAAGAAGAAATCTGCAGTTACCGCGATCATTAAAATACCCAAACACAATGGAAATTCTAGGCGTAATACAGACATTCCAGGCGGTATCTGGGCACCGCCAGCAATTTCCATTGTTTTGGTATTTTAATGAGCGTGGATCTGCCGCATCGCCACGACTGATAAGACTGATAAAGTCCTTGATCGCTACATTATGTATTGGGAATCTCGAACAATCAGAAATGTTCACACATTAACTCGTAACTTAATTAGGACCTTAAAACAATTATTGTCCGTGTCATGAGACTATTAGTTGGCGGTCCGCCAATTATTCAACCCGGTTAGGCGTAGACTTTATCGGCTAGTGATTATTAGTGATCAACAGTCCCCGGCCGTGTGCTGTTGATGAAAACAGCACTTTGGTGCAATGATGCATGTATTTTTGCTCAGTGCAGCGCAGTGCAAAACCTTTGGTCCTATACCATTGCGCACATGCGCCCTGAAATTGCGAAAATGCTTATACATGTAATACACGCTGATAAGAAAAATGATAATGTTGTGGTAATGGCCCCTCGACTTTGTTTCGTGTCATACCTGTTGAGTTCATCGAGCAACTTCATGATAGGATTCGGTGAGACAGATTTCAACTCCTGGACCATTACTAGGTCGTAACGACTCAGAATCTGGAAATCAGAAAACAACGGTCCTCGCTAATGTTCCTCTACATTCTCAATTAGCTTTTGCGTGTAACTTTTGCATAATGGCTGGTGCAACTCTTCTGGGCCCTATTTCATGGAACCTGTTAGTACAGAAAATTTGTTTAGCACAGAATTTCTCTGCTCTGTAAAATGGGTTACCAGCCAAAATTGTATGTCAAAATGGAGCAAGATATCAGCAAATACACAACACATACGATTTTGGCTGGCAACCCAGTTTTGTAAAATAAAGCAAAGAAAATCTGTGCTAAACAAATTTTTGTGCTAACAGGTTCCATGAAATGGGCCCAGATGTCGTTATGTGATTGCTCTATGCCATTCTCCCCTACGGTGAAAATGGCATTGATTCTCTACTTCACACCTGCCGCATGTACCACATGACCAGCGGCGCCCCCCCCCCCCCGCCCCCCCCCCCCCCCCCCGTAGCTACGCCGCTGCACAGGGCAACAAACATTTAGTCTGGTAAAGTGGATACTTACTAAGAGTGCATGTGGAAAGAAGTTCGTCAGTACACCATACGCTATTCATGCGAAACACACGGCAACAAACATTTAGTCTGGTCAAGTGGATACTAAGAGTGCTTATGGATAGAAAAGCGTTAGTACACCAGACGCTATTCATGCCAAAACACGCAAAAGGCCAAATTGGAATTGGTTGAAAGGTGACAGACTATGGATAAAAAAATGTACATTGTACTTCATGAAACTTAAATGCAGTATGTCATTGTTTCAAAAAAACACCTTTTGGCCAAATTCCAGTCTGTGAATTTTTTGCTCGTGACCTTATTTAAAAGCCAACAAGGTTGGCAAGATATCCATTATATAGACCACCGCACCTCTAAAACACCTTTGATAAAAATTTGGTGCCCACCTTCGTTAAGATGTCCACAATTTCAGGTTTACCCATCTTAGTGACTCCAAGCGTCCTGATGTTAAACGTTGCCACCTCGACAGCCCAGGCGTGGTTTCCCAAAAGGCCGGCGAGGAAACACAGCCAAAGAACGGCACAAAATCTCATCGTGCCCGCTGGTCGCTTTCGTATACGTACGATTAATAGTATCTGCTCGGATACTGCTTGATGCTTTCAAATCTCGATCGCAAAATGAGTACCACGCGTTATCGTCGTGCAATTTATCGCGAATTGCATCCCGTTTTAATATACATGTATTCAATTAACAAGCCATTCGGAGTTAACATCTGTTTTAGTCCCACAATACAGAAATATGTTATCATTGGCGTGTCGATGTTTATTAAAATACACGTAAGCAATACAATTTGGTATGGTTCATAATCCTTATGGAAATGAAATTACCAAACAGGGCGTGAGAGAAATAAAAAGGATGGTCCCCATCGGGATTCGAACCCGAGACCTCTGGCAAACCGGGTGGATGATTCTGAGTGAGCTATGAACCATTACAACGGCAGGCTCGCTGGTAGGGTAGTTTTATGGAATATCGAGCTATAGTATGCAGGAGATTGTGGGTTGAGTCCTACCTTCGAGAACGCGTTTGGTTTCAGATGCAGGCGATCTTTCAACGCTGCGTCAGCGCGCGTGGCGAATATACTACATTCTCGCGTTAGAATGGTTCAATCGGGCTTCCTGAATAAGTTCTATGGAGTCCAAACTGTTAATTTAAAAGGTGCCTGACTACTTGTGTATTCTAATCCTCGTTTTGAAAGCGAGATTTGGAACGCATACGTAACCGATACCTTTCCAATCGGCCGTTTGCAGCAGGGGGTACCGGTAAGAACATTTTCAGACATCAACTATAGGTCCTGCCGTTTTTAGACTTATTTCAAATCTGAGATTGCGTATACTTCACCAATTATGGGAAGTACCCTATGCATAACTGGTACATTATACACTAAGTCAGACTTGAAATAAGTCAAAAATCGACAGGATCTACCCCCGTAGTGGATGTCTGCAAATGTCTTACCAATACACCCTGTTTGCAGTCCATAGAACTGGTTCATGTGAAACGATTGAACCGTTCTACATGTATCTATATGTTCGTTTTAAAGTTAATTGCTATTAACTGCTAGTACCTATATACCCAGTTATATTTTTCTTCTTTAGTATGCCATCATATCTGAGGCAGTTTACCTATTCCTATTGGTCAAGAACACATTTATGGTTGTAAACAGACCGGTCTTCAACACGTTTCCACAATTTCAAAAAAGTATTTATTTCAATGAAAGAAAACCCAACCCAGCGTGTTAAGATAACTTGGTTTAAAACATTTAAATTAAATTGTAATTTTAAAATGTTTAAAAACGCAGAATAATTGTAAAAATGTTGACCAAGCCTAAAACACAATGTAGTCCGGTTGTGGGTTGTCTGCGTTATGTTGCTATGTAAGGTATGAGGCAGAAACTAGTTCACATTGGCTCATGAACATCATGAACTGAACAAGCTTGGTGCACAAGTTTACCATGTTTACTGCAGACAAAATCAGGGATTTTAGTAAATTATACGAAATAGTATTTGTGCATGGGCATAAATATGTGATTGACCGGTATTTGACAGTACGTTTGAAACCATAATCACCCGAGGCATTCACCTCGGACGTATTTATACGTCCAGGCCCTATCTGATTTAACAGTTAATTATTTATCGCTTAAATAATCGTTTTACTATTCAATACACATAATGACGACACGATGGTTTGGAGTTTTTACTTCGTTGCATTTTCAAGATTGGCGACAGATATTTAGAATTAGACCATATTCCCTTCAGTCACAGGATTTGAAGGGGATATAAGAACAAAAATATGTATGTATATAGCTCGGGAAGAGAAAGTGTTTTTTATCTTTTATTTCAAAAATTGTTAAGCTATTTGCGCTTTTCTGCTTTCAGGAAGACGTGAATATGTATAGAATTGGGAAATCGTGTGCAAGACCACGAAATACTATAATTATGCAGGAACTATAACAATGGATGATTACTCTGTTCATTCTCGTATTTCGAAAATTATGTTCTATTAACCCACAAATCTTGACTTGTCCTTCAGTGCTGATCGTCCTTTGAAGATCTGCAAATTAAAAAAAAAACATGGCGATGGTAAGTTTGCTCAGGTTATCAGGTGATCGATAATGCCACGGTAACTCCACCAAATTCAACTTTTCCACACCTCTTCACCGTCCTTTATACCACTATACCACTTTCACCACCACTGTCACTATACCTCAACACCTTCCTCCTATAACTACCACTGTCATAAGCATTCGCTTTCCACCTCACCTTTGTAACCATAATCCCTGACATGGGCGTTGGCTGGTTTCAGTGGTTTGGGCGGGGGTGAGGTTATGAAACCGTGCGATTTCCAATAAAGCGGAACTCCAACTCCTGGCATTTGACTACTAGTTCCCTATTTCTTTGCGTGAATTTAAAACTAATGCTTGAAAGTCCGCACCTCCTGAAGCTGAGGTCGCCAAGTTGATTAGTGTGTGGTTGGGGCTGAACACCAGTGGAGAATAACATTTTGGTAGAATGTTTTTCTTGCAAGACGGAACTTCTCTGCTGCACGCTCAAACTGACGCACAACAGACCATATCTGTGCAACAGACTGATCACGTGGGACCGTTATGTTTGCTGCCACCAAGCGTCTCAAAAGTCTCCCATTTTTATGCCTTGACGAATTTCTGCATGAGCGATAACGTAAACTCATCAGATACGCTCTTTTTTATCAATTGATGCCGGACAAAACAAATGTTTGGGAACATTTCCTCCGAGTCTCATTTTTCTTATAAGCAGTGTACTTTTAAAGGTATTGTGTTACGCACGTAATGTTTCTTACCTGTTACTTTGATTCGAACGTCAACTCAATCGGGTAGTGGTCACTAACATCCTTCGCCTGTAAAGAAATTTAACAGTTCAAAAGGTTCTGCAACACAGTTTGCGACAACGATATAACAATATATTTTAAGTTGCCTTAAAGGGCCCCTTATTTAGGATTTTTATCAATGAAATGTATGCTTTAAAACCACTCTACTCAGTTAAAGTCATAAAAATCCTATTTAGAGCTTGCTTTGGGGGTTAAAACAAAGGTTTTTAGTTTTTATGCTAATGAAAATATGCATATTCATGACCAAGGTCACTATGTCACAAGAGGCAAACACAGGAAAATCACATCCAACTGTGCACAAAAGATTCCACTTTTTTCTCAATTTTCCTGAAACATTTGTAATCCATGGCTGTTTGAGTTTGTTTTACATGTTGCCTGCTGTAAGCCATGACAAAACTGGGGGTAGAAACTGCAGCAATTTGCCACAAGTCCAACTTGAAGTCTTATGTTTTTTTCTGAACTTTTCCCCTCTGTCTTCCTTATGTGATGCACTCAAAACAGCGCCCTCTGTCTGTGATTTATTGCAGTGAAATCTTCAAAGTTGAAAAAGGCCATCTTTTATTGATTTTACATCCAAACGAACAATAGTATGTCTTGCTGAACAAGTAATCCGTCATTATGAAGCAAAGATTAGGCACAAAGTTGTTTAGCATGTCACAGGCCCTTTAAGGGTCGTTTTTGTCAAAAAAACTTTCGCTGGTGTCCACGTACAGCCATGATTGCTGTATATGAGCCATGTATTGTGTGAAAGGTAATAAACTCTTACGACGATATTTTATTTACTCTTTCCACCATGCCAGTTAAAAAGATATTAAGATGCTGTAAACTTGCGTCGGTTTGTGTATTCCCCGAGACCTTTATAACAGTCCCGGTGGGACTCGAACCCACGACTTCCTTCACCTGGGGAGTAAACTCAAAGATGCTTAACGATAAAGCAGAAACTCACTTCGTTTTGACTTAAGTTGTACTCCTTGTCGAAGTTGAAGACACGGAAAGCTGGTAATGTAGCAGTCATCTTAGACCCAGCTAACACAAACCTGTGGATTATGTTTTAAACAATAACTTTAAAGACAGATTACATGATTAGAAAACTTTTAAAAACAGGAACAACAGCATTACATAACTAAAGAATAATGTTGATAAACTGCCTTGTAGAAATTTCAGCCATAGATGCAGTAATACTTGAAAAAATCCATGCATGGTATTTGTGTATGAATGAATGGTCAGTTGGCAATCTCTACCATTTTACACGAATCATGTAATGTTTGTTACTATTGCTATCAATACTTTTAGTCGTTTTCTTCTTGTCAACCCGTGAAGAAAATATTTGGGTAACTGCAAATGATGTATTGGGGCTTTAAAAGTAGAAGTCAAATTAGCCTTGATCAAGGCGTTGGGCTTGTCTTCTAGACGGCCCGCTGAAGATAAAACTGAACAAAGCGCTTACAAGCTACGGAATATGTTGCACGTATTGGCTCACAGCGCGCCGCGCTACGACTATGCACACACGCACGTACATGTATCGGTACGGTCCCTAAACTATGGAATTCCATATGTGCCAATCAATCCGCGTCTCCTTTTTTTTCCCGTCGCATTTTTTCTTTTCGTCGCATTTTTTTTTTTTTCGTCGCATTTTTTTTTTCCGTCCCTTTTTTTTTTTTCGTCGCATTTTTTTTCCCGTCGTATTTTTTTTTTGATTCCACGCCGCCGGAGTCGAGTAGAATCGATTCCACTTCGAATCGCGTTTCGATATTTTTTGAGGAATCGATTACCTGTAGAAATCGATTCCCTGTCGAAATCGATTCCCTTTCATCTAGATTCTAGAACCAATAAATGAAATGAATGAAATAAAATTAAGCCGAAGGCATTTTTGTTATGGATCTGACCCCTGAACCACCCTGATGACTAGCTGAACCTGGTGCATCGTTTGTACTGGTGACGCACCGTAGATCAACCAGTCGTCCAGGTACATGCAAAGGTTGACACCCTGCAGCCTGAGGTACGCTCCCACCGCCCTGGTAACCATCGTGAACACCCTGGGCGAAGTGGAAATCCCGAAGGGAAGGCACGTCCATTCGTACGTCTGGCCCAGGATTTCGAATCTGAGCCAGCGCTGGTCTAGGGACGAGACCGTGACGTGCAGGTAGGCATCCTTCAAATCGATAGAGGATGCCCACCTTCCCTTAAGCGGGCAGCGTAGGATGGACGCAAAAGTCTCCATCCTGGACTTGCGGGGCCGTATGAAACGGTTTAAGGGCTTGGGGTTCAGGATCGGGCGCCGGTCCCCGGTCTGCTTGGGAGCCAAGAAGAACGTCAACCAAAACCCCTCGCGATAGGGGGGAGGGGGGTCGACCGGAGATATGGCGCCCTTGGCAAGCAGGGCAGAGACCTCTGCCATAAGGATGACATCCTTCTGACCCCCGTCCTGTGGATAAGGGGGTAGGTTTCGGTTAAGAAGTCGCTGGGGGTACCGCCGTGAATTCCAGGCGATAACCCCGAGACACAATCTCCAGAACCCAAGCGCCCGGGGAGCTGAGATGGCTGGCCACTCCGGAGCATACAACCGAAGGCGGCCGCCCACCGGAGGTGGTAGGGATCCCGTTACATGAGGGGATTCCGCGGCCGCCAAGCCCTCAGGACCGACGTTGCTTCCCCTTCATTGGGCCCTTGCCCTTCGAATTGGGAGGCTGGCCAGACCTGGTCCTGAAATTCTTCTGAGAAGAACCTGCAGGGCACCGGACTGTTTGGTGTCCTAGGAAGTGCCTGACTTCTCCTGCTTGGCGGGCCTGCCAGAGCTCGAACAGGAAGGGCGCTTGCCCTTGCTCTTCTTGCTCGAAGGTTTTTTGGGAACCAGAAACCTTTGCCTGTGCTTGCTTTAGCGCTTGCTCACTCTCAACCCGCTCGGCCAAAGCGAGCAGAGAAGAACAGAACGCGCCTCCGAAGAGGACGTCCTGTTTCCCAGGCTTGGTCTTCGAGACCTGAGAAGCCAGGTCTGAGCTTAGCGACCAGAGGGAAAAACATACATTTTTACGCCGGAGGGTCAGCGCCATCGAGGTCTCCGTCTGCCGGGTTACAAGCGCGGCCATTACCATGGCAGCATCGGAGACCTCCGTGGCGGCATCTGCTCTGTCGCCCATAACAACCGACGCATGTCGTGGGCGACGATCATGGAGAAGGCGCCTAGCCGAAGGCTGGAGGACACCGCCAAGTCAAGAAGGCGCAGCTGTTCCTCCCAGAAGGGAGAGAAGACTGCTGGAGGTCCCTTGGTCGACGGTAGCCTAGCGGCGACGTCATGGTCCATGGAGGGTGTCCTCAGGAAGGAGTCATAAGCCTTCTCCGTAGTCCGGAATGATCTGGTGAAACCCTTCACCGAGAAAATTCCAGATTTCTGGGGAACAGCCCCCGACCTGTCCCACAGTAGACGAACGTCTGTGGGCAAGGAGCATGCCTGGACCCGTGGAGGCGGGAGAAGAGGAAAGCCAAGATCGAGTTGGCCCTTCTCCGCCTACTGCTCGGGCGCACTGGACAAGCCGAGCTTCTCGGCCGCCCTACGCACCACAGCAAAGGGTACACGCTTGAAGAGTGTCCACCTCCTCTGGGTCCATAGTGGCCGCCGGCGGGGGCAAGGACGGATGTAGCCTCGTCAGGAGGATCGTCCGAACCCGAGTCATCCTCACCGCTGCTAGCCTCCGAGACATCGAAGGTTAGTGGGCGGTAGGAACCCGCGGAAGACGGGGCAGCCGATGGAACCAAATGAGAAGGAGCAGGCGCGCATCCATCTGAGTAGAGGGCGCGTTCCCGATGGACCTGGTCAGCCCAAGTACAACGGTTGGGCTGTACCCGACCTAGCCCCAACGATGGCCCAAGCCGGTTCTCCGTAGGCTCGACGCCTCCTGTCCCTGAAGGTACGCTATCCGAGGGACGGGGGTCACTTGCGTAACCGCCGTGCTCAGCTCTCATACCTGGGCCTACCGAATCGGTAGTACCCCTTCCTTTGAAGAGAGAGATGAGTTCCCGTAACAACGGTGCTACCTCGCTACCCAGAGGTTGTTCGGTAGCGGCCCCAACTGACCCAAGACCAGGGGGCCGAGCAGCCGATGGTCGGGTCACGGCGTAGCCATAGTCCGGTGGAGCCATGGTAGAAAACCTGTGCCGGACTGGTCCACCCCGACGTGCCAACCAGGCTGGGGTGTATTAGTTACGTACTGCTGGGCAGCTAACTCCGAAGGGACTAGCTGTGGCAGGTACTCAGCACCAGCGGGACCCAGCCAAACTGGCTGACCCGCCTGTATAAGCACCAACGTCATGTCCAGCTACCGGGTCTCCCGCGGTCGGGGACGGTGCAGGATACCCTGCGCTGAACGCGGTCGCGGGTGTACCCGTGTAGAAGTTCGAAACTGGCCGGGCCAGTTGGGCCATGAACGGGAAAGACCCCTGCCGCGGCACACCGCTTCCCGGCCCAAACTGGGTAGGGTTTGGGTGAGCCGGCGGCCGGCTGAGGAAACCCCGCATAGCTGGGTCATTCCGTGTGAAATCACCTAGAGGTTGTCAGGGGTCCGACTCGGATTTGGTCAAAACATTTTATAAAAATACTTCAACCTATGTCATGAACATTTACAAAATTTTAGAGGCCAACTGCAACTCGTTGCTGGGATATGACCTCCAGAAAATGCCTACCCTACCCACATTTTCCAAATCGTAGCCGTGCCATTGGAGGCCTGTAGCTCAAAAATGCTTGGGAATTTTTACCTGAAAATTGATATACACATAGATTGGCATCTAATCTGCATGATTCTGTTATCAAAAGTACGCTACCACGTTTCCTTTTCGAGATGTCGCTCCCCGAAAACTCTCATTTTTGATTATCGTGGTAACTTGTTTTCATTGTTGGCTCCCCATGGTGCCCACATGGATGGTTGAATTGACTTCATATTTTATATGCACACACACTAGGCACATGGGTTTGCTTCATATCAAGGACAAAGCAATTCCACCCTTTTTGGGGGCGTGGTCTAGGTTTAAAAGTGGGTCCGCAAAGAAAAATGGCAAAATGAGCCTCCTCTTCTGAGGGGTGGTTCCCCGATAGGTCACTACCCAAGCAATTGAAACTTACATATCTTAAAATACTGTATCCAATCTATCTTTAGTACAAAATTTGGTTTGGTATCTTTTTTCCTTCATGGTTTTTGAATTTTTGTAAAAAGGTCAATATTTTGCTCAATAACGCTAGTTTTAATTGCATTATACATAGTATACAACATGTTACTAAAGGAGAGCAGTCTAATATGTCATATTTAATACCTGGTCAATTCTACAGGTTGTCAGTTCGAATGCAGGTGATGGCAATGTGAGTGTGCCCTTGGGCAAGACACTTTGTTATGGACTATCTGGTTTCACCGGGAGCAAATGGATACCTACATGTACATGTATGAGAGTGAAAGTGTTCTGTGTTTGATTGGGCGCTCTCATCATGAGAGTCCAACAGGGCTGTATGCTCTCCAGTGAGCCTAGTGACCAGGGGTAATAATGTGGGCACCTTGCTTATAGTAGATTTGTGTGCATACTATAATATGTTATTGGGACACGACAACTGAGTGGTGGGGTGCACTCTGTATGCGGAATGAACTCTGTATGCCTTCAAAAGTGGGCACGTGCACCCACAATAGACCGTGTAAGTTGACCTCGAGAACGAGCGGGACTCTGCGAGACTCGTTGACTTCCGGAGACCTTAGATAGGAATTATATCATGCGTGGGGACAGTTTCGTTACCATTTTGACCCCACCTCAAAATTACCGATTCGGGGTCCACTATAAAAATCCCTAAAATCTCATTTATCACCGAGTGTGCGAAATGTTGATTGAGCAAAAAGTTAATACAATTTTAAATATTTCTGTGTCTGACATAAACTGGTAACCCTACACGTAATAGAAAAACCATATCGCCATGACACCGCGTCGCTGGTGCAAAAATGTTGCCGCAGTGTAGTTGCCGCGAATTCAGTGCATTATGGCCGTTTTCAAAAGTACTCGATTCGGATTCATACAGTCTTTGCGATTTCCGGTGAAAAATCAAAGGAGGTGAAAAATCAAAGGAGATCGTCACAACGTTGAAACCACATCATGCCGGGAGACCCGGTAGCTGGACATGACGTTGGTGCTTATGCTACCGGGGCACAGGCGGGTCAGCCAGTTTGGCTGGGTCCCGCTGCCACAGCTAGTCCCTTCTGCGGCCTTCCCACATACAGGTATAATACGGCGGATGCGGGGCGGAACGTAATTTGGCGGATTGGTGGCGGATGCGACGGGAAAAATGCAGTGCACGGGTGAGTCGCCGGGTGTGCAGGATGTCCGCCGACTGCCCGGCGGCTGTCAGGCGGGTGATACGCCGAAATCGGTGCAGACGAGCAGGGGTTAGGCCCGGCTGTGACGGACGATCCGTCGGGTTGTACGGATCAGTCGGCGGATACAAGGAGTACAGTAGGGATGCCTCTAGGGACTCGTCGGCAAGGACAGCTAATACGGCGACTGTCCGCCGACTATGACGGCTGGTCCGAAGGATACAACACGACTGTGGCCAGTCGCATATATAAAGGACCTGCCGCACAGCCTCTGGTCATTCGTTCACAAGACTTCAGAGAGGCAACATGTCCCAGGATACAACAGATGAAGATGTCTACCTTGCCAGTGCCCAGGTCCTTTGTACGACTGCCCTTGTAGTGGTTCTGGACGAGGAAGAAAGGGAGAGGAGCAGAAAGAAAAGAGAACAACAGGCAGCCCGTAGAGCAGCAAGAAGAAGATGGTGGGTGCGACCATGGTTGCTTCGCAGAGTGCAGCAGGGCCATTACCACACTCTACTTCAAGAACTGCAGAGAGAAGATGAAGACAGACTGAGGAATTTCCTGCGCATCGACGCTGCAATCTGGCAAGAAATTTTAGAGAAGATCCAGGGGAAGATACAGCGACAGAACACCTTCTGGAGGAAGGCACTGGAGCCTGGCCTGAAGCTTGCTATTACCCTGAGATATTTGGCAACAGGAAGCAGCTACCAGAGTCTGATGTATGGTTTCAGAGTGGCCCACAACACCATCTCCAAGTTTATTCCGGAGGTCTGCGAGGCTATCATTGACGCCTATGCTGAGGAGGTGATAGTCTGCCCATCAACACCAGATGAATGGAGGCAGGTGGCGAAGAAGTTTGAGGACCGCTGGAACTTCCACCACTGCATAGGTGCAGTTGATGGCAAGCACGTCGCCCTGAGATGTCCCAAGAAGTCCGGCTCCATTTACTACAACTACAAAGGCTTCTACTCTATAGTGCTGATGGCTGTAGTGGATGCTGACTACAAGTTCATCTACGTGAATGCAGGAGCGAATGGAGCTGGATCCGATGGCGGGGTGTTTGCTGAGACGGACTTCCGGGAAGGGTTGGAAAGTGATACTCTGGGGCTACCCCCTGCAGAACCACTTCCTGGTGACCAAGTGCCTTTGACGTACTTCCTGTTGGGGGATGCCGCTTTTCCTCTTCGCAGCTGGTTGATGAAGCCATTGCCTCTACGCAACATGACCATGGAGCAGCGCATCTACAACTACCGATGCTCCAGAGCCAGACGTGTGGTAGAGAATGCCTTCGGCATCCTGGCAGCCAGATTTCGTTGTCTCCTGACAACTATGCCACAGCAACCAAAGACTGTGGAGTCCATCGTCCTGGCCTGCTGCTGCCTGCATAACCTGCTGCGAATCCGGTTCCCTGCCCAGACCCACAACGAGGTAGATGGAGAAGACGGAGCCACACATCAAGTCATCCCAGGTACCTGGAGGGATGTAGGAGAACTGCAAGATGCTGCTCCAGGACCCAGAGGCAATTATGGGACAACACAAGCCAAGAGACAGAGACTGTACCTGGTGGAGTACTTCAACTCGTAAGCTGGCAGTGTTGAGTGGCAGGGCGACATGGTCTAGTCTCTGCACCTGTGGATTTCGCTTTGTATATTTGTATTATATGTCATGTATATAGCTATTGTAAGTAGAAATTCCTAAATGTATATAGGTATTACTAGTAAGAAAATTGTACATATTACTTGTGTGTTGTCAAAACTTGTACATATTATTGCTGTCATGTGCTTCTCATTAATTATTACCATTTTAAAAAGTAGACACTTGTACTTGTGTCAGGCCCCGCAAAAAAGAAGAGTGCTTTTGTCATGGCCCAAAAAAATTAAATAAAAGACTTCAGTTGTTAGGCCAAAAGAAAATAAAATTCTGAGAGTGGTATCAGAGATAAAAAAAGTAAGAAAAGAAAGTTGAAGGGAAAAGGTCATTGAAATGGAAAGTGCATAGGGGGTTTTTCATTAGCAAGTGGGACTGAGGGAACTTTTTTTTTGCCAACACACTGTGATGATTGGTTTATTCTTTTTGGAGGATTTGGTGGCCCTGAAAAGGGCCGGGGGTTTCAGTTGGAGCAAGACTTGCTCACTGGTAACGGCTGCTGCTGGACCTCGCTGGTGATAATGTTGTAGGGCTCCTCTGACTGGTGAAGGAGAATGGAGTCCCTGGAGTCCCTGGAGTCATGTTGTCAAAAGAGGCCAACAGGCTGCCGATGGATGGAGGGCCGGTGTCGGTCGCTGCAGGTCCTGATGTTGAAGGCACCGGCTGCTGCTGCTGTGGCTGGGCTGTCGGGGTCCCTGGCTGTGGCATCCTGTAAGGTGCAGGAGGCGGCTGCATAGGCACATATGCCATCCAATAGCCCTGGTGCTGCATGGGCATGGGATGCATCATGGTGGGCTGCGGTGGATGCTGGAACTGGTGTTGCTGCTGTTGTTTCCTCTGGCGCGCAGTCCTCTTTACCTGGTGCAGCAGGGAGACCACTTGTGCTTGGAAGTCTTCGTAGTCATCCTTCTCAAGCTCAATGGCCTCGGTGTAGAGGTACTGGCACCAGTTCTTCACACGCAGGCTGTGGGGGTCCTTGGGTGCCTGTTCCACCTTGGTCCTCTGTTCCACAGCTTGGGAGGTCAGCAGGGCAGCATCGATGAGTCGCTGGACCATAGGAGAAGGTCCTTCAGTCTTCCTCTTCTTCCCCTTCGATGAAGGCCACCTCAGGTTCTTCCTCCTCCTCTTCCTCCTCGGGATCTGACTGGCGCTGTTCGCTGGAACTGGAGTCGGAGGTCCTCTTCTGCCGCACGATCCGACCAGCCTGTCTGCCGGGCACCCTCTTGATGTGGTCGGCGAGGAACCCAAAGTTCTGGATCACCCAGGACTCCTTCTCCGTTGGGTTCTTCTTCGCTGTTCCAGAAGGACCTTGCTTCAGAAGCTTGCCAGCCGATGTCCGCATGGAATCCAGCCAGGTCTTCAAGGCGTGGGCAGAGCAGGGAACAGACAGAGAGGCAGCTATCTCCTCCAGCCTCCGGGACTTCAGGGCAGTGTCCTTGTAGTCACCCCGGTCCTTGTCGTAGAACATAGGGTGGTCCTCGAACCAGTCAGCCACCTTCTGTTCATCTTCGGGAGGCAGGTGCAGCTTGTCATGTCTTCTCCTGGCTGGGTCTTCAGAGCTGCGCTGAGACAAGGATGATCCAGGTCTGGAGGTCCGGCCCAAAACTGGCGAAGGAGGTCCAGGAACCGGACTGGCTGGCTCAACATCCTCAGCAGGATCCGCAGCAGGCTCTTCGGTATGCCCCTCAGCAGGCCCCTCATCAGCAGGCGTTGACTGGAGTGGCTGTTCTTCCTGCTCTCTTCTGGCAGCAGCAGCAGCAGCAGCAGCAGCAGTTGTGGACTTCTGGGAAGCTCTGACTCTAGGCATTCTTGTATACTATGTTGTCGTACACGTCGATGTGATCTCGTCGAAAGCAGAGATACGAATGACTTTTCTGGGCACTCCTATTTATACTACCTCCAAACCGTAGTGGACCCGTCCTCAAGCCGTAGTGCACTCGTCGGATCATACGTGGTATCCGCCAATCAGCCGGCGCTATCCGTCGCATACGTACCTCATACCTGGTACACCCGTCACAGCCGTGAACCCATCCGTGACGCATCCCTGCACACCCGGCATGGAGCCGTGGTGGATCCGACGACTTCACACGCCACGTGTCTGCCACGGCTGTTCACGTATGCGCCGGATTAGCCGCCGGGTGTAGGCGTATGCCGTCGAATGTCCGCCGGCTGTGCTACGGGTGTGTCTTACCGGGAGCAGACTCCCGGAAATTTCAAACATGTTTGAAATTTTCGCGGCGTGGCCACGGCTTCGCCGTATCCGCCACTGCTACTAGGGATGCCCAGGGGCGTACTGGGGATCCTCAGGGATGTCTCCCGGATGAGCAGGGATGGGCATCCGCCGTCGATACGACGTACTATACCTGTATGTGGGAAGGGGGCTTTCGGAGTTAGCTGCCCAGCAGTACGTTACCAATACACCCCAGCCTGGTTGGCTACGCTGTGACCCGACCACCGGCTGCTCGGCCCCCTGGTCTTGGGTCAGTTGGGGCCGCTACCGAACAACCTCTGGGTAGCGAGGTAGCACCGTTGTTACGGGAACTCATCTCTCTCTTCAAAGGAAGGGGTACTGCCGATTCGGTAGGCCCAGGTATGAGAGCTGAGCACGGCGGTTACGCAAGTGACCCCCGTCCCTCGGATAGCGTACCTTCAGGGACAGGAGGCGTCGAGCCTACGGAGAACCGGTTTGGGCCATCGTTGGGGCTCGGTCGGGTCCAGCCCAACCGTTGTACTGGGGCTGACCAGTCAGTGCCGGCTCACGAGCCCGCAGGTCCATCGGGAACGGCGCCCTGTACCCAGATGGATGCGCGCCTGCTCCTTCTCCTTTGGTTCCATCAGCTGCCCCGTCTTCCGCGGGTTCCTACCGCCCACTAACCTCGGGTTCGGACGATCCTCCTGACGAGGCTACATCCGTCCTGGCCCCGCCGGCGGCCACTATGGACCCAGAGGAGGTGGACACTCTTCCAGCGTGTATCCCTGCTGTGGTGCGTAGGGCGGCCGAGAAGCTCGGCTTGTCCTGTGCGCCCGAGCAGTTGGCGGAGAAGGGCCAACTCGATCTTGGCTTTCCTCTTCTCCCGCCTCCACGGGTCCAGGCATGCTCCTTGCCCACAGACGTTCGTCCAGAGTGGCCAGCCATCTCAGCTCCCCGGGCGCTTGGGTTCTGGAGATTGTGTCTCGGGGTTATCGCCTGGAATTCACGGCGGTACCCCCAGCGACTTCTTAACCGAAACCTACCCCCTTATCCACAGGACGGGGGTCAGAAGGATGTCATCCTTATGACAGAGGTCTCTTCCCTGCTTGCCAAGGGCGCCATCTCTCCGGTCGACCCCCCTCCCCCCTATCGCGAGGGGTTTTGGTTGACGTTCTTCTTGGCTCCCAAGCAGACCGGGGACTGGCGCCCCCATCCTGAACCCCAAGCCCTTAAACCGTTTCATACGGCCCCGCAAGTTCAGGATGGAGACTTTTGCGTCCATCCTAGGCTGCCCGCTTAAGGGAAGGTGGGCATCCTCTATCGATTTGAAGGATGCCTACCTGCACGTCCCGGTCTCTTCCCTAGACCAGCGCTGGCTCAGATTCGAAATCCTGGGCCAGACGTACGAATGGACGTGCCTTCCCTTCGGGATTTCCACTTCGCCCAGGGTGTTCACGATGGTTACCAGGGCGGTGGGAGCGTACCTCAGGCTGCAGGGTGTCAACCTTTGCATGTACCTGGACGACTGGTTGATCTACGGCGCGTCACCAGTACAAACGATGCACCAGGTTCAGCTAGTCATCAGGGTGGTTCAGGGGTCAGATCCATAACAAAAATGCCTTTGGCTTAATTTTATTTATTCATTTCATTTATTGGTTCAAGAATCTAGATGAAAGGGAATCGATTTCGACAGGGAATCGATTTCTACAGGTAATCGATTTCTACAGGTAATCGATTCCTCAAAAAATATCGAAACGCGATTCGAAGTGGAATCGATTCTACTCGACTCCGGCGGCGTGGAAACACGCGCCCAAGCCCAGAAAAATAGTCTGTGCCCGTTATCTCTATGGGCCTTGAACCGACGTTAGTAGCAGTTGTTGAAAAAAAAATGCGACGGGAAAAAAAATGCGACGAAAAAAAAAAATGCGACGAAAAAATAAATGCGACGAAAAAAAAAAAATGCGACGAAAAAAAAAAATGCGACGAAAAAAAAAAAAGGCGACGAAAAGAAAAAAAATGCGACGAAAAGAAAAAATGCGACGGGAAAAAAACCGCGACGGGATAAAAAGGAGACGCGGATTGATTGGCACATATGGAATTCCATACTAAACCCAACGCCTTGATGGTTCTGCATTCAGCCAGCGAAACTCATTACAGTAATAGGAAACCATCCCAGCGTGAGCTGAAATTTCATTGGTCGACGCACGACATGTTATGTTTGAAAAACGCTATGATCTGCGATCCCCAGTTTGTTTATCCGAGGCAGTATATCAAGAGCTCACACAAATCATTCAGCAAAGCTGTCATATTACGACCATTGTCCCCCAGAAGTGTAATCAAATACGTAAACAGAAAAGCACAATAAATGCTACAAACCCGAGAATATTTGTTGTTTTCGTCCATCGATCATGCCACGGTTCTCGTAACGTGAGGACGCCATGACATGCATAATGCATGCTTGCGTCATACGTGCTACTCATGAAGCTCTTGATTGGCTCAAGACAAATGTTAAATATTCATACCTTGCATACCCGCATATCCAAAGCCCGCCCATTTTCGGCCAAGACTGGCCGAAAAAATACAGAAAGACATTAAACCCGGAAGTGCAGACTCGACAAGGCTGTCTTTCGAGCTAGGCCAGGCCGTACGCAGCTAGTGCTGTATGTACGCAGCCAGTGTTTTGCCGTACGGGTTTACTATGGAAGTCGTTATCGCACAGTGGCTCGTTTTGATGCCGTGTTGGACAAGGCTTGAGTCAAATACATATATTTGCAGACATGCACTCAACTGTATAATTCCTTTTTGGATAATTATACCATTTGTATGTTTCACATAAACACAGTATGGTGTATTGGCGTACTTCCTTTCACATGCACACTTAATATCCACTTGAACAGACTAAATCTTTGTTGCTATGTGGTGCACGCGGAAGGTGTGAAGTACGGAATTAATACCGTCACGTGTTCACCGTAGTAGAGAATGACATAAAGCTCTCGGATTGTTGATTACTATAGGCAATGGTATGCACCACGTAGCAACAACAGTGTATTATGTGATTTTTTTAAAACTGCAACTCCATTTTATTGTGAAGAATTTAGGGCACCAGCCACTCTGCAAAGGTTACACGCAAAAGGCCAATTGTAGCTGTTGATGCAGACAAATCACTGTTATGGAGCCCTCGCGTAATGCACTTTACAGTGTAGTACAGAGATACCCTGTCTCGAACACACGAACAATCTCATGCTGTTAAAGCCATGTCTTGCATAAATCTTGCGACTTGGTGGAATATTAAGACAGAATTCTAGATTTCTATGAAACTTACAGACTAAATGGACCCATGTCATCTTTGGTACATGTGTATTGAGATTACTAAATGGCTTTGTTTGCATTTTAGGGACATATATACTGGGTGTTTGTCACACGCTTAGATATTTAGATATTTGTTTTAATATACATGCGTTCACCTCGTAGCATAACAAATACTTATGTGAATCTGCATCTTTTATTTGGACTTGGATTAAAGGCTTATGTTGAGACCCTTGTTAACTCTAGCAGCTGTACTTTAAGAAGATAGTATACTTTATTGCGTTCCCTCTTGCATCAACTTTGCGTTAACCAAGAGCTTGCGAGTATGGTCTGTTATCATGGTTATACACTGCACAAAAATGCAGTGTTAAATTTCTAACACCAAGGTTTTTTTGGTGTTACATTTGTGTCAAACGAACACCGGTGTAATAGATTAACAGCAGAAAAAGTGGTGTAGGTTTTGCATGGTGTTAAACTTGATAAACTGCGCATGATCACAATGCATGACGCTTAGTATTCTAATCGAGAAAATTATGGGATGTCGGTCACGTGTTCACTGCAAAAACTGGTGTTAAATTTCTGACACCAACCTGGTGTAAAACTTGACGTGTTCTTTTGTGTTAAAGTAACACGAAATTATTTAAATATTATTAAATATCTTGGTGTAATGTTTTCTTGTGTTAAAAAATAATGCTAATAGAGCATGCGCGGAAATCCAGCTATTTGATTGGTTACAGGCGTTTCTGAAATTTTTTCCGCGTTTGAGCATGCAAACCGTATTAATCACCACGTTGTACTTATGGCTAGACTATCTGCAGTGGTTTTCCTTATGATATCATCGTTACTCCTTAGGGGGATGTGAAGAAATAATGAAAAAAGGCGTTTCCCTCATACAGGATGAGAACAATGGCATTTTGCCAATTTCATTACTGTTCCACCAGGAACAGATTTAAAGATTTTAACACCAAATGCTGGTGTTAATTTACACCATGGGTGTTCTCTTATATACATACCGGGAAAGAATCACATTTAACACAAAGGGTGTTAAATTTAACACCCGAGGTTTTGCAGTGCGTGTTTTATTTTAAAGTGGTTCAATTTTACACCGAAATTGGTGTAAGCTTTGAATTCTGTAAGAATAAATCAACTGTAGGTGTTAACATTTAATTCCACATTCAGGTGTTAAAAATTCTTGCCCAAGAAGAATAAGTTGACACCGGATGGGGGTGTTGAAGTTTAACACTCTTCTTGGTGTAAAAACATATTTATTCCTAAATTGGTGTTACTTAACACCCAAATCCTTGCCCAAAATAGATACCAACGAAGAATCGAATTTTACACCAGTTTTAACACTGCATTTTTTGCAGTGTAGTAGCTATAAAGTGTAATAGCTATACAAATATTATGTCCTTATGAAACGTGATTGACGTGTTTGACCAATTAGTTTAAATAGTTACCTGTCGTATGCACACGTGGTAGTTGTAGCCACGGTTGTATCTGCATCATCGGGCGTCAGCCAAGAGAAACGCTTCTCAGTGTACAACCTGATGGTCGGCCAATAGGAAGCCTTGACGTAATTGCAATCTGCGTTGTAATCTCCCGCGATGATAACGTTCTTTTCTCGGACAGATAAGAGTTCGAGATTTTTTGTTGCATACTTTATTGTATACTTGGCATGCACAAGCGTAGTTTTTTGGAAGCTGGAGGGCTTCAAAGCCAGTTTTCAATCTTTTTCCAGCTTCTTACCAAAAACGCCCCGCTTAAGCTTGCCAAGTATGCAACAAGGTATGCGAAAAAAATGTACGACATCGAACATTTTGGCAAAGATATTTGCGACAAAATTTACGACATCGCAACAATTTTAAAATATATCTTCGGTGTGCGATGTTCCTTGTGCGCCACTATAAATTGTTCATAATTTATTCACGTTTCTCTAACTAATTGCATTATTTCCTTGCCCTGTTTATTTACTAAGACTACATACGTGATACACCGTACAGCTCGCTTCTTCAAGTGCACGGAATTAATATTGGCTAAACAGTGTGGCTGAACACAATAATTAAAAAGTCTAAATACATTTTTAATTCTGTGATCGGAATTCACTCCTACATAACGAAGATATAAAATTATCGTTTATCATATATGGCGGTTAGATTACCAAAGTTACACTTTGGTGTGGTCGGGTTGGCGTAGTAGTTCTTTCTCCGCCTTTCACCTCTGGCATCCCGGGTTCGATTCTTGGGCGTGTATGTAGATTGGGTTTGCAGTCCCTACTCGACCGCGTGGGTTTTTCCCCCAGGAGATTTCGCTTGAGGTTTTCCTCCCACTTCTAAAACTACATCCCCTTCTTCGTCATCTTGAGTTAATAATAGAGTCAAATTAAAGCTAATACTGTATAGTTGATGGCATAAAGGGCCTTAGTTGCCGAATATGTCATAAAATTAACAAGAGGGAGAGGTTACACTTTCACTGAAATACCTGCATACCCCATTGCTTAACCATGTCGTCGTAAACATCAACCAGTGCGTCGACCTCGTAGCGTGTGTATTTGTAACCAGGTTTGGTGTGAATGTTGACGACGGCAAAGTCGGATGGTAAACCTGTGAAAATACAAGTAGGCTTACAAGTGCTTTGCAAGTCTGTGGGTTTAGCTACTCAATTAGCCTTTTGCGTACTTCCTTTCACATGCACACTTATAGTATCCATTGACCAGAAGAAGGTTTTGTGCCCAGCACGATATGTGACAGAGGGACTCCCCTACTGCCCATACCTCAACAAACTATTTTTCTTTTGTTAACGTGCCAACCCCTTAAAACTGTAAAGGGACCCCTGAAATGAGCAACAACTTTATGCACAGTTTCTGCTGCATATGAAGGATTACTTGTGTAGAAAGACAACACTACTGTTCATTTTAATGCCGCATGAATAAAAAGTGGCATTTTTCAACTTTGAAAATTTCTTCACATAAACTCACAGAAAGAGGGCGCTGTTTGGGGCATGTCACTTTAGGAACACACAGCAGAAAAGCAAAGGAAAAACATAAGACTTCAAACAGGGATTGTGGAAAAACAGGTAACATGTAAAACAAACCTAAACCGTCATGGGTTACAAAAGTTTCAGCAAGTTAGAGAAAATTGTGGAAATTTTGTTGCACAGTTGAATGAGATTTTCCTGTGTTTTCCTAAAGTGACATCACCACTTTGCTCATGCATATGTCACTTTGATTTTAACCCCCAAACAACTTCCAAGTAGGGTTTTTATGATTTTAAATAAATGGACAAAACCATTTCAGGCCCTTTAATAAAATATTCCTTTAAAATCCCCAAGCAGAGGGCGACATTCACATTTACCTCATGGACGGTGTCAACGTCTATACCTCGTATACCTGTTAATCTTTGCCGCATTGCGCGACTTGTTATTGGCGCGTCATTCTGTGAACCTATAGCCATGACTTCCAGAGACGAAACTTTGTCTCCCAAAACTCCAAAGCGTGCGTAGATCAACCTGTTCCACGCTTGGACCACCATTTAGTGTCTTCAGTACAGAACTGTTCCTGAATTAAATTTCTCTTTTAGGCACGCAGTGATCTAGCTGTAATAACGTATAAAGTGTGTCGGTAGATACCCACCTAGCTCACATGACGATTTCAGCGACTGAAAGCGTACTATGTGAGGTTCCCGCTCGAACACGTCGTTTGTATCCACGAAAGTGTAGCTGTCTGTTACTTTAAACATGTCGGTTCTGCAAGAGAACAGTTTAAGGAATTAAAACCGGCAACGCGACAGACGGTAGGGAATGTTAATGGGAAAGAGAAGTTTTATCGATGGATCGGTGGACGTACGGTCGGCCAGACAAAGTAGGATGGGCGCACCACCCCTCCTCTACAACAACTGGGTACAACAAATTGGGTACCAAACTGGGTATAACGAACTGGATATCAAATTGGGTACAACAAACTAGGTACCAAACGAGGTACAATGAACTTGGTACAAATATTGTTACCAAAGTGGGTACAAAGAACTGGGTACCACAAACCGGGTATAACAAACTGGGTACCAAATTTAATAAATTTGGGCATCAAACTGGGTACAACGAACTGGGTACAACGAACTGGGGACCAAACTGGGTATAACGAACTGGGTATAACAAACCGGATACCAAACTGGGTACAACGAACTGGGCACCAAGATGGGTACCAAGCTGGGTACAACAAACTTGGTACCAAACTGGGTGCAACAAACAACGAACTGCTTACAAAGAACTGCGTTTACAACGAATTTGGTATAATAAACTGGGTACAACGAACTGGGTATCAAAGTGGGTACAGCGAACTGGGTACCACAAACCGGTACCACAAACTGTGTAAACTGGGTAAAAAACTGGGTACCAAAATGGGTATAACGAATGGTATGAAAGTAGGTACAGCGAACTGTGTACCACAAACCGGTTACAATCAAACTGGGTACCAAACTGGGTATAACAAACTAGGTACCAAAATAGCAAAATTGTCTCATCATTTAAATATGAAACCTGCCTCTTGCCATGGCCCCTGGTGCAAAGGGTCTACATGAAAATTCACGTTACCATAAAAATAAATTGTTGTGTTTTTTTTTAGGTGGGCATATTAGGCAATGTCTTAAAGGCACATTATATCATTTGCAGATGATTTTTGTTTTACGAACAAATGCATTACAGGAACAAATGCATTACATGACTAAAGCATCATGTTGATAAACTGCCTTGTAGAAATTTTAGCCACAAAGATGCAGTAATACTTCAGAAAACCTTAAAAATCCATGTAGGCCCCAATGGTTTTTGTGTTGAATGAATGATAAAAAAATCGTTTGCAAACGATTTTTTTAAAAGCACCTTTAGTTTGCAAATACTCCCACAAAGGTACCATTTTACACAGGAAATGTTGTGGTATTTGTTACCATTGCTATCAACACTTTTAGTCGGGTTTTTCTTGTCAACTCATGAAGTAAAATTTTGGGTCACTGTAAATGATGTTTTGGGATTTATTAAGTCTTTCTCATGATCTTACTTGTAGAAGATGACGTATTGTTCCTTGGAGGTCGTACGCCCCACTCGTGGCCCTACTGTCATAGCGTAGGTATCAGATGAGTAGCTGAGGTAGGGGAAAGGAGATTTTAAAAAAATCACGTTAAAGACAGATTACATGGTTGGAAAACTTTTTTAAAACAGGAACAACAGCATTAAACATAATTAAATAATAATTTTTCATTTCATTTGTTTTTTATTTACAACTCAAGCTCGAAAGCAGTTTTAAAGGTACGATATGTTCTTAATTTATTCTTCTGCCTGGGTTTAGTTCTAGAATCATCATATAATCTAGCAGACCAATTATCGATAAACACACTACGTAATTTTTCAACAAACAATTCCAAAACATTCTGTTGATCTTGAGAGCTTAAAATAATACTGATAAAACTGCCTCGTAGAAATTTCAGCCATATATGCACGGTTGCGTTCAAAACGAGGCTTCCGGGCATACACCATATTTTACAACTGACAGAAGTCAGCTTCACGGTAACCGACATGGTAACGACGCGAGGGAGTCATTGTTCATGCAAGGAATTCCTCGCTGTTTTGCCAATATGGCGGTTCCGCGTGCAAGTGGTGAATGTGTTATTTTCGTCACTTTCATATAAAATACTAAAACGTAAAATATGTGCCTATTATTCTGGATTTGGTAGTAAAGGAACGACTTAATAAAATAATTGGAAATTAGAAAAGGAAGAACGTTGCCAAAATGTAGCGTATATTGACAAAGCATTCGCCGAAGACTGGTAAACTATAACAAAGAGGACCAGAATACTAAAGAAATTACGCCGGAGAAATTGTGCGAAAAAAATACAAGAGCCATTTGACGTGAGATTGTTTCTTTAAAGCTGAATTAATATTATTTTTAAAAAAATATGCAAGTTTTGGTTGGGTTTGGAAAGTAGGCTAGATTACGAAAATTGGACCAGCGTGGTGTCTGTTTCCCCTTATTAATTGTGCCTACCTGTTAAGATCCCTGAGTAGCGTGTTAATAGGTACCGGTGAAGTAGAACGCAATTCTTGTATCAACACAAGGTCATATCGACTCAAAATCTGTATATTATTACAAACAAAACGTCTAAATGATTCAATTCGTAGCAAGTCGTACGGATTCGCAGAATTTCTTAGCCATTTTGTAACAAATCTTAGCAAATCGTAATGCTTACAATGCAGTTACATTGTACAATGTGTGACTTACATGTATTACAAACACACCATAATGTCAGCACTTATTGTTTTAGCGATTTCCCACTGTGCGAATCCTTACGATCTCACTTACGAATCCTTACGATTCATTAAGATAGGACACAGTATGTTATGAAAATGTTTGAACATGTTTAAAAATCTATGACAACCTGCGACAGGCCACCACCACTCACGAAACTCCACGACAGGCTACAAGAAGCTGCGATTTCCTACTGAAAAAACACTTTCCCGCTTTGCGACAATCATAGGCAGCCTAAGTTACTCTCAACAATTCTTACCTAAATCGTGCAATATCACATAGTAGGAGGCCGGACTATGTCATAGACCCCAATCCTATTAGGGAAATCGCTTCGTTTGACGACGATTAGTTAATGATCGAACGAAGAGCGATACGTACCCGTTCAAATTTAATAATTATTACATCGCTAACAAAGATCGAATGAAGCTGGGCGACGCTCCCATCTCGTTACGTGACAAATCGCTTCGTCGAACGAAGGGAGCGTACACATTACTATTATTGTCCTTTGTCGAATGAAGTTTACGATCTCTTCATCGTCGGAAGCGATTCTAATCTTTGTCGAATTAAGAGGAGTGCGTTCACAAGTCTCTTCATCGAAAAATCGTCGAACGAAGCAATTTCTCTTAGTGAACGGGGTCTATGAGACAATTTTCACGGTGCACGTCATCTGATTTTAAAACCAGTTTGAGTCTAGATTAATTGCATTCAAATTTGGCGAAGAGCCCGAAAGTCATATACGAATGTTTTGTTTGTGAAATGTTTAGGACAAAGTTGTTTGGCGCCCACCTTCTCCAGGATGTCCACAACTTCAGGTTTACCCATCTTAGTGACTCCCAGCGTCCTGATATTAAACGACCCCACCACGGTAGCCCAAGCGTGGTCTGCCAAAAGGCCACCGAGGAAACACAGCACAAGAACGGTACGAAATCCCATCGTGTCCGCTAATCGCTTCCGCCTTGATGTTAGTTTTTGTGATCGTTCGTGTCCTAACAAACTCGCGAAGCCAAATAAACTATATCCATGAAGTAATTTACAATTTATCAAAATTGTAACGAGTCAAGTTAATAAGGAAGTGGTTTGTGGAAATATCGTTTTCAATAATCGTAAAGTGGATAAAGCTTGTGATTGCATAGTGTACTCGACACTTAAAATTTTCGTCAGCAACACCAGATGAACGCACGAAGGTATCTAAATTCTATTATCAATTGAACCCTTAGGTACTGATTGACAGTTCCAAGTTTGAACAAACTTCTTTTTTTATGTTACTTTATGCATGTCTCGGAGACGGGCACTTTCAAATATTAAAGGAGCGTGTCCATATCACAGTTTTGACCACCCATTTTTCCCATGGGTGTTGAGATTTTGATACCATATTATTTGTCATATTTTCTCATTTATTTTCTGAAATTTCGCGCTCTCAATCCGTATATTTTCCACCGCACCCCAGCCCATGCTATAAGATGACGTCAGCATAAAAATAAACTCCTCAAAAAAAGTTCGGAAAGTCAAGTTTGACTAACGATTTCTCTCTTATTACTCAATCATTTCCCTTGAATTTGGTATCATTAGAAAGCCCTGTTATTCTTCTTTACAGTGATGTGTCATTTGTTATGATTAATCAATTGAGGGATGTGCAGTATAGCGGAATGCAGGGGTGGGTGGAAAGTGAAATGTCACAAAATTCACTGCTAGTGTATTCCCCTTTTGCTTGGAGGATGGGAATGTGTCAATGCACTTGTTGACAATAGCAATGCATTTCGTGACATTTCACTTTACACCCGCCCCCGTATTCAGCTGTGCTGCACATCCCCCAGTTGCTTAATCATAACAAATGACACATCATCGTAAAGAGGAATCACATGGCTTTCCATTGATATAAAATTCAAGGAAAATTATTTTGCAACAAGAGAGAAATCGTCAGTCAAATTTGACTTTCCGAACTTTTTTTGAGGAGTTTATAAATGCTCAGTCTGGAAGGGCACTACTACATGTATCATCAACCTCATTTCTGTGTCTCGTACTAATTTCAATTTGGCTACTTCCGGTTTCTACCGGAAGTTAATGAGTCAAATGTCAATGTCTGTGTCGTCTGTGACACCGCAGAAATTACAATCATGTGTTAAAGTGTTGATTTATTATTGATTAATGAATATTTAAAACATTAGTTTACAAATCATTGTAATATGACACCTAATGGCGTCATCATGGCGCTATTGCAATATGTCAAAGAACTCGTAGCAGGCAACATATCTAGGAAAATTCAACTTGACCACTGTTCAAAAAGCATGTAAACTATTAAACTTTAAAAAATAAATTGTTGTTACCTTTAATGGCCCATTTTTAAAGTATCGATGACGTCATAGAGGTTAATTTTGGGACATTTTGAATTTCGCCGCTAGAGGGCGTCCTTCCATGCGATGACGTCATCACTTACAATCATCTGGGACACTAAAGCCCGGTTCATACTTCATGCGAACGCGAACGCGAATGCGAATTTGACGTCACAACGATTGTTTCGCGCAGCGAATTCGCAAAAAGTTGAACTAGTTTCAACTTGCGCGAATGTTCGCCGCGAAATGTTTGACGTCACATTGACGTGAGATTCGCGTTCGCGTTTGCTTTCGCGTGAAGTATGAACCGGGCTTAACACTACCAACCCCATCTCTGCACCTTTTACCAATTTCAGATAATAGCTCTCTTACATGCACTTCCGGTTGATACCGGAAGTGAACAAAATCAAAGGTCATTGTATGTGTGCGAAACTTAGATCTTGTTTAGTTGCGACTGTTACCGCAGGAATTAGGATCATATGTTAAAGTGCTGATTTGTTATTTATTTTTGAAGATTTTGACCTTTAATATTAAATTAACCCCAACTCCATAGGGTGTATGTAAAATCATATTGATTTTGGAGGATTGAGGAGTGTTAGGGTTAATTGTAATATGACACACGATGACGTCCTCACAACGTTATTATATTACGTCACTAACCTAACTACAGACAACATACCTGTGAAGTTTTATTTGCTTCCCATGTTGGGTTCTGCAGATACAGGTCATCAAAGCTTTAAAATGTAAATGCATGTAATATTACTCTCGGTGACGTCAAAGTTTGACACCACGGGCATGTGTACTGACCCAAAATCATGTTGTATACCAATCTTGACAAACTTCCCCATCTGTTTAAAATCCGTTTGAAGAATTGTTATCTTGTCGATAGAGGGCGCTATTACATACGATGACGTCATCCCCTATGTTTTTGAAAAGCCTGAGGGCTTCCGACACTAATATCGTTGACCCATCTCAATACTTCCTACCATTTTCAAACTAAGAGCCACATCCGGTTTCGACCGGATGTGAGCAAGATCAAAGGTCATCGCCATATATTTTGGGTACTCCACCCTAGTCGAACTTTATTACTGTCAACCCCATCCAAGTACCTCTCAGTATTTTCAAATTACAAGCCAAAATCTGTTTGACAAATATGAAACGAGGTCAAAGGTCACGGCCTGTGTGCATCTTAAAGACCTTTGTTAGTGATCGTACATGCCGAAGGAATCACGAGCGTAGGTGAAACGGTTAATTTTTTTGAATTTTTGAAGATCGAAAATGTTAAATTTTAAGTGTTTGTAATCTGACACATGGTGACGTCATAGTGACGTCATTGTCGTGACCCATTTTCAGATGTTGGTGCCAAGTATGTGCCAAGTTTGAATAACAGCCATCTAGCACCAAATATAGGCTTATCAACTTCGTTCACCGCCTGAACGCCGAGTCCACACGGTTTCCGTGTCTCTTGCAAGGATTAGCACTGTTTCTTGCTTTCAAGAAATGGTGCAAAGCTGCCATCCAATGTAGGCTGGTTCCCTGGCTACACTGCACGGAAAACAGAGGGCGCCCTTGCAAAAAAGTGTTTGTACACGCAATTATATAAATTCATCTTCAATTGTCGTTTTGTTGTAAAAAGATACAAGGAATAATTGCATTGGACAGTTGGAACTCTTTCTACATGTATAAAAAATACATTTGAGTAGTTTTTTTTCTGGTCCATAGCTTGATTGAAATGTTGGGACATTGTAAATTCTGTATATATACGGGCTTCAAACCTGCTCGATGATTTCATGCACAGCACCATGGCCGTTTACGTTTTTACTCATGCATCATTGGATGTCAATCACTCCTCGTTATCCTGGCTACTTGAACGGCCATACGATAATTCTCTTCCATCGGAAGCTGTACTTGATTGAATTGAAGGGCTGCTGCGAACCGGGCAGCTGGTATTGGTGACATGCCATACGCCGTCAGTTACTCCTTTGTTTCAGGCTTCTAAAAACCCGATAAATAAACTAAATAGGTGCGAATTGAAGTTCATTCAATTTGCATTAACTTCTCATTCACATTAAATCAAAGTGCGCCCTCTAGTTAATGCGTCCCGTACTTCAAAAAATGTGAAAACGATTCAGTTTTTGAGGTATGTCGACGAACGAGAGGGCGCACTTTAGTTTGGGTATTAGATACAAAGTCAATTTACATTGCGAATACGAAAGAAATGTCTTCCCCATTCTGCATTTTACTTTGTACTTCTTCTATTGGGTAAATCGGGTTTTTAAAAACAAAGGTATCTTCTTTTTTTTGTTTTACAAAATTGTATACTTTAATGACATTGCGCCCTCTTCTTTTGTGTCCGCGTTTTTCAATAATGTTTTAAACTTCCGTTCAGGCAAACAGCGCAAATCCATATCCGACGACTATGAAACGGGTCCACAAAAGCTGTGTCAATTATATGCTGATAAACTTGTTAAAGTTGCATTGCCCGTGTTTCGGTGAAAGGATTAAAAACATTAATTTACACAAGCGAACGAATTTAGAAAGCTTACGTGTCTCTGTAACGAAAAATATCAAAAACTTAAATTTCCGACGTCGGGAATTGGAGATACAAGTCTTTTTCTTGAAACGTGCTTCACATGTTGTACATGTGCGCGTACGCTCATATGTACATAGTATGTGTACAATGTACACATGTACGCGCACATGTACATTTACGTCATAACCCTGTCGATTAATTGACCTGCCAGCCTTTTAATCATTTCTTGTTTTTAATCGACTGGCATTAATCCTTGACGGATTTTTACGTTCTTGGTACCAAATGAAAGCTGATAACTTTTTCTATTCTAGAAAAATACCTATCTAACTTTAAAAAACAAATTTGACGCCCAAATCGGCCCAAACACGGGCAGTGCAACTTTAAGGGGTATTATAAATTATTCTGCGTATTATTGCGCAGCGGTGGACACCTAATTTCTGTATGGGCGTCAACCGCGCACATCAAAGTAAGCAATTAATTATAGATACAGCTTGATAAAAAAGAATTGGGTTATAAATTCGGATCAATTTACCACAGGCCTACTTCCATAAAAGTGCACCATTTGTGCTGGACAAATGTTTATTAATTTAATAAATTACATGTACTCCCACAATTCATTTCTTGATGTACGTCAGCCACACACTAATTTGCCAAAAATCTAGCAATTAAAAGTACGTAGGAGATTTTTATTTTTTTTTCTGATTTATTCTAGCTATAATTTACATTGGATGTATTCGTTAACCGTCGTTTTTTGTTGCTATGTGGTGCACGCGGCAGGTGTGAAGTACAGAATCAATACCGTGTTCACTGTAGAGTAGAATGGCATAAAGCAACCAGACTGTTGATTGCTACAGGCAATGCGTGCACCACGTAGCAATACTAGCATAGTATGTGACTTTCTAAACGGCACCTCCATTTGAAAGTGAATAATTCGGGGCACCAGCCATTATGCAAATGCTACACGCAAAAGGATGATTAGTTATTACCAATGTATGTCCTAATCATTGTTTGGTATGATTAGTTATTACCAATGTATGTCCTAATAATTGTTTGGTATGGTGCCTAATCACCATTGAAATGAAACAACCAAACTTGGGATGAGAGAAAAATCACATGGGCTTTATTGGGATTCGAACCCGAGTCCTCTGACTCACCATGCAGATGCGCTACCAGCTGAGCTATACGGCACAGTGGTGTATTCTCTGTAGTTTTCCCAAAAACCAACCCGCTTTCTGCCTGTATCTTTAACTGTGCAACTTTGTTTGATATTTATAGGTGCTAATAAGTGCGACACTGGCCACCAAACGGCTATTAGGTATAATGACATAAACAATAATGTAAATGAAATCATAACTCAAATTTGCCCAATATAATGCACTTTTGGAAGAGCAATGAGTTTGCCTAAAAAGATCGAAGCTGGTTATGTTATATTTGAACTGCATAATTAAATAGTAAGGTGCTGGCCTATAGGGAAATTAATAGAGCCTTAGACCAGTAATAAATTTCCGTTTTTCATTTTGTAGAAATAGTATATTTTGTTTATAAAAGACGGCAGACGATCGAAGGGCGAAGCTTCTTTGATGCATGCATGTATTCCAGAAAGTTGAAAATGACACCAGTGGCGCACCCAGGATTTGTCGTTGGGGGGTGCTGGCTGACGCAACTTGTCCCATGATACCTACTTACAGTGCAAAATCCAAGCGCCTGCGTTCTGTTGTCACAGTGGCCATCCTGTGGATGACGTCATCAATGCTGATATCCATAGCCCTGTGCATTGACATAAGTACGAGTCCTGTCAACCGCTGGTTGCCCATTTTGTTTTTATTTCAGAATTTTGTTTATTACTTTACGGTATAGACTTTATACGCAATTGGTCTCAGGACAAAGCTGTTTAGATTTGCTCCGTATCGATGATACTCTGTATCTCCCACTTTCAGTACCTTGCGTTACGTTAACAAGTGTCGCATGGGACAAAGGTTGGCAGCATACGAGGCAGAAGCTGACGTTTTCCCACCAGATTATTGTAGCGACTGGAGTGAGATTAGCTGTGCGTTTAGGGGGAACTCCAAAGCAATCATTGTCGGACATTTCAACCAAGCTGGCATAAATATTTTACCTTTTTACTACCTTTTCATATCTTGCAACAGTTTATTGAGGGTTGCATTTTGTCGCCGAAAACCGCTCAATTCTCCGAAGGAATTACCTTTAATTCCTGCCCATGGGTTGTAGCTGTTAAAAACAGTCCGGAATTTTTGATAAATCCATTAAAAAGCCGGAGTTGAATGCCACGTATCTTGCATTACGTTTTCTTAGTCCAAAGAGAAGAAGTGAATCTCCAAATCTAGTTGGAAAAACCAACCGGATATTAATTTTGACTGCGGGGATTTCCAGCCAAACGCATCCTCTCTTGTATGTGATTTCTTGTTTACTATCTTCCGCGTCAAATTGGTCAGATCAAGCATCGGTATGAGAGAATTACGTTTCCGTTGGTCAGAGAATGATACAAACCCGACGAACGGTTTCTTTATATATATTAACGTATCACATTATTGGTATTAGTGTTTCCTCCTTCGACTATATGTATAATATCTCATATCGTGGAAAAAATGGTATATATTTGGTATCCACAGACAAGTGATAAGTGGACAACTTTCAAACTCTATCAGGACATGGCACCAAGTGGCAAAATAACGCTTAAAGACAGTTGGTAATTTTTTAAAAACAGGAACAACAGCATTACATATCTAAAGAATGATGTTGATAAACTGCCTTGTAGACATTTTCAGCCAGATGCAGTAATACTTCTTAATAAATCAGAAAACCTAAAAATCCATGCATGATTTGTTTATGTTGAATGAATGGTAAAAAAGGCTAAAAATCATCTTCAGTTGGCAATTTCTCCCACAAAGGTACCATTTTACACGGGAGAAATCATGTGGTGTTTGTTTCTATTTAACCTTCATTTCATCCTTTATTCTCAGAGTTGCACGACAACGAACAATGTGTAAATTATAAACACCTACGTTTTATTTTACAACATATTGGGGCCCAAGTGGCTTTAACCTCAGATTAATTGAGGGCTTTTAAAAATCTCAAAAAAAGGATCCGGCCGTTATTTGGCGAGGTGCACCCCAAGGGTAATTCTTGTTCAAAATGGTTCAACATTAACACCTGCCGAAACTAGAAAACGGGTTATCTCCTTGCCATCTTACATGCGCATTGAGTTAACGGCTTTTGTGGGTGTCGTTGCGGCACAAATTGCGAGCACTCAATATCAACTTTGTCACTTGGCATATTTATTTATTCCCCGACATTCATAAAGAATCAGGGGATTGGATGACAAAAATAGCTGACATTTTAAAAACAAAATGTGGCTCTTATACTACATTACCGATTGTGTGGAGTTGGTAATTTAATGACATTCACAAAATAATTCACACGTATACTTGTCACGTACAAGTATACGTGTGAAGAAGGCAATAGTATTTTAACATCTATAGATGTTTTAAATTCTAAGCAAAATGAAATACAATCACAAATTGTTTTGGCGGTGTAAAGAACCAATCAGCGAAGCTCTTTTATATTTGCATTCTAGCTCATCTTAATTTGAAGCCACCGTCGGCCGCCATCGTATAGTACCCCAAAGACAGTACCTTGCCTAGACTGGTTTACTATCTTCACAAGAGCATGGGTGTTAAGTGATTGCAAGCGATCGTATGGACCGGGGAGCAGTCTATAGGCAAAGCTTGGGAGTACTAATGTAATACGGCCGGTGTACGTGCAACTATTCTCACATTATATCCATCTCCTGTCGCATGCTCAGTCCAGTGTATACAGGTCAGTAAATCAATGATTTTATTTCATTTCCCTATGATTTATAAAAACTGCATTTTATACAAATTGTAAAATATGCACGTACAAATCACGTGTCAGCTTATATAAAGCCCATACAGGTTTTGCAAACATAAAAAAATAAGCTCCTTTATGCCATCTACTATACGGAATATTATTAGCTTTAACTTTACTTTATTATCAAGTTAAGATGACAAAAAAAGAGAAGATGCAGTTTTAGAAGTAGGAGAAAAGCCGCCTTGAGTAAAGCACGCTTAGGAATCGAACCGGAGATCTGAGGTAAAAAGCGGGTGGGGAAAGAATCGCTGCGACAATTCGACCGCTCTGGAAGCAGGTCGTATCCGAATTACCATACTAGACATGTCTTTAAATTACACACGAGTCTGTGGAAAGTGAGCAATACATGTAGCAGAAAATGCCATAAAATTAGCAACAAAAACAACCCGTTTCCACACATAACGCGCGAAAGGTTACACGCAACCTTTTCACATCCGCAACTCGTTGAAAAAGCGGTTATCGTTTATAGGGTGCTCGACAGAGACATAACAAAAGACTCTCCTACCTTGATGTCGAATGGCAATCAATTAAACACGTTTTCATACACAATTACCATTACATGACATTTTGGATGCAGCCATCTCTTAAAATCAACCGGTGTGCCGGACGAATTTTGCTCCTATTTTGTTTTTGTTAAATGCACGCAATGCCTTACTGGGAAAACAAGCATGTAATAGAGACATGCAAAATGAAAACCCTCTTTCAATTATTCAAACTTGTGCTCGGTTTCAATAGCATTTATAACCGGTACGGTATAAACAGCATTTTAGGGCTATAAAGACATTATCTATCGCCTCCGTTTTTTAAACGGTTTACCACTTGTTTGTTAAAAAAAAAAACCTTTAACAATTAAATTTCACATTTCTCTTCAGAGTCTTGTATGATTTCCCACCACATTACATTCGACATCCATCATCCATAAAGCTGAAAAAAAATATGTACGGTACACCATGCACTCAGAATTTCTCTCTTTTGGGAGCATGCTCTGTCTGTCTTCAGGAGAACAAAAATAAAAGCTGTATAGCTTGTACTCTTTTTATCGCAAAATGTAAGATGACAACATCCCGTGATAATTTATCGCGGGATGACGCTAATCTAAAATGTAGGATGACGACATCTTGTGATGACGACATCCAGAATATAGGATGTCGACATCCCGCGATAATATTTATCACAAGATGTCGACATCCCGAGATATTTTATCAACGAATGTTCACCTTCCGAGATAAATTATCATGAGATGTCGACATCCCGAGATAATTTATCACAATATGACGACATAAAGAACATAAAATGACGGCATCCCGAGATAATTCACCACAAATGTCGTCATCCTACATTCTGGATGTCGTCATCCCGTGATAAATTATCTCGGGATGTCGTCATCCTACATTCTGGATGTCGTCATCCCGTGATAAATTTTCTCGGGATGTCGTCATCCTGCATGTCGCCATTCCGTGATAAATTATCCAGGGTTGTCGTCATCCTACATTCTGGATGTTTCCTGAGATAATTACCACGGAATTATGACAATTTGCGCTGATGTTGTAAACCCTGCGATAAATTATCACGGAATCTCAACAAGTCGGATGGCACTTCCAGAGCTCCGTAAACACATTGGTTTAGAAACTTCCCACAGACGTATTAGAACTTGGAATGGAATGACATTCTGGAATGGGATGAGCAAAATTCTTATCCTGCAACAATAATAGCGGGGAGGCATGGTGCATTGTGGTGTCTGTTGTTCCAATGTCACCATTTTATTAAAAGCCTAGGGCTTTTATATATATTCACATGTTGGCTGGACATCTGAAGACCTTCTGAGTGCGATGGATCAGGCATTCCAAGCAGGAACTGGTACCACGCCACACATCAAAAATGGTTCATTCCGTGCCAAATTGTGTTCAGCAAGTAATCAAGAATCGAGGTGCTCATATAATGATACTCGAATAACTGTTCAAAAATTAAGAAGGTGCCTTTTTACAGTAGCGGTGGCGTGGAAGGGGTGCCACACTTTGCATTCCGAGAGTTCCGGGTATTTCCACTCTGCTAGGCTAAACACGTTAGAAGAGTGCGTTAAAAAGACCTGTTGCAAGAAGTTGCATCCTTAAGGGAAAACCTCTAATCTCATTTGGGGACACGACACTCATATGCACCAATTTCATGTACTGAGTCTAGCCCATGGTGCACATTCCATGTGTTGAGTCCAACCCATGACACCCATTCCATGTGCTAAGTGTAGCCCATGACACAAATTTCATGGGCCGAGTCTACAGTCCATGACACCCATTTCATGTGCCGAGTCTAGACCATGGTATGTGGTGAGTGTAGCCCAATGACGCCCATTTTTATCTGTTGGGTGTAGCCCATGACACGCACTCATCTCATGTGCTAAGCCTAGCCCCTGACACCCAGTTCATGCGCTGAGTATAACCCGTGACACCCATGTCATGTGGTGAGTCTATCTCATGGATCCCATTTTATGTGGTGAGTGTTATGGCAAATTCGGTAGCTATAAGCCCTTTATGCCATCAACTATACGGTATAAGCTTTAACTTCACTTATTATCAACTCAAGATGACGAAGAAAGAGGTGCAGTTTTAGAAGGCCAGGGGAATCTCCCGGAATCGAACCCCCGACGCCAGAGGTGAAAGGTGAAAGAACCACTACACCAACCGGACTGCCCCATGGTGAGTGTACCCCCACGCTACCCAATTTTATGTGGTGGGTGTAGCCCATGACATGCACCCATTTCATGTGCTAAGTCTAGCCCGTGACACCCATTTCAAGTGCTGCGTCTAGCCCATGTCGACAATGTAGTGAGTGTAGCGCATAACACACATTTTGTATGTGTAGGTGTTGCCTGGTGTAGCCTATGACACACATTATGTGATGAGTGTAGCCCATGACACATATTTCATGTGCTGAGTCTAGCCCGTGACACCCATTTTATGTGCGGGTGAAGGGTGAATAGTGGAGGGTGAAGGGTGATTGGTGGAAGACTACTAAAGTGTGACGTCAGTTACCATGGTAACTGGGTCTAAACATTCGTTGGTAATCTGAAACTCCATTGGTAAAGCGCAGAGAAATTGTTCACTGGTTTGAGTGTAGACCCAGTAACCTTGGCAACACACAAAGGGTGACGTTTTCACTTTAGTAGTCTATGGTGGAGGGTGGCGGGTGAAGGTTTTGGTGATGCAGGATGAAGGGCGGAGGGTAAAAGTTAAAAAGGTAAAAAGTAAAAGGTAAAAAGGTAAAAAGGTACAAAGGTACAAAGGTAAATAAACTATATTTTTAACTAGCTTCAAAGATTTTGTAATCGACGTCTTAAGTGATAGCCATAGTACGAAGTCATTTCTTAGTATTTAAGTCCACGAGCTGCTAATTCATTTATTAATAATAATGTTTTTAAAGGCAGTGTTTGGATGTAGTTTTTTTTCCAAGAAAGTGTAAGAGGAAAATTACGATTTTAGGCAATGTCAACAGTTTTAGATGCAATGTAATGACGGTCATGGTACAAAGCCCCTGTTAAATATTTAATTCCACAAAGTGCAACATAATTCATTAAATCGACAACCGACGCGGAACGACCGAGCAAATCCCGAGTCGCACCGCACCCACTCCATCCAGTTCCGGTCACAATCGAGTCGACCTTCACACGCAGGTTACGTTATAATCCCAAACATACAGTTGGAACTGTAACTCATCTCTGTTTACTGGATAAAACCGGCGGCTTGAACAAAAATCCGCGATGTTTTAAAGTTTTGAAGCTGCCGAGATATCAACTTCTCTGCGAAAACCATTATCGTCACCTTCGTGACAAAATTGCCTACAAATCGTACTTTGGTCAATTTTAGATTCTTATCAAAACTCATTGAAGGCTGTTGCTAACCCATCATGCCAACTTCATACACTCACCATAAAGAATAATTCAAGTGAAGCATGTGACATTGGCAAATATGTTAATATGAGTATGTTAACACTTGCTTGTCCTTGGCGCTGCAGGTTCCCACCCCTATAGCAATAGACCAGTTCACTAATAAATTCAAATATATGCACGCATGCGCATAACAGACGTCGGAGGCTAGAGCAAGTGAGTCGATATTTACGTGCACATGTTTATAATATGGCGATACGCGATTGAGCATCATCTTTCTCAGCTTTAGAGTTAAATTGTAGCGTTTTGGGTGTAGCAAAATGCCAAATAGAAAGATAAAGGCATTCATAAGAGGCAACGTTTGGTTTGGACAAAGGAAATTAACTGAAAAGATACGGATGAGCTACAGTTTCGCGATTTACCGCGCAGCGCTATTCTGAGGCCGACATGCATGAAATGCCACACCATCAAGACACACACAAAGAGCTGCCAGAAAGGAAAACTAGGTACGAATTACTGGTCACTTGGTTAGGTAACAATTTGTTCTTGGGGTATATGACCATGGCTTCTCACTTTTGAAAAATCCCTGTTTTCTAAGAAAATCGTCAAATATTTTACTCCCCCCTTAGGTGTGGGTTTGGTCACATTTTTCGTGCCCCAGTGTGTGGATTTTGACCCATTGAAATAAAATTGTTTGTGCATAAATGCACATTTTGCACCCGAGGGTGGGGATTTTTGTCACCTAAATTGTGCCCCAGGGGTGGGGATTTTGTCACGCGAAAAGTGACAATCCCCACTCTTTAGGTGGGGCAGGGAGGGGGGTGGGGGAGGGGGAACAATTGATAGGTGTATAAAATACACTGATGGTATTATTGATCAACTTCTCAATTCTTATGCACCTCTTCTCCCACCCCCTCTCCCAAGAAATTGGGATTGTCACTTTTTGATACTAAAAAATTCCTACCCCTGGGGCAAAATTTTTGCAACTATATTAATATACCGGTGCGTGGGAGAAGGGAAAGAATGGAGTAGTTGACATGACTTACTACTGTCTGTACAAAACATATGAGATTGACTAACAATTTTGGTTTTTCCATCAAATCTGTACCAATGCTTGATGAGTCATCAAACCTCTTAACTCTTACCCAGACTTCAGAGGTTATTAAACCCATATACATGTATCTTGTCCTTCAAATCATCATGACTTTTCTGTATCAAAAATAAATATTTGCAGATTTGATAATTAACAAAAAAACATTTTTAGGAGTGAGAACAATTTGAGATTTAAAATTTTTTTTTTTAGCCAGTCTCGTATGTTTTGTACACAAGGTCTGGGCTAAGTCAGGTATCAGTTATTGGTGGACACAATCTTCAAGGCTTCCTGGCTTTAATGTCATTTACAGTAACTTGGACTTCAAAGTTTGTCTTCGCGGAAACTGAAGAAAGAGTTGTGAAGCCGTGCCATGAGTGACAGCACAGTGCAGAAGAATCCTTGAATTTCCCTTCATAAGGCATCTTACAAGGACCACCATTCTCCTGCATGACCTTGTAATGAAGAACTTCTTGATCACAGAGCTAGAGAAACATGTGATGCCCGTAAGTTGACTGATGGAATGACTGACCCGTTACGCATGTTGACATTTAAACACAAGCCATTTTAATGTCCATGAAAATATTTTGATAATTTAAAATTTAAGTAGTCATAAATAGGGGTGGGACGTTTAACCGGTTAACCGTTTAACCGAAAAAATTGAAAACCGGTTTCTGAATTAACTGTAATTCCCGTCCCTAGTCATAAAAATGCAAAATTGCCCTTTGAAGTGACATATGCATGTATGTTTTTGGAACTGAAAAGCTAGTTGACAAGGTTGAGACAGAAAGTTAAACAATTTCAGTATTTTGTAAAACTGATGAAGCCAACATAATCGTTTTGATGTACAAAAGTTCTACATGTACTTTATTTTGTGATGACAGACAAAAATGTCAAGACTCTTGAATGTTGGGGAACTGGAGCAGGTGGTATATATAGGACCGGTGTTGGAGCTACAATTACATTGAGGACAATGATGCCAAGACGATGATACTGTGTATACATGTAAGTGCCTCACAATGGCTCAGTATACCTTATATGCTATACAGGGCAGTTTCACAGAGTCACGGGTCACTATAAACCCTCCCGTGGTTGTCTTCCAGATCGATGAGAGAACAATAGAGCCATGTGGGATTAGGAAATACATGTGGCTGCTAGCAGCAAATCATGAGGCTCTATTGTTCTCTTCCCTTCTGGAGGACAAACACGAGAGATGTTTATAGTGACCTGTGACAGCTGTAAAACCACTTTATATTATTGGCTTGTTGGTCCGAACATCATGTTGGGATGTAGGGATGCAGACTGATCCAGCCCAATGTATTGTATGAGGCTGGATCTGCCATTGCGATCAATGTGGTAGTTATAATTGAGGGGTGCCAAAACTCATTTGCACTTCATTTGTTGCAGGCGCGGATCCAGAGGGGTGGGGGGAGGGGTGCGGGGGGAGGGGATAAAAAAAAAACACTGCTCAGACTCAAAAAAACAAATGTAATGCTTTTATGTGTGTCCACCTGTTCGCAGCAAGCTGATATAAAAATGACACCACCCCCCACACAAGCTGAGTGACTTTGTCTGCACTTGCACTGGCAAAACCCTTCCCTGGAAAATTCCTAGAACCGCCACTGTGTTGGTACAGTTCAACCTTGCTAATACAAGCATTCCACTCATAACAAGAAAAAAAAAATTGTTGCCCAATTTTGGTTCCCAATTCTTTAAGTTGTTTCTCATTGTTTTCATTTCTGATAATACAAGGTTAACATAACAAGTTAATGTGCAAAGTCCAAAGGACCTCTTATTAATAAAGTTCAACTCAACTGTATTTATTTACTATGCTTACATGTATAAAGATAAGTGTTCATAATGACTGCTGTATACTAAGTGCACTAGCATGCCTAATTAATAGAGTAAGCTGGTTTCACAAAGTAGAAGAGAGGGACAAAAATGATTTTTGTTTTTGTTCACACTTATTATTTTTTGCAGCTTTCCTGAAACCAAGGCTTCACTGATGAACTACTGGTGAAAGGATGACTCTTTGGGCAGCAGAACAAGGAAAATGTGCTTCATATAGTGACCAGCTCATAACACTCATGAGGATGCAGTTGGGACTCTTTCTCCATGATTTATAGCCAATGTACACAAAATGTACAATGTATTTAAATTATCAACAACTTTAATGAGTAGAATTGTTGATGAGGTAATGCCGTTGACTTGGAATAACGTGGTAGGGTCAGTTTGTTGTCTACTCAGTCATATAATCCAGGAGCCATTTGTTGAGTCCAAGTGTAATGATTAAGTTAGCAAGTGCAATTGATACAGGTGAATTTGAACATGAATCTACATATGGGTCTGTCCACAGTAATGGGGTACATTTCTGTAACATTCAAGATCTTAGTTCCCAGCTCACTTCAAATGTCTTAATTTTATCTTTAAATTATCAAGCTAAACTGAGCAAATAACTTTTTCACCAAAAGTAAGACAAATATTCCTACAACATACATTTGTGAAAACCTCGTGCACCGTAATTTTTCCTATTACCGTATGTAACAATGACGGAAAAAAATTGTCACAAAAGTGTCTGTCCACGTTACATGCGTAATAGGAAAATTTGTACACTTGCTTTTAAAAAATGTATGTTGTGCCAGCAATTTCTTACTTTTTGGTGCAAAGGTTATCTCCTGAGAACAGTACAAGGAAATTTCTTTAATTTTGAGATAAGCTAAAGACATCTGAAAGGAATTATTGACTTATTTTTCAAATGTACCCCATTACTGTAGACAGATGTACATACATTTTTAATAGGGTATTCACTGTAATTATACATGTACTTGCACCACTTGCAATTTGAAATGAAATGCTGCTACGTACATTTGAAGAAATACAGCACATTCACGGCAAGAAAGATTAAGTTGATGGAAAACCCGAAGAAGTATACTAATGTGTAATTATGCATTATATGCTGTAGCTCAGCTGGTAGAGCATCAACCTGACATGTCAGATGTCTTGGGTTAGAATCCTGACCATATGGTCTTTCCAGTCACCCTGTGTTTGCAATTAAATTTCTGTACTGATCAGTCAAAATACAAAATTGTACATTGTGGGTTTCCAAGGGAAACTGGTGGGGTGAGACCCTTTGTCCAGTTCTTTAAGCAATCTTAAAGGGGGGTGGGGGGGGGGGGGGGGGTTGGCAATCACATTGGCACTGCGCACCATGCATGAAATTCTTGGAGGATCTTTTGTTATAAATTATACTGACAACAAACATGGCCACCTTTGCAAAGGGTCTATACCCCTGTATGGCTTCTGTGGTTAAAGGAACACGTTGCCTTCAGATTTCACGAAATCTCACGTTTGAGGGTGTTCCTTATACTTATTAAGAGTTGTTCTTGCAATAAAACACATTTAATGTGTTATAATTAGTGAATGGTAATTTAAAAAAACAAACACTGACCTCTGACCCCCACTACATGTCCCGCGAAATGTATACGTATTTCAGCCGTCAATACGATCGTCCGGGTAGTGGGCAAAATGCAGCGACGAACAGGAGTTAGGCTGCATGGCGCCGTAGCCAGTGGTCAGGTAAACCTATCAGATGAACGCAAGGTACCATACCATTCTCCGCCTCCCGAAACATGTGTGAAATGTAAACACACGGCTCTACATGTAGGCGGGTCAATATACCACCTGACCCCAAAAAAATTGCAACAAAACGTTTTATGATCGTTTTCTGTACTATTCGATGTGACGAACAACATATCAAAAGTTGGACAATTTTGACGCACGGGAAAGTCTCCAAAAATGACGTCAAAAACAAGATGGCCGCCAACATAAAAAAGGTTAAATAGAGGGGTATATTTATGTAAAAAAGTACCCTAACCTGGTCCTACTGAATGTGGTGAATAACAGGAAAAAAGGTCTACCGAAATCAAGCCACCGGAAATCTGGGTTAATTTCAAGATGGCTGCCGTTGACCTTGAAAATCGCTGAAATGACTGTAGCTTATTTAATATCAGGAGTAAAACAGTGATTAAAATGTCTATCCTAGGGTTTTCAGGGCCAGGGAATTCACTAGTATCCATAACATTTTAATCCAACCTTCGACAAACAATAAAAGCCACAAACTCAAAACGGCGGTCATAATTACAGGCATGGAAGGGTAGAGACAATAACTTCTCTAACTGGAGTCAGTAGTTGCTTATTTTTTTTCGGTCAGTAATGTGTATGACATGATCCCCTTCTGTGGCAAGGCTGGCTACATCAGCCACCGTACGAGCCGCTTAGTCAGGGTGCGCCACACTGCCTGAATTGCCTTCCTGAGAACATGCACTTCTAGGGCTGTTTTTGAGACGCGCGATTCAGGTCAGCTCACCCCACGCAGGTTTAATCAGGATAAAAACCTATTACGCTTACTTTCTTTGAGCTTTTAGGGTACAGGATTCTCGGTAGTACAGTAGTACTACCTGCTGTATGATTCACGGGTGCGTGCTGGGCTTGGGCTAGTCTGGACTGCGGCGGTCTGGTGTGATAGGAGGGATTGAGCGGGCTGTCGTGATTGGTGAGCTGGGGCTGGGCTCGGGCTGGGCTGGCGTGGCTTTGGGCTGGAAGAGCTGGGCTAGGATGGCATCGGGCAGGGTTTGCCCAGGTTGGGCTGAGATGGTCTTAGATGGCCAAACCCAGCTAACCAAATAATGTCCCGAACGTTCGCGGAACGAACGTCCGTGAGTGGCGTGGGCTGGACTGGCTTTGGGCTGGAAGAGCTGGGCGCATTTCGGGCTGGGCTAGGATGGCATCAGGCAGGGTTTGGATGGGCTGAGATGGTCTTACGCTGGGCGTAGATAGCCAACCCAGCTAACCAAATAACGTCCCCCGAACGTTAGGAATGAACGTCCTAAGGAAAGGATTGTGAGGAGTTTTCAGGGGACGTGTCAATTGTACAACGCCTTTATTATGACGCAATACGTAATCAGACTATTTTTAATGTGTCATTACATATAATCTCTTACCTGAAGTTCCAGGGCTCTTGATACCAGTCACTTCCTCTTACTATGTATAGTAAGTATACGCTTGATATATATGCTTTTTGAATATCCTTCGTATGTAGTCACGGTTGGCGGACATTGGAAACCACATTTTAGTGTACTATTTCTTGAAAATCTTACCTTTTTAGACTATAGATGGGTTTTATGTACAAAAGTACATACATTTCAAATCAGGCAGTGCGTGGTTATACAACGTAAAACTTAAAACAATGCAATTTTTCGTGAAATTTATGGAAAAATAATCTCCGCGCGATCTGCTTTGTTAACAACGTTCTCGGGATGTTCTTAGAAGGTTACACTGCAACGTTATATTCAAACTTCCACAGAACGTCCCCTCGACGTTCAAAACGAACGTGACCAAAAAAGAACATTCTCCGAACGTTATTAAAAAACGTTCTTTGAACGTCATAGTGTAACGTTAGATTCAAACGTTGGCACAACGTCCCCTCGACGTTTAAAACGAACGTAACTTCCACGAACGTTCGGGGAACGTCCCCTCGACGTTCAAAACGAACGTGACCAAAAACGAACGTTCAGCGAACGTTCGCAGAACGTTATGTGTTAGCTTGGAAGTTTGTTGAGGGTTTTTCCTGATTAAACCTGCATGTGGTGAGCTGACGTGCCTGAATAGCGCGTCTCAAAAACAGCCCTAGAAGTGCAGGTTGTTGGGGAGGCAATTCTGGCAGAGTGGTGCACCCTGCCTTAGCGGCTCGTAGCCTCGTGCGGTGGTTGATGCAGCCAGCCTTGCCACAGGAGGGGATCATGATATGCACATTACTGCCCAATAATAGAAGCTGACATCAGCACATTAGAGGTAGTTATTGTCTCTACCCCTCCCATATGCCTGTACATGTAATTATGACCGCCATTTTGAGTTTGTGGATTTTATTGTTTGTTGAAGGTTGCATTATAATTGTATGGATACCAGTGAATTCCCTGGCCCTAACAGCCCTAGGGTGGACATTTAAATCACTGTTCTACTCCAAATATTAAAGAAGTTAAAGCCATTTTAGCGATTTTCAAGGTCAATGGTGGCCATCTTGGAATTGACCGAGATTTCACCCATTTCCGGTTGCTAGATTTTGGTAGACTTTTATCCTGCCATCCTCCACATTCAGTAGAACCACAAACCGTTGAAAATCTTTTGTTAGAATTTTTGGGAGGTTAGGGTACTTTTTCCATAACTGTATATACAATACATTCTTTACAATTAGCGGCCATTTTTTAACGTCAGATTTAATCACTTTCCCGTGCCCCGTTTCTGTCCAACTTTTGATATGTTGTTCAGCATGCTTAAAAGTACAGGAAATTGCAATAAAACAATTTGTTGCAATTATTTTGAGGTTGAGGTATTTTTTGTGCTATATTGACCCGCCTAATGCACACACACACACACAGGTGTGAACCCACTGACAATCGCGGACGTCCCTTTGTTCCTCTTTTGTTTGGACATAGTCTATTTTTCCTTACTCTCGTTTGTTTTGTACAGGAGCGAATCGCGGACGTTCGCTTGCCAATCGCGGACGATATTGTTCTCTTTGTTAGACCTCCCTAAAACGTCCACGATTGTTTGGGAGAACAAGCGCACACAGACTGGCTGTCAAAAAATGGATCGTCAAGAGAACACAGCAGACGCGTCAAAAAAGAAAAAACGAAAACCTCGCCAATCAGGGTAAGAATATTGTCATGGGACAAACCGATAGAAAGGACTTGGATGATTTATACCTAATGGTTATTGTAGACACGAATTTAAAAAAACAGGCACATCACACGCAACGGAGGAAGGACAAATTATTTCTTTCTCCAGGCTGGAAATAAGACTAATATAATTTCTCCGTCAAGATTTTGACTCCCATAAATGGCGGAGTGTGCTGCTTCGAGAAATTACGCAAAATTGAAGCATTTCTAAGGCACGTTTTTGTGGATCGTTATATTCTACTTTTTAAACATCTTTCAGATCGTGCTCATTATACTTCAAACGCTTGTAATAGCCCAAAAACGCCCAATAAAGCGCAACCCGAAGGCAACGTGTTCCTTTAAATATCTGCTGGGTTCTAAACTTGATGAAGGCCACATGATTTTTTGTCTGCTCATTGCATGTTTGGTTATTCATCATTTCCATGGTGATTAGGCACCATATACCACGCATATATTGCAATCATTACAAACCATCGTTTCACCCACTCCTCCCCAGGGCTGTTCCACGTATATAAGGATGGTGATGACACATTTCATTTTTTAAGTGACAAAATCCAAAAAATAAGTGCAAAAATATCCACCTTGGGTGCAATAAATTCACATTTTGCTCCCAAATTTGCAAAAGTGCAAAAGCAGACCAACGATGGGGAGATGTCTGAGGACTGTCCCAGTTTAGTTGGCTGAGAAGCACTTTCGGCAAAACTTCCATAAATGCCGAATCAGAGGCTAATTTCATGTTTGGCACAAAAATATGCTCAGCACAGAATTGCTTTGCTTTGTGATTTACTAATATATTTTGCTACTGTTCAGTGTTTGTAAAAACACAATTTGACATTCAGTTGTTGTTGGGAACCCATTTTATAAATCAAATAAATTAGTGCTTAGCAATTTGTTTGTGCTAAACATCGCCATGTAAGTGGCTCCTGGTGAAACAAAAAAATTAGGAGTGAAAATAATTTAAGATTTGAGAAACTTAAAGTTAAACGTGGGATGTGCGGCCATGGCCACATGACAAATTGTGTACACAAGTCTATAAAGTCATGGTCATTAATTATTCTTTCCTCCTGTCGTGTCACAGGCCAAATATTTATGAGGACTAGTATTCAGTGTTGACCTAGTTCATTCCTTCTGGATTATCATTAACCCTCCCAGTCCGGCTTTAAAATGTTTTGACGAGACCCCATAGGCCTCGCCGCACGTCTTAATGCACGTACCGTGCCATTATATATACGCGCCTATCCCACAAACGATGTTTCCCGTATTTTTTCTTCCCTCGTAAACCTTCGAAAATCAAATAAATGGATTCCTTTATCCTTAAATTTGGCATTTCGCCTTTTGCTATACCCCTAAACGCTATAACTTAACTCCAAAGCGGAGAAAGATGATGCTCATCGCGGATCGCCATATATGTGCACGTAAATATCGACTCACTTGCTCTAGCCTCCGACGTCTGTTATGCGCATGCGCATAAATTTGAATTTATTAGTGAACTGGTCTATGAACCCAAATAACCGCAAAGACACACATTGGTGGTAAACACCAATTTTTACAAATGTAACAGATTGTCACGATTTGTGTTCCAGTTTATGGAAAGACCTTCATGGAAGCTGGAGAAATGGGGGAAAACTGTTGGAGAGAAACAAAAGGAAAACGTAGCCGGGATGCGAAGGCTTCAAATATTAGTTACATTTGAGCTGTAAAACCTTCCGTCGGTGGATTTTGCGATCGATATCCCAGAAAATTATCAACGTTTTATGTATTAAATTAATTTTTCGAGAGAAAATTGGCACAGAGGACGGACAAACATTACCCCTTTGCACTATGGTTGGCGCCCTGGATTCATCACATTCAAAGTAATAGAGGTGCAGTTTAGGAAGTTACACACTACGTTGTTGCTACTACGTGGTGCACGCCAATGCCTAGCGAACAACAGTCTGGCTGCTTTATGCCCTTCTATCCCAGGGTGAACATGGTATTGAATTTGCACTTCACACCTGCCGCGTGCACCGCATAGCAACACAATTTTAGTCTAGTCAAGTGGATACTAAGTGTGCATGTAAAAGGATGTACGTCAGTACACCAGACGGTGTCCAGTATACGAAGCAAAATTGAGTTACAATTTCTCTTTGTCTTTGAAAGGCATTGTTTCAAAATTTTGAATCGGAGAATTAATAATGCAGATTAATAATCTTTTTTTCCTGCGTGTACGATATTATTCATCAATTCGATGCTTTGACCTTTTATATATTTTAATTGAAAATTAATTTTCCTTTTACATATACATTCACTTGAATATATTTTTGTACAATCCCCCCTCTTTTTCGTATATGCAAATCCTGGTATGTATTATATTGTAAATAATTCACGCTATCTTCACGATTTCTATGGCAACGATAGTGAAAATGCCCGGAACAATCTGTTTAAAGGTGCGCTCTATGTGCTATCAGGCACAATGGATCTAAAATAGTCGGATCTCGAACGAAATGAGTCGGACATAATCAGTTGCCAGTCATAATGGGTCTGACATAATCGGCTCTCGGATATAATGGGTCGGACATAATCGGCTCTCTTACATAATTATTTGGGTCGGACGTAATCGATTCTCGGACGTAATCGATTCTCGGTCGTAATGGGTCGGACATAATCGGCTTTTGGACATAATGGGTAACACATAATCGGCTGTCAAAGGGATCGGACGTAATCGGCTCTCGGACATAATCGGCTTTCGGACATACAATGAGTCGAATATAATCGGCTCTCGGACATAATCGGCTTTCTTTTTTCACGTTCGCTTACAAGACAAAAGACGTGACCTCGTGGCCAGGTGTCGTAAAACAATTGACCAATGAGGATGCAAACAAATTAGCCTATCCCAGCGCCTAGTAAGGCGGTGGGTACGAGCGAAGGGGCTAATCTGTTTGCGCCCTCATTGGCCAAATTTTATACGGCACGTGACCACGAGGTCACGTCTTTTCCTTGTAAACGGACATAAAAACATTTTTTTCCCATGCAGGCAAGGCAGGTTTCGCACAAAGTGCACTTATTTCATTTGTAAATTTGATTTTTGCACTGAATAATCATTAACATACTATTTATTCATTATTCGTCTGGCTGCAAGCAACCCACATTGCTCCGCGCGTCTGTAGCTGTGACCTTTGCGTGACGTATTTCATTCACAGAAATCTGTGAAGCACATTGATCAGCCCATCCCAGCGCCCTGTAAAGCATCACCAAATAGCGTTTAAGGCCGATGCCCGCAGTAAAAACATTGAGTATTGCAACACTGTAATTGCCCCTATTTTAATAATTATAAAAATATTTCTCCACAAACCCTTTCCGAGAAGATCTGGTGCGAGCACGAGGCTCCCCTTGTTACAGGATGGGGTGGGGAGGGGGAGGGGAAGTTGGTACTACTCCCACGAATTTAAATGACGTATTGCAAACTGCTCGCTTCCATGACATTTTGGTCATTGTCTAGTCATTTCCCCGAAAACGCCCCTCACCTATTCAATCAATTAACCATTCTCCTGAGATCACGCAAGGCGGCGAGACTATACCCAAACTGCCGGAGAGGAATTATTTAAACCAATCACCAGGCGAGACAGTTGTTTGGGGACATTCGCTCGCCTCGGCGTGTATCGAAGGTATACTCTCCTTTCGCTAGTTGTCACACCGTCAGTTTTCGAGGTGCGCGCGCTGAATCATCAGCAAATAGTTTCTCACATACATCGGATTAAAGCCAGTTCCACTACATCTGGTAACACGGAGTAGACTGCGGAACAAACAAATAGAAAATCAGGGAACGGCTTTCGCTTCGCCTTTTTCTTTGCAATGGGAAGTGCTTGTAAATCGACCGCGGTCATTCCAGTTTTATTCGTCGTTACGTTTAGCGCCCTTCTGGTAACTATAGCGAGTGATGGACGCAGTATGGCTGAAAGTAAGTATGAAGATTTTGTTTTACCCGTTGTATATCCTCTTTACATCAGCGGCCATATTAGGGGCAGGTTTTGTTATTTAAATGATGTGACAATATATCCGCCCAGCATGCATGGCTTACAGTGACAATGTGATTTCCCCTTATAAGATGGCTGCCATACAAAGCGTATATTCCCCTAACAAGTTACAGAGTGGTTTTCACGTCTTTTTTTCACTAACTCACGTGTTTCTCCTCCAAATGAGGACAAAGAACAACGCAATCGCCTCCTGCAACTGAGACCATGATTCCTGTGGATTCTGCACGTGGCTGTATTGTTGACCGACTCTGTCATGGCCGCCGGTGAAAAGAGTCTATATTTCTGATTGCGGACAGTTTGAAAAGTACAGTCCCACGACCGAGTGTATACGGTGGCCCGAAAGGACTACAGAGACCTTAAATATTCCCGTACACACTCGCGTAAAATTTCGCAAATTGTTCTTTTCTCACAATTTGTTTTACGTACGTATTCGCGGTGCAAGTAATTGGAAAAGTGTATAATTGTTTGACTCACACTATAGTCGCTTGATCGAACTTGCTTTATGTTGAACGGCTACAGAAAAGGTTACGAATATGTTTTCAAGCAATTGATTTTGCGTTTGCTTCTGCTTGATGAGCTTAAGATTTGGCTCGGTGCTTCCTCTCATCAGCAGTTGCTATAGTTTTGATGTATTCGACCCATAAACTGAAAATGATACACTATGCCGTTAAATCATGTTATAATTGTAATACGTCTTTTCATTTGTTTGCAGTATGCAAGGATGAGTGTTCCCGGGGGCGATGCAATTGTCCTTATAACGGTACGTGTTTTATAGTGCTAACCTCTGTATAGGTATCCAACACAGATTTGAATAAAATCGGTGTTGTAATTTTTTTATTTTAAATTCTTCATCTTGGAATAAGCAAAAGTATAAAACTATCATCATAAAATATGTGCTCATCTTTTGATTTCACAGACGAAATACTTTATAAACAAAACCTCGGGAGAGTAACAATGTGCAACATTTCTCAGGTCCTGAGACCGCAGAATATTTCCACTCTGCTATGCGTGTTACAGTTCCCTGAGCAAATTCCAGGGAAAAAATGGATGTAGTGTAATAAAATTTGTCAAGGTATGCTGAAAAGGTGTTTTTTAAATACTTTTCCCGACATTGGATTGGGTTTTTGTTTTTTATGACGCTCTCCGTACCATTTTTTTAATTTTTTAATGCAGAACGATAAACTTAAAGGGGAATAATACCCGAGAAACAAAAGACATTGTGCTTATCACGTACAACTCGTACATTATTGTAATGCAAAAAACAAGGATCAGAATATTACCCACTGAAAAACAGATACGAACTTCACAAAGAATGGGAATTTTAGTGATGCGTCGGACTATGGGCGTCGCCATTTTGTCCGAATAGGGCCTACTTGGCAAATAATGACGTCTTTGCGCACAAGTCCTTTATGCATTCCTATGGCAATACACGAAAAGGCTATACGCAAAAACGTAATTCTTTGCCCAGTATTCGGACAAAATGGCGGCACCCAAAGTGCGTTACTTGCGAGTTGTACTTGCCAGTTGAGCACAGGGTCCTTTGTTTCTTGGGTATGATTCCCCTTTAATGAAAGGGAATTTCCCTGTAGAAATACATGTAGCACTAGCCAATCGCCCAGGGCGTTACATCGGACATGCACTGTGTTTACAATCTGTGCACGTGTAGTGAAATTTGACACAGAACGCCCCATGTTATACAAGCGTCTTGATTGGCCCAGGCCGGCGAAAAAATTTCTGTCGCCTCTTCCACAACGAAACTGGCGCGAATTTCAATAGACTGCCGAAGTGAGTACGTCACCTTTTGTTGGTTGCCTAGGCAATTGGATCTAAACAAAAAATCACTCAACCGTGTCCCAGTGCTTTTCCAATGGTACTTTTCCGACGGCCATGATAGTTTAGATCCAATTGCCATGGCAACGCACGTCACACTTCGGCTGTCTATAGGGCTCGGACGTGCAAGTTGCGTCAAACTCAACTGACGTGGCTAATTCTGTAAATGTTGGGTTTGATGAGTCCGCATTTCACCCTCAAAATCATGCGGGTGCCCTGAGCATGAGCGCCTAGATGGCAATCGCGGATAGGGAATGAAAAAGTTTATGCGATTTTTGTTATCCAATTTGAACCGATTTTATTAACTTTTTATTATAATAAAATAGCTGGATTTTCTTTTATTTTCATTTTTTCTCACCTAAAGCGATTGGAAAACGGTTAATGCCATATAATCAGGGTCTCCGTGACCTTGCTGAACAGCAGGTAAGAGAAGTGTGTTTACAATTTTTAGTACTTACTGAAATTTGAAATTTGAAACGTGTTATGTGAATGTGAACGTGAAATTATATAAAGTTGTATGTTGGAATTTTCAATTGTTAAACATAATGCACATATCAATGTTTTCCTTCCCCCTCCCCGCGCTGCCCCACCCCCTAGGTGGGGGTTTGGCCAAGTTTTTCATGCCCCAGGGTGGAGATTTTGACCACCTACATTTTGTGACAATTTCACCTCTTAAGGCCCTGTCACAAGAAACCGAATCGCAAGAACGTTCGTAAACCTTATTGAAAAATTAATATTTTTCTAGTACGGTGGAGAACGGACATAAAATGCAATTCATCAACTTTCTCATACCGCCCCAGTACCGTTCTGTTTCCGTACCAGTACCGTATACAGCATAAAATGGTCAATTTGATCCAGAATCTAGCAATTTTGTCCGAGCCGAGACAGTACTGTTGACGAATTCACCGTTGCTAAACCTAACCATTACCGTTCTAAGACCGTTCTAAGACCGAACACACGAATCAATACCGTTCTATAAACTGTTGCGCACCGCACATAACTTACCAAAACCTTACCAACACCTTACCAATACCGAACGCATACCGACCGGCAACCGTCGGAAACGGGTGGCTAGCGAGTGTATAAATAAGCGTCTCCGTTCAAATTAAAATCATTACAGTTCCGGATATCGACGAGATCACTACGAGAACACTACTAAATCATTCTCCAGATTCAAGATGGGCAAAAGAGGACGCCGTGCTGGTGACCGTGGTGCTGCTAGTCGTGGTGCCGGTGGTCGTGGCGCTGGTGGTCGTTGTGAATATCCTGCCCCTGAAGCTGCAGATTTAATAACTGAGCTTCTCATCACAATTTAGTCATATTTATACTACATGTGTGTCATGCACGGATTGTTCGGAGAACGGTCGTGATTAGTGCGTGATAGGCGGTAGATACACGGTAGTAATAAGTTTACGACGTTGTAAGGAACGGAGCGAACGGGGAAGGTAAGGTGAAGTGCGGTATCGGCTCTGTATCAGAACGCTATCCAATCGTTCGTGATCCGGTACTGGTTCTGCTGATATCAAACCTTGCCTTATCAGTAACGGCTTATAAACGGCAAAACAGATCCAATACCGAGCTGATAGCGTGCAAGTAACGACCCGTTAACGTGCTCCAGTTCGGTGGCAATTTTTGAACATGTTTAAAACTTTTTTTCAGCAATTCCGTGCTGTCCTTATAACCCCGAGACAGCCAGTGTCAATAACTTATCAGTAACGATAGAGAAACGACCACTTACCGATCACTCCTTATCAATACCGATTCCACATAAATCAGTACGGTACATGAACGGTAATGCAATTCGGTTTCTTGTGACAGGGCCTTTAGGTGGGGTAGCCCGGGGAGCGGGGGTGGGGATAATTGATAGGTGCATTAAACAACACAAAAGTGCGGGCGGTCGGGTTGGCGTAGTGGTTCTTTTCCCACTTTTACCTCTGGCGTTGCGGGTTCGATTTCTTCGCGTGTATATGTGGATTGGGTTTGCAGTCCCTATATGGGGCAGTGTCGGTTTTGTATGCAAGTCGTGTTTAGAAAGTTTCTCTGTCAATTCTAGTTATAGGGTCTGGGGGTCACGAAAAACTTGAGTGGACATGTGGGAAGTGTTACGCAAGGTCAGGACGGGGTCAAATCCAAAATGGCCGCTGCCCCTATTCGGTTAGTCTGGTTCCCGGACCAAAAGATTCTCGACTGATCTTTAGGTCCAGCAGCCGCCAGTATACATGTTAGTCTGCCATATTGAAACAGGAGGAATTCCTCCTTGTAGGTTGTCAGCCGTGGGCCAATTCTTGCACTTTCGTCTTAACTTTTTTAGAGGCAACTTAAAGGCGATTTTTACTAATTTGAATACGCTGAATCAAAAAAACTATGAATTGTAGGTTAGGGCGACAAATCGTGTGTAAAAAAGGTATATTAGGGTGACCTGCTCAATAGGGCGACATTTTGGTGTCGCCCTAATATTTTTGAGTTTAAAATTAATTTTGTTAGGTCAAAAACAATTTTTTTTAGGTCGAGAACCATTTTTATCGGGACTGGAGTTGTTTCTCTTCGGTCTGTGACAATCTCCGGAAGCTTTGGGTAAAAAAATAAGGTGTCATTTTGAGTGACTCTTGCCGAAATTTCGGTGGTCTCCGGCGAGAGTCTTGCCGAAATGTCGCCCCATTGCGGCATTCAGCGTTTTTTAAATAACTATGCTTGTTCACATTGCCGTAGCTTGCACATTAATGCAGGGTGGCACATTTTGGGTGATTCTGGTCTTTTTTGGTCAAAATAGTATTTTGGCCATAATGCCTTCATTTTAAATTCAAATGCTTTCAAGTTAATTTAGATACTAATTCGATCGTGCCGAATCCGATTGTGCTTGTTCACATTGTCGGAATATGCCACAATAATAATTATGACCCATTTGGGGGATTTGTTTGCCCATTTTTTGTCAAAACTGGTGATTTTTGTCATATAATGCCTTAATGTTTTCTGTTCAAATGCATGGTGGCAAATTTGAGGAATTTTTTTTACCACTTTTGGTCAAAAATTATAGTATTTGTGCCATAATGCCTTTCTTTCAAATCCTAAATGCCTTCAACTTTGGTAAAGGTATACTATATAGACAGTGCTGAATCAAAATATGGTTGGTTAAATGTTTTCAACTTCCACGTTAAGGCAGGATGACAATTTGTTTGTGATTTTGTGATTGAAATGCATTTAAATTTGGCACAAATACTAAATCGATAGTGCTGCATCGAAATCTGATTGGTTAAATGTTTTTAGTTTCCACGTTAATATAGGATGGAAATTGTTGGTGAAAAAACCACCACAAAAACGTCATTCTGCCTTAAAACATTTAACAACCAGATTAAAACATTTAACAACCAGATTTTGATTCAGCACTGACGAGTTAGTACTGTTATCTGTATTAAAAATGTGAAGGCACTTGGATTTGAAAACAAATGCACAAATACTATTTTTGAAAAAAATAGGCAATAAATCCCCCAAAAGGCCAACCTGCATTAATAAGCAAGCTGGGAAAATGTGCATATTAGAACAAGTTTCAGAATCAGTTTCAGAATAAGTTTCAGCACTATTTATTTATTAAATTTGTACCAATGAATTCCGATTGCATTTGAACAGAAAACAAATTATAAGTCAACAATCACCATTTTTGACAAACAATTTGCACAAAATCCATCAAAAATGGGTCATACTCATTATTGCCCCATGCATATTCCGATAAGGTGTATCAGCAGAATTGGATTCGGCACGATCGAAATAGTACTTAAATAAAATTTGAAAGCATTTTAATTTAAAATGAAGGCATTATGGCCAAAATGCCATTTTTTTCCAAAACGGGCAGAAATCGCCAAAAATGGGCCACCCTGCGTTAACGCGCAAGCTATACAGCAATGTGAACAAGCTTATTAAGATTCAGCATATTTAAATTAGTAAAAATCGCCGGTACTGTGGCCGAGTGGTTTGGGGTCGTGGCTCGCAACATTTGGGTGAAAACTCGGTGTTGCGGGTTCGAAACTCGGCCGTGGTGCACTCAACTACATTTGCTCCATCTTTCGGAAGGGATCATAAGCCGTTGGTCCAGTGTGTTGTGTATAACATACTTAAAATATCCCAGAGTACTCATTCGTAAAGAGTGAGGGGGTTCCCGGTGTCTCTGGCTGTCGGCTGCCAATGGCGCCACCCACCAACATGTATGTATCTCGATGTTTAGGTTGAATACACTAAGGTTTATAAAAAAAACTAATTATGTGAAGCGCACGTGAGCTTGTTTATTATTTATGGAATGTGCGCTATATAAGCTAGTTTAATAAAATTCAAACTGAGAAACTGCCATCACTTGGGGTGCGCCGTCCGCGCGATTAGCTTCCTCGGATAGCCCTGACCTGAAAGCCGAGAACGTTGCAAATCTCCACCCCGATTTAAAAGGACACACCGGCTTACTGTTTACATAATGTAGCGATCTAGCATCCCTAACAATAATTTTTCGATGGTCGTTGTGAAAAAAATTATCAAAATGTCACGTAATTAACTAGAAATGTTTAAAATTAACAAAAGAGACAAATGTTGGGCTATACGCTTTACCAGCCGTCGCGATGTATTATGTATCATTTGTTTGTAAATAAAGGTGGCGTTTGATCTGGGTCGACACGTGCTTAACCTCGTTTCCTTGTTTTCCCTGACTCATCACACCTTGCATGATCCCTCAGGTCAGCGCTGACTCGAGGAAGCAACTCGAACGCAACCTTTTGGTGTCTTTAGTGACCTTAATAGTTAGGCTAGCTGTTTTTTCTTCGGATATTATTTATCGCCGCGAAGCGAAGACGCGAAAATCTGAGAGATTCTCTCGTCCGTATCAACACCCAGAAACACTTCTTATGAAATCTGTTGGCAGATTTGTGTACAATTTGGAAAATACGGTATGTACATAGTGTTCGTAGGACGTTATTTTCCAACAAGAAGAGAAACCAACCACGAATGACAAAAGCAACTCACAGTCTCGCACTTCGCACTGGTTTCTACGGCTGAACTCCAAGACCACGTGATTTATCGGAACCAGAATCTGGTTCGGATAAATCACGTGACCTTGATTTTTTGAAAAATGCTCAAAAACGGCCAAATTTGGTGGTTTCCTTTTAGGTTCTCTTCAGTCTATTTCGGAAAGACTTTCAGAATCATATATGGGTCTATTTCGAGCCCAAAATAGGCCAACAAAGCCGGTGTGTCCCTTTAACACCAAATCAAATAATGTGACGTCAAAACTACATTCTTGGATTGCTGCTGTACGCCCACCTTAGGTATTTTGTTCTAAAAATCTGGCAAGATTGCAACAGCGCAATCACAATTTAACAAACCAGTTGAACCAAATAATTATAGTCTTCAACTCTTAATTTTAGTCTTCAAGGCTTCAAAAACTAAAACACCTTTCTACTGAGATGAAACAATTAGATTTTTCATATGTTGTTTATTGAATGTTGTGGCCTTGATTCATGTCGGAATGATTTATATTGCAATTAGTTCTAGGTCAAACCCCAAATCGACTGGACTAGTTTATGCAGACTGTACTTTCAAATGTTGTGTTCAGTACCATGGCTACTATTGGATAACTCTGGTTACTGACCTTGTCAAGGGATAACCGAAAGGTTGAGTAATAAGAAACAAAAACATTCAATTGCTTCGGAGCGCTGTTGGGTTAAATCATTCTCCGGCTAAAACTACTGAAAAAAAATACAGGCATAAACTTAAGACCTTTTGATGTGTCATACCCCTGCCTATGGGAAAAAATCGTGTAAGGGCGAAATACCCTTCTTGAAAAAAAAATGGCACAAATACTATTTTTGACAAAAATAGGCAATAAATCCCCCAAAGGCTAACCTTTAAACAAGCTTACAACAGCCCATGCACGACGCATTGCACGGCACTTTAATTCCACTCTCCAAACCTCTTGACCTTACGTAACACATACGATGAAATAGCAATGATTTCTATTTTTATGTTCACGCCAAAGATAATTTGTCATGCACATATTATACCGAATCGGTGTTATTGCAAAATTACGTGTTCGGGATTACTTGTATTTTAATCTGATTGGATGCCAATGTGTTTCCATTATAGGTTCAATCCCGTAGACGCGAGCAAGTTCCCATGACAGAATCGTGCAACAGTCTGGAGGATATTTATCGCGCAGTACCCGCTAAGTGCTACTCATATTTAGACTGGGTAAGTAATAAATCTTGTTGACAAAATATCTTGAAAAGTTTCGGTATTTTTAGGGATAATGACCCAGGGACTGCTGGGGTGAATTAATTCGAAACAAATGTGGACAAATGTCCATGAGTTTGGGAAATCCGGATGCAGTGTGAAAAACAACGTAGTTTCACCGGGATTCGCACCACGGACCATCTGCTTAACGTGCAGACGCCCTACATATTGAGCAATGAAACTGGAAAATATTAGTTGAAAATGCTTGCCTTTTCCCGTGGTTATTTATGAGTGCTGTATGGTCAGACTTATATGTGCTTGGGTGGGACTCGAAACATCAGCTTTTAACTGAAAGTATAGTTGTGTAAAATGCTGCATTTTTGTTTAAGTTGTATTATGTGTGGTGGGTAAATGTTTAGAATTTTTCCCTGTAAAGCGCATATGAACATATTCATATGGAATATGCGCTATATAAGTTTAATTATTATATTCTAATTTTTGGAGGTATGGCGGACACAATAAGGACGTACTTTGATTTGGGCATAAATTCGAATTGAATTCCAAATATCTGCATTTTTTACTTGGCACTTATTTATTTTGTTTATAATTCTGTCTCTATATTATAGTTAATGTAAATCAAGTTTTTGAAAAGAAATACACCTAGGGTGTTAAAAATATTGAATTTATTCCAATTGAGGACTAAAAACTAACACCAGTGGTGTTGTCTTATATATATATATACCAAGCCTGGTGTTAAAATTTAACACCACAATTTGTGCAGGGTACCATCTGTTCCATCATATCAATTGAAGTGTTTTCGATACACATATAATTTATGAAGTTGCAAAAATTTAGTCAAAACGTCCTTCCATTACCGTGGAATTGCCCATGTGCTACAAACCAGTCTAAAACTGCATCTCCTTCTTATATAAAGTCAAATCTAGTGTAAAAAAATCCGTAATTTTACAGATAGTGTTTAAGAAACTGTTCACCGCCCCCGTAATGCGTAACGGCACTTGATACGTGTCTTTTGTCCGTTTAAATAGCTGATGCTATCTTTGTACGTGGCACGCATAATTTGAAGCGAAATGGCGCCTTTTCTATATTGCGTGTATAAGAAGCGTTTATAGGATTTTTTTCTGAACAATTTTGGCCAACATTTGAACAGTTTAGGAATGTTTTTAAACGCTAAACACGAATCTGTTGTAAACCAACGTGCATGGACGTGCTTATAGCTTTTCAACACTTTACATTGCATTGTGTCCAGGGGCCGTCCAAAGTTGTCAACATTTTCACGGTTCTACAAAGCGTAGGAAGGGGAGGGGGTCGATGCTGTCATTAAGGGGCCGTTGTCAACACTTTCACGATTTTACAAAGAGTATAGGAAGGGAAAATATTCATACTTCATGCATGCTACTCACGATAATTAATATTTCAGGGAGATGGAGGGGGATCTTAACAAATACCACTCTCTGTAGAACTGTGAAAATGCTGATAACTTTGGACGACCCCTAAATGCTTATTTGTTGTTTAAAGGTAAAATACATCATTTGTAGTGACCCCTTTTTTTCACGAGAAAAACCTTACTAAAAGTGTTAATAACATTCATTGTTACTAACACATTGTGTATCTGTTTTTCTAAAATGAAATAAAATAAAACAGAACACACTGTATACGCAAACACAATGAATGTAAAACGTGAGCGCTAACCAGTAACTATAATTACGGTCCGGTGACCTCGATGTGACGTCACGACTTCGCCAGCGAATTACTTATGCCTGTTGCACGTGAACAAAGAGATTTGCAGCAAGATGGCCGCCCCTGCGAAGGGTCTAGACATGCTGAAAGAACGGGGGATTTTCGTAACGTATGCAAATTCCCTGCATGCACACTTTAATGAATACTCTTACCGTCCACAAAGCTTGTCCGGGGCTTGTTCTACATAGCAACAACAGATGTATGCAAAATGAATTCCAACCATAGAAATCGAATTTAAAGTAACATGTGAATGAAAGAACTCATCAGTAGGTAATGTTACAAGAAACATCCATGAATTTGGATAGAATACGAAAACAGCTTATTCATGGTGTGTCATTTTCATTCAATGCTCCTGGCACTGACTTCCGCAAGAGTGCCTGTGGAGTGTGTCGTTAACGTTGGTACGCTTGAATAGGCCCATGATGACATGAAGAGATGACGACTAAGAAATGTTGAATTTGTTGAGACGAGAGTAAAAGCGTAAACACAGTACTGTATCCTTTTTTTAAAGGAGCGTGTCCAGATCACATTTGTTGATACCCTTTTCCCCCATGGGTGATGATATTTTGATATACTATCTCATTTGTCATGTTTTCACATTACCATTCTGAAATGTTGCACTCTCACTACGTATATTTTCAAGGATATCATAAAAACACCGATGTTTTGTAAACTAATTTATGCGGTTACATAAAGCAGCGCAGGAATTACACCTTTTTGCTTCCACATCCAAAATGGAGATTGCACATTTCCTGTTTTCTTCTCATGGACAGTATTTTTTCCAGATATTTGGTAGGGTATTAGAACGAAATGTTGGGTTAGAATGAGATCCATTTACTCTCAAATACCATAAAAACTTACTTTACAAAACGTCAAAATGCTACACTTTGGCTCCCGTTAATATTGAAAGACAAAAACCGTATAATAAATAATAATAATGCTATAACACTATTATAATACAATAATGTAGGTAGTGATATATTTATGGCAAGTGGTCTTAATTATTTAAGTGGTCTTAAATAATTATTTCCCACTGAATTTGCGCGTTTCCTTTCTGATGGGAAGATGCTATAGACCGCATCAAATAAAAGGGCAGCTTTTGTCATTTAAATTGGTCAACAATGTAAGCACAAACATGTGCAACCATGCATGTCCTCAAGGAACAAAAACTGCCCTACAAGATGGCAGCTATTCGATACGTTCTATAGAAAGACAACATTTGAGAGCGTTAAAGTTTCCCCCAACGCCTCCCCGTAGTAGCACATGTCTCACCTGTACTCGTCTCTTTGTCTATAGATGGTGAACAAGGTGCACGAGTCAATTATGGACGAGTAGGCAGGCAAGACAACACGACGTCACGATGCATTTCGTCGTAGCACCGGCTTCTGCACAATTTTGATTTTAAAATGAAATTTGATTAATGTTAGTTTTAAATACAATTCAAATTGGTAAGGCTTCTTGACGCTGATTAGTTTATCTGTTCTTTGTGGTTTGTGAGCTCATGTATAGAACAAAAACATTCCAGTTTGTTTGCGGCTTTACCCTGTATATTTTCTAAAGATTTGCTTATATGTAGGTTTGTATCTACCCACCGTGTATAGTTTCTAAATACTAATTTAATTACTTTTCAATAAACCGTAATAAACAGCTGCCATTTTGTAGGGAAACTTTTGATATTTAAATTGGTCAACAATGTAAGCACAAAACGTCTTCAAGGAACAAAGGCACCGCCCTACAGGATGACAGCTATTCGACACGGTATATAAGAGAAACAAACACGAATTGAAAAAAAAAACAATTTAACTGGTTTCAAGGAGTATTAAAATTATTTTAATTTTAAAATCTGAGCTAAACATATTCTGGTATGCTTGCACTCTTCACACTTGAACTTCGTAATGATTACACATTCGTTGTGATTAGGCCCTACACTCGATTCGGCTTTGCCTAATTTTCCCTTTTCAATTCACCTTTGAAGCCAGCCTTTGGATGCTGTGTGTATTCCGGAATTAAGGCAGTCTAAACACAGCACAAAATATGACAGCGACTATAGACTGGTTCCCGGCGGTCCACATGTGGCGAGCAAAATGGTTAACATTGGCTAATTAAGATCGCCAAGTACATGTACAAGCATATTAGGGACCATTAGAAATGGTACGCGTACGGGAAACGTATGCGGCTCGGAAAAATCGGGTGGTTGTATCACAATTTTGCGTGTTTTTTAAAGAAATGAGCGCATTGAGTACATGAGCATATTGATGTGAAATTCTCATTACTTGTGTTGTTTCAGATTAATACCCACGCAAAATCGTGATACAACCACCCGATTTTTCTAAGCCGCATACGTTTCCCGTACGCGTATCATTTTTAATGGTCCCTATTAACAGCGAGAAGGAACCATCATTACACAGTGTGGCGGTCGCTTCGAAAACCGATGACGTCATTTAACCAGATTTCTGAAATCATGGCGCTTTAGGTACAAAAGGTATTAAAAAGGGCACACAAATGATTGACGTTGCCCGCTTTGCACCCAAAGAGTTAAACCAAAATGGCGGCGCCTACATCAGCGCAGTCCCATGCATGAATGGATTGTTCACGCTCTACCGTAAACTCCCACCTATTTTCAAAGTGTAGGCCGAGAACCAGCCAAAGCAGTGACATTTGCTGTTTAAAAGGCGGATTGGACCCGAATCGAGATGCAGTGTAAATGCGGCAAGCTACAGACTTGTAACATTAAAATGCTGAATTTGCATATGCCTTTTCTATTTTTAGTGCAAAAATGGCTTTCTTAGATGTATATGTACTCTTTTCTTAGTGCTTAGGAGCTGTATTACGTTTAAAAAAAACCTCGTGAAATTAAGTGCCTTTATAAATTACGTACCTTGCACAAAAAATCGGGATTACAATTGAAAGCTACTTAGATTGATAACGTGAAACATAATAAGGCTGTGAGTAGTTTTTTACGATTTGGGTATTCGTTTTGACGAGCTGACTTTGACCAGTGGTGCGTAACGTTATAATTGAATTCACTGGCTTTTTACAAGAAAAAATCAATTTTAGCCTTATCGTGCTTGCACGCAAGATGGCGCTTTTAGGTTAATATTTCATCAGTGTTTCGAGTGACGCCATGATCCGTAGTGCAGTTTCCAGTGCAATGGGAGTTGAGCGGGAATTAATTGGCTTTTAATGTCTTGAAACGGAAGTTGAAATCCTATAAATTTATTTAGTTCTTTGCAAAATTAATGTACATGCATTTTTAAAACGATAACTGGGGTTTGAATGATTGGCTTGACTGTGGATACTTCATACAGTTTAATGGTGGTGTACACATTTCGGAAGTACATGTATTTGATATGCAGAGTTATATTTCCGGTTGAATATAATATTTTATTCATTGTGAACAAATTATTTGTTGTGAATTTACTGAATATTACGAAAGGGTTGGGATTAAAGTAAGAGCTGCTATAAACCATGTTCTTTAGTTATGCCCCGGTAATTGTGTTTTTAAACTGCCAAAAATGTAAACTATATTGAAAGTTGAAACTATAAAATGGAAAGCTTGCGGATTTTGCTTATAGGCCTAACTGTCACTGGAGCATGTTGCTTTAATATGGTCAGTGGCGTACCCAAAAGTGTGTGTGGGGGAGGTGGTGGCGCTCGGAGGGGAGGGAGTCGGGGGGTTAGGGAGGCTTGACCCAACCCCAACAGTTTTCAATTTGTTTGTTATTTTCTGAAACAAACAAAACAAAAAATGGGCAACCAGCGTTCGGCAGGACTCGCCCTTATGTCAATACACAGGGATATAGATATTAGCGTTTATGACGTCATCGACAGGATGGCCATAACAAAACGCAGGCGCTTGGATTTTGCACTATAAGTAGACATAATGGGACAAGTTGAGTCAGGTAGCCCCCTCCATCGACAAATCTGGGGTGAATATGGTGAAAAATTGGGTTAGGAAAATATTTCCGTTACAAGTGTTTTCATTTGCAAGACGAAACTTTTTACGGATTCACATAATAACGGCATATTACAGAAAAACAGCCCCCTCACATCTAAAAAAAGAAGACAGGATTTACCACTGCCGGGACTACTGCAGTCTCTTTACGATAAGATTAGGGCTAGGAGGGGTAAACTAGCCCGCATATAAATTTTTCAAAACGCCAATCAAATTGCCTTTCTTTCTCTGGGAAAAGCTGAAAGACATTCTTAACTTGCCCTAGAAGATGCAGGGGTTTTACAATCATCGGAAGAGATCAAAACGTTGGCAAAAACAGCGACTACTGAAAATGATGTCCGGATGTACATGTACGTGGCAAAGACAATTTCGGTGAATAATTTTAATGGTTTGGGCCGTCTTGACACCAGAGACCTGGGGTCGATTTCGAACGCACTGTTTATAGCTGCTAGTAAGTCTCAATGGTGTTGTGCCCGACTAATCAAATGAACCGACCTGGGAATAGCCAATCCGAATATTGCTTTTATCAATTTACCAGGGGTCTGTTGGCGCGCTGACCGTCTAAGATTACCCAGCGAAAATCACCTGGCACTGCCACTGCCACTGCCGGCTGGAAATTTAAATTGACACCTGAGGGCGGGCTTTGGGCTTGAGGGGATTCCACGGATCAAGTGTTGATTGCTGATGTAATGCCTCCGTTTACCTGAGATTCACTATTGAATTACAGCTAATCAAGTCCCGAGCAATTGCTAAGTGGTTGTCTCATTTAGTTTATCGCGTAATTGAGTAAATGGAAATTATGGTGAAAACATAGAATTGGTTTTCTCTGTCGGGACACAATGTTGTGGTCTTTGCCCAAGTGGCTTCACTCTCTATACCTGATTAATATAAGCGAGGATGAATGATTGTTTTGCTGCTTACAAATCATGATTATAGTTTGCTAAAATTTGGGGGTAGTTGAGGTCTTACAGGTCTGTACATTATAATAAAAAGGGTTACAATATGGTGTACATAGTTATTCAAACACTTGGCATTGTTATTTGTGATAAAACGTTTGATAAAAATATATAGTACAGGACTGTATAATACTAATGTTGGCTGTGCTCACAACAATAACGTTTTCTACTTAATACGGGTGAAAATGCAGTTAATCAGGCACGGTAAGGCATTAAACATATCAATTTCTTCAGACGGTAAGTGTCTGAATAATTTTCCAGAAGGTGTAGGCCTATGTAGCCTTTGAACGAAAAAATCGTGTTCACTTAGACATCTATGGACATCAGCCTTAATATGTTCTTCATTATAGTCAGGCATGCAACCTGCATGTGCGTACCTATACTAGTAAAGTATTTGCATAATCATGATGGGAAACGTTCAAAATGATTGGTTAATTTCTCTTCTATAGACGATGTGTAGGCCTACTACAGAAACAAATTGCGCGGTCTGGAAGTCACAGCAGATTTTGCCTAGATTGCCAACCAATCGTTACTTTAAAGATAACTTATCGTCTGTATAAATGCGGATAGCAAAATAACCCCGGAGAACAACACGCCAACATCTAATTTGGATCGCCTGATGTATTCTGTTTTGTATACCACGTTGACATATATGGACATCAGCCAAAAATTTTCTTCATTCTAGTCAGGCCTGCAACCTGCATGTGCGTTCCTAAACTAGTAAACTAGTTTCTAAAAAAAGAAAGAAAGATCAGTGAAACTGAAAGGCAATGTTATTGCACTGAGGAAGTTTTAAAAGGCCTACCGGTGGTAATACAAAATGGTTGCATGTGTTATATAAAGACATAATATATTAAAACAAATGTTTTTGTGCAGTACACGGATATTTCTGGTGATTCAACCGGAAGAGATGTAAACGCATTGATGCATGCATTACAATATGGCTTTATGAAACAGCCGTAGTGTGTACCACGATTTCACGGTTCACGAAGCTGCACCTGTATGACATATAAACTTTGCTTAATCGCTATTTTGCAAAGTCACCGTTTGGAATGCACGACTCTATAGTCAAACAATGCGAATTTAGTGCAGGATTTCCACAGTAGATGTACAAAGTACATCTAACTGTGAAAACGTTAGACATGGCGTTTATGAGAAGTGCACTTTTGGTGTGTGTGACGGCAGTCTTGATGCTGTATTTGCCCCGGCTATGGACCACGACTCGCCCTTTCATCACTGGAGGAACCGTGCAGCCGGGATTCGAACAAGTGGCCAAGATTTTCAGGTGATCATGCAAATTATTGTTCTTCGGCCAACGGCATCATGAACAGAATGATTAGCATATTAAAATATAGTGTTTTCCAGAAATGTTTTTGAGTACGTCCGTGTATGAAGCGCGATCTGCAATGGATTTGCTGTTGCACTGGTCACTTTACCATGTACATTAGCCCTTTAGAAGTATGGCGGAACAAAAGGAGAGGGCGCAATTTCATTTGGGTATGAATTTTTTTATCAATTGTATTTCTTTCCAAAAACTTGATTTACATGCTGTAATTATAATACAGAGACAGAATTATAAATAAAATTAATAAGTGTAAAGTGAAAAACTGAGTTATTTTGCATTTTAGTCGATTTTATACCCACTGCAAAGTGCGCCCTCCTATTGTGTCCGCCATACTTCAAAAAGGCTAATACATGTACATGTATCTTGCAGACGACCACTCTATTAAAAATTGCGCCCTTTTTCATGCAAACGAAGGCATCCTATTGGATCGCGTTGCGCGTCCCAGAAGATGCGTATCGTGCAGGTACATATCGCTACGGCTTTGACAGGCCAAAATAATTGAGCTTCGTCCAATGTGCTATCGTCTGCAGTTTTGACTTAAAAACATATTTTGGGAAGGGGCTCCCTTGCCAACTTTTACAGCGTCAAGGATAATAGTACAATATTTCCCAATTTCGTTTCATTTCATTTCAGGCAGAATTTTGAAAATGGCGTTGAGAAGCCGACCAGTGGCTCTGCCTTCTCGGTTTACTACAAAGGGTCAAAGGTCGTGGACATCTGGGGAGGCTACGCCGACCACGAGGCCAACCGGCCGTGGAAGGAAGATACCATGTCTGTTTTCTTCTCCACGACTAAAGGTTACATTTTTCACTCGAATGTTTAGACCAACATTTTGATCCATATACGCGCTTCAACCGACCAATGAGATGCTCCCATGGTGAAATAGAAGATCTATATTTTAAAACATCGTTTGCTTCGACGCGAATTAACGCCTTTTAATCGTAGTTGCTTCCTTTTAAAATCTCTTGAAATCTGACGGTTTTAATTTCTTTTTTCGTTGGGTTTTATCCTGCAGGCATGGCCGCCCTTTGCATGGCCGTTCTAGTGGATAGGGGTCTCCTTGACTACGACAAAACTGTGGCATCTTATTGGCCAGAATTTGCACAGAACGGCAAAGAGCACGTGACAGTGCGCATGCTCCTGAACCATCAGGCGAGTGCATTATTTTTGAACATTTGAACGTTTTGGCTTGAAACCTGTTTTGGTCAGTAAAACGTCCGTAAAATTGTACTTTTTTCTCTTGTTGCAGACGTAAAAATGTTTACTTCGTGTCTACAAGCCTAATATCTCTATTCGCGCGCCTTCTTTTCCGTTCATCCGAAATCATCCTTTTCACTTTCTTTGTATGAGGGAGTTTCACACTTACCATATTGTTAACATCTTTCTCTTAAACCATTCACCCTTGCTTATACCTAATACCCCAGTCACAATTAGCTTGCGGTGGGTTTGCGAGTAGTTTGCGACGGATTTTTAGGCATTTTCGGCCGGCGCCCCACGGGACTCCTTGCGGCTGCCGGGTCATTTTTGGGCATCGGGCGGGCATCGAGTTACTTTTAAATCGGATTGTAAACCTGGTGCGGCGTTTCGCATCGCAAACTGATCGCCACTAAATCGGTCGATGCCTGACCGATGTCCGACAGGGCATCGCACACATCGGGCGGGCTCCGGGCCAAATTTTTGACAACCCAGACAATCCATATATCGGCCAGGCGCCGCACAGGCGCCGCTCAGACGCCGGCCGGGCCCTGCCCGGCGTCCGGCCGACTTGGCGGCGCCCGGCCGGAAATCGGCCAGATATCGGCTGGGGTATCGCAGTGACATAGGCAGGACATCGACAGGACATCGGACGAGTGCCTGCCGGACACCGGCCGATAAACGGGCCAAGAAATCGACCCCATTCCGTCATGGCAGCGTGCGGGGCACTTTTAATTGTGACTGTGACCGCCCAATCGCGCGATCTTTCGCCGACCTCTACACGCCGGCCGATGCCTATAAATCGCACACGCCGCCCGGCTAATTGTGACTTAGGTATTAGTCACAATTAAAGCGGAGGCCGGGCGGCGCACGCTGCCATGACGGAATGGGGTCGATTTCTTTGCCCGTTTATCGGCCGGTGTCCGGCAGGCACTCGTCCGATGTCCTGTCGATGTCCTGCCTATGTCACTGCGATACCCCAGCCGATATCTGGCCGATTTCCGGCCGGGCGCCGCCAAGTCGGCCGGACGCCGGGCAGGGCCCGGCCGGCGTCTGAGCGGCGCCTGTGCGGCGCCTGGCCGATATATGGATTGTCTGGGTTGTCAAAAATTTGGCCCGGAGCCCGCCCGATGTGTGCGATGCCCTGCCGGACATCGGTCAGGCATCGACCGATTTAGTGGCGATCAGTTTGCGATGCGAAACGCCGCACCAGGTTTACAATCCGATTTAAAAGTAACTCGATGCCCGCCCGATGCCCAAAAATGACCCGGCAGCCGCAAGGAGTCCCGTGGGGCGCCGGCCGAAAATGCCTAAAAATCCGTCGCAAACTACTCGCAAACCCACCGCAAGCTAATTGTGACTGGGGTATTATACCGCATGTCGATTTTAGACTCTGTTATATAAACGAATTTGGCTAAAAGAAATGTACCCCAAAACTTTCGTAGTTTGCAATTCACAATGTGGAGATATACCAATCCAATTTTGCATCAGTTATTTCCCAGTTCCTACCGAACGCATTATTTTGCATGACGCATAATCACCATTGAAATAGGGCGGTCGGGTTGGCGTATAGTGGTTCTTTCCTCGCCTTTCACCTCTGGCGTCCCGGGTTCGAATCCGAAACGTGATTGGGTTTGCAGTCCCTACTTGACCGCATGGGTTTTCCCCCGGGGATTTTGCTGGGGGATTTTACTCCCACTTCTAAGACTGCAACTCCTTCTTCGTCACCTCAAGTTGATAATAAAGTATAGTTAAAGCTAAAACCGTATAGTTGATGACATAATGGGCCTTAGTTGCCGAAGATGCCATAAATTAACAACAACAACAACAACGCCATTGAAATAAAACAATCGAACACGGGAAGAGAGAAAACAATCTCATAGGCCTCATTGGGAATCCGAGATCGCTTACTCTCCGGGCAGATGCTGTACCAGCTGAGCTACAGCGGTATACTCCCTCAGGGTACCCCCCGCCCCGCCCCGACCTCTGGCACACCAGGAAGATTCTCTACAAGCTGAGCTACGAGGCACAGTGGTCTGCTCCTTCAGGTTCCCTACGAACTCATTTCTTTCCCTCGGTGTTGGAATTAGAGTTAGATTTGGGAAAGTTAGTTTTCTAATCGTGCCATGATTTTTGCCGTCATTTTTCATAGGCCGGTCTGTCCTACACGAGCGAGAAAGTCACGCTAGCCTTGCTGGCGGATCACGATGCTTTAGGCAAGGTGTTGGCCCAGTCTCCCCCCATGTGGGAACCGGGCACAGCGCACGGATATCATGCTATGACATTTGGTTTGTACTGCAGCCAGCTCTTGAGGCGAGTCGACCCAAAACATCGGACGCTGGGAACATTTTTCAAAGAGGAGATCGCTGGACCATTTGGTATAGTTGTTTTGCTCTATTATCTGTATTTTATTTTCAGTCTAAAACGAAGGCAATAGCTATGAATCTGAAACATGTTATTACATTTTTAGAAGCAAAAAGCAAATTGCGCAGGAGTCATGTCATATTGATGGTCGTGCCCTGCTAAGATATACCAATCCTTCATTGTATTATTTTTGGCAGGTGTCGACTTCCACATCGGCCTCCCACCCAAAGAGTTTCACCGTATGGCGAGATATCAAGGCGGTTCGGATAACGTAGTCATGGTGCTGGCTAAGGGCTTACAGAGTCCCCTTAACCGACAGGTGATGTGGGCAATGTTTACTGGACAACTGGAAATATCCAAGGTGATGGAGGCGAGTGGAGACACAATCGAGGTATATGCTTTTTGGAAAGTTACAAAGAAATTTTGGAATGGAATTTTGTGAATGGGAGACGCTAAAAGCGAGTTGTTTGCGTCACTTTCAAATTACGCTTGGCTGATTTCGATTTCACTTAGGAATTGCGGATTTGATTCGATTTTCAAAACAAAAAAGGTTACAAAAATACTGTAAAGATCCTGCAATTTTGCTTGCAGAAATCGCCAAGACAACGGAAATCGATTAATCCAAAAGATAAGGATTCACCCAGGCCTATTTCAAGTTTTAGAAATGCCAAAAGTTGTGAAAAATGCTAATTATTACAATTATCAGATTATTTTGTTTCTACATCTGTAATTTACTTAAAATTGTGGTTTATATTTTCCCATCAAGTCTGGTGTTTTTATGCGCCCGGAGACACTAGCCCTTGAGCAAGCGTCAGCTTATGGCGTTGGCACCGCCGACGCCATTGCCAAGGTCTACGGGATATTAGCCAATGGAGGAACGACTACTGGAGGTCAAAGGTTGTTGTCAAATGACGTCATTAAGAAGTTCACCGAGGAGGCCATTTTTGACGGATCAATAGATCGAAGCATCGGTCTACCGAATTTTGCAAACCTAGGTTTTTTCATAGAGAAATATCAAGTAAGTTGAATTTGTGGGTATATAGGTTTGGTTCTGAGCGTGTCTAGATCACATTTTTGAACCCCCATTTTTCCCATGGGTGTTCAGATTTTTATACATGTACCATATTATTTGTCTTATTTTTCCCATTACCATTCTAAAATTTCGCGTTCTCAATCCGTATATTTTCAAGGATATCGTAAAAAAACCACCGATGTTTGTAAACAAATTTTTCTGGTTCCATAAAGCAGTGCAGTAACTACACCAACCTTTTTTGCTTCCACACCCAAATTGGAGACTGCAAATTTCTTGGTTTTTTCCCATGATAGTATTTTAGGGAGGTATTTTATATGATTTATAGGTTAAAACGAAATACATTTTCTGGACAAATCTGAACACGCTCCTTTAAAGGGCGTAACCCCCTTTTGTGAACCGTTTGGAGCAATCGGTGGCGCAGACTATTGTTTGAGGCGTAGCTTTGAACAGCTGATCAAAATGGTACACTTTTTCGTGACCTCAATAGCATAATGTAGCACTGTAGATGTACAATATATTCTTGGGTTTAACTTGGCTTGACAACCGGTTGCTATCCACCATTACTGTATCCATACTATGGCACGCCAAAGCTAAAAATAATTCAACACTGATAATTTAATGTTGCGCAAGTTTTTAAAAATGTTGAGACTTGCTCTCTCTTAAAGTCGGAAAGCTTTAGATGCAAAAACACAATCACAAATACCCTATACGTTGTGTTTTGTGGAGCATTTTCCGACAAAACATTGAGCACTTCATGTGTTTGTTTTTTTGCAGGATGTGACGCAGTTTGGACACCCGGGGGCAGGCGGGATGCAGGGGAAAGCCGACCCGGAAAATAAGCTCAGTTTCGGGTATGTCTCAAACTACGGCTCGCCTTACGGGTTTGGCGACGACCCCAGGTACGTTACGTTGGAAGAAGCGACTTACAAGTGCGTCAAAAACCTCAAAAAATAATCATCACCCAACGATCGCTTGTGTTGACCTTTGCAAACGTCATTGTCGTTTAAGGATTTCAACCAAAAAGTAGTTTTAATCTTTTTAGTTTTCAATTCCGACCATAAGGACATAGTACGAGATAAAGCACAAAAGGTAGAATTAAAATCGTTCATGAAATGATACGTTTGACAAAGGTTAAAGATAAATACAAACCAAACGAAACCAAAGGAAAAATACAATGATAAAATGGATTTACTTGCAGTGTTAGCCGTGTAGCCGACTTAAACTTTAGTTAGGCCTAAAGTGATACAGTGCGAAAGTAGACCAGTTACATTCTGAAATGTTAACATTTTATGGCAATAGGATTTTCATGACATGATGTTAGGCTATATAATTGTATTTTTGTAGACGAGTTTATCTCAAAAAGTAGTATGTTAGTGATAGGTTTTGTACTACCTGCCACGGCAAAATGAGGAATGTCCCCTAAATTTGACTTTTTGAGATTTATACACGGCTTTGAAAAACAATTGTGTCACGCAGCTGCTGCAAATCTCATTGTTAACAGGTTTTTGAACATTTTGACAAAAAACAACTATGCAAGGATGAATCTTGAATACTTATGCAATGAACATTTTCAAAAAAACCCAAATCAATTATGGACAAATTTTTCACATAAATTTCACTTCAGGCGCCAATTACGTTGTTTTTTTTATTTGGAGGACATTCCTCATTTTGCATTTATAATAAAATTGCGATCTGTATATTTTGGCACAGGATACATTGATTGTGTAAATAAAGAAGAATATTATTGCAATGGTCATGCGGAATAAAAATCAAGAGGTTGTTGTTACGAGGCCTTCTTTCAGACGCACAAACTTTTTCCGCGCCGTGGACAAGACGGGTCTGGAACAGAGGTTACGTAAGTCAGGCCTAGAGCGCCACTAATCGTTTGAAGAAAACCAGCGTCCGTATTGCGAGAAGCAGAACAGCCCCAGAGAACAGACCGACGTCCAATTTGAACCGCTTGATATATTTTTTTGGTGCGTTTCTAAACAAGCAAACTACACTGATCTCTAAAGAAATATAAGTGGCACACTGCGCGCGTAGAGGCGATAGAGCGGCCTCAAGCGTTCAAAAGGCTTGCAACATTGACGACGAAGAGCCAGTTCGAATGACAACTACAGTTAACTTAAGGGGGATTAAACCCAAACAAACAAAAGACATTGTGCTGAAAACTGTCAGAGCCAAAAACAGAGCTTGTGTACATGTACACCTTGGCGAGTGTAACTCTAGTCTGGTACCCGGACCAACAATTCTTTGACTAGACTGAATTTAAGGTCCGGCAGCCGCCAATTTCGCCATTTTGAAACAGGAGGAATTCTTCCTTTTTCAGAAGGTTCCCGAAGTTACCCGAATGCACGTCCGGACGTTACCGTTAATCGTCGGGTAGAATTCGTCATTTTTCCGAGAATTTGAATTGACGTCGCGTGCACGTATGCGTGCCGCTGCGTGTGTATTTATGGTGATGCCACGGATTTAAAACTACGCAGTGGCTATCAGTATCAGTGGCTATAGTTAAGTTACGGGATTGCAACAGCAGATTTAAACTAATGTACAATATGGAGCTCAGTGGGTGATGCAGACAAGGTTTGAATTTTCTTTTTGATGCTAGCCTACATGTATAATTAAAATAGGCATATTTAATATTTTAAGGTTAATATATTAAATTTGTATTGGTCAAATATAGAATAACCCATTTCAAATTGTTGTACACTCATGCCATATAGCGCGCAGCGCGCTTTGAAAATTAACGGTTATGTGCTTCTAAAAATAAATGCATGACGTAATGCTTAAAGTGCTATTTTAAACACGACAGTAGCCGGTCCTCATATTCAGTCGTTGTATGTGGAATATGTGGAGCGGGAACCAGTCTAGTGTAACTCGTACATTATTTATATACTTAAAGACCAAGGAATTTGACCAGCTGAAAATCGGACTGTATATCTTTAAATCAAGGACACATGTTTCCCTATGAAGGGAGAAAACAGGAACTGATTATCAAACACACCTATAGGTCGTTAAATAAAATCTGGAGACGTGGACCGCCAAAATTAAGGCCACCGGAGCGCCATGTAACCACATGTCAAACTAAAATGTAGTATGCCGCCCTCTATATTACAAATACACTGAAGCTTAAGATGAGACCACTGGGCTGCGTTCCAAACACGCGAACGGTGCAAACGTTTGCAATGTTTGCCAACAACTGGTACCCGGCTTTCCATAGACGCGTGCACATAACCACTGTAACCAGTGGCGAACGCAGCCCTGGATTCAGTATATGCAAAAGCAACTGACTATACAAGAATTGAAGCCACGCGCCGGCCATCTTAGTACTCCGAAGACAATACTTTGCCTAGACCTGCCTAGACTCCTTCCCGGCCCGGAGCATACGATCGCTTGCATGCCACTCAACACATGTAGACTACTGAAGATAATTATAACCAGTTTAGGCAATGCATTGTATTGGAATTACTAAGATGGCGGACAGTGGCTTTAAATTTAGAGGGGGTTGTCACATCCAGTGGTTGGATTCAATATATGACTGAAAGTGACTCCCGGAATGAAGCCACCGTCGGCTATCTTAGTACTTCCAAGACAATGCATAGTTCCGACCTGTCAATCAAGTCGAACCCGCCGACCAATCACAACAGAGCTACGCAGACCCCGCCCACACAGGTCAGAGTGCATTTGCTCACAAATAAAAAAATAAAAATAAAAACACGTGCTTAAGTGACGCTCAGCTGTACAGTTTGTATGCGGTGACCCGAGTGAATTTTTGAACGTTTCAATGTCGGGCGATTCGCTGTCCAAAGGTAAGAAAACGCGTACTATAATGACATCTCTGTATTACAGTGTGTGCTACGATAACTGTCGACCCTAAAACATTTGAGTTTTCTCCAATGACTTTGTGCTTTCCCCATTGCTTCGTGAGTTGTGTCTGTCTCGCCATTTTTGTGATGGTTTGTGAGGCATAACAACAGTAACTAAGTGGGGTGTGGTTAATTGGGCAATCTCGGAACTATGCATAGGCATACCATGCTAAGATTGGTTATCTTCACTAAAGTACATGTTAAGTGGAATCCAAGCGATCTTGTGGACCGGGGAGCAGTCTATAGGCAAAGCATTGTCTTTGGAGTACCATGGCGGCGGCACGTGGCTTCAATTCTCTCAAAGGCAGCTGCTGTTGCAAAACAGTCCAGTGTATAGACTGCCGAAGAGAATACGTTATCTTTTGTTAGTTGCCTATAGGTAATGGCTCTAACCTAAACAATCATTCAACCGTGTCCCTGTGCTTTAGCAATGGTACTTTTTCCGCAGCCATTATGTTTAGAGCCAATTACCATGGCAACGCGTCAACTTCGGCTGTCTATACAGGTAAGTGGGTCGCTTTGAGTGCCATTCTGCAGCAAAGAATGCGGGCCATACCCATAAGGGAGACGAAGCGTAATCCCGTAATAAGTGACAACTATACATCACACAGTATTGAGGCACCTTGTTTATCCGTTTATTAACACTGTTATATAATATCGTTCATTCAGTCGTCTTTAGCCTAAATAATTAGGCAAGTCTCTTTTTGGAATTTCGTCGCAGTGAATTATCTATACTTACATCTCTACAAGAAACAATCACAACACAGTTAACGTTAAGACGTTTCGCAAGAGGTGTACGTGCGCCACAGCTTGACTAAAGCGGGCCTCCCACTGTGCGATTTTTGCCACGAAATTCCTACGAATTGGTACGATTACCAGAGACTGTCTATAGACTCTACACACAATCGTACCCAATCGTAGCTAATCGTAGGAAATTCATGGCAAAAATCGCAGTGGGAGGCCCGCTTAAGAAAGGCAACTTGATTTTTGCTGCGCATTTAAGCCTCTGTCATGTTACTCAAGCGTGACGTGTGCGCAGGCGCCCTGAGGACCAAGAGCGGACAATAGACAGCCGAAGTGTGACGTGTTGTCATGGCAATTGGATCTAAACTATCATGGCCGTTGGGAAAAAGACCATTGCGAAGCACAGGGACACGGTCCAGTGATTTTTAGTTTAGAGCCAATTGCCTAGGCAACCAACAAAAGATGACGTATTCACTTCGGCAGTCTATTGTCAATATGGCGAAAGGAACAAAAGGTTTAGCTTTTGTGTTCGGCCGCCATATTGACAATTATCCGCTTTAGGTGGTCACGCTTGAGTGTGTGACAGAGGTAAATTAAGGTACGCACACTGCTAGATGCGTGGTAAAGTGTATAGGCCTACGTGATAACCTAAATCATTCAGCAAAAGGGACTGCCGGAATAATCCTCTTTGCAAATGGGGCAAGCCTTGTATTTACTTGCCGTGCATCGTCAAGCCCGGTTCATACTTCACGCGAAAGCGAACGCGAACGCGAATCTCACGTCAATCTGACGTCAAACATTTCGCGGCAAACATTCGCACAAGTTGAAACTAGTTCAACTTTTTGTGAATTCGCTGCGCGAAACATTCGTTGTGACGTCAAATTCGCATTCGCGTTCGCTTTCGCATGAAGTATGAATCAGCCTTAAAGGGCCCCTTATTTAGGATTTTTATCAATGAAATCTATGCTTTAAAACCACTTTACTCAGTTAAAGTCATACAAATCCTATTTGGAGCTTGCTTTGGGGGTTAAAACAAAGGTTTTTAGTTTTTATGCTAATGAAAATATGCATATTCATGACCAAGGTCACGACGTCACAAGAGGCAAACACAGGAAAATCACATTGAACTGTGCACAAAAGTATCTACTTTTTTCTCAATTTTCCTGAAACTTTTGTAATCCATGGCTGTTTGAGTTTGTTTTACATGTTGCCTGCTGTAAGCCATGACAAAACTGGGGGTAGAAACTGCAGCAATTTGCCACAAGTCCAACTTGAAGTCTTATGTTTTTTCTTAACTTTTCCCTTCTGTCTTCCTTATGTGATGCACTCAAAACAGCGCCCTCTGTCTGTGATTTATTGCAATGAAATCTTCAAAGTTGAAAAATGCCACCTTTTATTGATTTTACATCCAAACGAACAATAGTATGTCTTGCTGAACAAGTAATCCGGCATTATGAAGCAAAGCTTAGGCACAAAGTTGTTTAGGATGTCACAGGCCCTTTAAGTATAATTCTTTTCCAATCCACCATGCGGTCAAAAAACAATCAGTTTGAACCAAACTCTTGGTGGCGCTTTGGTGTGAAATGTCCCATACAGATACAACGACCATAAATACACATACATACTTTTGTCAATGAGTCGACGTCTTCAAAATGTACACTGTGCATTTCAAGTGATTAACATATTCAAAAGATGATACGCTTCGACTCCAATAGCCCGTATTCCTGAACGCGTGAGGGCGCTCGAACTAGGAATACGGCCTATTTGCGTGTTTCACACATCGATATATATATATATACACTGGATGAAGCAACGACGTCTAAAATTGAAGCTATCGTCCGCCATATTGTACCCCACCAAATACAATGCCTTGCCTATACTGGTCATACTGTCTTCACTAGTCTACATCATGGTCTACATGTGTTAAGTGGAATGCAAGCAATCGCATGGACCGGGGAGCAGTCTAGGCCAAGCATTGTTCGTGGGGTACAATGGCGGCCGGCGCATGGCTTCAATTGCTATTGCATACTTCATCCAGTGTAAATATCTCGATGGTTTCACAGGGATACCGTCTGGTGTACCGACGTACTTCCCTTTACATGCACACTTAGTATCCAATTGACCGGACTAAATTTGTGTTGCTATGTGGTGTAAACATCGATATATATACACTGGATGAAGTATACAATAGCAGTTGGCTATACGAGAATTGAAGCCTTGCGCCGGCCGCCATTGTACCCCACGAACAATGCTTGGCCTATACTGCTCCCTGGTCCATGCGATCGCTTACATTCCACTTAACACATGTTGACCGTGATGTAGACTAGTGAAGACAGTATGACCAGTCTAGGCAAGGCATTGTATTTGGTGGAGTACAATGGCGGACGGTGGCTTCAGTTTTAGACGTCGTTGCTTCATCGAGTGTGTATATATATATATATATATCTCGATGGGTGTAAACGGCAGGTGTAAAGTACATGTTCACCGTAAGAGAGAATGGCATAAAGCAACCAGACTGTTGGTTGCTAGGCAATGACGTGCACCACGTAGCAACAACAGCGTATTATGTGACTTTCCAAATTGAAGAATTCGAGGCGCCAGCAATTATGCAAATGTTGCACGTAACAGGCTAATTGGTTTCACACTATCCCCAAACAGTATTTAATATGGAAAACTTAATAATTAAAAGTTTAGCCTAATTCTGCGTAAGGAATACATATACATATATTTCCCTTGACCTCCCAGGTTCATTATAGGCGTGTTCAACTGAAGAAAAAAAATGCGGTGCTTTGCTAGCATTGCAAAACATTCGTTTTTGTATATTTTATAGTTTTGGGTCTTCGTTGTAACGATTTCTTCTATACTTCTTCCGTTTCTGCATGTCATTCATACAGCGAAGCTATATGAACGCCACAACACGCTTTTGTGGAGTAGTTCGTTTTGGGTAGCCGCAATGTATAACGCTGCAACTACCCCGTAAACATTTATGTGGGTATATTAAAACGTTTTACTAGTAGTATTTTCTCGTTCTGACGTCAATTGCGCGGTGGAAGAAAACAGTCGTGTAGTCGTCATTGTTGGGTACCGTGGCCGAGTGGTTTTGGTCATTGACTCGCAATCATAGGTGAAAACGTGGGGTTGCGGGTTCGGAACTCCAACCCCCTCCCCCCGGCTGCGGTACCTGTGCCCTTGAGCAAGGCAATCAACCACACTTGCTTCATCCTTCGGAAGGGATGTAAAGCCGTTGGTCCAGTGTGTTAGGTAACGGTAATGCACTTTAAAGATCCCAGAGCACTCTTTCGTGAAGAGCAAGGGGATTCCCCGGTGTCTCTGGCCATTTCTAATTCTTCATGGGTTTCCTCACGCTTGCGAGTGACAGTGCAATGGGCACTTTTGAGGAATCCTTGGTATGAATACCATAAATAAATAATAATAATAATAATAATAATAATAAAGTGGTAGGCCTACATGTACCTTTATACGTCTGACGCCACCGAACGCGCGGGAACGACGTGTGGGATAGTAGGCGAACTATCGCAACGCTCAACAGGTTAAGCAGACCAATGAAATCCCTCAACCACGTGATAAATATTAATCATACATAATAACGATGCTATACTTATAAGGTAATACTAGTATAAGACATGCCAAACATAGTCGTGTAGTCGTCATTATGATTATTTTAAACACGCGAAAACTAACAAACCTTATCATCTAAAGTACAGCTAAAATTTACATGCACCTATACGCTGTTTATATAATTATTTTGTAAAATGTTTAAATCTTTTAATTTATTCTAAATTTTACCTGCGTCGGTTCAGTCATCTGTCGATCGATGTCAATAGGAAGCGTTAAATAAAATAAAATGTGTTTCTTGCTATACCCTAATTAACGTTAGATGCTGCACCGTTTTGTTATCATCTATTATTTTCAAAGGTATAAACAACCGACAAATTAAAGCTAATTAAATGGGGAGTCTCATACCTACTCTTTGAAGTCTATCTGACCTTTGTATAATAATGTTATGGCACAGTGGTGTCTATGACATACTGGCACAATGGATGCAAGAAATAATTTCTAGCTACAAATAAGATCTATTTCAAACTTCAAATAAACTTAAACAGAAGCGATATGCCACAGTGGCTATACCCAGCACGATATGTGGCAAAGAGACTCCCTCCTAACGCCCCTATACCTCAACACACTCTTCCTCTTGTTAACGCACCAGTCCCCCCTAAAAACTGAAAGGAATTCCTTGGATGTTTGAGACACAATGGGGGAACAATGGTAGGGGGGATACCCTCTGCCACATATCATGCTGCATATGACAGTGGCTATCATTAACATGGGGCTTTAAAAAAATATGATATAGTAAACTAAGTATTAAGCTATAATAAGGATCTCTTTCATTATTTTGTTGAAATGCCCGGATGAGAAACACGGACTGTTTACGAAATCACAGGGTTCGGCTTCGGGTTCGGTCTTTGCGCAATTTTCTGTCTTCCTGTGTGTGGTTTACTTTAGTTCCAATAAAGTGAACGTCAGTCGGTGTTGAAGCCAGACGTTTCTTTAATCGTGTTAATATTTTTTAAATGTATCAAGCATGAGCCACAGACGAAGCCGGCCGTTTCGACAACAGATGTATTATTTACATATACTTGGACTATGCAGTGCGTGCAATGAAAAACAAAGCGTCGACACGTTGTCGTCTTTTGAGATTAATACACATTCGGCGTTTCGGCAATTTTATTTTGGTTTATATAATCAGTAAAGTAAATTATGTATACGTTTGCGTAATGAGTACTTTTCGGACTGGTTCCTCTTGTCTTTGTCTGTTGGCTGAATCAGCCCATTCTTGTTTTAATGCAGTCTCCGTCCTTCGAGTTCCGTCTGGCCTATCGTTCCATACCAAGCACCAACTCTAATACCTGAGGGTAGAAAACAGAATGACTTCATCATTTCTAGCATTTCGCAATGGGTGCGCCACCAAGAGGTTGAATTAGGTGAACATTTTTGTCGACGGCTGTTTCATGGAATAACAACTATACTGCTGTACGAATGTAACAGGTTGATCACTTTCCAGACCCCGTGCACTCTGTGGATGGTAGAGGGCGCCCTATGTGTCACCATGCATACACCATGTTTTTTTTATATCGACTTTTCTAGCACGATGCAAAGTGGTGTAAAAGTGTGATGCCAGTCGCCAGGGTAACTGAGTCTAAAATGTGCTGGTTCTCTGAACCGCCCATTTCTAATTAAAGCGCAGGAAACAGTTTTAGTGTAGACCCAGTAACCTCGGCAACACACAATGTATGACGTTTTCACTTTTTTAATTGCTCTATTGTGGACCAACTGGTCTTGGTTAGCCGCACCGAGGAAATACAGAACACGGAACCCAGTGCGCAAGCCACCGACGGACCGCCGTCGGCTGGGAAGCGGCCGGTCGGCATCGGCACACCGACCCAAAACCACCGGCGGTATGCCAGTGGCTTGCAAGTGGCATGTGAACAGCGTTTCACCTCTCCCGAGCCACCAGCGGACCACCAGCGGGTGGCTACCACCATGCAGCGGCCCACTCGCGATGCCGCTAGCGGGCTGCTGACGGCCCGACCGCGGCTTGCGCACTCGGAAACTAACCTCAAAAACGTGTTCTTGTAGGTCGTGAGGGAGACTAGCAACCACTGAATCCAGAAAACACCCCGACGTGACTGATCCTCTCTGCAACGAACAAACAGACCGATTTAATGCATGGTTTCTGTATGCAGCTTGGAATGCGAACAAAAGCGTCTTTTTTCCCCGTAAACGAGGTACATGTATTTCAAGTTAGGCCTATTGGGAATGCGGGGGCGTGTGAGGTTTTGGCAAATAAACATGGGCCCAGCAGAAATAAACACACACCGTACATTAGTACACAATAGTAATGACCAGTAATTCCCCAGAGTCATTCATATCTCCACCCAGCCAATTAAATTGACACCCAGCCAACTAAATTCAAATGATTTTTTCATGTTTTCAGTGTTGTATTTGGTGGGGTACAATGGCAGAGCAGCTATTTTCCCGCCAACCGTGAGACGGCCAAAGGGACCAGGTGACTGACCATTCCTCTGAAAACAGTGCCCAGGTTCCACTTACAAAAGATGTCCTATAGAATCTCGGCCAGGTGTTTTTTACTACGAGGTTCAGGAGTCAAGTGTGATTTGTGTGAAATATTTTCCCGCCAACCGTGACACAGTCAAAGGGACAGGTGACTGACCACCCATCTGAACACAGTGCAAATGACGCACAACGTCAATTAGTTTTAGATCTATAGTAAACTGATTTTTTAGTTAAAATCCGAATAATTCGTAGTTAATAAAGAATGAAATGTGCATTTACGTCGTTTGGGCTTTCGGGCTCCCTTCCGTCTCTCCATGCATAGTTTTCCGATCTTTTACCAGCTGTAAAACAAACAGAGAAAAAATAGGTCATAAGAACAATTTGAAAAGCTGGAAGATCTACACAAAGGTTTTTGCTGTAATTTTCTGACAAAAATACGCTTTGACAATTACGTATTTTGTTTTTTACGCTGCCAAACGTTGTCCCATGCGGAATTTATTTTTTAGGTATGCCAGCGTCCATGCGGCGCTACATACTTATAAATGCGCATAACAGGAACCAGAACCTAACTCAATATATTTCGCTTGATAATCTGTGGAAAACAAGGCAGCGATGTTGTGGATCAGAAACATTCAAAAGGTGAAACGTTGCCACCTGAGCAAGATGGGGAAATATGACCCTCTTTTGTTACCTCAAACTGCATCGGGAGCATAGATATGCACTAGTGACTTCATGGTCAGTATACCATTTCCTCATTGCCACTCCATGTGTATGTTAGCTTTCAAATTTGAAATTTTCAAATTTCAAATTCAAATTTAAAAAATCCACATTTCGAAATATAATGACTTTCGACAAACTGGAAAAAAGGTTATAGTTTATTATTCAATATTTGAAATCTTCCCTAAACACGAGACAATAAATCTTCATAATCACAAATTATTATGATGCAGTAATATCTGCCACTACCTAACGTTTGCAGGGTCCCAACAAATTACTAAATAAATTGATCACGCATCACGGAGTATGACAAGAAAAACAAGAACATGCTCCTGCGTTAAGCATCCGATCATAACGAGAGTTGACGAGTTCTTACAACGCCGAAAGCCTCTTTAATTAGATGATTGAAAGTACAAGGCCTACTGGTTGAATCATGAGGCTAAAACGCTCGTAATTTGAGATTTTATTCCCATTTCCGGCTATCGGAATGATTGAAGAGGCCTGTTAGATGCTTTTTACGAATTAGAATTAACTATATAGTAAGGTTGTAAGCTAGCCGCACGACGCATGTTCGTCGCCGGTAAAACAGCGGTAAAGAAGTAAAATAATGGAAGTGCGCACCACGAACATGATTTATGTTGATGTATTGATGATAATGTCCACAACATGAACCATGCAAAAGGAACAACAAATACGAAGAACATCAGGGAAGAAAAAAGTATAACGTCGTTATTTGTTCATGTGGGCGCTAACGTGGCCCAGGGCCTATACTTGCTCATGCGGGCGCTAATTGAAGTGTGGCGGAACAATTTTAGTTGGGTATGCCATCGATTATACGAATCAATGGCATAAAGGTTCTCAGTTGTCGAAGATGCCATAAAACAACAAAGGGTATAAAGGCAGTATAGAGGGGTCCCTCTGTCACATATTATTATTATTTTGTTATTATTTCTTTCTGGTATTCATACCAAGGATTCCTCAAAAGTGCTCATTGCACTGTCACTCGCAAGCGTGAGGAAACCTATGAAGAATTAGAAATGGCCAGAGACACGGGGGAATCCACCTTACTCTTCTCGATCTGGGATCTTTAAAGTGCGTTACCGTTACCTATAACACACTGGACCAACGGCTATACATACCTTTCGAAGGATGGAGCAAGTGTAGTTGAGTGACTGCGAGTCAATGACCACGGTACGGTACCCAAAGGTATTCAGGAATTTCAAATTGTTATCGAAAATGTGGGTCTCGGTGCTTTCTTTTGTGATAAAATTTACAAATGAAAAGACTGCCAGTGTCAATTTGCAATTTGTCAATACCGGTTTTTTTTTAACCGCTGGCATTCTTAGTGCGACTTTAGTCAACCACAGCCGGCAAAACACGAAAGGGCATTTTTACGGTTAGTAACATTTACATGTAACGTCAGTTACCGTGAAAATCATCCCTTGACCCAGCATCCTATGAAATGGCCTATCTTGCTTCCTACGGCACGCTACGGTAGCTCTCTTGGTCATTATAAGGGCATTTTCACGGTAAATGGCGTTACATGTTGTGTCAGTTATCGTGAAAATACCCGAATGTGTATGTATCAGAAATGCGGCATTGGCTATTGGCAAGTCTGCAAAAGCTCCGGTCGACTGCAAATTTAACTTTTGCTGTGATATAGTTTGCAAACAATTATGTAAATGAGTTTGGCATAATACGGTGGCTCAGGGCGTGTTTGTTTCGGACGAATCCAGACTCAGATCAGCGCAGATCAAAGGTGAACTCGTTCACTTCGCGCATATCCTGATCGAGATCTGTGATCTGTGGAATCCTTCTCGAGAGATTGTTCAGCGATAGATCCAAAATGGCGACGTAAACATCGCAAAGACTTGTGTGTGAGTAAAACCGTGTCGTTTTAGTTTTCAGAGGCAACTAATAGAAATCTGTGGAGGCAACACACGATATACGCGATACCAAAAACAATTAGGCTGCGTGTTTATTTACGATGAATGTCGTGGGTGAAATTTGGAACAGAAATTTGACAAATTTGGTACATGTAAATAAATTCACGTGACTTCAGATCCTAGTTGAGAGCAGTTTCGTTTGTTTCTGCGCGGTGAAACAACTCGGGATCTGGATTCGGATCTGTCATGAGACAAACACGCCCTTAGCATCTAAGACGAGACTGTCAGTTTTAATTTGAAGTCTGTTTATGGACCTTATTCACGCGGACGCAATTTTAATGGTGCACACTGAATCAGTCATAAAAATGTCAGCTCCTCAGGCTGACAGGGAGTACCTCCAATGAAGAAAGTTAAGATGACTATTATTGAGACGCATTAGGTCTGACAGCAATAAAACATAATAGATTATTTGGTCTTGCAATAACTTGTGTCATAACTTGTGTCCTAAGGCACCTAACATACACCCAACCAAAAAATCGAGCTTCCGTCTAATACGTTTTGACGTAACTAAAACAATATTTTTCTGATTTCTGTCAATCAAAAGGTAATAGGTGCACAGAGTTCACACAAACGCAATGAGTGGTTGTTGTCGGTCAGTAGACAACGTTTTTACCACAAAATCGTGCATTTTATGAAATTGCACGCAAGAACAAAAAATGCACTTTTGTCAGAATGTTCACTTTTATACAGGGGTAAGGTGTATTTATTATTTTTTTTGGTCGTTATTACTCTATGTCTTAACTTCATTTAAGTAGCCCAGTAAAAAGAATAAGTGACATTTGTGCTTATCTGCAAGAACTGTTTAATAATGAGTGGGTCCGCCGTCTTTCCAATCACCCCAACACATCTTTCGCGCATTATTTGTTAACTTTATCGAATTTCAAATGGGCTGCTGATTTAAGTTCGCCGAAAATACACTGCAAATTCAGCAAACAAGTGTTTTCATTCGTGTTGACGGAGTGTTGCAACCACAATGTGTTACCGTATCCAGCAGTCATTGGAGACGAAATCGTCTTGATAGACGAAAATGCAACACCTCACCGTGCTCAAGTCACCACCCAATATCTGGAAGACAACGGGATTTAGTGCATGGAATGACGAGCTAGACCTCCCGACTGCAATCATACAGAGAACCTCTGGGATGACATCAAGCGGACAACCAACAAAAAGTGAATGACAGCACTTCTTTGCAGGATTTACAGCACATTACATCGACCCCGGGCCGTCTTAAATCACCAGCGCTTTCAAATTCGCTAAAACGTATGTGTTAAAAGTGTCTTGAGGTGGTTTAAAAAGACGTCGGGTCCACTAATTTTAAACAGTTTTTGCAGATAAGCGCAAACATCGCTTACTCTTTTTACCGGGCTACGTAAATGAAGTTAAAGGTTTAGTGAAATGAAAATTATCAACCATTTGTTTTTATACACGAATCAGAAGATCAAAGTGTTGCAGACAAAGGGGCAAACTGAAATTTGTTTTCATTTCAGAAAGAAGTGACCTTTTCTCTACTTCAACATTTTCTTGACAGATGAGGGCTCTGTTTATTGCTAGTCATGAAGGGAACCCACAGTTGAAAAACAAAGAAAGAACATTACATTTCAAACAGTAGCAGTAGCCCACTGATCCATTTCTGACTCAAACAAACTTGTTGGGATTGTTGCAAATGACATACTAAACAAACTCAGTAAACTGTTACAGATCATAACACCAAGAAGTCACTGAAAATGACTAAAACTTTTGTACACAAGTTAATGGAGATTTCCTCTGTTGTCCTGAGATGACATCACGGATTTGCTCATGAATATGGAAATTTCATTAGCATAAAAATTACAATTGCAATTACACCAAAACGGAACAATCAATTTTGTTTCTGAAATTGACCGAAATGTGTAAAACACACCCTCTATTATTATTATATTTAATAAAAACCCTATTTCACACGTCCTTTAAGACAACGAGTAATAATGACCAAAACAATGAATAATGTTTATTCTTGTAAACTATGTAAACGGGAACATTCTGACAAAAGTGCAATATTTGTTCTTGAGCGCAATTTCATAAAATGCATGATTTCATTGTGAAAACGCTGTCTATTGTACTGACCGACAACAACCACTCATTGTGTTCGTGTGAACTCTGTGCACTCATACTTTGAGTTACGTCAAAAAGTATCAGACGGGAAGTTATGTCTTTACGTATGTTTTACATTTCCTGCTCAATTTCCATGTTTAGAAATGTCATGTAAAACCTGTGAAATAATATTCAAATTGCTTTCCCCAAATCTCCCAAAGCACAATGATTTATACTACATGATAAGTGACATTGCAGTTCTGTTGATTCCATATCGTTGTATCGTTAATTATTATCTCTTTCTTCTCGCAAACGATCAATTAAGAAAACATCCACTACGAAAGTTTGTTTTAGCTTTATTCGTTTTCTCAAGCGGTGCTTGTTTAATTATCTTTTACCACAAAATTATACATAATACATGTAATTCTACGCGTTTGACCATGCACGTAAAACCAAAATCGCGCATATTACTGACGTGATTGGCATTATGCGTCGTTTATATCCACTACACAAATGTCCTGCAAGTATGGCAACTATACTGTGAATAATCCTTGCTGCTATACTGGCAATTACACGCTTTTAACAGCAAAGGTGATTGGCTGATAATGCTTCATTTCCTTTGGCTTTGGCATATTCAGCTAATCATTGTATTCGGTTCATTAAATTGCGGATGCTGAGTAAGACGCACTAAAGTGGTTGGCGTTTTTCTGTTTAAGCAACGCCACACGTAGTTTTGAATTAAGCAGCTCTAGCTATAGTAGTCAAATCATGTTGGAGTTGGCCATTGCTAAAGCTGAATACAATTCGCGCGGGGGAGATCGGAGTTTCGATTATCGGCGCGGCCGGATCTGTCAGACACTAGGCTGCGTTCGGGCGTGCAGTTCTCGCTATACTCCGGAGTAATGCGTGCGCATTGCACTCGGGTCACATTACGCGAACGGCAAGTCCGCAGGCGCGAGTGGCCATCAGTCAAGATGGCCGTATGTTCGTGTTAACACGAGTACACGTCCGAACGCAGCCGGGCTAGGGCGCGCGCGCACTATCACACAGGTCGTGTGTTGAGGTCCCCACGCATGCGCATTGCGTTAGCTGTCGCAAAGACGTTGTACATTTCGTTTCACACGATCGTTCACAAGGATACCTTGAAAAATCTTTCGCCAGCGGAAGATTTTGTCGTATAGGTCCGGACCTCCGACAAAATATCTCAAGCATTGAGAAAATTTCTCAAGGAATGCTTGTCATTGTCAAGCATGGTGTCCTTTCACACGATGGCACTTTTGTAAAATTGTCTCAAGCATGAGAAAATATCTCAAGCCTTGCGAGTTTTTTGGTCTCGTGTGAAAAGGGCTTTAAGACATAGTCCTACGAAATATATTGTCAGAAAAACACAATTTGTTTTTTACGGACAAAAATACTGCATTATCCTATTTTTAACCCCCTTTGGCCCGCCTTCCACCATCTTAGGGTCTGCATTCATCCGGTTTGTACCTCTTCAACTAAGGCATCAGGGACCTCTCAAAAACAGACGGAAAAACACGATGAAGGAGTGCGAATGAAGGCGGTACTTCTGGTATGACTGTGTGCTAGGCAAAACCATGCAAATTTGTCGATGCGAAATTACGACCGCCGATCGCTCTTGGAAGTGGTTATTATTATTATTATTTATTGTTTATTCGGCCATAACAGACAAGATGCATGTACAAATTCAAAAATAACATTTACAAACAAAATGAACTTATAGATCAGTTTTTGGAAGGGAAGGGGAGAAGTAAGGATTAAGGGAAGGAGGGATGAGGCGGGGATGAAAGACGGCCAGGATAAACAAAAGTGATATTCACTGTAGCTCGGAAACCTGTTTATCCAAAGAGAATGTAATTTTTGAATGGCATATTTTCTGTGGTTGAGGCTGATTTTCCCCTTGAATAAAATGGACCACTTCGGTGAAGTTATTGAGTGAGATAAAAACTCTCTGAGAATATCAAAGCAAACGTAAGCCAGAGTCAGAGCCTGACCCAGAGTTTGGGTAACCCAAAGCCAAAGCCAAATCCAAAGCCAAAGCCAAAGCCAAAGCCAAAAGCCAAAATCCAAACGCTAAAGGCTAAAAAGCAAAGCCAAAAACAAAGGCAACGTCAAAAGTATAAGGCCAAAGCCATTAGCAAAAAGCAAAAAGCAAAAGCAACACCAAAGCCAAAAGCAAAAAGCAAAAAGCTAATTGCTAAAAAGCAAAGCCAAAAACAAAGGCAACGTCAAATGTAACGCCATTCAGAGGCAACGCCAGAGGCAACGCCAAAGCCAAAAGCCAAAAGCCAAAGGTTTAATTATTAAAGGATTCGCGGATCAGTCCATTCTCTAGGTCAGTACAGTGGTCATGTACAGTAATGTTGTCAGAACCTTTTATCCCAACAGGAAAAGACTTAACATGGAACGGACAGAAATGTATCTGAACACATTATGATCAACACAAATTGCCACCAAAAATTCAGGAAAGGAAACAGGACCGTGGTGAATATCAATGCGGTGATTTTCTCTTAGTCACTCCAATGAATTACCACGGAGGAAAGTTAATGGTTATAAATGGAAGCTTTCATTCAGTACGCTTAGCGTGGCATCATCCGCGAAGTAAAATCCCGTCTGGTCGTGTTCTTCATTATCTGAATGGACAATATTATACGACAGGCCGGAAGATCTGTCCATTACGCCAAGTCTATAATACATTCAAAGCAGCCCCAGGATTCGAGTGTAACGCCCGCACGCGTTTGATTGACTAATATGCAGGTCCGAATTTGCCTCACATATAGTGCTCTGTTTTTCTAGGCTTCCGACACTTTTTGTTGCAAGCTTCGGCATGTTTTTACGCCAAATGGGCAATATATATCCTAGATGTTTCCGCGAGCATGCACAAGAACAAATCTTTTCCACCCGATAGCTCAGACCTTATATATGTCTCCAATTTTGTTCCAGTAATTTGTCAAGAGCTTTCGCATTACTTCGAAGGTGTTTTCACCGAGATTTGTAGACATGGCTACAGGTATTGATTTAATTTATGATCAATTGGAAGCGCTTTGAAAGTAAGAAATTATTATTTCTGTCATGTTTCGTTTAAGACGTCGTTTTACAGGAAAATTCCGTCTTGTAAGTAGAAACATTGGTAGTTCGGGGCGTTTTTAACATTATATTCTTTTTCGTCTTCAACTGCCCACAAGTCGCCGACACGATATTCTATAAAAACTCAGCTTAAGTTAAAATCAAGTATTGCAGTTTCAAAACAACACCGTGTCTATTACACCTCAAGGGAATTTACCACAGGGGAACATGTATCATATATATAGCAGTTTTACATTTTGTTGCAAGAATTTAAAGGGCAATGGTTTCTCGGACACAATGGTGCGGACATAATGGTTTCTCGGACACATTGGTGCGGACATAATGTATTTTTTGACACAATGGTGCGGACATAATGGTTTTTCGGACTCAATGGTTTTTCGGACACATTGGTGTGGACATAATGGATTTTCGGACATAATGGTGCGGACATAATGGATTTTCGGACACAATGGTGCGGACAGAATAGTTTTTCGGACACAATGGTGCGGACATAACGGTGCGCGAACATTCGCGGACATAATGGTGAAAACGGACATAATGGTCCAGAATAGGCGATCCATCCGTTCTGTCTATACATATATACCTAAGGGTATACAAACTCAATTTGTTTTGTACATTTGGATGGCAATATGCATGGGTGCCGCCAAAATTATTTCGGTTTTAGAATTTCTTTTGTTATGTACACACAAAGGAATAAACGAAATTGTTCTGGTACTTTCTATAGTAACTAAACGTTTGTTTACATTTTTACACCCACAAAATGTACAGGTGGTGTTCCAGGTCTTTCCGGAAAATTCTACGATTTTCTTAAAATATTAGACTTAGTTTGCTCTGGAGTTTTCCGGAACCTTCTAAAACATTTTATCGGCTTATTGTGGAAAGGTCTGGAAATGTACAGTTTATTTATAGAAACATTACGTAGTCTTAAAATATTCTAGAGGCTTGTGTTTACAACATGTATTTCTTGGAAAGCTTATGTCTATAGAAGCTCATTTGAATATACATAGACTCATGTCATTAGAAAGAAGCCAATAGACAGAGGGTTTATTTTTATCGTGTGATGTAAGTGTACTACAGTTTATTTCTGGTAGCTGAAATAAGTGGGGAATTCCCCTAAACACCAATCACTGTTGTATAACTCACTTCTTGCAAAAGTAATGATTATTTTTTTTTTGGAAATGAGGTAATCTTATAGAACTATCTGGAAGAGATTACTAATTTAGGAGAGGGCTTGGTTAATTGGACGGGCCTTCTCACTTTCGAGAGTTTTCAACAAGACTTTTACTTAGATGAAACTACATTATTTCGCCAAGAATGAACACATGATTTTCTGCGGGACTTTGCTTATACCCCAGTCACACTAGAGGCGGAATGAGCCGGAATGCCGTCTGAATGAAAATTCTTCGTATATTCCGGGATATTCGAAATTCTGACTTCATTCTGAGTGCATTCCAAACATTTGGGCCCATTCTTGTGGCCGGCCCGAATGTTTTGCTCATGCTCAAAACATTCGAGGTGCATTCGAAGATGAGAAATATCGAACGGCATTTGAAGTGTATTCGAACTGCATTCTAAATATTCTTACGGCATTCCAACAGAATTCGAAACATTCTGATCGCGTTCGAGGGAAAAATCGAAATGGCAAGCCATGGTAATCCTGCCAGAATGTCCCGAATGTGCCTCGAATGAGCCGGAATGCACCTCGAGTGCATCTCGATTGCTGCCGGAATCTATTTCGATATTAAAATAGTTCAGCTGGAATGCACTTCGAATGCCTTCTGAATATTTCGATTGCCGCTCGAATACATCTCGAATGCAGTCGGAACATCCCGATTGGCCCTTGAATGAGTCCGGACGTAATTCAGAACACCACCGAATCGCATAAAAACGCGGCTAGCTGCCGCAAAGCAATATGGTCCAGGGGCTCCATATATGGTGTCTGGGCTGAGACTGATGAAAATGCTAGATTCGGAAGCGTTTTATATACCCAATCGGGGACCATTCCGGTGGCATTCTTGGTACACTCGGGACATTTCGTGTTACATTCTAAGCACATTCGAAGTACATTCTAAATATTCGAGCTGCATTCTCTTTGAATTCTTAGACGTTCGAAACATATTCGGCGGCTATTCCGGGAGCGTTCTGACTGCATTTGAGGTAAATTCGTACTGCATTCGAGGCACCTTCCAACCAGACTTCGGGTGGTATTCGGGCAGCAATCGAACCGCACTCGTACAGCATTCGAAGTGCATTCTTAATATTCTTACTGCATTCTAACAGCATTCTAGGTATTCCTACTGTGTTCCAACTACATTTGAACTGCATTCGAAAGCTAATACACCCTGAATGTGCAAGAATCATTCGAGGCGGGTTCGAAGCGCATTCTGAGTATTCGAACGGCATTCTTACAAAGCTGTAAGAATGTTGGTCAGTTTGAAATTCCCGCCCGAATGTGGCACGAATTTTGAAAATTTTTCATTCCGGCTGGTTCTGCTTGATTCCTGCTAATTCTGAATAAGTGTGACGGGGGCTTTACGCACAACCCGTTTGTATGTGCGATCTTTTCTCTTTCTGAAGCGATCGGAAACTGTTTTGGTCTTGACTGAGCTGAGGAGTGCTCAAGAGCTGACTTTATCCCGTAGGAAACATTTTGTAAACCGAGTTATTGTCTGCAGTTCGTTTGAGGGAAATGAATCTCGCCTTGTTGTCGTCTCATTGTTGATCGGGAAGTGAATTCGTCTCAGCCTTCAATTGCACCGTCAAGAACTGTGTCGCCGATATCGCTCTTCTGCCAAGGCTGTTTAAGTCCTCGCCTTGGTTTCCGTAAGATCTTTTGTATATATTTTGTATTATTAAGATATTTCCTTAAGTTCTCACTACAGCATTAATCAAACCTAATCACTGCACATTTTGTGACTTGTTTTTCTAGGATTCTAAGATCATTACATAAATCATATTGATCTTGTCTGATTTTTGGTGCGTTTTGGTAAGTTTCTAACTGCTTCTGTTTTTCGCGTATAGTCTGGAACTTTCCGGACCGTAACACTTTCTAAAGAAAGTCATCATGGAGCCGGAGTGGTTTAGCTTTCGAAACCTATGCGCTGTTTTCGCGTCCATAACCAGAAACATGTTTTGAACGTTTCGCAATGTTTTAAACAATGTTTGGTAAACATGATTCTGGTCGTGGTCACGAAAACACGGAAAAGAGGAATTCCATCTTTTCCTGCTAGCAAAGAAGTGTACGGGTTTGACCGCAAGGTAAAACAAAAGTTGAAAATAAAATTTAAAATTTAAAATTCAAGAAAATTGATTACATACTAACCTCTTCTGTTACAAATTCTACAGGCGGGTGAGCTGACGTCAACACATCTTAGACTGGCGCAAGAGGTTGCTAAATGGGGCAAAATAAAAACAAAATGTAATGGGTGGTATCGGAAAAGATCTATCAATCTATACATTCACAAAATACTTATTCATTAAAAATGAATAGATTACATGTCTTTGACTGGAAAACTTTTAAGAACAGGGATAACAACATTACATAACGAAAGAATAATGTTGATAAACTGCCTTGTAGAAATTTCAGCCACATAGATGTAAAGTAATACTTCAGAAAATCCATGCATGGTTTTTGTGTTAAATGAATGGTAAAAAGTAATTGTCTACAGACTTTTTTAAAAGCACCTTCATTTGGCAATTTCTCCTATGGTACAATTTTACACGGGAAAATAATCATGAGGTATTACCATGGCTATCAAAAAGTCGGTTGTTTTTTTTTCAACTCATGAAGTAACATTTTTTTAATCAGAGTTAATTTACCAAATTTTGTTTCATTACCAAAAAGAGAACAAAATGCTATCTCGTTAATGCACAAAAACTGGACATAATTTACTGGTCAAATACTACATCTTTCCGTTGCCAAATCTCCAAACTTTTAGATGAAGCGCACCGGGGTTAAAGTTGGCCAGTTAAGCCGGGTAATTCTAAACCCCAAGATTGGCCGTGGGAAACGAACATAACCCGATTAATCTCGGGCTTAAAGTGTGGTGAGAAAAGTACCTTAATTGATATAAGGTTCCTCTAATGCGTGGCTACCTCTATAGATCCACTCACAGCGCCTAATGAGGCATGGTATTGTATTGAATGACAAATCAGCTTGATGAATTAATGACCGCTAAAATGGCGCCAAACCCGCGGCCGGCCACTGATGTACGGGGCAGTTAATTTACTTGGAACTGCCTCCAGAGGACAGGGCATTTGTCTCTCTTGAAAAACAAACCTCGAGTCCTTAGATTGACTATAGCGTGATTTGTTTCGCTATTCAACTGCATACGGTGATATATTTTTCTAAAATATTTTTAAATACCAATATACAATGATCCGCCCAAAATTGTCTTTAAAACGATAATTAAAGACGAATTTGTATAAATGCGTCTGCATGCGCAATTTGTACAAGGGCGCCCTCTTGTGAATGAAGACCACTGACTACCGTGTGGCTGCCACCCTTTGTGTTGCCAAGGTTACTGGGTCTACACTAAAACCAGTGAACTGTTTCCCTGCGCTATATATATTGAAAACAATTACTGGTTGTGGACTCAAAACGAAAATCATCCAATCCGCCAGGCAACCCCATTAAATTTGTAAACGAACTAAATGTTTTTTTCAGTCGCTTTGACGCAGCTGATTTTAGCGATGCAAACACGCTTATTGGCAAGGCGCTGATTGTGAAGGCAAACGACAACAATAGACTGGAACTCAGTAGGCTTGCTGTGGAGAATGCTTTAAAGAAAGCAAAAATTAATAAAGCAAAGGGTCCAGATGGAGTCTCCGGGAAAATCCTGAAAAGCTGCCACAAAGAACTGTCGCCAGTGTTCCGTGACCTTTTTCAATGGTCACTTGACTCACACCGGATTCCAAACTTGTAGAAATCGTCAATTGTTGTCCCAGTACCCAAAGTAGCTTTGATGATCGTTTTGAGACGATCATCAAAGATCTACTCCTGGCACAGACCAAGATGTTTGCTGATCCCTACAATTTGCATATTGTGCCAAGCGAGGGGTTGATGATGCAGTTGCCACACTTTTACATAATGTCTATAAACATCTGGACAAACCCGAAGCTTACGTGAGGACATTATTCATTGACTTCTCGTCGGCTTTTAATTCAATGCAGCCCCACATTCTCTTAAATAAATTACAGAACATGGACATTTGTTCATTTCTGTCTTTGTGGATTAGAGACTTTTTGATGGCCAGACCCCAGAGAGTGAGAGTAGGCAGTTCACTCTCTGACGTGATCTATACTAATACTGGAGCGCCACAAGGATGTGTCCTGTCGCCAGTTCTTTTCTCACTTTATACCAGTGACTATCGTTGCAACACGAGAACTTGTTCTGTTGTAAAATATGCTAACGATACATCATTGTCTGGCTTGATCCTTAAAAACGATGAGTCTGATTATAGAACTGAAATAGAACAATTTGTTCAATGGTGCGATGACAATTTTCTTGTGCTCAACGTATCCAAAACAAAAGAACTTATTTTTGACTTTCGTAAAAAACCACACAATGCTGGACATGTTAGTGTAAGAACTGAATGTGTTGAAAATGTCACCGAGTACAAGTATCTTGGGACAGTCATCGACAACAGGTTAAATTGGAACAAAAATACTCAGATAATTTGTGCCAAGGCAAACCAGAGGTTATATTTTCTCAGGAAGTTAAGCTCTTTTAATGTCCGTGATTCAATTTTGCATTTATTTTACCAGAGTGTTGTTAAGTCAATCATTTCTTTTAGTTGCATTGTATGGTACAATAACCTAACTGTAAAAAACCGGAAGAAAATTGAACGGATCATTAAAACTGCAAAGAAAATAATTGGTTGGGAAGTAAAACAGATGAACGAAATGATGGAAACAAACTATCTTACAAAACTGCAGACTATAACCCAAGACCCAACTCATCCTCTCCATTCATCTTTACACGTCCTCAGATCAGGAAGATTTCGTGCACTCCCCACTCGCACAAACCGGTTCAGATTTTCTTTTTTACCCAGTGCCATTCACTTGTATACAATTTGAATTTTATCAGATAAATACTGTTTCAAAATCAGATCAAAATTTTTTAAATAACGTAGTACAAGCGGATATGAGTTGCTGCTTATAAGGGTACGCTTTTTTGTATACATTCTTACTTTTTTGTTTTATGGATGTTTTAAATTTAATATAAACTTTTACGTGTCTAAATTATGTAGGTTTTATATTGTATTTGTGTGCACATTGGGAAGATGAATTTCACTTTTAAAGTTTTTTAATTGTGATGAAATAAAATATTGAATTGAATTGAATTTTTTATAGCAATGTTTAGACCCAATTATAATGGCAACTGACGTCACACTGTAGTAGTCTATTCCCGTGCATTACAACTAAAAAGGCGATAGGACGTTGCATTTTGCACATTTTTAAAAAGGTACAGTTAATAATTTTATATGACACAAAAGCATTTTCATCGTTTTCTCGGAACGTAAATACGTACTGAGCTGACGTATATACAGGTTGGTTATACACACCAATCACACATAACGCCGTTTGTAAATAAAAAGGGATCCCGGCTCGCCGTATAAGCAATAAAATGGAACTAAAGTAATACCTTAACCCGGGCGCAACTGCCTATAAACTGCCATTATCAAGAAACTTCATGTGGATTTTTACTGGATTTTGATTTTTTTTGTTTGAGGGGGGCGGGGGGGGGGGGGGGGGGGGGGGGGAAATCAGGTGGCGGTAAAGTCAAGTAGCCATCGTTCAGTGCGTTGTGATAAACAAAAAAGCGTACAGTAACTCGCGCAATCTTGATGCCAACGCATCGTTGTTTGCAGAGTTCTTGAGTAAAAACAAAGACGTCTTGGCAAGTTATTGACCAATCTGGAAAGACATGTAATTGCTTTTGGCGGGACGTGGGGCCTTTATCCTGTTTTAATTTCCGTACATTAAAAGACGCTATAAGCTTGAAATAATGGATTGGGCTAAGGCCTACTCAAAAAGCTCGAAAGAGCAAGTAAATCACTATGTGACAGATCGACCTTTTCAAGGGCTCTACGAAAAGATATTGGAACATGTATCGAAAGCAAGTAAATATCAATTGGACTGAGTCCAGATCGCATTTTGAACACCACTCCCCATTTTTCCCATTGGTGTTGAGATTTTGAAACCATATCATTTGTCATTTTTTTCTTATCATGTCTTAATTCTCTTATACACTCCATCCAACTGCTTTCATAAGTTGAAACAAGACAAAAAACGCGAGTAAGATGGAGTCTAGATAAGACTAGATTGTTCCTGATCCTTAACTTTCGCTAGATGGCGATACGCAATAAGCGATATGATCGGGAACCAATGTAGATGGAATCGGAACAGACTAAAGCAATGTGACCGTAACAATTTTTAAAACCACTTGAGCGTGCTTATCGGGCTTGCAAAAAGACACGTACACACAGCTTGCATTAGTGCGGATCGTTGTATGTGATTGCTGCAAATTCGACCACTTCACGAGCTAACACCTTTCTTTTCCAAAAAATACAGAATACAAGACATCTGCGATATGCAAATGAAGAACAAAAGAGAGAGAGAGGGAGTCATCGATCAGTATGTGGATTTTTTATAACGCCGGTTGTAACAATTTCCAATGCTGTCCGTCTTTAAAGGAGCGTGTCCAGATCACAGTTTTGAACGCCCCCCTCCCCCCATTTTTACCGCTGGTGTTGAGATTTTGATATTAATAAAATAATTTGTCATATATTTTTCTCATTACCATTCTGAAATTTCGCACTTTCAATCCGTTTATTTCAAAGATATCGTCAAAAAACCATGGATGTTTTGTTAATTTATCCGGTTCCAAAAGCAGTATAGTGTTTGCACCAACCTATTTGGCTTCCACATCCAAATTGAAGATTGCAAGTTTCCTGATTTCTTCCCATGGATAGTATTTTGGGGAGAGTTTTTATATTATTGTTAGGTTAAAATAAAATCTATTCTCTGGATAAATCTAGACAAGTATACAGTCAAAAATGTATGTATAAATTCTCAAACTTCAACGCCGTTATATAGATCGAATAAACTTTTGTTGCAAGTGGGCTTCACACACGTAGTAAGATCGTCAACAATAAAACCGATTTTGAGGGAAGCTGATTTAGCTTGCGTCGGTGTTTTGCCCACAAGCGACATTTTGTAATTGTGGTCAGATTTAACTAAATTAAATATTGTAGTTACATGATTAGAATGTCATAACACATATTAAATCTATTGGCTGGAACAATTTAAAATTTATTTTTAACATTTATAAAGTGGTGTCAGTTAAGGTTGAATTCAACTCTAGTTTCAAACGCTTTCTCTGATACTTATTTGTTTTTATCTCTGCTGGAATGGCAGCAGAATATAATTCTGGACATAATTTACCTACGGCTTAATATAACACTACTTGATGCATTTTGCACGGTTTTTGTGAGTGACACTGAATGCAGCACTTCGCCTATACATGCATAAATTATGAGCCTTTCCCCAATTTGCCACGTATCTGCATCGAGACATATTATGATATGTTTTAAATAGAAAATGCAGAAAAACTGACACCAGAACTCTTTTTTTCTTCTTCTTCGTTTTGAATTCGTAATAATGAGTGAAAACGTTGCCGAGTTGGCCTCCACCCCATAGGTTTACGCGCACTTCACTGGTAATGTTTGCCATCCAATCCCATAAGCTATTACAGATCAATCTCTCTCACATCCGTATAGTCAGCAAACACTTAAGGAAATAATTGTTTGGAATAGATTTATCAAACACATGAAAATCCAACATGGGCTTCGAGCCCAGCGTTCATCCGACATGTATTTAATTGATGCTATTCATGACTGGGGCAGTTAAATGTAGAACACATGTCTTGCTTGATTGGTATCTCGAAAATCAGAAATGTTCACATATTTACACATAACTTACACAATATAAACATGATGACGGTAGAAAACTTTCCCTGAAATGATTTTTGTCTGAAGTGCTATATTCTTTGAGTAATGAGTAAAACAATTAATTTTCGTCTCATGAGACGAAAATTCACTTTGCCCCAAAACCACTTCGCCCCAAAACTACTTCGTACACAGGCCGTGGTTCAGGGCGAAGTGGTTTTTTGGTCGAAGTGCTTTTTTTTTGGCGAAGTGACATGAAAGCTTTTTTTGACTGTTACGGAGCTGACTTTTACTCAGGTTGGTTTTAATCATGCATATCTTCAATCATACAGGGCGATAAAACTATTTGTAACGGTTTACCAATGTGTTCTACCTTTAAGTGTACTTGGACGACGGGTTTAATGTAGACATCAATTTGGACTTTGCTAAAGCTTTCGGTAGAATGCACCACAATCTTCTCCGTGAAAAACTTATGTGTTGGTGACTCAAATATTAAATGGATTATGAATTTCCTGAATCAGAGAGAACAAATAGTGTCTATTGGTGAAAAGTTATCGCTATAGTCCAGTGTTAAATCTGTCAAGTACCACAAGGTATACCAGGGCTGCGTTCGACATACGCGAACATTTGTTAACGTTGGCGCCAACGTTTTGCTCAATGTAGAACGGATCGTTTCCCAAAATGGCAAAAATACATTGTCAAGATGGCGGCGCCCACAGTCCCAGCGGTCGTAGTGACGTAATAATGTGGCTCTCCTCTGCTTACCAACGTTTTGAGGAAATGTGACACGTTTCTATTGATTGTGTATCGCAAGCGATAAGGGAGAAAACCACGAAAGGTGCGATTTATTTGCTATTTTCAAAACTGCAAACAATCGTCTGTTTATCTTTCATGTCGCGTGCGCCATTTTGAAATGACTCGCGAACAACTTAAGTTTGTTGGCCAACGTTGGTGGCGCACAATACGTTCCACTCGAAATTGTTGGCCAACGTCGCCAACGTTTGCAAACGTTCGCGTATGTGGAACGCAGCCCAGTATTATGTTGTTTTGTAAGCGACATAATGTCGCAAAATTTAAAAAAATTATCGTCCCATTGTTATTTAAAGATAGTATACATGATTGGTAAACTGTTACAAATAGTTGTATCCCCCTGTGTGATTGAAGATACGCATGATTAAAACCAACCCGAGCAAAAACCAGCTCCGTACTTCGTCTAACTTTTGAGAAAACAGTCAAAAAAGGGTTTGCAGTCATTTCGCCCCAAAACCACTTCGCCCTGAACCATTTCGCTCTGAACCACGGCCTGTGCACGAAGTGGTTTTGGGGCGAAGTGGCATTTGGGCGATGTAGTGTTTGGACGAACCAATTTGGGACGAAATGGCTCTCGGGCGAAGTGGTTAGGGGCGAAATGGCACTTGGGCGAAATGGTTTTGGGGCGAATTGAATTTTCGTCTCATGAGACGAAAACTAATTGTTTTACTCATTTCTCAAAGACCGGCACTTCTGACAAAACCATTTCAGGGGAAGTTTTCTACGGTCATCATGTTTATATTGTGTAAGTTAGGCGTAAATCTGTGAACATTTCTGATTTTCGAGATTACCAATGATGTATACTGCCTTTAAAGAGCGCTGAGACACTTTAACAAGTGCAAGGTAACATACAGTCAGATCCAGAAAGCTACTGCCCAGTCAACGGTAAAAAGCTCTACTAACTAACGGCGAAATATATTTAGGAACCATAATAAACGATAAATTGAATTCGAAAGAGCACTGTCATGGCATCAACACAAAATATCTCAAAATGTTGCGATTCATAAAACGGACTTTCTGAAACTGCTTGGAATCCGATTTAAAAGGTTGTATATTGTTTTCTTTATCAGATAAAATGATAAAAACTACCTTCTGATGTGGCTGCTGCGCATAAAATTTAAGCCCCATTTAAGCCCCAAAATTTTACTTCACGAGTTGACAAGAAAAACCCGACTAAAAGTGCCAATAGCAATGGTAACAAACACCACATGATTTTTTCCCCGTGTAAAATTGTATCTTTTTGTGCGAAATTATTATTGCCAACTAAAGGTGTTTTCCCTGTTAAATCGTTTGAAAACGATTTTCTTTACAATTATTTCTGCGAGGCAGTTTTAATGCCATCATTATTCTTTAGTTAAGTAATGCTGTTGTTCCTGGAATTTGTAAAAAGAAAAGTTTCATCTGCAAATGAAACAATGGCCTTTAAGCGCATAATGGAAAACAAAACTCACCATTGGCCGTTGATGTGTTGAGGACGAGGAATGTCGCTAGAACTATCAGAACCACCACCCGCAACGAAGGCAACTGCAGTGAAACGCAACCCATAGTAGCTCCCCGTGTCTATTACACACTGTCTTGGACAAACGGTAGGTCCCCACAAACTATCACCACGACAAGACAACTAAAAAAGCCACTTTCTCCGAGCGCAACAGTTTTTGAGCGCGGAACAGCAGAACGGTTGTTTTTATACCCAAATTGAGACGCGTGACAACTTCTCACGTGTAAGCGCGCATTTTCAGCTCTATCTGACGTGTTACCACGATTTTAATGGATATCCGTGCGTGTTACAAAATGCCTCATTTGCAATCTCGGATCAGGCTTATTTTGGTTCGTTGTGCGCATATGGCGCAAAGCATTCTGGGCCGTTCGTACAAAAGAAACCAAAGCAACCAATAAGACGCGCAGCTAGCGGTTTGGTTGACTGTCACGCGCAGTCGCACTACACATGCGTACCCAAAACTCAGATTGGGAGTATTACAGCCGGCTTGGTTGATGGGCATGTTCGATTTTTTCTTTATATTTTATCACTATATTTCATCACTATTTTAATTCACTATATCTCATCACTATTTTATTTCCGAATCATCAGTGGGATGACTGGACAGTTTTTAGTTTTCGCCCCCCAAAATACCGAAAGCCAGGGGCCTGTTTTCGCGAGCACAACAAGAAACATGTTTCTGACGTCATTACTGATTCAACTAATGAACGGCCTCAGTTTTTGCCGACCAAAGCTGGCCATTGGTTTAATCCGCTCTTACGTCAGAAACATGTTTCTGGTTGTGGTCGCGAAACAGGCCCCATTATTAGAGAAGACAAGCAAAATGCACGTACCAAACATAAAGGTAAACTATAGAATCCACAATTCTTTAGCTACATAGGTGTTTTAAAAAAATCAACATACTGATCGCCTTTTTCTTTTATTTTCATTTGCGGCGTTTCGAAAAGTGCACATACATGTATGTCTTGTGTTAGGCCTAAGTATTTTTGGCAAGAAATGAGTTAGCTTGTGAAGTGGTCGAGTTTGAAGCGATCACAGGCAACGATCCGTACTAATGCAATACGCGGTGTTCCTGTCTCTTTGCAAGCCCGATAAGCACGCTCAAGTGATTTTAATTTTGTACGGTCACATTGCTTTATATAGTCGGTTCCTACTGGTTTTTTTGTCAACTAACGAAAGCATCAGTTGGAATGTAAGAGATTTAAGACATGATATGCCTCACCGCCTTTTAGCGTGTAAGAAATTCTAGTCATCCGAATAACGTGCAATCGATTCAACTGTGCATTTGCTTCACGCCAGCAACGCGGGCATGTCGATTCGCAGATACCATGCACACTTATGCATGCCTTTGCCGGCCGCAGGCTTTGATGAAAGTGATTTTTGTTACGGTGACATAACATTAATGTTTTGCAGAACTTATGCCTGATTTAGCTAATACAATGTTGTCTATGATATTTGGAAGAATCATGTAAAGAAGTGTGGTATTAATTTTAGGGAATCTTCGGCAACTAATAGGTCCTTGGGCGGTCGGGTTGGCGCAGTGGTTTTTTCCCCGCCATTCACTTTTGGCGTCGCGGGTTAGATTCCTGGGCGTGGATTGCGTTTGCAAGGCCCTACTCGAGCGGAGTTTCCCCAGGAGATTCTCATAGGGGTTTCCCTCTCACTTCTAAAACTGCATCTCCTTCTTCGTCACCTCAAGTTGAAAATAAAGTATAGTTAAAGCTAAAACCGTATAGTTGATGGCATAAAGGGCCTATAGTTGCCGAAGATGCCATAAAATTATCAACAACAACATGACGTGTTTCCTCCTGCAGTATGCGCAGAACGTCATAATATACATTTGCATAACAAATTACATGTATATACGCAGAAAGACTTTGCGCACTAAACCGAAAGAAAATGGACCAACGCCTTTTTCTTGTTGCGTCGATGGAAAACTGGCCGAGCAGCAAATAGGCTCGTGTATGGTGTGTTTTCACTGTCTTGTTTTTAGTGCAAGCTAAGTGGGGATTACTTCTGGAGATGTCTAGAAAGAAAATGAAAGTGTTGTTTTCAACAACACAGGGCAGAGAGGTTTTTGTGGCTAGTTTTGGAAAACTACATGTGACATTTCAGCACTGTTATACATGGTGCCCTCAAACAAAAAGTATATCAATTTTTGAATTCATATTATAGCAAACGTACCGAATGATTCAGTTAAAAACTAATTTCTGTGGAAAGGTTGAAATACCCTCACACTATGAGCAACTAACAATGGAAATTGGGCACAAACCTTTGTTGGTTATTTTATATGGATTGGTTATTTTAACCAATAAGATTAGTTATTTTAACCAATAGAATGGTTGGACACATATCTACATGTACCAACCATGGTTGAATTCAACCAATCTGTTTTTAGAGTGTATTCAAGAAACAAAAGACCTTGTGTCCAACAAGTACAAATCGAACATTATTGTAATGCAAAGAACAAGACATATTACCAACTGAAAAGAATTGCAATTTTAGCGGTACGTTGCACTATGGGCGCCACCATTTCGTCCGAATACAACTTTTTCGTGTATTTCAACAGGAATGCACGAAAGACTTGTACGCAAAGACGTCATTCTTTGCCCAGTATTCGAACAAAATGGCGGCTCCCACAGTGGGACGCATCCGCTTTTCAGTGGGTAATATTTCTTGTTCTTTGCATTACAATAATTTATGAGTTGCACTTGTTGAGCACAAGGTTATATGTTTCTTGGGTATAATTCTTTGAATGCGGGTGTTATTGTTTGTTACATTTTCATACATGGTTGCATCGTGCGTATATCACAATTCAAAATGTATGGCGTTTGAATTTAGACAATAAAAAAGGCAAAGCTTATTTACGATAGCTGAAATGCATAATATGATTTTTAAACAAATATGGATCCATTGAAGAGCACTTGAAACTCAATTTACGGCCTTCAACCCTCGACTTTGCGGGGCGGGATCCTTCTTATACACGGGGCCGCGTCCCATCGGGCACGGCTTAGGCCCTAATGGACGCTCGCTGTCCCTCCGCGGCTACTCCAGTTCTTCTGGAGGCAGAAGTGTCAAGGGATCACATGCGTAATCATAATGTTATTTCTCTTGATATGCATAAGAGAGTGCCTAGTATTGTTTGATCGCAAATCAGGCGGGAGTGGAATCATTTCGGCTCACAAAACACGCCTTAGAAGTAGTTCTGATTTACTTGGCCAATACATCATATGCGGAGATTCTTCCACAATCCTGGAAAATACATAGAGGCCTACGTGGTATTCTTGGCTGCGCTCAAAAGTTGCTACTTGACAAAAATAAATGTGCAAGACACAATACTGTCTTTTAATTTCAAATCAGAACGAATGTAGTGCCTTTTTAGCATAAGTCGCGAAAAGGGCCGCCTTCGGCGGCCCTTTCGCGAGGAGGTAGTTTTGTAAGGTACAACAAATGAAGGTTGTCATGACATACTCCAACTGAGCCCCTCCCCAGTTCTAGTGCCAAAACAACGGGACTGGAGCGTCGTGTAAAATACATGGTTCAAACCATGGAGCTATGTTCAAACTATAACCACCGTCCCCTGCCGTCACGCCGCCATTCCCATACCATTTTTGTCCGTTTTCCAACACAATTTTCACAAAGTTCACAAATAAACCAAACCGAGGACATTAACAGTGTATACGCTTACCGGTAGTTATGATGTCGTGGAGCATTTTGATTTGAAATTCTAATTACATGTATGTTCTGTCGGAGAAAATAATCGCACAAAAGGGTGACATAATCACCCAGTCTTCCATCATCTACATTACGTTTACCTTATGAGTACCAGTGAATAGATTTGAGCACTGGTTATCTCAGAAACCAGCCTTGTCTGACCCATCGGTTACGAGGCAAAACCAACCACCCAATGTCATGTGCACATCGGGTATGGATCTAAACAACCACCAGTAATCTCAAGCGTTCATTGCTATAAAGTGCACAGACAAAAGACAACTGGTTTTAGTGCAGACCCAGTACTCGATCTAGTGCATACCGAGATTAAAATGACATTGGGTAGTGTTTGGGCTATGTTGCAGCAGGTCTCTCTGGTTGCAACCATGGTTTCCTCCATGTTGCAACAGACCATGAACATACTATACACGTACGACGTACAGGCATGGTGTCCTCGTTCCCTGAAACAATGTGTTCATATTTTTCTAAAGAATTTAGTTATTCTGCGATCTTTTACACGGGGAAATAAAAAAAATCCGACCCTTCAGGTTCTAGACCAGCCCGAAATATCCACGCACGAATATTTTCAGCCAGTTTCGTTCACTAGGCGCCTGGGAGTTTATCTATAACAAACGAAAAAGGGCTTACTCAAATTAGTATAAGATATACTAATAGCCTTTCAAATGGTAAAGACTACCACTTAATGCATAGCCCTTAAACAAAAAATCGTTGTTCATTATTTTGAAATTTGAAAAGTCATATCGGAGACTAAGTTAAACGCCGAATTCGAAGAACAAGATAATTAGCGATGGCGTATTCTTAGCGTAACTATCTTTCAAGCAGGAACTCCTGGCGCCGTTGCCTATATTATCACTGCCGTCAGGGAAATCATCAGAATTATCTCTGGTATTCTTCAAAAGCCCCGATTCAGATAATCTCTATAGTTAATGGTTCGTCGTTTGTTTGAGTCTCGTAGCGCGCCGTTAGTTGTGCATGCAATCGATTCTGCTGTGCGATTGTTTGGATGTTGGTATCGATTCTTGCCTTTTTTTTACCAGACTTCCATGCGAAAACAGGAAAGGGCGGTTGATTTCCTTGATAACGCCTCCAGCAAAAGGTATTACTATATTTTAATGGTACTTACCACATTTTGCGACACTTTGTGACTAATTTACCGCAATGATGTCCTTACCGTAAATGTCTGGGCCAATTTCGTGGCGCTGCTAAGCACAAACAAATTGCTCAGCACAAAATGTATTTCCTTTGTATTGCAAAAATGGGTTGCCAGCCAAAATTGTATTTACTAATATGCTGCTACTGTTTCTAAAAATACAATCCGACATACTTATTTGGCTGGTAACACATTTTACAAAGCAAAAAAGAATTTTTTTTCAAGTAATGATATTGGCCCCTGGTCAAGCGTTGCGCGTCAAGTAAGGTATTCAAAGTTAACAATTGGAGATACATGTATCTCTACTTCTGGACGTGCCAAGTTAACTTTCAAATAGAGATATCTCTATTTTCGTTAGAAATACATCTCAATTAAAGCTATTTAAATACAACATTTGTAGTTACCCAACATTTTACTTCACGAGTTGACAAGAAAAATCCGACTTTAATAAAGTGTTGATAGCAATGGTAACAAACACCACATGATTTTTTCCGTGTAAAATGTACCTTTGCGAGACAAAAATGGCAAACGAAATGGCTAACCTTTTTAACAGGTTGTCTACAGACAATTATTTTTCCCCATTCATTCCACACACAAAAAAAACATGCATGGATTTCTCTCCTACAATGAACCTGGTTTGATTCTGTACCTGAAGCGTGCAACACATAGCAACAAAATTTAGTCTGCTCATCTGGATACTAAGTACGCATATGAAAGGACATCTGACGCTGTTGATGTTTACATCAACTTGTTTCTGATACCTTTTTCCCGAGCAAAACAGACTAAAACGTATTGCACCAATACCGGCCTTGCAACGTGTTATCGATCCGACAACCATTAGATGATTGACTTCATAAAACAAAGACCGGAAAAATACTAAGTAGTACATTAATGACAGCAATAAAGTTGGTGCACATGACATTAATGACAGCAATAAAGTTGGTGCACATGACTGCAAATTGCAATTATACAAATCCGAGTATATTGCACATAACAGGTTGTTCTCGGACGACTAAATACTTCTCTAAGTGGTGAAGAACATTTCATCGAATTGATACGCAACACAAAGGCAATTTTAAACGACATTCAAAAGTTGAATGTCCAGATGATTAGGTCATTATTACCACGTGACAAGAATGATTTCATGACTTCATGCCTTGAACATTTGGGAAGCGTTTTGATTTGGTACGTAAAAACATCGTTGAAATAACATCGAGACATTTTATCCCTTAATTAATGGAGCGTGTGAGACGTGACGTATGGGCACCTATAGCGCCAATACATCATTTGCAGTTTACCAAATTTTTACTTAATCAAGAGCCGACAAAAAAAAATCGAACGAAAGCGTGATAGCAATAACTAGTAACAAACACCACGTGGTTTTTCCCAAAATGACAAAACAATTAAACAAATCAACACACTTTTGGAAAGGGCAACCCGGGCATTGCGTTCATTGCAGTATAGGGTATAACTATATTCCTGAATTGGCTTTACAACATCAGGTACGAGAAATGAAGCAAAGCGTCTGCCATCTTGCCGCAGATAACAATGCTTTGCCTAGTCTGATCTCCGGTAAACACGATCGTTTGCATTCACGTAACACATGTACTCTACTAAATGTGGTACAACTAGTCTCAGCAAAGCATTGCTATGTCTGAAGCAAGATGCTGTCTCTAATTAAATTATGTTCCATAATATAATAAATAAAATTGGAAATTCATGTACATGTACCTATTTTTCATTAAAAAAATTATTTTCTAGTCTAGTCATAAAAACCTCCTTTCCTTTAGTCATCAGTGGCCGTTTGTGGGAGAAAAAAAAACAATGCCGCGCACTTTGAAAGGGCGACACATACATGTATACACAGCAACACACACACGTGGCGGTAAACATGGCCAAAAAGCACGGACTGCGGTAATTTCGCAGAATCCTTTCTAATCATTCCCTCGTGGTCATTTATTTCTCTAACAGATTGCCGCGGTCATCACTTGTCAGCCGAAGGCTAATTAGACCCATCCATGCACGATGTACGCGATTTCCCCACCACTTGTTGCAATTCATGGATGTTCGTGTGTTCTAGCGCTGGGGCAACACATCAAAGGTCTATATTTCCCCCAAACAAATTCTGTGTGACCTATCGGTTGTTTATTTATCGCTACACTTTCAGGTCCTGAATTGTTTGGCAGATTAGGGCAATATTACAACTGATAATTAGCCTTTTAGTATGGCGGAACAAAAGGAGAGGGCGCAATTGTATTTGTGTATGAATTTTTGTAACAATTGTATTTCTTTCTAAAAACTTGATTTACATGTTGTAATTATATTACAGAGACAGAATTATAAATTAAATATACTGAAAATCAAAAGAAACTTATATACATATTGTTGTTCCTTCTATTTTCAGCAGAAAGGTCAAATTGGGCAGTTCACAAATAGAGAGACACTCAAGCATGTTGTGCTCAATTTCGGGTTAGGAATGCATGTAGTTGCCGTCGTCAGTCAAACGTTTTAACATAGATGGATACAAAAATTAGAAAAATAAAAATATCTTGATAAATTTATTTTGATGGTCAGTATAAATACGTGCAAAATAAAAATTTGTACAAAACCAAAGTGCGTCCTTCTTTTTAAAACAAAAGCTAATGGAGTAACCTTACGGCAACTGATAACGTATACAGAGGCGGATTTGGCTTTTGGTTAAGGGTGGGGTTGAAATTTAGGTGCTTTCTCCTGCAATCTAAGGCACTTTAGGGGCTTTTTAAAAGGTTTCAGGAGAGGATTTTTTAATGGAATATTTTATTTATTTCTTCATTAACCATTAGACAGTTCGCTGCTCAAGGGGGGGGGAGGGGGTTGCAACCCCCCCTCTAGATCCGCCACTGAGGTATTATATCACCGCCTGATGAAGAAATAACAACTGACACTGTAATGTAGCAGACGGAGACCAACAAATAATTGACTGATAACAACAAATTGACTGATAATTATCGGTCAATTTGTTACAATTATCGGTTGGTGGTATGTTGGTTGTTTACAAGTTGTAACGGGACAAATGAAAACATGAAGTTCTGGCATTGCATAAATGATAAAAAAAAACACACTGTCATTAATCTAATGAACATTAATTTAACCATCGGAGCTGATCAATTTTCTCATCTATAAAAATTGATTACGTATTCTTCGTATACTGTACATTAATGATAATGCTCATGGCCAATTATTATAGCGCCGGTATCCACCACATGTGGTGGATCGTGGCGCCGTGATACCACGAACCGCCTTGGGCAGCCGGTATACCAGGTATACCGGGAAAGGCCCCATCGCCTGCGGGCAAATGCTCCACTTTTGAGTGTATTACACAGGACGCTGGACTACGCGTGTTTCACATGAATAGCGTCTAGTGTACTGACGTATTTTCTTTAACATACACACTTAGTATGCACTTGACCAGACTAAAATTGTGTTGCTATGTGGTGCACGCAGCAGGTGTGAAGTACAGAATCAATACCGTGTTCACCATAGAAAATAATGACATAAAGCAACCAGACTATTGATTTCTAGACAATGGCGTGCACTACGTATAGCTGCAACAGTGTAGTATGCGACTTTCTAAACAGCACCTCCGTTTTTGAAAGTGAAGCATTCGGGGTTACCAGCCATTATAGTGCAAAGGTAAAACACGCAAAAGGCTAATCGCGTCACGATAAACTTAAAACGATGAGGTACAAATGTTTTTTTTTGGGGGGGTGGGGGTGGGTGTGGGCTGGGGGCGGGGTGGTTGTACGGGAAACCATCGATAGTCAAAGCGATAGTCAAATTAGCTCTTCTCACGAACCACATTACGTGTAACGGTCTACCGCAAACGTCCTTTTGGCAATTAATATTTTTGTTTCCAAGTACACCATGCCTTCCGAGTTACACACAAAATGATTATTTATGAGTATTTATGACCAATATACGGTCATCTCGTAATGGACTTTAGTGGAATAATCATTAACAATAGGAAGCTTTTAAACTGCGTGTTTCAGTCCGTGTGTATATTAATGATGATCATAATCATCGTTATTCTATTCTACGAATGCGGTTTAAGTAAAATTGACCGTTAGGACGAACCCGCGCCTGATTGAATGGGAAAGAAAAGGCATTAGTTTAATTTGTGCCGATAATTTGAAGGCATTTTGTCCTCATTTTGTATCATAACGATCATTAGTCATTAGCGGCCACGTCAGACAGGTTGCGGATGAAGATGTGTTACGCAACTTCAATAAAGCCGTTCCTTAGGACTAGTGCTATACTGAAAGTTAAAACAAAAGTTAAAATAAAAATCAGCAGAGAGGTCAAATTGGACAGTTCACAAATGGCGAAGCACTCAAGCATATCGTGTTCAATTTCGAGTTACCAATAGGTTAAATTAACATTTAAAGTTAGAACACATCATTGGTAATCTCAACAATCATAAATGTTCACAGATTTACACATAACTTACACAATATATAAACATGATGACGGTAGTAAACTTCCCCTGAAATGGTTTTGTCTGAAGTGCTATTTTTGAGAAATGAGTAAAACAATTATTTTTCGTCTCATGAGACGAAAATTTACTTCGCCCCAAAACCATTTCGCCCTGCACCACTTCGCCTCAAAAGCCACCTTGCCCCCAAACCACTTCGTCCTTGCAATTTGTAGATTGCAAATTTCTTGTTTGGATAGTATTATGGGGAAGAATTTCTAAGAATTATTCTTAGGCTAAAACGAGATCCATTTTCTGGAAAAATCTGAACACAACACGTCCTTTAACTTTATCTTATATTACCAACTTAAGATGATGAAGAAGGAGGTCTGCAGTTTTAGAAGTGGGAGGGGAACTCCCATGTAAATCTCCTGGGGGGGGGGGAACGCATGCGGCTGAGTGGGGACTACAAACCCAATACACGTCCAGGATTCGAACACGGGACGCCAGAGATGAAAGGCGAAAAAAAAACCCATTTCATTTTGCGCGCGATATATAACAGAGGATACCCCTTCATTGTTATTCAATTGAGTCTCAAACATCCAAGGGATTAGTAATGAAATATTTTAACTTTTCGAGAATGAGGGAAGGGCGGGGTTGGTGCGTTACCAAAAAAGGGAATAGTGTGTTGAGGTATACGGGCAGTTTCTTTGTTCCTTGAGGACATGCATGCATGGTTGCACATATTGTGCTTCTATTGTTTAACGGTGTAAGTAACAAAAAGGTGCCCCACGAAATGGCGGCTATTCGATACGGTCTGTAGGGGAGTCCCTTTGTCACACATCGTACTATAAAGGGTATAGCTAGCTTCGGGATCACACGCTGATCAATTGGAGCATTTGGGGAGTGTTTTGTGAAAAGAGAATGATGAAACTTTCATGAAGGAAGGAAAAGGGGGAGTTTTGAAGGATCATTATATACCATGGAGGTATATGTGATTATACAGCCAAAGAGGTACCGGTATAACTTGGCCGTTCACTTTTTTTTCAATTTAACGCTGGGCCACGGCGATGATTCATATAACACTAACTGCTCATAATGCATTGTATTATTCGTGACAAGCAGCACTTATGATCCATCTTCATTTCGATTTGGCATTAATACGTAGAAAAAGACGACCATAAAAAGCCTTCTCAAATAGTTCCGACACTGTTGAGGGATTAACGCTCCATTAGTGTGTGATTGAAAGTACAGATCAAAATGTGGCATGCGAAATGGAGATTTAGTAAGTGACGCCGGGCCTTTTGTTGTCATCAATGATTGGTGGTATTACGAAGTCAACGCAAACAAGACAACAGGAACACGACATATAGGAAGTACGTACATGGACAATCAATGGAGAGAAAATCAAGACCTAAAATAGCCTTTTGCGTGTTTCGCACGAATATCGTCTGGTGTATTGGCGTACTTCCTTTCACATGCACACTTAGTATCCACTTGACCAGACTAAATTTCTGTTGCTATGTGGTGCACGCGGCACGTGTGAAGTACAGAATCAACGCCCTGTTCCCCGTAGGAGAGAATGGCATAAAGAAACCAGACTGTTTGTAACTTATGGCGTGCACCACGTAGTTTTCATCTTTAAATTATGTGACAACAGATCCTCAAAGTGCCTACTCGTGCATGACACACGGTGACAATGTGACTGCCCCCCCGTCATGGCCGCACATGCACAGGGTCTATAATACTGCATCTATATGGCTACATTTTCTACAAGGCAGTTTATCAGCATTATTCTTCAGTTGTGCGATGCTGTTCCTGTTTTAAAATGTTTCCCAATCATGTAATCTGTCTTTAAGACATACTGTTTTGGACTCCAGTTATTTTACTCCATTTTATCACAAATTAAAAATTTGCAAGAACTTAGAGTCCTATATAGAGCAATCTCTCCTCCCAAGACTTCGGGCGGTCGGGTTGGCGTACGGGTTCTTTCCTCGCCTTTCACCTCTGGGGTCCCGGGTTTGAATCCGGGGCGTGTATGTGGATTGGGTTTGTAGTCCCTACTTGACCTCGTGGGTTTTCCCCTGGGGGTTTTCCTCCCACTTCTAAAACTGCAACTCCTTCTTCGTCATCTCAAGTGTATAATATAGTATAGTTAAAGCTAAAACCGTATAGTTGATGGCATAAAGGGCCTTAGTTGCCGAAGATGCCATAAAATATTCAACAACAACAACAAGATTTCAACATTCTTGTTTAGAATTACGATTCACCAAAACAAAATATGCGAGGAAAATGTTGATCTTCCATTTCTTTTTGTGGATCTCAAACAGCACTAGGTTGATGAGTTCCGACCGAAGGGAATAAGCAAGAGTCGGGTTATGCGGCCAATAGACACCCTCGTTTCCGTAAAAGTATCGAATGCTGGACATGACCTGAATAAATCTAGGAATCACAATTTTCTGACAATTTGGTCAAATGCTGTTGGACATGGATACTGCCGTTTCCCGTGCAAGTGTTTTGAAATTTGTCCAAAGCTATAGCCGAGTCTCGATAGGAAAATGGTCATTAGTGATTTTCAAAAAGTCTTGCACATGACTCGACTTAAAAAACAAAACAAATGTGAGTTGCCGATACTAGGCTATCTTGGACCTCTCCAACTATATTCTATAGCCTAGGTACCTTCCATGGTACGGCCGGCTGACTTATTTTAAAAACCAGTTTTTGTTTAAAGGGCCTGTGACGTGCTAAACAACTTTGTGCCTAAGCTTTGCTTCATAATGACGGATTACTTGTTCAGCAAGACATACTATTGTTCGTTTGGATGTAAAAATCAATAAAATGTGGCCTTTTTCAACTTTGAAGATTTCATTGCAATAAATTACAGACAGAGGGCGCTGTTTTGAGTGCATCACATAAGGAAGACAGAAGGGAAAAGTTAAGAAAAAACATAAGACGTCAAGTTGGACTTGTGGCAAATTGCTGCAGTTTCTACCCCCAGTTTTGTCATGGCTTACAGCAGGCAACATGTAAAACAAACTCAAACAGCCATGGATTACAAAAGTTTCAGGAAAATTGAGAAAAAAAGTGGAAACTTTTGTGCAGTGTAATGTGATTTTTCCGTTTGCCTCTTGTGACATCGTGACCTTGGTCATGAATATGCATTTTTGCATTAACATAAAAACTAAAAACCTTTGTTTTAACCCCCAAAGCAAGCTCCAAATAGGATTTTTATGACTTTAACTGAGTAGAGTGGTTTTAAAGCATAGATTTCATTGATAAAAATCCTAAATAAGGGGCCCTTTAATACAGCTTGCACGTATATTCGGTACGTTCCTATGCCGATCGTTGGTCCCGATTCTCCCCGAATGTCAGTTCTTGGAGAATCGCCGAGGATAGTCAGGATCCGTGTTGGGAGAATCTGTCGGGAAAAATATTTGAGGTTCGTAGCCTCGGAAGTTTCAGCGCGTTAACTTTGTTAAAAAAAACAATCCCGATTCTCAAAGATAGGCCAGTGTCGTTCTGGTGTCGCCAGCTCTGTCAGGTATACAAGGACAGTGCCACGTATGTTCATGGTACTGTCGCTGAAGCTAGGTTCACACATTCCAGATTTTAAACAGCTAGAATCCCCCCTTCCACATTTTTTTAGTTTTTCTGTTTATCATGGAGGTGTATGTGTCTACAACACCATCACAACTTGTTTTTCACAAAAAATCGACAGACTTTTGCTTAAAACGTAAAGCAGTTCCGACCTCTTCACCCAAATTCTGAAACGCTCGAGGTCACTCGGCTTGTTTATCAACAGGGTGTTGACGTCATCCTGAGAAACATACAAAACGGTCTGTGCAGTATTGAATGGAAAATACACGAAGTGAATGTTTATCATGCCTATTTTGTCCTTGTAATTCAAAATACAAACGTGAAAAACACTTCATGTAATATGACAGCAATCTACTATTACCTGTTTTGTGAAAAAACGATGAAATTGTGGCTCACAGTGACTCTTTTGAAGTAAATACTGGTGCATTGCGACGGGTGGTTTTGTCACGGAACGACCGGCATTCACAGCGGTCTGTGTACGTACGGTCCACTGCGGCGTAGTTTCCACGTGTTTGGACATCGGCCGTACAAGTTATAGAATGAGCGACTCATTTTTCTCTCTCTTGGTAATAGAAATAAAAAAATCTTTCTGCTCTTTTTTTTCCATAGTGTCTGGTAAAACATGCAACCACGCAGCTACTGGGCATATCTCTGGCTTTTTGGAACAACAAAATTCTTCAAAAAACACCATCTAAAAGAGACGGTTTTCTAAGTTTTTTGCGTGTAAACGTATGGAGCTAACTATCGTGTTGACTTCTCTTTCTCAGGATTGCGTCACGGGGTCACGCGCATATCATGAATACCTAATGAGCGTTTCTGAAATCGCGAAAATCTCATTTTCGAAAAGCGCACTTTTGCTTGCAATTTATCCACTTAAAACCGACAATTAAAAAATAATAAAAATCCACGTCGGCAAGATGGATGTTTGGACTATCGAAAAAAGCCTAAATGCTGGATTTTCGCCAAGGGGGATTCTTCCTCTTTAAAGCCGAATCGCCACGAATAGCAATTCTTGAGTAAATCGGGGTATGATTCTTTGCTGCCTCGGGATGATTCTGGTAGTTCGGTGAAAGATCGGGAAGCGCCCCGACAATTTTTGACATGTTCAAAATTGTCGGGGTGATTCGGGAACAAATTTCAATTCTTGGTGAGATTACCAGAGACTGTCTATAGACGTATACACAATCGTACCAAATCGTACCTAATCGTTGGAAATTCGTGGCAAAAATCGCAATATACAATATAAACATGACGACCGTAGAAAGCTTCCCCTGAGAGTGCTATAGTCTTTGAGAAATGAGTAAGACAATTAGTTAATTCAATTCGCCCCAAAACCAATTCGTCCAAGTGCCATTTCGCCCCAAAACCAATTCGTCCTCCAAACACTACATCGCCCAAATGCCAGTTCGCCCCAAAACCACTTCGTGCACAGTCCGTGGTTCAGGGCGAAATGGTTCGGGGCGAAGTGGTTTTGGGGCGAAATGACTGCAAACCGTTTTTTGACTGTTTTCTCAAAAGTTAGACGAAGTACGGAGCTGGTTTTTGCTCAGGTTGGTTTTAATCATGCATATCTTCAATCACACAGGGGGATAAAACTATGTGTAACAGTTTACAAATCATGTATACTATCTTTAAGGAATCGTAGCACATTATAATGAATCGCAAGAATTCGTACAGTGGGAGATCACAAATAAAATAATCGCAGACATTCGTTTTTCGCAAAATTTCGCACATTGTAACCGTATCGTAAGCGTAACGATTTTCTAAGATTTGTCACGAAATGGCTAAGAACCCCTACGAATCCCACGAATTGTTATGATTGCGCATGCGCGGTCGAACTGTCGAATGGCTTTCAGACTCCGCCGTCTTCGCCTACGGTGGACTACGATGAGGGCTCCGATAGCAAGAACCGCCGCCATATTTTCATCTATATGACCGAATACTGTTCCCTCACACAGTCACCCAAAGATCAATCCTGGTCAAAGCCAATGACATTTTGCTGCGCTGCCATTTCGAAACCATCCTCTTGTAACAGTGCCTCTCCTACTCGCGCGTCCCGAACAAATTTTTGAGATCTCAGGATATCTTGAAACCGGCGGGAAATTAGTCTAGGCCCTAGACGGTCATTATTTGTGGGATACCCGACTACCGCGAGAGGGCGTAATCACGCAACAGACTCGTTCCTAGTCCTATCACCATATCGTTTTGTCAAAATGACCGTCTAGGGAAATCCGTAAATGTTAGCCCCCGAAAAAGGGGGAAGGGGGCGGGGGGAAATTAGTGCGCATGCGTTAGTTTCGTATGCAGATACGGGTAGATTTTTGTTAACGCACGCGCACTTATGAACAAATAGCCTGATACATGCACCGTATACGTTCGGCGCTTATATCGTGTTGATTTGAAAGTTTCCTGTTTTGTAGGCGCCGCGGTTGATTTGACCGGTACGCGTTGTTGATCGCCGGGTGGCTCGCGCGGTTGCAAGGGTAGGCGAAGACTCTTTGCCGAACGGACGGGTGGCGAAGTAACAGAACCTGGCCGACGTTGGCGGTTAGGCTTCGGTCGGTCTGAAAAATACCCCGGGAAAAATTACTTGGGGAAAAATCCATCTAGACCGCACGAGTTTTGAATTTTGGTTAAGAATTTACAAGTCTGACGTTACAGACGTTGCTCGTGTGAGCATGGAGCTACATGTATTTAAAGCTCATGGTGTGAGCGACTTTCTCTGTTATGGGATGGTAAAATTAAATGTGTATGTCAAATATTCCAGATTATTTCCTAAGATTTCTGAGCCATCGAGATTTAGGCCAATAAACTGTTCAACACACGATCAAGCCACGGCAACTGAACAAGCAGTGTTTTAATTTCACCAGGTTTTTTTTTCCATTCAAAAAAAGTGTACAGCTTGAAAGATTATTTTCCCGAACCGGCGGGTTTAAACTGGCAAATAGGTTCAACTGTGGCCTCGATTATCTGTAGAACAGTACCTATCATTTGATAGATTTTTAAAATTTGCAATGTCCTATACAATGCATAGTTCCGAGATTGCCCAGTTAACCCCGCCCCTTAGATATTGTTGCTATGTGCTCACAAGCCATCGCAAAAAAATGGCGACATGTACGTACAAAGCAACGGGACTCGGCATGGAAAGCACAGATTCATTGGAGAAAACTCAAAGGTATTTATGTTTTAGGGTCGACAGTTGCCGTAGCACACACTGAGCGAAGGGCTAGTAATGCAGGGGTGACATATATTTATAAAAATGCGCTTTCCTACCTTTGAACAGCGAATCGCCCAACATTGAAACCAAAATTCACCCGGTCACTGGCGCATACAACATACAAACTGTATGGGCAAAAACATTGCGTGATTGTGATCGATGATTGCATCACTTTGACCTTTGTGGGCGCCGTCTGTGATTGGTCGCGGGTTCGGCTTGATTGACAGGTCGGAACTATGCATTGTATTTCCAACAAAATCTCTAAATTGCCGTGTCGAAATCGTAAGGTTTGCCGAGGGCATTACGATTTTCCCAGCCCGCGGCTTCCCCGCGCAGTCATGCCACGATGTGAGGACACAGGGGACTAGACATCGTGCATTCATGCATAGTAAGCAGATGACAGTGCGCTCTGCATAACATTATACAAAAAGGTGCTCGCGCACGGCGCTCTCACTACTAAATTCCCTAGACGTTGTTATTGACTGTGTCGCGGCGATCGGTTTTCGGGACGAACGCACGTTCAAAACAAAAACAATAACAATTTGATTAGTAGGAAATCGTACGAAAAAAGTTGTAGCAAATCGTACAGTGGGCGACCAAAAGTTTGTAAATAAAGCAGGCCTCCCACTGTGCGATTTTACCACGAATTAGCTACGATTGTGTGTAGATTATATAGGCAGTCTCCGATAATCGTACCAATTCGTAGGAAATTCGTGGCCGAAATCGCAGTGGGAGGCCCCCTTAAGTCTACGACATGCAACATGCAACAACCTGCGAAGCACTACGAAATCGTAACTATCGTATCTTAAGGAATCATAACAAATCGTAAAAAAAAATTAAATTTATCGCTGGGAAATGGTCGTAGTGTCAGGAGTGTCAATGAGGAGGGTCAAGGAACATTCGAGGGGGCGTCAGGAGTAACATGCCATTATCATGCAAGAATCCTGCAAGAGTCTGAGAGTCCTTGAAGGATCAGGATCACAATCGGGGAGGATACGTGTTAGAATCATTGAACATACGTTACTGTGTTGGTAAAGATGTATTGTCCGTGCGTTTTGGGTGAAAAATCTAAATCACCTGTATTTTTTCATAATGGTATTACTCTTGCATCTTACTTAAATAAATGAAACACTGGAACACTAATAGACTTTCATCTTTAGGTTTTATTGTGTTGGTGCAGCTGTTTACTGCCAGATTCAAATACCGTCATCTTTGTGATCACTTTCTAATCCAAACTTCACAGCAGACACGCCACAACCAGACTTGCATATATTCAAAGGTCCTCGATTTGAAAATTTACTTGGCATATTTAGGGAATTACACCAAAAAGCCGACATTCCATATATTATGCAAATAAGGGAAGACACACAAATCTAATCGTCAGTACCGACAGCAGTACAAGGCATTTCTTTTTTTAGCGGTACTGCCTGCACGAATGGAGAAAGACTGGTTTCTCCCTTTGTGCAGGCGGTACCGTTAACAAAAAAACGCCGGTACCGACGGTTAGATTTGCATGTCTTCCCTAACCTTTATTTTAAACTTTTTCAGCTGACAAATTTGTCCGATTTTTAAGATGTTTCTCTCTTTTTTTGTTTTTACCAAGGCTTAAGAAATAAACTTGCAATAGGAAAAAATAGCAATTATGCCAGGTGTCAATTTCACCAAGAAATAACATGCGACACATTGTGGAAACTGATACACCCGTCACCAAGTTACGACTACCAAATAGTTAGTGGTAACTTTGCCAAGGGTTCTAGCCTGAAGATTGCCACTAGCGGTTGTGCCCCTAAGTTGCAACATATACCCGTCAAAGTGTTTTATGAAATGCAACTATAAAACTTGACGTTAATTTTCGAAGTGTTCAGTGAGTTGTGATGGATTTGAGCACTTACAATGCGTCGCAAGTCTTTGTGGAATCGACCCTAGATTCCACAAACTACTTCAAAATGTTTGCAGTTATTAATTTCCTGTTACATCAAGTGAATATTGCCGAGTACTGGCCTGGTGTCAATTGGGATTATGGTGCTGTGTGGTCATGACCTTTGGAGGAGACCCTTTTACTTCACTTCTTTGCTCTCAGGCTCTTTCTTGGCCTTAGCCTTGGGTGCCTTGGGCTCTTTCGGTGCCTTGGGCTCTTTCGGTGCCTTGGGCTCTTTCGGTGCCTTGCCGTATTTCAGTGCCTTGGCATCTTTCCGTGCCTTGGCATCTTGTGGAGGAGCCTTCGCATCTTTCGCATCTTTTGCATCTTCAGAAGCCTCATCCTTTTTCCCATCTTTGGACATCTACAGGTAAGATAAAGCCATAGAATTGAATTTTGTCCCCCATGTGGCAACAAGTGACAAACCCAATGTTCGCCACATGCGGGCACTGCTCAAAATGGATGAATATGCATATTTTCATTAGCATAAAAACTAAAAACCTTTGTTTTAACCCCCAAAGCAAGCTCCAAATAGGACTTTAACTGAGTAGAGTGGTTTTAGATTTCATTGATAAAAATCCTCAATAAGGGGCCCTTTAACGTGAAGCCAGCAGTTGGCAGACAATGTTTTGTGACTTTACACCTAATTTCGGAATAACATCCTCGTTTCTGAAGGGTTTCTAAAGGGGAAAATACATTGTTTTTGTTCGGGAACTAACAGCACCTTTGATGATTTTGTCTGGGTGGTGCGCCTGGACAAAACAGCTAGTAAAGAACCCTGAGCATCTAGTTCTTAAGGGGAAAATTTGAGGGAGTATACCACTGTACCTCTTAGCTCAGCTGGTAGAGCATCTGGCCGGAGAGTCAAAAGTCTCATGTTCAAATCCTGATTTCTTTCTTATCTCATGTTTGGTTGTTTTGTTTTACTGGCGATTAAAGAGGGAATCAGAGTTTGTACTGTCTGACGAATAAATCACGATTTATTTGAACCAGTCGATAGTCTATAAAATACAATCCTCCTACCTTTCTAGATCCATCCACTATGATTTTTTAGTATTTTCCCCAATGACAAGTATCGGGTCGGCGGGCAATTTATATATGCAAATAGCAGTAATCAGAGCTTAGCTATGCACGTGATACGTCTGGACGTGTGAATACACACGCAAAATCTGTTCCACATATGCCGTTTTCGAAATGTTCAGTGTTTTACGGTCAGGCTCGGTATTTTGAATTTGATGTCTTCCTTTGTGTGTAGTTTGCCTTCGTGGATTCTCTTGGTGTAAATAAATATGCAGGGGTGAACGCTCAAATTAGCATTGATGTTTATTAATCCATTAATATTGCCACAGACGAAGGCGGTGGTTTTGAAAACAGCCAATATGTCGGAGCTGAACTACAGAGGGCACTGTTCACCGCGCAAAGATTCACATGTTTTCGTCTGTTGTTCGCATTTTTTGAAGGTAAACTTACAATGAACAATTGTCCTTAATGGTGTGGAAATTTTTTTTTTTTCATTCGGAATTTGTCTGTAGTAACCGAGGATCAATACAATACCTTTTCATTCTCTATAAAAGCGGAGAAATAAACTCTGATTCCCCTTTTAAGAACCATACCATACCAAGTATTGCATTTGTTTTTGGGTCAGTTGCACACCCATGCAACACCAAGAGAAACATTGGGTTCTTGAAGGAAAACTTGAGTATACCACTGTTGCCACGTTTGACCAGTGGATGTCTAGTCGTGAATCCAACTCTCTTCTCTCAAAGACCACAATGGCCAACAAAATGTAGAGGCACCACAAAAGTGGCCGAGAGTGTCGAGCACAATGGCAATAGCGGCATTGGTTGTCGTGGTCGCCTTTTGTTTCCAGCATTGAATTGATGCTCATCGTATTTCTGCTTTATTACAAAAGACACCACAGAAACTTTGTACAAAAGGGGGAAAACTTTGCACACTCACCCCGCGTTTCTTGGCCAAATAGGCTTGCTTTTGCTTCCTGGAGTGCTCTTCCACGAGCTTGGCGTGGCGCTTCTGGGTCTGGGCGTACGGATTAAGCCTGAACATGATGCGGATGTTCTTCAGAGGGTTCTTCTTCAGGACCTTGCGTACGTTGGCATTCAATCTTTTTAAATAGGGAATAACATGTTAAATGAATATATTAGAACGATATACCCGTGTATAAGCAGGGATGCCAGTAGCTCTTACCTTCAAGGCCGGAAACAAAATGCACTATCATAACTGCATGTATGTGTGCACATGGACTCGCCAGCACAGTATACTGTACAGTATGTCAGTATGTATGTGATCTAACCACTGCTGTATGGATACAGCGCCTTCTATGTACTTCTGATCGATAGTCTGGTTTCGCAATACTTTAGCTGTAAAAGATTATGGCCGGGATACAGACATACTGCATGTGTGCAAATCATTGGGAAAACGTGCTACGTGCGTGTACATACATGTACATAGGCTGTACATACATGGCACATCCGGACATCGTTGATCACTAAGTGAGACAATTTTCCACGTTTTTTTGGGACTTGAAGAGTTGAAAATATATTTCTGGCCTGGAAAAAAGGCTTTGCCGGATTTCTTTTTCCAAAATAAGAAAAAGCCGGAATTCCGGCTATAGCCGGAAGACTGGCATCCCTGTATAAGGCACACTCGCTTCTTATGTCAGCAGGGATTGCCAGTCAGGCTTCTCTTCAGGGCCGGAAAAATATCAAAGATTGAAAAGTGATTGTGGACATGTGCTCGTGCCATATGTGCATAATAGGGACCATTAAAAATGGTACGCGTACGAGAAACGTATGCGGCTCAGAAAAATCGGGGCGGTTGTATCACAATTTTGCGTGTTTATTCAAGAAATGAGCGCATGTGTACATAAGCATATTGATATGAATTTCTCATTACTTATGTTGTTTCAGATTAATACCCACGCAAAATTGTGATACAACCACCCGATTTTTCCGAGCCGCATACGTTTCCCGTACGCGTACAATTTCTAATGGTCCCTATTATGGTCTATGCATGTACAGGAAATTCACACAGTATAAAAATCCTCTTACATACATGTAATCATTCTTTCTAACGAAACCCTGTATTAACTCACACAATATGTTGAGCAATTTTGCCAACATGGTGTGATTGTGGAACGTGTGAAATGCCTCGTGTTGTCCTTTAAAAGAGTGTAGGGGCATTAGATGGATGGGCTTTACAGCATTGAAGAAAAGAGGCTTTGACACATTTCCTTTTCCAAAAAAGAAAAAGCCGGAATTCTGGCATACCAGTGTGACAGCCCCTCCAACTTGAAACGAGATCAGAGCTTTTCATGCAATCACATGTCAGAAACACGGACTAAGTATTTTCTCATCATATCCCATACATCAAGAATCTGAATTAATTTCATGAATCACTGAATACTTTGGAGAATAACAAAAAAGCTGGTTTACACAAGAGACATGGATTGGAATAGGATCGTGGATAGTCATGCATGCAACAACAGCATGATTGATTTGCTCTCAAATATAAGGCTAGATTTACATTGAGCCTTTGCACCAGGCCACATTAACAAAATACATTTTAGGCATGTCACTTTGAGAAAAGGCACCGAGAAGGAAATCTGGAATGAAACGACGCACTGAAAGTGTTTTTATGATTCTGTGATTTTTTAGTGCATTGTTTTACTCAAAATTCCCTACACGCAGCTTTTTTACGAGTGTTAATGCATTAACCCTTAGCCTGCTGAAATATTTTTGTACACTATTCCCGTGCCGCTGAATATATTCTGTGATGCGTAACATTGCACAGTGCATGTGGGCGACTCCAGTCACCGACAGCGTGCAGGGAAAAAATTTGGTCGCCGACAGCAGGCTAAGGGTTAAAAGCCTTAATGTGAATCCCAGACAAAGTATAATTATTTCAAGATGGTACCATGTGGTATAATACTCACTTCTTGGGTCTGAGGGCTCTCCTGATTTCCTGGCTCTTCAACAGACGGTTGAGGTCCGAGTTGGTCATCATCGGCATTGGAAGGCTACAACATGAAAAACAGGTATACATTTATAATCCTTACTCAATAAAGGCGAGGTAGGCCTACTGTCACACCCCAAAATCAAGCAGCTGGATGTTCACAGTGGACCAGTTATAAGCAACAGCCTGGAAGAGTACATGTCTGAAATAAAAAACGAGCTTAGTAAATCTGTTAGAACTTAGTCTGTTATGTCTTAATGTTCTCGTTGGGAGTACTTTGAGGTATTACCATAAAAACCTGTAAACAGTCAGAGGTGCGCCGTATACACAGAGATAGCTGGCCACAGGCAGAAGTCTAATCATTGCGTGGTTTCATTTATGTTTAGGCTAACGTAGAGAGCATAACGATAAATTGAGTTTAAAATAAGCACTTTATATGTACCGTTTACGAGTGTGGATAATAAATAAAGAGAATCGTAAAACAATTCATCTAGATAAACCGTTGTGACCAGCAACGACAATAGCTTTTCAAAACATGGCTCCAAAAATATCTTACTCAAAGTGGACCCAAAAAAAATATTATATAAATAAAAAATGCTTTGAAGTTATTTCTGTCCAAAAGAAAATTATACCGCCACTGCATAGAAAACTCCATGAAAGTTAATTGTCTATCATGTCATCGTATTCTAAAACAAGGATCAGAGCTTTTATGCAATCACACGTCAGAAACACGGACTAAGCATTGTCTCATCACTTCCCTTCTCTTGGCTGCTTTAAAAGTCTACAGTGTATTTTTTAAGAAGCATGTCCAGATTTTTGATCAGATTTTGATACTATTGTAAAATTTGTGTCATTACCATTTGGAAATTTCAATCCGTATACTTTCAAGGATATCATCAAAGAACCACCGATTTTTGTAAACTAATTTATCCGTTACATAAAGCAGTGCAGTAATCAAACCAACCTTTTTGCTTCCACATCCAAATTGGAGATTGCAAATTTCCCGTTTTCTTCCCACGAATAGTATATTGGGGAGGTATTTTATATGATTGTTAGGTTAGAGTGAAATATATTTTTAGAAAAATCTTGTCCTTTAAGTTATTGAAAGAATAACGATTTTAATTTCCAGCACACATGCAAAATCTAACATGTGCAGGCTAGTGGTACAGCCGTGCTTATGATGAAGAGGTTGCGGGTTCGAGCCTCACTAATGCCAATGTTTTGAGTCGCTGGGTAAAAATCTCAAATGCCTTGTCAATTCTTAGCGATAGACCGTATTGAATAGCCGCCAACTTGTAGGGCAGTTTCTTTGTTCCTTGAGAACATGCATGGTTGCACATTTTGTGCTGACAACGCTGACCAGTTTAATAAGCAACAAAGTTGCCCAACAAGATGACAGCTATCTGATACAGTCTACATTTGGAGAGCTGCTAGGAAGAATGCCACAATCAAAGTGCTGATGGGGTTGTGCGCCTTGGCAGGGCAGTCACCTAGTTGAAGCAAAATGACAACAGCGCTAGCAGTTCCCTGCAATGTCTAACACATGCTTTTGAAATTTTCGATGAGAAAACACAGCAATGGCCTACCAACTTGGCCATCCCACTGTAAATTGTTCTCAAGCTTACTTGTAATTCTTCTTTTCGGCCGACGGTTTCTTCCATGTGCCGTAGAGCGAGTCGAGGCGGCGGAAGGCGCTCTCGGTCCAGATGCAGAATCGGCCCACGTGGCCACCGGGCGCGATGCGCAGGAGGTTCATCTTGGTCACGTTCATCAGCTTGATTCCTGAAAGTCAATGCATCTACAATTGTCAAGAAAACGGTTTACTTTCCAATTTGAAAACAAATGGCATGCATGTACTGGGATCAGAGAGATATTAGGCCAATCACAATCAATCAGAAACACAGACCAAAAGTTTGTCTCATCATATCCCGGTACGGCAGAAATTATTTGAATGGACTTGTGGTACACAACCCGTTTTTTTTCTTCCAGTTAAATGGTTACTGTCGTGAAAACCCAGCCCAGACTGTGCAACATAAGACTAATTTTGCAAGGTGGGGTTACAAAAGTTAGCCGACAGTCTTTAACATTAATTGAGGCACCACCAATGCCAATGGCCTTGGTGCCCCGTCGAGTTGGCCCAGATGCTCCTTCAAGATCTACAAGTTTTAAGGCCAACTTAGCAAGCATGCGCTACACGTATGTCCTCTTAGATTTCATGAGGCTTGTATACACACTAATAACCAGCACACATTTTGAACAAAGTTGGCCATGGTGCCCCTCCAGTTGGCCTCATGGCCCTTTGAAAGTTAGACAAAATTAAGGTTAGAGTGAACTTCCCCTTTTTCATAATATTAAGGCCTTTTAAGTTATCAGGACTATCTTTCAAGCATTTAATCAAGATTGTAATTAGTTTAATGTGACAAACCAGGGATGTTGCGGAAAGCTTTCGTGATGCCGTTATCCTTTTCGAAAATGATGAGTGGACCAAGTCGCTGGACGTGTCGGCGGTTTCGCATCTTTCCCTTGCCGGCTCGAATTCGTTTAGACTTGTACACCTGAAAATTACGATATAATGAATGTAGTCATGATTACGTCACTGGTTTTGAGTACCCTTTGTCTCAAATCTAAAAATAACCAAACTTTAAAAAAAAATATTTCGGATGGGAAAACTGCTACAAACAGCATTATCTCCATGTTTGATTGAGGATGTGTATGATTAAGGCAGTACACATGATTGGTATCTCGAAGAATCATAAATATTCACAGATTTACACACAACTTACATGATACAAACATGATGACGGCAGAAAACTTTCCCTGAAGTGCTATAGTCTTTGAGAAATGAGCAAAACAATTATTTTTCGTCTCGCGAGACGTAAATTAAATTCGCCCAAGTGCCATTTCGCTCCCAAACCACTTCGTCCAAACACTACCTCGCCCAAATGTCACTTCGTCCCAGAACCACTTCGTTCACAGGCCACGGTTCAGGGTGAAGTGGTTTTGGGGCGAAATTACTGCAAACCCTTTTTTGACTGTTTTATCAAAAGTACGGAGCTCGTTTTTGCTCAGGTTAGTTTTAATCATGCATATCTTCAATCACACAAGGGGATAAAACTATTTGTAACAGTTTACCAATCATACATACTATCTTTAGGATGTGAATAAAAACCAATCTGTGTACAATTCAGCTCAATACCTCATCTACATTCTGAGAAAACAATGAAAAACTGTGTCCATGCTTTCAAAAAACTGTGTAAAGCCACCTCCCATTTAGGCTGGTTTTCTAGCTATGCTACACAACAGGGTTCTCCACGTTTTGTCCGGGTGGCACGGCCGGAGAATATCATCAGGGGTGCCGTTAAAGGTAGTCTACATGATTGGTAAACCGTTAGTTTTATCTCCCTGTGTGATTAAAGACATGCATGATTAAAACCAAACTGAGTAATAAACAGCTCCGTACTTCATCTAACGAAGTGGTTTTTAGGCGTTTGGGCAAAGTGGTTCAGGGTGAAGTGGTTCAGGGCGAAGTGGTCCAGGGCGAAGTGGTTTTGAGGCGTAGTGACCGACATGGTTTGAACAAAATTATTTTCGTCTCATGAGACAAATTAATTGTTTCAACTCATTTCTCAAAGACTATAGCACTTCAGACAAAACTATTTCAGGGGAGGTTTTCTACGGTCATGTTTATGTTGTGTAAGTTATGGGTAAATCTGTGAGCATTTTCTGATTTTCGAGATACCAATCGTGTTCTACCTTTAACACCCGGACAGACATTTGCCACCCAGACGGGACAAAAGACGGCAACCAGTGGAGAATCCTGATGTGGTGTTTGTTACCATTGCTATCAACACTTTGGCTTAATTTTTTTCAAGTGAACTCGAAATACAATCATGGGTCATTGCAACTAATGTAATGGGCTCTTTTCTCCGGTCAAATGATCAATTAAAATGTTGGGATATTGCTTGTACTGGGATCAGAGAGATATTAGGCCAATCACAACCAATCAGAAACACAGACCAAAAGTTTGTCTCATCATATCCCAGTACAGCATAAGTTATTTGAATTTATATAACGCCAAAGTAGATATTTGTCATCTGATTGGATAATAGCAGGTCACATGTCGTTCAATATTTGATCCATTTAATGCTACGTCACTAACCGTGCAGTTTTGTTTCATTTGCAGTGCAATTTTGTTCCATACGTTTTGTTTCCATTGCATTATGCACCAACTTTGTGTGCGTGTCAAATGTGACGACCCCCAACACCACTAACATCAAAATAAACTTGAAGGGTAAGCCTGAATAATTTGTAGAAAAATGTAGGATGACAAGGATCTACTTGGGCGTTATATAAAACAAATAATGAATGTTTTAATTCGTGCAATGGAAAGAATATTTTCATTCGGTGAAAGATAGAATATGTTCCATTCAACTCGGCTTCGCTTCGTTGAATAAAACATTCCATCTTTCACCTCATGAAATATTCCTCCCATTGCACTCATAAGCATTCATTATTTGTATAATGAATGTTTCAAATGTAATCACTATTTATTATTTACATGGAATAGCCTTCAGTGTATCTGCAGGTTTTTGTTACCATTGCTATCAACACAATCAGATTATTATCGTCAACTCGAAGTAAAATTTTGGGTCACTGCAAATGGTGTAATGGGGCTTTAAGGGTTACCTTCTTGATGTCAGCCCAGGCTTTGAACTTCTTGAGGAAGAGCACAGCCTCCTTGGTGCGCTTGTAGTCCTGAACGGCATCAGACACCACAAGGGGAACCTCAGGAATCCGATCAATCACGTGACCTGCCAATATGAAACGTTACATAAACAAATTGTGATCTACTCTACGGATGCCATACAACCTGGGCCAAGTTTTAGCGAGCGTAACTAGAAATCAGGGGCGGATCCTGAATCATTAAAATACGAAGATACAATGGAAATTCAGAGCTGTACCTAGAAATCCCAGGTGGTATCTGGGTACTGCTCAGAATTTTGACTGTCTTTCGTAATTTTATGAGCTTGGATCCGCCACTGATTTCTAGTTATGATCGGGTTAGGCCATTTGACATCCAACTCATTTTCATAGAGCAGGTCACAATTAGTCACATTTGTTCTGGACAAATGTGTAATTTTTTAAACACCCATATAATTCAGGCTTTTTACAATGCATGGCACCACAAGAGTTTGTCAGAGAGGGCACGTTTTAGACTCTGGGGCCAACACCGACATATTTGTTTATTGTGCAAACAACATTGATCTGAATTGAAAAAAAAAAAATCTGGTTTAGATGTTGAAGAATGTTTGCAACATGCTTTGCGAAAGTAAGGCACTTCTTGCAGATGCTGGGCTAGGTTTTTTGTGACTAACTAAAAATAAGTGGCAGATCCAGGCTCATCAAAATACGAAAACACAATGGTACCCAGGCTGTGCGAGAAGTAACTCATTTAGGACGACCAGCGTTCGACTTAGACGGGTGCACGCATGCACTGGTGCATGTACTTTTTTATCTGTGCATGTAAGGATTTTTATTTACGTGCACGCCGTGCACGTACTTTTTGTTAGGCCTAATTACGTACCTGGTAATTTTCCCATGTCCAACCATCCATAGACCAACTTGTCACAACGCGCGCGCACCCGATTTTCCATTTAATAATTAAAACTGCCGCACGCAGCGATCGATTGACCAGCTAGCATACTGACTGACACAGTTAACAACGTTGCAATTATGATGTGCCGCGGATATGCTGGTGTGCACGTAGACGTGAATGTGGTCGTTTTCTAAACACTTTCTTTGTCTATACGTTCCTGCTACATGCAATTCGCCATCCGAGCAACACAGCGCGTGAGCGCGTAGTATAAAAACGACTGGAAAAAGATGAGGGGGTATCGCAATTGAGCAATTGGATATACCCCTCGGCCACCGCCGTATGTTATGCATGCAGCAGGTGCACGTGGCACAGGTTGTGTGTACCGATATCACTGTGTGTAGAGATTTCGCTGTGTGTAGAATGCGCTCTATGGTACATTTGCGCGCGATATTGTGACTGGTTGGAAGCTTTGGTGTGACATAGTGCCTGAATAAAAACTGTTGTTGTACGTGTGTCGTGTCCAACATGCCTCCAAAAAAGAAACAGGTAGTCGCCCCGAAAAATACCCTCTTGTCATTTTGGTGCAATAAAACCGCCAATAGTGACGTGACCAGTGAAACTATTTCGGCACCAACCGATTCAACTGCGACTTTGCACGGCAGCACTAATGATGAAACCGTGGAACATGACGATAGTAGTAGGCCTACATGTACTTCGGCACATTCGGCCTCGGCGTCCCGCGATCGCAGCTGCAATGTTGGGCCGTGTCCATGTGGACAGCAATGAAAAAGTCAAAGTGTACCACTTCCATGACTCTTGGAAAGACGGTAATTTTCTTTCTTTTCTGTGCATGTAAAAGTTGTTCTGTGCATGTAACTTTTTTAGTCTACATGCACCAGTGCATGTAATTTTTTGTTTCTAAGTCGAACCCTGAGGACGACGCAATCATTTTATATATATTTTTTAATATGCTGACCATGGCAGCGTCCACGTAATCATCTTGACACATGCAAATCACCAATTCTGAAAAGTATATGAAAGATCCTTCTTACCCTTAGACATGACCAGGGCAGGCACAGCAGTGGCGGCGAGAGCAGAGCACATGGCATAACGCTTCTGGTTGACGTTAGTGCGGCTGTGCCACTTGCGCCAGACCTTAGTAGGCGCAAACATCCGGCCACCGCGACACATCTGATGGTCAACTCGTCAAGGAATTTTAAAAGGCCGCCAAAAAGGTGAAATACATACTTTGTGTACATGCAGAGAAGATGTTATGCTGCACAGACTGTGCAATAATTGGTCTTTCGCATGTGATCGAAGGGGATATAGACCAGGCAGAGGATTGGAGGATTTGGAATGGTTAGATCTATAATATGCAGGCTGCAGACGCACTACATGATGCTGTATTCCACGAGCGCATGTGGGATAACAAATTTATCTTCAAGCAAACCTGACGCACAAACGCACGGGTGAGGGCGAGAAGCGCAAAATTAGCGCAACATGCAGAGAATCATGCGCATAACAGGTCGCATCGCAATGGGACAGATAAGGAAACAAAAAGACAAATCAGCTGATCAGCTGAAAAGTTGCAAGCCTGTAGTATGCAGCTCAAAAAAAAGGACAGTATTGATTGTTTTCCGGTGACGTCATGCCTTCCATCCACCATTTTGGTTGTCATTTTTCTTTGTTTGAAAAGGTCAGCCTGCCATGTAAATTATAAATTTGTACACTCACAAAATTGGAAAAAATTGCAACTCTGGAACAAACGCCATGCATGCACTGGGATCAGAGAGATATTAGGCCAATCACAATCAATCAGAAACACAGACCAAAAGTTTGTCTCATCATATCCCGGAATGGCAGACATTATTTGAATAGACTGGTGGTGGACATGAACCCGTTTTTAATTTTTTAAATTTTGGTTATCATTTTTCATGACCCACGTGGCCCGAGTGATAGCCGGCAAAAAGAGCAAGAAAAGCGCATTGGTTGCAATTACCTCTTTTGCTTAACCTTGCTTTATGTTGTTGCGCCATGGCTGTTGTATCGATAAAGATAAAAATGTATTTCTTCAGGCTAAAAATCGCGATCAAGTAGAAGCACTTTCGTTTGTACAAGCTGAGTGCATGCTCAATAATTTGAACGTATCGCAGAGCGCGCATGTGGAATCTTTGAATGAAAATACGCTGGCGAGTATTTTTTACGCGTGTTCATGTGCGTCTGTTGGCGCGCGCGTGTACGCGCGTGACCGTTCTACGTCACGGAAAGCAATTAATATGTACTGCAAAGAGTATGGGCCAATTACATTCATTCAATACCACACAGATTTCTTGGTTAATCTAGAAGGCGAGGCTCAAAGGATACATTTCCAAAGGCAGCCTGGCCTGATCTATGGGTTCCTCCCCCACGAACACGTGGGATACGAGCCACGGCACGACCAGTACCCCAAGACTCAGCGCTGGTTTGGTGACCTGTTGATCAACAACATTATAATTAATTACTGCACTGTCACAACAATCAATGACCAGTACGTCTTTCTTTTCTGGAATTCTTAAATTCCAGTGTTTCATCATGTTTGCCTTGCTGCAAGAACAATGCACATGAAACGGATATTTTCAAATGATATACCGGTACGTAGTAATTTTATTGTGCATATTGGTTCAGTTTGAGCTATTAACTCGATTAATAAAATGCGAGTGGTAAATAGCACTCATGATTATCATTTATTAACTACTGGTTAAACTGCGGCACCACGAGTGCTACTCATGATTACTCGTGATTATGAGGGACTTGACTTGATTTGCGTGAAAAAAAAACAAAAACAAGGAATGATTACCGAACTGAGACATTTATCACATAAGAATACAGCATTTGCCTATTTTTGTAAGAGTCTATCATTCTACTACAAAACGAAGCAGCATTGTTTGTGGGAATTTTAATAAAGGCAAGTATTTTCTCGTGAGTAGTCAAGCAGCAAAACTAAACAATTGCTTTTATTGGTATTGTATTGGGAGAGGAATTTGTTTTTTTGGATGGGTACATGTACTTCTCTTTTTGAGCCGACTGTCCAGCCTGAATTTTAGTGGGTGACTGCGTGGGGAGAAGGGAGTTTCACATTACGCGGCCATCTTGAAAAAAAAAGCACCATCATTTGACTGGCATTTTTTTCCCCCGATGGCCACAGAATCTGAAACTCTCTTATTGGTGACTGATGAGACATTGGGACTAAGGACTGAAATGTCATAGGGACTAATGCAGCCGATGAGGGTCCCTTTGGTCCCAACACCGTCACCCTACTGTACCTGCTCGCTTGCTGACGGCATAGGGCTGGCGGCTGTTCTTGCGCATGTTGGTGTGCACAAAGTTGACAATATCTGGGCGGATTGGCGCCTTGAAGACTGCAGGCAACTTTACATTGGTGCCACTTGGTTCATTCTTCTCCGTATAGACGGTAATTAGGGGGCGGGCGGCAGCTACAGCCTGCAAAATTTGTAAATAAGGTAAGAATTGAGTAGTTGATCAGTGCTTCTGACTTGGGCTGCTTTCAAACACGGCACCAGGGATCCCTGGTGCCAGCCCGAAAGCGCATTGATGCACCAGATGATGGCACTGTTGGGTGCATTCTTCATGCTCGGCACAAATTCTGAATTTGCGCAAGCAGATTTAAAACCTGCGCACGCAAATTTTGAGCTGGAGGTGCTGAATCAGATTGCGCACCGAAATTAAAACTGCGCTTGGGAACCTATCTTGCGCAGATCCCGAAATTGCATACGGATTCAAAATTTGCGCTGTGCAATCTTTGAACTGGGTGAAGTTCAAAATTTGCACCGAGCATAAAGATTGGGCCCAACACTATAAGGACTACTTATGTTCCATAGACCAAACACAAGGCATCTCAGTGGCGATGAGTGAATGGAATTCATACCATTCTGGAAAGGTCAACAGGCTGCGTTCGAGCATAGTTTTCTCTCATTGACCTGCGAGCTGCATGTCGTTTGCACAAGTATACTTGTGTTAACACTCCTGGGGCCGATTTCACAAAGCGCTAAGATTCGTCCTAGGAAGTGTAACTCGTCTTATCTTGGAACTAATCCTAGGACCGATTTCACAAAACTTAGGATGTGTTCAATTCGTCCTATTTCCCATGGCAACACGGCCCAACTCTTCCTAATTTAAGATCGATGTTTGGGTCGTCTTATCTGTACGAATGCATGGAGTAAATGAAGTGACCGAAGGCACTTATCTTCTGCTTGCCGAACGTGAAGCTAGCCCGGCATACGGCAGCGCTAGCAGGCGGTCATACAGACAATTTTCCTTTGCCGCGACATACGAAATTCTCTTGAAAAGGAGGCGTAATTTAAATCGCAGAAAAGCACTTACCGAAAAAGGTTGAGGCATTTGTATGTCCATGCACGTGAAGCCATAACTTGCTGTAGCCCTAGCTAGCTAGGTTTCTCGATGTTTACACGCGTATTAAAAGCACGGATTTATATTTCGGCAAAATATATCCGTACAATAAAAACCACGAAATACGTGTAGTACATCTGTATATATAGCTATACTGTTGATTGAGCACACTGAAAGTTACTTGTGGTGTGCGCGCGCGTGCTAGTACTAGCGCGCGATGCTCCCGAAAAAAGATACATTTATGTAAATTATAGATTATACAATAATGTTTTTTTTTCGTCAAGCATACTGCATGCTCTGCACATATAAATGCGAGTGTTTTATGTGTCATTTGTACAGTCGAACGATAGGCCTACATATGTACGTACATCTAGGTTCAAGTACATCGACGTACGCGACTTGAATTTGTTCACGTCAATGTACCCTTTCATAACTGCCGACAAAATGCGATACGCCAAGCAGACGACGCTACAAAGTCGGCTATTTTGATTTGTAATGTGCGTGCCGTTTTCCCGACGACTGTTGTATTCGGTAGGCCTACTGTTAACAAACATGGTACAGCCGTTGATAAATGTATAATAAGCAGTTGCGACTCGTCTTGTAAAAGACGGGTTTTGTGAAATCGATCTCAGGACACGTCTTACCAAAGACCGATCTTACTGCTCGAACTCTTCTTAAATCCTAGGATCGATCCTAAGATAGGAAGAGTTTTGTGAAATCGGCCCCAGTTCAGGCCCTTGTATTGACCTCTAGTCTTGACCTCCGCCTTTGTGCATGCGCACATTTGATTTTAGAGCAAACTGCCTGGTTTCCCTCACGGAGGGTGAACATTTTGCCCTATGATTTCACCGAAACTAGACATCGGATCGATGCGTACTCTTCGGAATATTTACACGCTTGGACGTGTGCACCTGTTGAGCAGATATTAGACCCAAGGGACAAATTTCATTTCCGTGAGTTTGCCACAGATTTTGGGTGGGAAACTGCGACAGGGCAGAGGTTCCGAAGACCTGTTCACAGGTCTAGATAGTCAGTCAGCTTTCCTTTCATCAAGTGGATTGTTGTCATTTTGCCTCGAAATTAGAATCACACCCAAATATTTCCAGCTGATTGTGTCCTGCATTGGTTTTAGATATTCTTGATTGGAAACAAACAAAAAAGAACTACTTACATTGCCGTTTTTCAATAAAAAAACTTCTATTTCCGACAATCTTCGACGAGAGAATCTGTTGTTACGATGTGACCAGCTAAAATAAAGTTGGCTAGGCTTAACGCTTGGGGGCGCTCCAGCATTTTCGGAGTCGACTCCGATTCCAAAAAAGAATCAAAATTCTATTCCAGATCGATTCCATTTTTCGTATGAAAACATACGTGTACACTGCGATTTATTATTGTGTCCAGGACAACCCATTCTAATCGATTCTAGTGTGGAGTCGCGCTAAAGTTCGAAGTGGTCTTTTGTTTGCGAACGTACAGTTGGTGTGCCTCTACGGAGGCCCAGAGAGTACGGGTGGCGCTCTTATGTCACGCGCATTTATACGGCGCGGCATACAATGTACAGTTTCGTTTGACGTTCTCTTTGGGCGTCCGTCAATGCACAACTACACGTTTGCAATCGTTTTTATCGTGATAAGGAGTCCGAGAAATTTCTTCGTCGAAGATTGTCGGAAATAGACGTTTTTGATTCAAAAACGGCAATGTAAGTAGTGCTTTTTATTTGTCTTCTAATCAAGAATATCTAAAACCACTACAGGAAACAACTAGCTGGAAATAGTTGGGTGTGATTCTAATTTCGAGGCAAAATGACAACAATCCAGTGTATGAAAGGGGTACCTTCTGTCCCTACGGGAGATCCCGTAGGGACAGAATTATTCTGTCTAAGGTCTAGAATGAGACAGGCTGAAAAACTTGGCTTTTCCTAAACAAATGCTTAATTTTTTCTCACTCAAATTTGGGTTTTCCATCAAATCTGCACTTACTGATGCCTGAATTAGGCACTTTTGGTCAATTTATTTTTGCTTTGAAATTATCCAATTTGTAAGCAATGTGAAGGGCAATGTTTGTGGAGTCCAAAACAGTTTGGATATTTAAAATCGGACCATTTTAAGAGGAGATACCGAGATACCTGCCATGTAAATTATAAATTTGTACACTCTGGAACAAATGCCATGCATGCACTGGGATCAGAGAGATATTAGGCCAATCACAATCAATCAGAAACACAGACCAAAAGTTTGTCTCATCATATCCCGGAATGGCAGAAATTATTTGAATAGACTGGTGGTACACATCAACACACGAGATTTGCCGATATCTCACGAGCTAAAAAAATGATGTCAGAGCCTTTTGGCAACCAATCAGAGCTCCCGGAAATGGAAGAAAACGAAGGGCTCGTCATGCACTGGAATCGCGAAAAGCAGGCTCATCCGTGGCCGCCGTGCGCGTGTGCGTACACACAACGTACAAAGTCAAGTGCCTACAGCCCTGTCTGAATGAGTAATTTTTAAAGAAAAAATCTCTGATAAACTTCTTAACTCTTGCCGTCACTTCGGCCCATTTTCACTTCGCTTCTTGTCACTTGTCAGTTCGCCCCATCTGTGCTGCTACTCGCGACTGAACGAAATGCCAATAACCATGATGACACGTGGGCGCACGCAGAACCCATACTGAAACATGGCGGCCGGCTCCAGTTTCCAGATCGGAAATCCAACGTGTCAATTAAAACTAAATTAATGCTTCAAAAATGACTGGAACCTCATTCTATGTGAATACCATTAACAAAAATTACATTTTCTTTACAAATATCCAGTATTTTTATCAAAGCGAGACCAGTTTCTCACCATACTGAAGCCGTTTTCTGGACAGTTTTGGACTGCCTTCCCTCTTGCTTTCGGCTGCTGCTGGTTAAGAGGATGAATATTAAAATTCAGTGCAGTTATTCGGCCCTCGTTTTTCAAATACTTAAAGGTTAGATTTTGATTACAATACGAAATGAAAGAATGCACTCTTAAATGATTGAGGGTAAAAGGAAAATCAAATTAAAAAGAAAACAATCTTGTATTCAACGACCTTTTTCTATCACTACTTTTTGCAAATGCGGATTGACATTACACCAATGCGTGAAACGGTCCAGAAGGCTAGACTGGCTTCCGGTCCACACATTCCATGAAGACCGGTACTGGAAGCCATCTTTTCAGAAACCTGCCCAAATGACGTCATTGCGGTTTGGCATCTTGTTTGCTATCACAGCGTTTGAACAGTCTAATCGTGTCACCTTAATCGGTCTATAGAATACAAACTGCTGAAAGGTGCCAGGCTACTTATGCATTCCAATCATCGTCTTCAGATCGAGGCTTGGAACGCATATGCGTAAGACAAAGTTCCCAATCGATAGTTTGCACTACATGTATATATAACTGATTCAGTGGGTCCACACGACCGAACCGTTTAAACCATCGATATCTATACACTGGATTAAGTATGCAATAGCAGTTGGCTATACGAGAATTGAAGCCATGCGCCGGCCGCCATTGTACCCCACGAACAATGCTTGGCCTATACTGCTCCCTGGTCCATGCGATCGCTTACATTCCACTTAACACATGTAGACCATGACGTAGACTAATGATGACAGTATGACCAGTCTAGGCAATGCATTGTATTAGGTGGGGTACAATGGCGGACGGTGGCTTCAATTTTAGACGTCGTTGCTTAATCCAGTGTATAATATGCCGATGGTTCAAACGCGGTCTATTGAGCTCGTGCCAATGACGTCATTTTGGGAGTAAAACAATGCCGCGTCGTTAATTGTGGAAGCAATGTGCGTGCGCGTTGTGTGTGTCCATAGCGTGTGTAACGCGCTATGCTGAGGCTCCCATTGGTGAACTAAACCGCGTTGCGCCCACCAGAGAGACACACAACGCGCACGCACATCGCTTCCACAATGACTCAGCATTATTTGACTCCCAAAATGTATGGAATTCTATTACTGCCAGTTCAGCGTCGCAAGTGTGGCGTTTTTGGCTGGCTCCGTAGCCGTTTGCGCCGTCAACGGCGCATTGTCGCGTCGTGCCGTCGCATTGTCGCGTCGTGCCGTCGCATAGTCGCGTCGTGCCGTCGCATTGTCGCGTCTTGCCGTCGCATTGTCCCGTCGTGCCGTCGCGTCGTGCCGTCGCATAGTTTGTACTGTTTGTATAGCACCACTGCAGCGTCGCGTCGTGCCGTCGCATAGTCGCGTCGTGCCGTCGCATTGTCGCGTCGTACCGTCCCATTGTCGCGTCGTACCGTCGCATTGTCGCGTCGTGCCGTCGCATTGTCGCGTCGTGCCGTCGCATTGTCGCGTCGTGCCGTCGCATTGTCGCATTGTCACATTGTTGATATTATGTTCTATAGCCGTTTACGCCGTCAACGGCGCATTGTCGCGTCGTGCCGTCGCATTGTCGCGTCGTGCCGTCGCATTGTCGCATTGTTGCATTTCGATTGAAAAGTCCATTGTTTCGCCAGTAGGTGGCGCTATACATTAACGCAGCACACGTTTTACAAGTAGGGGGTACAGGTCAACTCGGACCCAAGTCAACTCGGTCTCGGTCAACTCGGTCCCAAGTCAACTCGGACCCAAGTCAACTCGGACCCAAGTCAACTCGGACCCAAGTCAACTCGGACCCAAGTCAACTCGGACCCAAGTCAACTCGGTCCCAAGTCAACTCGGTCCCAAGTCAACAATGGGAAATTGAACGTAAAAAATATTTAGCAACGGGCAATTTTGCTGTGGCGTGAGACACAGGCACGACCCAGGGTGCCATTTATGCCACTCAAGGGGTAGTTTAAAATCAATGGCCACAGATTAATAATCACTAAAGTTGGGTTTTGAACACTATTTTCCGAAACAGATACCGTTGTAGTTTACTGATAAAAAATATATCATATCGGGCGGAAATACCCCACTTAAAGGCACAGACTCGTCAGCAATGCGCGCGCGCCAAATTCGTGCTACGAAATAGATGAGAAGTCCTTATGCACCTATCAATTGTTTTCCCCACCCCTCCCCGAGGGTCCGAGTTGACTTGGGTCCGAGTTGACTTGGGTCCAAGTTGACTTGGGTCTAAGTTGACTTGGGACCGAGTTGACTTGGGTCCGAGTTGACTTGGGACCGAGTTGACTTGGGACCGAGTTGACTTGGGTCCGAGTTGACTTGGGTCCAAGTTGACTTGGGTCTAAGTTGACTTGGGACCGAGTTGACTTGGGTCCGAGTTGACTTGGGACCGAGTTGACTTGAGTCCGAGTTGACTTAGGTCGGAGTTGACTTAGGTCGGAGTTGACTTAGGTCCGAGTTGACCGAGATGACTTTGGTCCGAGTTGACCTGTACCCCCTACTTGTAAAACGTGTGCTACGTTAATGTATAGCGCCACCTACTGGCGAAACAATGGACTTTTCAATTGAAATGCAACAATGCGACAATGCGACGGCACGACGCGACAATGCGACGGCACGACGCGACAATGCGCCGTTGACGGCGTAAACGGCTAAGGAACATAATATCAACAATGTGACAATGCGACAATGCGACGGCACGACGCGACAATGCGACGGCACGACGCGACAATGCGACGGTACGACGCGACAATGCGACGGTACGACGCGACAATGCAACGGTACGACACGACAATGCGACGGCACGACGCGACTATGCGACGGCACGACGCGACGCTGCAGTGGTGCTATACAAACAGTACAAACTATGCGACGGCACGACGCGACGGCACGACGCGACGGCACGACGCGACAATGCGACGGCACGACGCGACTATGCGACGGCACGACGCGACTATGCGACGGCACGACGCGACAATGCGACGGCACGACACGACAATGCGCCGTTGACGGCGCAAACGGCTACGGAGCCAGCCAAAAACGCCACACTTGCGACGCTGAACTGGCAGTAATAGAATTCCATACAAAATGGCATATTCGCACGTGTTCGAAAGGGGTCAATACTGACAGTTCCCGCATACGCGCATGTGTCGGCGCATGCCACAAACGCCATGGCACGGCAAAACAGAAACACACAAAATGTTGTGATATTTTTCTAGTTTAGAACTACACCGGCGGTATCTTCACAGTATAAACGACGGACATTACCGACGTACACGTACAGAACTTTCACCTCACTCCGCTTAGTTTATTAAAGTGAAAACATGTGTGTTGCCAAGGTTACTGGGCTTAAACTAAAAATAGTGACTCAGTTCCCTGCAAATAGACAGCCGAAGTTAGACTGGTTCCCGTCCATACATTCCACATATTTTCGCAATAAGCGAACCAATCTATAGGGATCGGGAACCAATCTAAGCCGAAGTGTGACGTGTTGCGAATTGCCTTGGTAATTGGCTCTAAACATCATGGCCGTCGGAAAAAGCAAGCACAAGGACACGACGGCTGGTTCAGTGATTTTTAGTGTAGAGCCATTGCCTTGGCAAAAGTAACTAAAGAAGACTCATTCATTTTGGCAGTCTGTTACAAGCGAATGTTCAGACCCAGTTACGGTACTCTGCATGGTAACTGACGTCACACTTTAGTAATATATTGTGCTTACTGTTTATTTGTGTTCTTCATCGTATTTCGTAATTTTCGTTCAGCCAATCAACGATGTTTTCAGCATAGTGATCCAGTCGGCGACTCGGAGTTGAGTTCAACCTCGTACCATGTTTGGGGTTTTTCGCACACAATGGAATTAGCATACTCATAGCGGACCTTTGACACGATATTATGTCAAAGGTCCGATGTACCAAAAATACATAAGATAATTGTGTGAAAAACCCAGAACTGAACGGGTACATGGTCTATCCTCACGTTCGTGTTCGCACAGAATATGTGGACCATAAACTCGTCCATCCACACCATAGAGTTGTATAAAGTGAACTAGAGTGTGCACTGGCTATTCAAGCCACGTGTGTGGACCATCGATATATACACTGGATGAAGCAACGACGTCTAAAATTGAAGCCACCGTCCGCCATTGTACCCCACCGAATACAATGCCTTGCATAGATTGGTCATACTGTCTGCACTAGACTATATCATGGTCTACATGTGTTAAGTGGAATGCAAGCGATCGCATGGACCAGGGAGCAGTCTATGCCAATCATTGTTCGTGGGGTACAATGGCGGCCGGCGCATGGCTTCAATTCTCGTATAGCCAGCTGCTTACTTAATCCAGTATATATATATATCGATGGTATGGACCGTGCCGATGCAGGCGGCGCCATGTTTGCTTAACGCTATGAGTGCAAAGACAGCTTTGCCCACCGAGCACCCATAGCGATAACTTAGTCAAAATGGCGGCGTCCGTATCACTATTAGAGAAAAAAAAGAAACCGAGAAATTTCGAAAAATCCCAAACAACACTGAGATTTGAACCAAAGACCTTATGATTACAAATCGAGCTCTCTTAAATAGCCAGACCACGAAGCTGGTTGCAAACCGACCGCATTCAAAACCCTAAATCCTTTTAAAAAAATAACCAACCCTAACCCCTAACCTATTATATAGTCTCCTCTCAAGACGCCGAAAAGGTACAAAACCCCTCGTTTCCCCCTCGCAGTGGTGTAAAACAAAATTACGCAGCCGGTACCACATGGCCGGGGAGCCACCACAAAGACACTGCGCATTTCAGCTCAGACGAGAAGCAGCCACACTGGCCCTTTCTCGAAAGGCACAGGCCAGCAAATCCCATCTCCTCCATAGGATCGTCACGGAGATGCACAGCGCATGCGCCTCAGGTCCCGGCGCACTTTTGCCACGCACGCCCACAAACTGCTCTGCACAGCACCTGCCGACGCGTCCAAGGCATGCCTGGATCTAGGCTAGATATGGAGAGACCGGTGGAAGTCAGCAAAACCATCTATGCTGCACCGGCTACATTGAGGACCCCACATTGGCCAGCACCTGCCCCGAAAGCAATGGACAACCGCTTGTGACCGGTGTCGGACGCTTCGGGCAGCAATTAAAGGCACAGGCTCGTCAGCAATGCGCGCCCGCCAAATTCGTGCTCGAAACACGCAGCTCCATGCCTTTGCTATGGAGCTGCGTATTGCGTGGCACAAATTTGGCGGGCGCGCATTGCTGACGAGCCTGTGCCTTTAACTTGCAGAAATGGGGTCTCACCGACAGTGCCCATTGCGAGTGCGGGGACCCAACACAAAGTGTTGAACACATCATAACCGAATGGTGAACGAGGTCTAATACACAGTTCCGACCTGTCAATCAACCGAACCTATCAACCAATCACAACAGAGCGCGCAGACAGCGCGCAGATCACAGCGCGCGTCATCGCGCACATGTCAAATATCACGCGATATTTTGCCGATACGTTGTGTACGGCCTATGCGGGGTTCCGGGTAAATTTTTGGTTTCCAGGGCCGGGAGATTCGCTGTTCAAAGGTAAGAAAGCGAATTGTTATGAATATATGACATCTCTGTATCACTGGCCTTTTACTCAGTGTGTGCTACGGTAACTGTCGACCCAGAAACATGAATAACTTTGAGTATTCTCCAATGAATCTGTGCTTTCCGTTGAAAGTCCCATTGGTTTGTGCATTGGTTTGATGATAGCGTGTGAGGCGTAGCAACAATATCCAAGAGGGGCGGGGTTAATTTGCAATCTCGGAACTATGCATTGAACTGGACGATGACATGCTGGCTTGGCTGGCCTCAACGGAGCTGAAGGTCTGAAGATGTATTGGGAGTGCGCACTCTAGTTTACTATATACAACTCTATGGTGTACACTATGATCTACACTCTTTTACATGGACCGTACAGCCAGTCTAATTGCATGATTTTGGCGCGCCGGCGCCAAGTTTCAGTGTGATGTGTCTGCATGAACGTGATAAAAAGTTGTAGCATTTCGATCAACTTCTTGCATATTTTAACCAGTTGTCACGCTTGATAAACAACCACAACTTGTTGCCACTGCTTATTGTGAAGATACCCAAGCCTGAATAAGTATAGCCGAGTAATTTTTGTCGTGACATGAATGATGTGAATCGAATGACATTGTGATTGTGATGCAAGATTTATATAGGGTAGATACGTTGCGGCAAAAACATCATGGAATGATGATGAAGCGTTTTACAAAAGATGTTCAAGATTTTTGTTATTCATTATATGAGTAAGTTTATCAAGTTTGTATATGGTTTGTGCATATTTTTTGTCGTCACTTATATTCTTTTTAATAATCAATATGGCTCGATCGATATGATATCCACCTAAAACTTAAATTTACTAAACAAACTAGTGAATCAGAATAGGCCCACTGTCATGACTGTACACTGGAGTAGGACTGAGTAGTGATATCATATAGGCATGGACGTAGTGACAAATATTCAACAAATTGAAATTGAAATTCCGTTTATTGATCGTCACTTATTCTCCTTAAATATGACTCAATAACCATTAAAAAGTGTTAATAAAAAGGGAATCAAATTTATGAGATAAAAAACAATAATTTCCATTGAAAATATTTTTCTATTTTGTGTAGAAAGTTATGTTAGGGCGACACGGTCGGTTAGGGCGTCAATTTGGTGTAGCCCCAATATTTTGGAGGTTAAACAATTTTTAAGGTCAAAAACCATTTTTTTAAGGTCAAAAACCATTTTTATTAGGTCTAGAACTATTTTTCTTACTTAGGTCGAGAACCATTTTTGAAAGCTTTGGGTAGAGAAATTTGGTGTCTATTTGAGTGATTCTTGCCCAAAAAAAAATTTCAGTGGTCTCTGGGGAAGGTTTCCCGTGGTGTGGACCGTTTGCAGCAAAAGAAACAATTATTATAATTATTTCTTTCTGGTATTCATACCAAGGATTCCTCAATAGTGCTTATTGCACCGTCACTCGCAAGCGTGAGGAAACCCATGAAGAATAGAATTAGAAATGGCAGATATACACCGGGGAATCCATTCCCTTGCTCTTCTGACATTGAAAATACTTAAACTTGTTATCCCTAGACTTTCCACCGTGTCCACATGGCACATGGCATCTGACTGTCAGTGGCGTCCAGTGAACAGAACTCATGCCATTTGGATGCCTAACAACGGGATGCTACAACATTTTATTCAGAATCCTAAACTCCCTAGGATGTGTACAATCATACTTCATTTGGGTTAAACTTTTGCCAACATTTACATCTGTAGGCTTTTTTTTTTAAAGAGCAACTGAAAATGACAAAGAATGTCTAATTCATGAAGAATTCATTTTTTTATGTGCATTTGTCCATCAACAGCAATTGCCATTCTTATCCTGAAATCATTTTTGAATATTTTAATAGCAATTGAATATATTCAAATGCTATTTGGCACAGCTGTAATTGTCAGTATTCTCCACAGACTCCTGTCTAAACCTAGCTGCAACGAGAGGCAAAATGTAGTCTTCAGAGACTTCAAGTTTTTGCTTGTCGACTCGTCCTCTGAGAGGATAACTGAATTATTGGGTTGTGGTCTGAATCTTGGCAAGAATAGGAAGGTTATTTTGGTCGAGCAAGAAGACACATTCAAAGTAAGTAAGTACTGCAATTTATTCAAGATATTGCTGGAACAACATTTTGTCATGTTTGTGCAGAGCAACATATTGCAGGGTTGCACGTCTGACAAATTTCAAATAGCAAAATTCAGCCAAATACAAATTTTGTTTTGTGTAACTGCAGGAATTTATTATACACTAACATTTTTAAATACATTTGCGTTGTAGCTAACTGCTAAGAATTGTAGCCAAATTTGTCAAAGAAAAAAGCCTTTTGACTGTGGATCTTTGAAGTCTTTTGTAATCGATTTAAACCAAATTTTCAAAGTGCTCTATATGTTAAAGGGCTTGAAAAAACTTTAAAATGAGGGGTATTGATCTTGGCAGAGGGTCTTTGAACTGAGGTTATTGTGGATTTTCTTCAGTCAAGTGTGACCTGTTTGGTTGAGGCAAATTGTTGTGACCATCTTAAAGAAACCTCATCTTTAACAGACCTCTTACAGGTAGTCTACTTGTTTGGTATTAATTACCCTCTAAACAAAATTCTGATTTATTATCTTTATGTTTACTTGTTAACAAGATGGTAATGGTAGTAATAATCCTGTGAAATTATTTCGTCTGAATTGCCCCATTCATGAGAAAAATGACAATTATTTGAAGATCGCCTGTAGGTAGGGACTTGGAAATCTGTGATGTCATCGCGCGCGCACTGGGTACACTAATACTATTTCACAGTTTCACTTGGATTTCTGCCGTATGCGAAATGGTGCATCGTGACAAATGCGCTGTAAAACATCACAGCATTGTTTAATTCCAACTTTTTAAATAGATACTGAAAATAAAAAAAACGAATTTAAAAAATATTTAAATTTGAACACAGCAAAATGTTTGTTTGATATTGAGATTTCTGGTCCAAAAAGGGTAGTTTGTGTTGTGAAACAGACTTGTGAAACCAGCGACAGTTTGGGGAGATTGTTGTCCGTGTTTGTGCAAAATTTCAGTGTAAAAAACATGCAGTTTGTTTGTTTGTTTGTTTTAGCACACAAAAATGATTATCAGTTCCTCTTTGTGAACGTCGTTGAGTGCGTAGTTTTCATTCCAGGCATAAATGTGTGCTATTACACATTGACAATGACGTTGCACGCCCCCATGTGTGCTACATGTACGTACTCCTGCTGCATTTAGGCTTTCGTGACAAATCTCTACTTTAGCAGAAAACGAGACAGATTGTTGAACTAAGACTGATCAGACTTGAAATTGAGGAAATCTTCGCTGGCTTGGTGCAATATGTCACTGTCGGGGCGCTTCATATTGCATCGCATTCTTCCAGCTCTTTCCTAATCAGTTTACACACATGATTTAGTGGAAAAACGGCCGATTTCTAAGATGTATATTAACCTCGACATTCGGTTTAAAATGTCCTTGATCAATTTTTGGACAAGATTTTTGCTCACAATTTTTGTTTTTATCGCTCAGTATGTTGACAAAGATGAAAGCAATGTAACTGATGAATCACTGGATGGAACACTTGATGAAAACCCCGCTAGAAGGAACAGTCAGAACCATCAAAATGGGAACAGCCTTGATACTGTAGTATCGGTCGAAGATGCCAGGTAAGGCCGCCTCCACCGCTCCTTCTTTTAGAGGGCTAAAAGTGACCTTTTCCATTGATCTTTGGACATTGGGAGATTCACTTTCAGGGATTCTGTAGTTATGTCCCCCCCCCCCTCCCCTTTTCCTAAATAAATAAATAAAACGCCTATCTGCGTGTTTTTAAATTATAGATAACTTTCGCAAACGTTGGGGTATCTGCCTCTGTAGACATCACACTTTTGCCTGGTTAAATATTGCCTGAGATCATACCACAGAGCATCTAGAATTAAAAATTAGGGCTTTGTGCTCGCCATTTGATTGTCTTCACCATTTCATGCTTAAACATTTCACACTCCCCCCATTTGGAAAATTCTGGATCCGCCCCTGCCCACCCCCACCCCACCCCCCAAAAAACGTCAATCGATCAAGTGATCAGGTGATCAATTCTTTGGATTGTATAAATTTATAAATAATAATAAAACGGAGCATTTATAAGTGCACAGTAGGTCTGTCATTCAAAGGCGCCATATCCATTATTACAGGGATGTGATTTGTTCCGGTTTTTCCCGGGATAATCTTTGTCACAAACCAACAAGATAAAAGAAAGTTCCGGGAAAAACAGGAACAATCACATCCCTGTTATTTTTACCGCTGCCATCATGGAATCACCAGAACAATTTTGCTTCATCTAGGTACATGTGTACATGTAGCTGCTCAGCCAAGGCACACAACCCTATCAGCACTTAGATTGAGGCATTCCCCTAACCGCCCCCAAATATTAGATGTTCTTTTTTTTTCTCGAAATACAGATATCTTTTGTCACTTTACAATGTCTGCTGCAACCCCAACCTTTCATTTGAAGCCGTCACAAAACGTGATATTTTACCGGACATTATGGTCTTGTGCGGCGGTAAGGACAAAGAGCACACTGCATTGATGGGGTGCTCATCCCACCATCGCGAGAGGTCGTCGGGCGAGGACAAAGGTCAAAAGTTGCCTGGAGTCTCGGTGACAACTGTGTTATGCTTTGGTGAGTCGGCAGTGTTTGGTTTTTTATTTATCACCCGTTTTAAAGAGCTGATAAAATTATTTCTGAAACAGGGTGCAGTTTGCTTTGTTGCAGAAAGATGGGAACATTTTCTCGTTAAATCTTGGAGTGTTTTTCTTTGTGGCGAACTTTGGTCAAAAATTTGTAAAAGTAAGACCGTGGCAAAAGTATGAATTTGCTTTCATTATTTCTCTTGTGTTTATTCCAAGGTCCTGTTACGTCCAAAACCAGTCTTCTGACTGTAGATCAGATAATTCTGCAGAATGGAGGTCAATTGCATAGAGACAGTGTGAGTATGACATCCACAACCAATTAAATTAACTTTATTTTAAGAGTAAAGTTAGGAGTACCGTGGCTGAGTAGTTTGAGTCACTGACTCGCAAACCTTGGGTTTAAACACCGAAAGGTTGTGGGTTTGAAACCACAGTGTTCTCCACTACCGGTTTTGTCCAAAATCTTCAGAGGTACCGTTAGCGCCCGGACAAAAAATTGCAGCCCGGACAAAAATAATATATTTTTGCCTCTTCCAAAATTAGGTGTAAAGTCACCAAACATGATTGCTACATGTAGCCACTGGTGTAATTGTTCACTTACCACGCATATATCTATCGCATCGGCGACCTGATCTATGGTTGATAACGGCCATGGCAGTTGCATGCATTTGTTTTGAACAGCGCCCTCACAAGGTGAATCAGTGTTCACCGCGTGAGGGCGCTGCTCAGCGCGCCCAGACAAAATATTTAGCAGTGGAGAACACTGAACCACCTCGGGTACTTGCACCCTTGAGCAAGACGCTTAAACCGAATTACTCCATCTTTCAGATGGGATGTAAAGCCGTAGGCCCATTGAGTTGCGTAATGCACACAAAATATCCCGGAGCTTTTGTTCGTGAAGAGAAAGGGATTCCTCTGGTGTTTCGTTACCTGCCTATGTATCTTGATGTTTAGGCAGTTCAAGATATACTGCTTCATGATATGCAGAGTTCTCCACTAGTCACTGTCTTGTTCGGTCGTGCTGAGCAGTGCTTATAGAGCAACAAACTGACTAACCCAATATTTGCCATGTGGGTGCGTGCAACTGGTGTTGTTGGTACAATGGATACGCATGGTTATTGGTAAGTGAACGATGATGACGCCAGCCGCCAATGGGTAATGTTTGGCGAGTTTACACCTAATTTTGGAATGGGTAAGGTAAAGTCGCTTCATGAGCCAGGCTGGCTCGTACGGCCGGTACTCATCTCCAGTTTTATCGGCATGGAGTGACTAGGAGCAATTGTTACTCCTTTCGGATGGGATGCCAGTCCATCGCAGGTTTACCCCTAGCATTTAGTTGCGTTTCCCAACCAATACTTGCCGGTACCCATTTATGCACCTGGGTGGAAAGAGACAATGTGGAGTAGAGTGTCTCGTCTAAAGGACACAACGTGGTAGCAGTGACCAGGCGTCGAACCATGGAGCTACATGTATCACCCCAAAGTCCGATGCACTATCCACTAGACCACCGCGTCTGGAATGACTCTGCCTTGATTCAGTAGCGTTTCTAGGGGGAAAATGGATCGGTTTTTGTCCGGGTGGCAAATATTTTCGTCTATGCAGCCAGTTTCTTCCCCCCGGGTGCTAACGGCATCTCTGATGATTTTGTCTGGCGCACCCGGACAAAACAGCTAGTGGAGAACCCTGTACAAATATTTGTTTGTGTTTGTTTTTTTGTTTTGCTGATGCAGGTAAGCACCTCTGCATTTGCACAATATGAAATTGTTGGCGCTTCGTACCATGAAATGTCCGTACTTGAACCAGCCAATCCAGTGCAATACACATCAGTTACTATGGACTGCAGTTGGGAACATGTCAAGGGAATACTGGAGCGCCCTCACAGTGCTAAGTGTACTGTGGTGAGTAACTAGTGGATGATGATTATGATTATTACATTTCTATAGCGCACATTCCATATGTGCATGTTTATGAGTTTACAGAAGCATACAAGTATCTTCCACCTAAACATTGAGATACATAGGTGGGTGGCGCTATTGGCAGCTGACAGCCAGAGACACCGGGGAATCCCCTTTTACTATTCACGACAGAGTGCCTCTGGGATCTTTTAAGTGCGTTACTCAACACACTGGACCAACGGCTTTACATCCCTTCCAAAGGACACAAGGCATCAATCTTGACGTCATCTATGCAATCGTTGCATAGTTGACGTCGTCATCCCTTAGTTTCAAAATTTCAAATATGGCACAGCACTTAGTTGCATAGTTTATCATCAAAATTAATTGTGTTGCCGACGTTGAAAACAAGACTCTGATTCTCATGAAGGTTTATGCATATGTAATATGTTTTATTAAATTTGTCGATAAAACTTCAAACAAGTGTTATCCCTTCCTTTAAAGATAGTATACATGATTGGTAAACTGTTACAAAGAGTTTTATCCCCCTGTGTGATTGAAGATATGCATGATAAAAACCAACCTGAGCAAAAACCAGCTCTGTACTTCGTCTAACCTTTGAGAAAACAGTCAAAAAAGGGTTTGCAGTCATTTCGCCCCAAAACCACTTCGCCCTGAACTATTTCGCTCTGAACCACGGCCTGTGCACGAAGTGGTTTTGGGGCGAAGTGGCATTTGGACGAAGTAATTTGGGGCGAAATGACACTCGGGCGAAGTGGTATGGGGCGAAATGGCACTTGTGCGAAATGGTTTTAGGGCGAATTGAGTTTTCGTCTCGTGAGACGAAAACTAATTGTTTTACTCATTTCTCAAAGACTATAGCACTTCAGACAAAACTATTTCAGGGGAAGCTTTCTACGGTCATCATGTTTATATTGTGTAAGTTAGGCGTAAATCTGTGAATATTTCTGATTTTCGAGATTACCAATGATGTATACTGCCTTTAACTATCGGCTCATTGGGGATTTTGTCATACAGATGTGTTTCTACTTCCATGTACAAATATGATGGTCCCCATATCTGCATCAATTCACGCTTTGTTCAACTTCAAAGATTTTGATGTTTTGGTAAATTTTTCGTTTTTAGCATGTCGGTGCTGTTCCAGGAGACATGAGAAGTGCAGCCTATAGCTTGTTCAAAGAACTAGCAACACTTGTGGTATGTTGAGGAATTCTATTCTGTTCTATCATTCCTTCAAATGGGTTATTTTTAAGCCGCAAGCTAATAAATTGATCCTTCAACTGTGTGTACCTTTTCGCAGTGTTATAGTCGAGTCACTAATATCAAGTCCGAGTCCGAGTCTCGAGTCATTAGCCCCGAGTCCGAGTCTCGAGTCATTAGTCCGGCCTCGAGTCCGTGTCCGAGTTACGAGTCACTATCCTCGAGTCCAAGTCACGAGTCACTTGTTCGCCAAATTAATGAAACTGAAGTTCCTGTAGACTGCCGAAGAGAATACATCACCCCTTTGTTCGTTGCCTATAGGCTATGGCTCTGGTACACTAAAAATCACTGAACCGTGTCCCTGTGCTTTTGCAATGGTGTTTTATCTGGCAGTTAGCCATGATGTTTGGAGCCAGTTACCATAGCAACATACGTCACACTTCGGCACTCCATTGTTTCGTTCACACAATATGTGAAATGATGACGGGCTCATGCATGCTCTCCTTGCCGGCCTGGTGGGGCAGTGTACACATTCATGTTTTTCCGCCAAGAATCCTGCATTAAGCACGCGAATATATCTCTGTTCTTTTTTTTTCGAAATATGGGACCTTCTTCGAGTCCGTTTCATCCTGGTCGAGTCATTTTCCAATGTGACTCGAGTCGAGTCCGAGTCATGAAAATTTGACTTGAGTCCTACAACACTGCTTTTTCGTAAGGGGAATAGTTACATGAGCACACTAAGAAGTTTGTTTCATAACGTCTCGAGAGTAAAGGAAAAACAAACCCTAATTAAATGTTTTTTTTTTTCATTCAAAGGGCTTTGCCAGAGGCTTACAAACCGAAGAGTTGGAATGGAATGCCACAGAAGGCCCAGGAGAATCGGTAAATGAGGCTGTTGCCAAACTCATTGAGAAGGAGAAAGAAGGACCGCAGAGAAAGCCTGAGCCTCAGGTACATGATGTGTGTTTGTGAACCAGACAAATCAAGTTTTTTTGTTGGCGAAATATGTTGGGATTTCACCAGTCTGTGACTGGATTGTTTTTATTTCTAACAACAAAATACATTTTTTTAACCATTCTTTCAACACAAAAACCATGCATGGATTTTTCAGGTTTTATGAAGTATTACTATTATGTTGCTGAAATTTTTACAAGGCATTTTATCAATATTATTCTTTAATTATGTAATGCTGTTTTTAAAAGTTGTTTTTAAAAATCATGTAATCTGTCTTTACGACTTTATTTTAGACTCAGGAAATGAACTAAAAGATTTTAAGGTAGTCTTCTTCAGGAATAAGGAAAAACATTTTCCCCAGCCAATGGCTCTTAATGAATAATATTTGCCTAGGTTCAAACTCCCCTGGGCAATGAAGACACCGATTTTGATTCCGTCCTGCGCGGTTACGTGATTCCTGAACGCCAGGACCTCTACTTCTCCGAAACCCTCTGGAGTATCCTGTGGTCCAAGGCTGCTTGCTATGATGACGTCGTCCAAGCATTTTCTGTGGTCCTCGGAGAACTGATGAAAGGAGAATTTCAGCCAATTGTAAGAGATACTTAGGTGTCGGATTTTGAAAGGGAGAGCTTTGATGGGGCCTGTGGGAATATGGCATACTGCATTGAAGCGTTAATGAGATAAAGAATTTTGTCCAACCATCATGGATTTGGTTGCATGTACATGTGTTTTTTTCTTGGATTTTTACCGACAAACACAAACCATTAATGGGTCATTCCATGTCAAATCAACCAGTGGTCCCCAGGTGACCCTCTCAGATTTTGATGAAATTTCATGAGAATGATTGGGTGTGGCCCGAATGAACACATACAAAAAAGTAAGATCATTCTCCATGTCGTTTTCGAGATATGGCCAGTTGAAATTTGGTCAAGAGGGCCGTTTTCTGCTCGCGCGTGTCGTGAAAAGTGATTTTTGTGATATTTTACGACTTTGAAAGCTCATAATTCAGTCTTTGTACAAGGTAGAGAGCTCAAATATGGTATTCTAGCTTACTTCTTGGCAAAATTCTTGAATCTGCACTCAATTTAACTGTATCTCCTTTATTTTTCTGGTTATGGTCACCCAAAGTAGGCACTTTATTCAGCCAAAAATGTTTTTTGTGATTTTTGGGGTCACCCTGTGCCCACATGATGGGTCAAATAAATCCTATATTCCCTAGGTAGTATCTATGGGTGCATGTCTATACCCAAAAGCAATTATAAGCTCACCAATGCATTAATTAAGAAATGGCATGGGCCCAAAGTTGGCTCCAGCCAGAAAAAGGTCAAAAAATTGGTTGATTTGACCATGGAGGAAGAAACGTTTCTTCCTCCATGATTTGACGCGGAATGACCCTAATGGTAAATTTGTTTCATGTTGAGAAGGTTTTGCAAAATCTATCTGCCCGTCTGGGAAATAATTTACATTTAATGTGCCGGCTTGTCAGGAGGCCACAGTGAACATTGAAAGCAAATTGAGAAAGATGAAGTTTTTGAGTTGGGAAGATTCCAGCGATTTGCAAAATTGCAGAAAATTATGCAATGCAGTAGTGAAATGAATTCACGTAAATCTAAAGTACTAAGAAAACGTCCAGCGATAAGTCACTTTAAATTTAAATTTATCATGTTTTCAATAACACCTTGCAGGTCCATAGCGACAACCAGAGTACCCTGGCTAAAGTCATCCGTGCGTCCTACCAGCAACAAACCCACCTGGTCAATGTGGACAAAGTAACCAGGCTGACCATGCTGGTGGAGATTGGTCTGGACAAGCTCCGTAGAGACTACACCAACTTCTTTATTGGTATGCAGAACGTTTCTTTAGAAAAAAATAACAGATTCTTGTCATTTGATTGAAAGATTTTTGGTCACATGACATTCAATAGTTAAACCATTTATATGTACGGTCTTGTGCCATATATACACCTGACTATATGATACACACACATGTACATGTACTTTCGCTGAGACATACGTATTTTTGAAAAGTGTTTGCAGGCATACTTTTTGTCTATAATCATAAAAGGTAAATTTTTTTTACCTGTCTGACAGACAATTATTTTGTTGTTTTGTTATCAAAACAACTTTAAGATTCTGCCATTATCGCCCCATTTTTTAACAGTGAAATGTTTACAATGTAGCACTACAAGCACAATTCATACACAGATATGTTACATGCATGGTACATGCTCCCAGAACACGCTAAAACTAACCATGCCCAAGGCATGGCAAAGACTGTGCCCATGGCATTGTCAAAATTCTACAGGTGTGGCCGGGCCTAGTTAATTCAATTTCCCCACTTTTAACCAATCAGATGACAGGAATCTATACATGAGGAATATAAAACGTTATAACGCCCACTGATATAAAGCTTTCTGACGCATGCATTGGTTACAGTTCTCTGGAAATAAACAGAGATGCCAACATCTACGATTTAAGCGTACATGTAGTTTGTACAATTGTTTTAGCCAATGACGATCAGTATTGTGACATAATTCTAGAATGCATAGCTTCAAATGTGGGGTTTAAATAGGGCTTATGTGTAAAGTTTTAAAATTTTGTGTCCATAGCGGGTGCCCCATGGAAAATTACTCTTTTTCAAATTGCAATGTTGGCATCTCTGAATAAGGCTGAAATTTTCGTGGTCCCTTTAAAAGCACTATAATGAGAGTTAACTGTAAATTATTTAGTAAAATATGTGAAAGTCTCAAAGAGCTTTGAATCTACATGTACATCAGATTTTTATGGTTTCACAGTTGCTTGTTACTTGGAATCAAATTAAACCCCGCTCCCTCCGCCCCCACCCCTCACCTGATGAAATTACCAACTGTACAGTATCACAATAAAACATTTACCAGCTCTGAATCAACACAAACCAAGGTCTGTATTAAGCCAAATTTGCTTTGCGTTCCCCAGCGAGCGAGTTAACCACACTGAACCAGCTGGAGTGGTACCTACAATCCAGCGAATCTTGCAGCCTAATAGAGCAGGTGTCTCGGCTACAAGCCCTGCACAATGTCCTTGAGGTTGCTGTGGTCTCTGTGACGTCATTGAAGCTGCCCCCTGAACATCGCAGAGCACTGGTTAGGTGAGATGCACATAATCAACAGATGGGCATTTTCACCGTAACAAACATTACAACATCATGCACGTTGGATTTTGATTAGGAATATGTTATGGATTGCTTGTTCTTCCCCATCATATCTACGCGAGGGTCATTTAAAAAGTTTTAAGCGTGAACATCAATGCACTTGACCCATCAATGTTCAAGCATTGTTATTATAATATATTTTTTTATATAGCGCTTTATTAACTAAGTATCAAAGCACTGTTGCCATTCTGATCGCTGCTGTTAGGGAATCATTAGAATCATCTCGCTTCATAGGCATGCTGCCTGGCCATGGGATGGCGCACGACTTATCAGTACTTGGATTGTGACATTCCCCTAACAGCTCCCCAATTATCGCTTGGGTCAATGGGCAGTTGGGATTAAGTGTCTTGCCGAAGGACACAAACACGTTAGCCACCGTGGGACTTGAACCCACAACCTCCCAATTGTGAATCCCGCTTCATACCCACTAGACCACACGTGCTATCCTGTCATGGAAGAAGGTTGCATCCTGATCCTCCAAATACTCAACAGCATGGATGAAGTCATTATTTATTGCTCCCAAAATAGTGAACCCACAGGTGGGATTTGAGTTTAGGAAACAGGTAGAAGTCAGACGGTGCCATGTTGGGTGAGTAAGGGGCACTGCCACCTGCGCTGTGGTCGGGGGCATTGTCCTGGAGCAACAGCACGCTCACTCACCAGGCCAGGTGAGTAAGGGGCATGAGGCAACAATTCAAAGCCACAGTTGGCTGCTTCAGCCACTCCCACCTTCGCTGTGGTCAGGGGGCATTGTCCTGAAGCAACAGCATACCCGCTCACAGATTTCCCCCGCGCTTCTTCCCACCTTCTTCATTGCTTCTTTCAAGTGATGCTGAATTCTCCCATTGTTTCATTTTTTTCTCAAGTAATCTATCATGATAACACCCCAAGAATCCCAGTTTTTTTTTCTCTCTTTAGTTACTAGTACTTACGACTCTTCATCGTCATAGGTTTTCGATCGGATAACGGGAAAATCCCTCCGAAACCAAAACGACAGCAAATATCTTTAAAAAATGTTATCCACGTTTAAACACTTATCCTTAAATTTGATATTCCACAACAGACCAGACAGTTTCTGCTCGTTCGTTTGATGGGCCATTTATGTTGACGTATGGTGTGCCAAGTGTTTCAAATTGAGCAACAAATGGCCAGTTTTCCAAAACACCCAAGTTCAGAAGCTGTCCTACTTTTCTGTCAGTAAATAAGTATGAACTTTTAACGGTTTTGTAAGCGGTGTGCTGACTCTTCGCTGAGTTAGGATTCCTCCCAAGCGCGTTCAAAAAAGATATAAGAATTTGTTGGATTTGGCACGCCATAAACTTTCAACTGGCAAGGCAATCACGCAATCGATCCTGCACGAATGAAAGACAGGACCTTGAGCGATCTGAGGATGCTTTTGGTGGAATATTTGATAAAAGATCACGTCCGTATGATACACTTGATTAAAAGTCCAAAAGTGTGATAGTGATCTTCAGCCGAAAATACACATTTTGCAAAGTTTGTAAGATAACTCATGCCAGGTAATTTGATTTTCAGCAAGTTGAAAGCACAGCCACAAATCACGGTGGATCTCGTACAGTCCGGCGGTAAATCAGTGTAAAGTTTGCCTATCGAAAACACATGACGATCGAAAATATATGACGGCACGATACTGTTGCATAGAAATCACTCGGCCATGGTACTTTACAACAAAAAGTAATTGGGTATATTGTTTGTTTTCCTGTTTGCCACTAAAGTAAAAAGAAAGAACTACAATCTTTGTTTACCAACAGTTAAAGACATGAAAATTATTCTCTTGTTTGTGTGAAAATGATTTTTTCTTGTTTGTTACAGATCAGCCTTAAGCCACTATCAGTCGCATCCCCATGATGACATGCACACCTTCAGCCATCCTGTGGAAGCAACAACAGTACAGAGTTTTTATTCAAGGTAATTATACCTGTGTAGTGTATCATTGCTGTCATACTATAAATTTGTCATTGTTTTGCCCCTGAACAAGCTCAACCTAGAGTTGCCCTGCCATCAGCTCGGGCTATACAGTGTCCAGGTCCCAAGCCAGTCTTAAAGGCCCTATGTATCATTTGCAAGATACAACGTTTTACAAATTCGTGGAATAAGAGTGTAACATATCTAAGGAAAAATGTTGGTAAACTAGCCTGAAGAAATTTTAGCTACTTGCATGTAGATGCATCAATGCTTCAGAAAACCTTGAAAATCTATATATGGATTTTGTGTACAAGTGAATGGTGGGACTTTAAAAAAAAAAACACCTTCGGTTGTCAATTTCCAGCATGAAATACCATTTTGGACGGAAATTAATTCATGTGGTGTTTGTTACCATTGCTATCAACACTTTGAGTAAGGTTTTCTTGTCAACTCATGAAAAACGAAATTGGGTCATTGCAAATGATACAATAGGCCTTTAAACATACAGTTTTAAACGTTGTTGTCGTTAATTTTATGGCATCTTCGGCAACTAAGGCCCTTTATGCCATCAACTAGATGGTTTTAGCTTTAACTATACTTTATTATCAACTTGAGATGACGAAAAAGGAGTTGCAGGTGGGAGGAAGTGGGAGGAAAACAACTACAGAAATCTCCAGGGGGAAACCCACGCAGTCAAGTAGGAACTGCAAACCCAATCCACGTACACGCGCGCCCCAGAATCGAACCCGGCGCGCCAGAAGTGAAAGGTGGGGAAATAACCACTACGCCAACCCGACCACACTACAGTTTTAAAACCAGCTACCCACACCTTTATTCCCTCGGGATTAGACAATGTGTGGCAAACCATGGCCATGTGTAGAACTCAATGAGTAATGTCAGATTAAATTCAGTTTCATTCATGAAGCATGTTTCTTTATAGGCTTGGAACCAGCATCCTGAGATATCAGGGAATTTCCACTCTGCAAAGCGACGTAACAATACCCTGAGGAAACACACGCAAATCTGTGGAGTGAGCCGGCTGTTGTCTTGAGCCAACTCACGCCCGAGTCATTTTGATGTAATTTAATCAATTCGGTCATGTAATGCCCAAAAGAGCTGATTTCTATACTTTCCAGAAATTGTATTGGGTTCCGTATGACTGTCCCATTCCTACCAAACTTTCAAACGACGATCTTAATTTACTCCGCAGTTTTTTAAATTAATAACAGGGATGCATGCTGACGAATGTAATGGAACGGATTCCCCAGTATGCTTTAAATAGCAGCCAATCGCCGACGCGGACAACGGCCAGCATTACCGAGTACATGTATCACATGCATGCACGGTGTTTACAATCTGCGCGCGTTACATTTGAATGCCTGCAATCGTGCTGCAATGCACTGCAAGCGTCCTGATTGGTCCAGCAGAGGCGACAAGATTTCTGTCGCTTGTCCCACCGCGAAATGGGGCCTTTTTCAACAGGGCCACTGTACGCAAGAGTTAGGGAGTGCGTTAAAGGGGCACTGTTGCAAGAGGATGGGAACCAGGGGCGGTATTCAATTCAATACTCACTTCAAACCTGTACTTAGTATTTGGCTTGGCTAAGAAAATGTCCTATCTCGTATTCCAATGCCTTCTAAGAATTTTACTTTAGTAAGTAAAATACTTAGATATATTGTGACGTTAGAAATTAATGCAGAGCACAGAACTCCCTCAACAGCCAATCAAATACAGCGTGAGATGCACCATAAACCGCGCCTTCTCATGCGCGTTTTTCTCATGTAAAACACGCTAGACGCGCACCCAAACAAAACCGGTCGAAACCGGTTAAAGAGTGTGATGTATGCAATAATTTAAGGTAAGTGTGCTTCTCTGCCTGCTCAAATTTAAGTAAAATACTTGATCAAAAAGAACCATTTGAGTACAAAACCTAGCCATTTACCGATTTTGGCTAAGAATTTTACTTGAGCCAAAAACTAATATATTTGGATTAAGTATTAAATTGAATAACGCCCCTGGGTTTCATTTAGGATTTCCAAAACTGTCTGTCTTACTTGGGTGCAGTTAAAAAGCACCCGTCCTATGACTGGCAAAAATTGAAAGGCACACAAATGCATAAAGCAGTTACCAACTCTAGGCAAGTTGGAAATCGTGATACAAGTGATGTGGTCATGTGGTCACATAGGGCACACGTACATGTACGTACTGTGTGCATACAACATGTACAAGAGTCTAGTCGCGGAAGCCTGCCACACAGATTACGAGGTATTTAATCGCTTAAGTATGTATACATTTTAAACCAAAAATCCACCTGTCATTTTTAATGCCCATTTGACAAAACTCTACCCGTCATCATGTTTTTTTTCCTTTCTATTTCGCAAACTGCCTGTCTAAAATCACACACTGCCTGTCCAAATAACGGGTGGACAGGTGGCTAGACGAACCCTTTATTATATGCATAGGTTTTCTAAAGTGTCACATTTTGTGAGATTAGCATAGCAGACACATAGACTGATTTTCAGCTGAAATCATCTATGCTGAGGAATCCTGCTTTATACATTATGTTTTTGTAATTACTTGGGTGCAATATTTGATATGGTGCCGAATTATCACCAAGAAAAACAAAACCCATTATATTGTAGGAAAATGTGATTTGGCTTGCGTCAGGAAGAATAAATATCAATTATTTGACGCCTGCCTAGTATGCAGGAGGTCGTGGGTTCAAGTCCCACCCGAGTACACTATGAGGTTTTTCTCACCAAATTACTTTGGATAGGGCAAAACAAACTAAATCTATTGCGTTTGTTACTTTGCTTAGTTGCACAACCATGTAACACCGGGAGTAAAGTTGGGTTCTCAGAGAAAACCTGACCAAGTATAAGTGCCTCATAGCTCAGCTGGTGAAGCCCAGTGTGTCAGAGTTTTGGGGAAAACCTGAGGAATTATACCACTAAGCCATATAGCCCAGCTGGTAGAGCATCTGTCCGGTTTGCCACAGGTCTCGGGTTTGAATCTCCATGAGGACTGTGATTTTTCTTTCATCCTATGTGGTGGAGGGGAAAGGGGAGGGGCGGGGTGGGATGGGGGGAAGGGGGTTGGTGAGTGGACCAAGTAAAATCCCAACCCAGTACAGTGGGAACCTAGGGCAGGGGACGGGATTAATGGGTGCATAATGCATTGGAAAGTGGACAGTACTAAAGTGAAAACGTCATCCTTTGTGTGTTGCTAAAGCTACTGAGTCTACACTAAAACCAGTGAAGTTTTTCCCCTGCGCTTTAGCAATGAACCTTTCAGTGCACCAGCAAATGTTTAGACCGAGTTACTTAAAGGCTGCGTTCGGGCGTTTACTCGTGTTAACACGAGTACACTCCTGTGCGCGCGAACGGCAATATTAACGACACTCGGGTCAACAATGAGAGTATGCTCTCGCTACTTACCGACAAATGGGGAGTGTGCTCTTACTCCTGACGAGTGTCATGTGATTTGTACGAAGATGGCAGAATATTGGTGGAATTTTGGGTGAATTTGCTCAACGTGTCAACTGGATAACTGAAACAACAACTCACTGAGGTTTGTTTTAAACGGCATCAAAGGTTCTCACGACTTACGGTCTGTATTTTCTTCAGTTTTTTGTGAGCAGTGAAATAGCATTTTTTGTACATTCATGGTAAGAGTCAGCCATCCTGACTGATGGCAATTCGTGCATGCGGACTTGCCGTTCGCGTAATGTGACCCGAGTGCAATGTGCACGCATTACTCCGGAGTATCGAGAACTGTACGCCCGTACGCAGCCTGGTAGTCTGTTAGAAACTAAGTTGATTGGCTGTGTCCGAATTACATGTATCTGGCTGCATCTTGAATTTACAACGAGTCTATGGGAAGTGGTCAAGCCATCTACCTTGTGTCTACCATAGAGTTGTGCGTAATTTCAAGTCATAGCCATATAACTTAGACACAATCATTTTCTTTCTGTCTAGTTACCAACCTTCCCTATGGAGACTGACAGTAAAAGGGGGTTCAGACTCGAGCTCCATCTATCAATTGAGCACCAAGCCGCCATTATCTCATATCACTCTGTTGGATGCAGGTAGGACATCATTTTTAAAGTTTTTGTGTGTGTGTGCGTTTGTAAATACCTGCAAACGTGGACCTTCTCTAGGATACACACCTTATGCAGATTCACTAGAAACGTGGATGTCCACTGTTAGTTTCATTCAAATTCTGGCATTTCCATTGCATAATGGTGGAGCTGTAACATTTTCCGACACATCTCAGAACGGTCCACGTTTTGATAGAAATGATAAGAATTGTGTGTTCTTTTTAACTTGCTCTCGAATTGTTGTGTGACAAAAACTTGCGCGAGCGAGAACAGCGCCCTCTTGCAGCGAGTGTGGAAAGCTCTGTCTTGCTGTGCTGGGCGCATACAAAGTCCACAGTTGTATGGTTTCCTAATAGGGTCCTCGTTTGCTGTGTCCGAGGGTGTCCTCTGTTGTCAAGTACAAAAACAGGTTTTGAACGAAACATTTTTAAAAATTAATTTCAGTGTCATTCGTAATGTTGGTGCCCTGAATGTCTGGCATTTGAAGGAAAATGCATTATCCCATAAAACATGGGAAAAAATAAAGTCCACTATTTAATGGTAATAAACACAAGTCTACGGTTGCAGGCAAATACAAGTAGGGGTGTGTGTGGGGCGAGCGAGGGGTGTAGTTCAAGTTAATGTAACTGAGATTAAGATGAGATGATAACGCGTTTTTTTTGAATTAGCAAAAGTATGTTTAGCATAGGTATGCATATACACAAATGACCTCAAATAAGATTGCAAGTGGGTCATTCCATCAGGTTGGGGGCACAAAATACAGCAGCGGTATCTTCAGCAACCAAGGCTATTTGTGCAATCAACTGTGGGTTTAAGTTATAACTATACTTTATTGTCAACCTTGAGATGACGAAGTAGGGATGTAGTTTTAGAAGTGGAAGGAAAATCTTTGGGGGAAATCCATGCGAACGAATAGGGACTGCAAACCCAAATCCACATACACACCCAGGAATCGAATCCGGGACGCCAGAGGTTAAAAGGCGGGAAAAGACAGCGGCGTCTATGTAGCATCGGTAGGTTAATTATGCACTGAAAATTTACTCATGTATTTAAATTTTTGCTGCATTGGAGATGGTATCTAATGCCCTTCTGTATTTGTTCATGTTTTCATTGGGCAATCTCACACGGACATTACATGTTTAATACCGTGAAGACATGTGCCTGGGTATCTGTAGGTTGGCATACTATAATGCCAACTTTTCTTTCTGAAATCACTGAAGTATAGCTATATAGGCTAAAATGAGACACAGTTTTTGAGATAATATGGTATACCACAAACCCAACTTTATGGACAAACTCAAACTTGCTTTTACTTGTTCTTGTTGATTTGCTGCATGTTTATTCCATGTACTGTTGTCATTTTTCAGAGTGTGAGTAGTAAAAAAAAAATAGAAAATCTACAGTGAAAATGTCTCTTAATTATATTCTGGAGTTTTTGTAAGGGCCTGTGGCTGTTAGTGGTATGCATTACCCCTAGATAGGGCAATTGGTATTTTGCGAAACTTGCGGAACTTTGCAGAACCTTGCCAAAATAGCAAACAAAAAAATTGTTATCAACAAAATACACGGTAAAACAAGAATACATCTGATCTATGTGTCAATATGAAGCATACAAAATTACAATATCGCAAGTCAAACTCAAGAATCGGGTGCTTCATATTTTGGCATGCAGGGGGCTATTCAAGGCTGCATAATTCTTCCTCCCGGATAGAAAATACAACTTTTCACCCAGGATGCGGGAGACAAAGTTCCGCAGGGGTGAATAGCCCCCTGCAAATGTGGATTTCGCACACGTTTTTATGAGGCCACGCAGAGGCAATGGGACACATTGCTTTATATATTCTGAGAGTTCTGTAAAGTTCCGCAAATTACCCACACCCCTAGATAGTCCCTATTTTGTGCATAAACATTGTGTACTTGAATAACAAACACGAACATCTCCTTAAAAATTATCCTTATCTTTTGTACAAATCTCATACTGTGCACCTTGTAATGTAAGCCTGATGCAGAGAACTTGTGAAGCAGTCAATCAGATTAAACAACCATTTTAGGAAAACCAGTGAACAGAAAACTGCAATTACATGTACCGCATGTGTGAATAATACGCACTGACTTCCTGTGCATAATATCCTCGTGATAGAATCCGCAGAGAATCGTCACAGGGCATTCGCACGAATTACAGCTATTCGTTATTCCTTACCAGAAAGAAGATAAATCGAATTACGGGGCTGCTTTGCAAACAAAATATTTCCCAATTCTCGTCATATTAAATTAGCTGGCGGAAATGCAAACAATTAAAGTACATGGCAAAAGCAATATGCATTTAGCATCTTGTAAGAGGGATGAAAATCTTGAAAAAAAGGAACAGCACTGATGCCGAAAAAAATATACCTAAGGAAATAAAACATATATGGCCATATTGAAGTATAGTTATGTATAAGATAGGCCTAATTATTATTATATGTAGACTTGCAACATAGAAAATCTGGATGTTAAAGGCCCATTATATCATTCGCCTATGAAACTTTTTACGAATTCCAGGAACAGCATTACATAATGATGATCATTTACTGCCTTGTACATGTAGAAATTTCAGCCATATAAATGCAGTAACACTTCAGAAAACCTTAAAAATCCATGCATGGTTTTTGCGTTGAGTGAATAGTAAAAAAGTCGTGTGCAAAGGATTAAAAAAACACCTTTATACATATGCAGCATGATATGTGGCAGAGGGTATGCCCCTACCATTGTTCCCCTAGGCCTATTGTGTCTCAAACATCCAAGGAATTCCAAAGGAATTCCTTTCAGTTTTTAGGGGGGTTGATGCGTTAACACAAGAGAACAGTGTGTTGAGGAATAGGGGCGTTAGGGGGCGAGTCCCTTTGCCACATATCGAGCTGGGTATACCTTTAGTTGGTAATTTCTCACACAAAGGGGGAACATTTTATTACACGGGAAAAATCATGTGGTGTTGATAGCAATGCTATAATCAACACTTTATCAGGTTTTTGGGTCACTGCAAATGATGACATAGCCTAGGGCAAGATATCTGGAATAAAATTGCATTCACCCAATTGCTGAATAGTCAAAGTTTCGAAGCTGGCAACAAATGGTAACCATAAAAGTGAATGTATAAATTTGATATCATGAGCCATTTTATACTAAGGAAATTATTAGTGGGAATGCACTGTACTTCAGGTGTCTATGGCCTGTGCATGCACACGTGAATGACGCTTACAGAAGCATTTATTTGTCAGTTCCATGAGTGTTCGGAGTGTTCCTAAAGCCATAGAAAAATCGATTGGTTTCTGCTCGATTGGAGAAAGTAATTGAGTGAAATCTCTGCAAAGTAGCCACAGCTTGCTTTTTTAAAGGTGGCTACTGAGCTGAAATAATCAAAGAAAGTGGTAATCATCAAAACCTCATGAGGACAGTTGTTTGTTTTAAAATACTTTTCAGAATTAGCCTTTTTGGGCAATTCCGTAGATTCAGATTTAAATTTATCAGGTAACATGCCACTAAATTGAAATTAACAAAGATTTCTCTTCATTAATTGTCCCTGCCACCACTTTTCAATGTGTACAAATCTGTCACAATGAGTACTGATTTCAATACATTTTGCAACTTTCTTACTTGTTCAGATCAGTGAATGACACAATAAATTCAATACAGAGGATAATGCAAATTCCGTTAATTTAGATTTACACCTCAGAGACTTTGAGGGCTTGTAATGCTTCACATATTCAAGTTGTTTGATTTTGAACACGTTTTTTAAGCATCATTGATGGAAGTGTAATTCCTGAAAAAGTGATTGTAATGCCATTCTCAGTAAGTGTGTAGGGTCCCCAAAACCCTCGGTTTCGGACGTACTCATTGAGGACGTCCGAAACCGAGATATTTTTTAATGTACCACGCATATTGGGAATGGCATTACAATACGTTTTTAAGGAATTACACTTCCATCAATGATGCTTGAAAAACGCGTGTTTAAAATCAAACAACTTGAAAATGTGAAGCATTACAAGCCCTCAAAGTCTCTGAGGTGTAAATCTGAATTAACGGAATTGCCCTTTTGCGTGTAACATTCGCATTATCCTCTGTATTGAATTTATTGTCTCATTCACTGATTTGAACAAGTAAGAAAGTTGCAAAATGTAATTGAAATCAGTACTCATTGTGACAGATTTGTACACATTGAAAAGTGGTGGCAGAGACAATGAATGAAGATAAATCTTTGTTCATTTCCCTTTAGTGGCATGTTACCTGATAAATTTAAGGCACTATGTGCCATCCACATGGCTACCAATTCTGTTAATGCATAGCTGGCATCTTCGTCTCATGTCTCCTACTGCCTGCCTTATCGCACATTCTCATCAGTGAAGATGATTCCATTTATTCACTTTTCAGGCCTCTTGTCTCAGTGCTGAGTGATTTCAGTACCTTTTATAACTGTCTCGTTTGTTCAATCATCATCCATGGCAATGATATAATGAACCTAATACCAGTGGGGAGAAGATCTTCTAACCTTTCCATAGATATTTCTTTTTCTGATTCCTGAAATATTCCCTTGATTGGGGGAACATGGATATGAATTGGATTATTGTAACAGTTTGTTTTATGGTTTGCCAGACCGGGAGATAGCTAAATTGCAGCAGGTTCAAAATGCGGGGAAAAAGGGCGAAAAAGCAAAAAGGGCGAAAAAGCACTCTCATATAACACCGGTCCTCAGACATTTGCATTGGTTGTCAGTCCGAAAGCGAATTTCATTTAAGATTTTGTGATTGACATATAAGGCCCTCAATGGGTTAGCACCGGGTTATCTTGCTGAATTATTGTCAAATTACGCGCCATCACGCACTCTAAGGTCATGCAATAAGCATCTATTGACAGTAGTCAAAACATCAACATCATACGGTGATGGGTAATTTTCAGCGGCTGCTCCCAAACTTTGGAATGAGCTCCCATTGTCTGTTAGATGTGCACAGTCTTTAAATGAATTTAAATCATCACTGAAAACTTATCTTTTTAGATGTAATTAGCTGTTAGGTTTAATAACAAAACATTTTTATTGGGTAATGTGTGAAATATTTGTACAGCGCCGTGAGATGTCTATGGACATATAATGTGCTATATAAGCACCGTTTTATTATTATTATTAATTAAAATAGGTTTTTTTTTTTTTTGGACAACCAATATTCTATTATAGCATGAGGAGGAAGCAAATAATTTCCCATCACTCCATAATTTCTCACAAGCCCTTTGTTTCCTTATTTTTACATCCAGCTAGGGAGAAACTCAATTCCATTTTTCTGTTGTCTCTCTCCAGACATGAGCATGGCAGACATCAACAGCGGAATGTCGTTCTGCTACTATGTGACGCATGTCAAAAACAGAAAGGCTCTGTTTCTTTGAGGGTGAAATTTAAGCCAAACCGCCATAAATAGCCAAGTCCATTACACCCTTAGTCACGACCCATATCACTTGAGGCTGTATGAGTGCAAACGGAGACAGTACAGTACTACATGCATTAGTACTTGCCGCTTACAAGTCTGTAAGTTCAGTTATTTTACTAAATTGTGTCCCAGAAGAAAAGAAAACCAAGATAAAATTGTTAATTGGTAATAACTGAAAATTTTGAAAAATGGCAACTACTACATGTATGATAATGATAATATGGACCAATATCGCACACTTATCAAGGATCTCCTATCAAAGCGCTTACACTAACATTACCTCTGATCACAGGGCTCCATTAAATTCCTCCTTACACCCCCTCATCAGCTCCCTGGGGAGTATACAGCCCAGGCTGCCTATTAGGCACTCAACGGCTAATCAATCACGTCAACATTCGCTACCCTCTCAGGTACCTATTTTACTCCTTGGTGGAGAAAAGCAATGCATGGCAAAGTACCTTGGCCGAGGGTACACGCACCATGAACGGGCCGGACCGGGATTCGAACCCACTACGTTTGGAGCTAACTCGGGGTTTGAGTGTGACCACTTGACGGCACTGCCACTGCACACCACTATCCGTTTCTTGACCGTTTCCTCTTTCTTATGACACCAAGAAATCCACAATACCTTCAAGTTCAAGGATGACTGAGCACCGATGGTTCAACGCAACCCTGTCAGAAATACCTGTAGCTTTGTACCAGATTATAAATATGTTCGATGATAAACTTATTTATTTAATCTTGATTTCCTTTTTTTCCTATAGGACACCCTGTATAATGAGCAATAATAACATTGAGCTTTCAACAAGGAAAATTTCAGCAGTCCCAAGTGTTTGTTTGTTTCCCATTACTGGTATTAAAGGGAAAAATGACAGAGCCCAATGGGCTAAGTGAGTGCAAACAACACTTTAAAGACATATTACATGATTGGAAAACTTGAAATGGCATTATTTTTACAAAATGTATGTGCGACGAAGGATCTGTGTGATAAAAACTAACCTGTGTATAAGTCAGCTCAGTACCTCATCTGCGTTCTGAGAAAACAATAGAGCAAAAATCGTGTCCATGCTTTTAAGAATCTGGCCGGACACGACAACATTAAAAAAAAAAAAAAAACCTCCATTTGGAAATTTCTCCCACAAAAGTACCATTTTACATTCAAAAATGTGGTGTTTGTTACCATTGCTATAGACACGTTTTGTCGTTTTTTTTCTTGTCATCTAGTGAAGTAACATTTTAACTGCAAATGATGTATTGGGCTTGAATACATGTAACTTCTTTATAGAACTCATCCTAGAATTCTCTACAGTATAGCTTGGTTCATTGAGGCAATATACAGTGTATGGCCAGATTATCCAGGTTCAACTGCAATAGAATTGACCTAAAAAAGATCCTATATTTCCCTGGCCACTGGCGTTAGACAGTGACCATGTACCTACATGTGTGTATACCTCTACATGATTGTGTACAAACTGATAGACCAAACAAGTGCGGCCACTTTTGGTTTGCTATACACAATGTATAACCTGTACAATTCCAAGAACCTTGTTAAGACTTCATATTTAGAGAGTCTATGCAAGAGGGTTTTTCTTTTTTGTGGCTTCCTTAAGTTAAATTTTGAATGTGTTGTAATTTGAAACTAGAAATGTGTTCGTTGAAAACGAACACATGGCTGTTCCCCTCCTTTTTATAAACATATGTGGTGTTCGGGATGACCTTTGTTAGTGATTGTATATGAAGAAATCACGATCGTATGTCAAACGGTTGAGTTTTTATCGATTTTTAAATATTGAATATTATTACATGCCACTTTAATCTGACATGTAGGGAAGGTCAAAGGTGTTGCTATATGTTTGGATACCCCACCCTAGTCGAAGTGTAACACAGTTGACCCCATCGTGATATATTGTACCCCTTTCAAATGGCAAGGCAAAATCTGTTTGACCAATAGGAAACGAGGTCAAAGGTCAAGCCATGTGCGCATCTTAAAGACATTTGTTAGTGATCGTATATGCAGAAGGAATCAAATTTGTAGGTCAAACGGTAGATTTTTTATTGATTTTTGAATATTTAATTACGTAATCATCTTGTCGCTAGAGGGCGCTATTTCCTACGATGACGTCATCACTTATATTTTTGGAAAGCTTAAGGGCCTCTGGTAATAACACCATTGACCCTATCTCAATACCTCCTTTCACTTTCAAACTAAGGGCCACTTCCGGTTTCGACCGGAAGTGAGCAAGGTCAAAGGTCACGGCCATATTTTTTGGATATACCACCCTAGGTCCAAGTGTAATACAGTTGACCACATCCAGATATCTTGTACCACTTTCAAATGGCAAGGCAAAATCTGTTAGACCAATAGGAAACGAGGTCAAAGGTCAAGCCCTGTGCGCATCTTAAAGACATTTGTTTGTGATCGTATATGCCACAGGAATCAAGATCGTAGGTCAAACAGTTGATTTTTTATTGATTTTTGAATATTTAATTACGTAATCATCTTGTCGGTAGAGGGCGCTATTTCGTACGATGACGTCATCACTTATATTTTTGGAAAGCTTAAGGGCCTCTGGTAATAACACCATTGACCCCATCTCAATACCTCCTTTCACTTTCAAACTAAGGGCCACTTCCGGTTTCGACCGGAAGTGAGCAAGGTCAAAGGTCACAAAAATATTTTTTAGATACCCCACCCTAGTCGAAGTGTAACACAAGTGACTTTGTCCAAATATCTTGCACCACTTTCAAATGGCAAGGCAAAATCTGTTAGACCAATAGGAAACGAGGTCAAAGGTCAAGGGGTGTGCGCATCTCAAAGACCTTTGTTAGTCATCGTATATGCCGAAGGAATCAAGATCGTAGGTCAAACGGTTGATTTTTTATTGATTTTTGAATATTTCATTACGTAATAATCTTGTCGCTAGAGGGCGCTATTTCGTACGATGACGTCATCACTTATATTTTTGGAAAGCTTAAGGGCCTCTGATAATAACACCATTGACCCCATCTCAATACCTCCTACCACTTTTTTATTTAATTTATTAAACTTCATGCCCCTTTAATCTGACACGTGATGACGTCATCATGACGTCATTAGTACTGTGCACTAATTCACATAGTGACCAATGTCCATGTGAAGTTTGAAGTCAATCATGAATGTGCAAGTGGCTGTTCCCCTCCTTTTTATAAACATATGTGGTGTTCGGGATGACCTTTGTTAGTGATTGTATATGAAGAAATCACGATCGTATGTCAAACGGTTGAGTTTTTATAGATTTTTAAATATTGAATATTATTACATGCCACTTTAATCTGACATGTAGGGAAGGTCAAAGGTGTTGCTATATGTTTGGATACCCCACCCTAGTCGAAGTGTAACACAGTTGACCCCATCGTGATATATTGTACCCCTTTCAAATGGCAAGGCAAAATCTGTTTGACCAATAAGAAACGAGGTCAAAGGTCAAGCCATGTGCGCATCTTAAAGACATTTGTTAGTGATCGTATATGCAGAAGGAATCAAATTTGTAGGTCAAACGGTAGATTTTATATTGATTTTTGAATATTTAATTACGTAATCATCTTGTCGCTAGAGGGCGCTATTTCCTACGATGACGTCATCACTTATATTTTTGGAAAGCTTAAGGGCTTATGGTAATAACACCATTGACCCTATCTCAATACCTCCTTTCACTTTCAAACTAAGGGCCACTTCCGGTTTCGACCGGAAGTGAGCAAGGTCAAAGGTCACGGGCATATTTTTTGGATACACCACCCTAGGTCCAAGTGTAATACAGTTGACCACATCCAGATATCTTGTACCACTTTCAAATGGCAAGGCAAAATCTGTTAGACCAATAGGAAACGAGGTCAAAGGTCAAGCCCTGTGCGCATCTTAAAGACATTTGTTAGTGATCGTATATGCCACAGGAATCAAGATCGTAGGTCAAACAGTTGATTTTTTATTGATTTTTGAATATTTAATTACGTAATCATCTTGTCGGTAGAGGGCGCTATTTCGTACGATGACGTCATCACTTATATTTTTGGAAAGCTTAAGGGCCTCTGGTAATAACACCATTGACCCCATCTCAATACCTCCTTTCACTTTCAAACTAAGGGCCACTTCCGGTTTCGACCGGAAGTGAGCAAGGTCAAAGGTCACAAAAATATTTTTTAGATACCCCACCCTAGTCGAAGTGTAACACAAGTGACTTTGTCCAAATATCTTGCACAACTTTCAAATGGCAAGGCAAAATCTGTTTGACCAATAGGAAACGAGGTCCAAGGTCAAGGGGTGTACGCATCTCAAAGACCCTTGTTAGTCATCGTATATGGCGAAGGAATCAAGATCGTAGGTCAAACGGTTGATTTTTTAATGATTTTTGAATCTTTAATTTATTAAACTTCATGCCCCTTTAATCTGACACGTGATGACGTCATCATGACGTCATTAGTACTGTGCACAACTTCACATAGTGACCAATGTCCATGTGAAGTTTGAAGTCAATCATGAATGTGCAAGTGCCCGAAATAGCGTCTGAAAAAAGTGGAAGAAGAAAAAGAAAAAAAACTAGAAATGTGTTCGTTAAAAACGAACACATGGCTGTTCCCCTCCTTTTTATAAACATATGTGGTGTTCGGGATGACCTTTGTTAGTGATTGTATATGAAGAAATCACGATCGTATGTCAAACGGTTGAGTTTTTATCGATTTTTAAATATTGAATATTATTACATGCCACTTTAATCTGACATGTAGGGAAGGTCAAAGGTGTTGCTATATGTTTGGATACCCCACCCTAGTCGAAGTGTAACACAGTTGACCCCATCGTGATATATTGTACCCCTTTCAAATGGCAAGGCAAAATCTGTTTGACCAATAGGAAACGAGGTCAAAGGTCAAGCCATGTGCGCATCTTAAAGACATTTGTTAGTGATCGTATATGCAGAAGGAATCAAATTTGTAGGTCAAACGGTAGATTTTTTATTGATTTTTGAATATTTAATTACGTAATCATCTTGTCGCTAGAGGGCGCTATTTCCTACGATGACGTCATCACTTATATTTTTGGAAAGCTTAAGGGCCTCTGGTAATAACACCATTGACCCTATCTCAATACCTCCTTTCACTTTCAAACTAAGGGCCACTTCCGGTTTCGACCGGAAGTGAGCAAGGTCAAAGGTCACGGCCATATTTTTTGGATACACCACCCTAGGTCCAAGTGTAATACAGTTGACCACATCCAGATATCTTGTACCACTTTCAAATGGCAAGGCAAAATCTGTTAGACCAATAGGAAACGAGGTCAAAGGTCAAGCCCTGTGCGCATCTTAAAGACATTTGTTAGTGATCGTATATGCCACAGGAATCAAGATCGTAGGTCAAACAGTTGATTTTTTATTGATTTTTGAATATTTAATTACGTAATCATCTTGTCGGTAGAGGGCGCTATTTCGTACGATGACGTCATCACTTATATTTTTGGAAAGCTTAAGGGCCTCTGGTAATAACACCATTGACCCCATCTCAATACCTTCTTTCACTTTCAAACTAAGGGCCACTTCCGGTTTCGACCGGAAGTGAGCAAGGTCAAAGGTCACGGCCATATTTTTTGGATACACCACCCTAGGTCCAAGTGTAATACAGTTGACCACATCCAGATATCTTGTACCACTTTCAAATGGCAAGGCAAAATCTGTTAGACCAATAGGAAACGAGGTCAAAGGTCAAGCCCTGTGCGCATCTTAAAGACATTTGTTAGTGATCGTATATGCCACAGGAATCAAGATCGTAGGTCAAACAGTTGATTTTTTATTGATTTTTGAATATTTAATTACGTAATCATCTTGTCGGTAGAGGGCGCTATTTCGTACGATGACGTCATCACTTATATTTTTGGAAAGCTTAAGGGCCTCTGGTAATAACACCATTGACCCCATCTCAATACCTTCTTTCACTTTCAAACTAAGGGCCACTTCCGGTTTCGACCGGAAGTGAGCAAGGTCAAAGGTCACAAAAATATTTTTTAGATACCCCACCCTAGTCGAAGTGTAACACAAGTGACTTTGTCCAAATATCTTGCACCACTTTCAAATGGCAAGGCAAAATCTGTTAGACCAATAGGAAACGAGGTCAAAGGTCAAGGGGTGTGCGCATCTCAAAGACCCTTGTTAATCATCGTATATGGCGAAGGAATCAAGATCGTAGGTCAAACGGTTGATTTTTTAATGATTTTTGAATATTTAATTTATTAAACTTCATGCCCCTTTAATCTGACACGTGATGACGTCATCATGACGTCATTAGTACTGTGCACAACTTTACATAGTGACCAATGTCCATGTGAAGTTTGAAGTCAATCATGAATGTGTAAGTGCCCCAAAAAGCGTCTGAAAAAAGTGGAAGAAGAAAAAGAAAAAAAAAAAAAATCTTAACGAAAACAAAGGCTGTTCCGACCGTATCGGAACAGCCAAAAAAAATCGTAACGAAAACAAAGGCTGTTCCTGACCGTGTCGGAACAGCCAATAAAAACGGAAGTATGTTCAAATCCCCCTTGCAATATGAACTTTTTTTGTAAGGGACATTGTCATGTGTAGGAATATACAGCAGAGAAAATTAAATAAGTAACTGAAAACCCACCCCCTAAGCTTTCCTTTAACATGGCTGCCAACGGAAGGGGTCTAGTAATTGCAAAATAACGTAGAACATTGACATATTACGTATGCATGCTTATAACAAGGACAGTTTTAGGTCCCAAGTTTTTGTTTTGCGATGATTGTTTTGCAGTAATTGAAGTATAAGATATCTGGCAAATTATTATCCAAACTAATCCACTTCGTGAAAGAAAAATAAAATTGAAAATTCTCCATCTTGCTGAATTTTAATCAAAATTTGTTTTAGGCCCCCGCGGCACCATCACCCCGTAATATATGCATGCACATGTACGTACACAAAGGCATTCAGTTTAACAGCCTTTTAGGCCTACAAACAACGCTCATTTCTCCCTCTTCAAGATCTTAGCGATCACGGACAAGCGTTCCACTTTTTGACTTAATTTATCACAACGCCCTAACGTTTTGCACGAACAATTTATTACTTCCGTGCATGTTCGGAAATGTAATTCTGTTACCGGTTTATCAAATTTATGGGTGTTTGTGGTTACTGAGTAATCGTAAGAAATGATACATCATCCTTGGATCTTGCATGTTTTACGAGAAAATACGTCAATTGCTATTTTTAGGTTGAGCACGGAGTTTTAAGGCAAGGGATGGCTTGAATTAAAGGTATACTACTCACAATAAGTTAGGGATGATGTTGTTGTTGTTGTTAATTTTTATGGCATCTTCGGCAACTAAGGCCCTTTATGCCATCATTTATACGGTTTTAGCTTTAAATTTATTATTATCAACTTGAGATGACGAAGAAGGAGTTGCAGTTTTAGAAGTGAGAAATTCCCAGGGGAAAATCCACGCGGTCAAGTAGGAACTGCAAACCCACTCCACATACACGCCCTGGATTCGAACCCGGGACGCCAGAGGTGAAAGGCGGGGAAATTAGAACCACTGCGCCAATCTGACCGCCCCTAAGTTTTTTTTAAATAACTTTTTTTCACCTATTCCTGTGACAAGGTGTGTCTGTCATACAGATAGCAACTGTTGTCTTATCATCTACAACCACCCCCGCCCCCTCCCCCCCCCGTGGGTACCCGGGTTTAGAATAGGTACCCTGCATCCTCCTTGCATTTCGTAAGAGGCGAAAAAATGGAGGCAACTCGTTTGCCGTGAGTTGCGACTCGTGTCGATGGAAGACGGGATCCTGGAGGTTGAGGATTTTGGGAGCTGCGGCTCCCATGATATCCAACACACCTCTTTGGCCCTTATTTCATCTAGACGAGCGGTCTGAATGGCCCGTTCGGATCAATCGGCTGGTCGTGCCTAGCCCTATGTGCTGAGGTTATAAATTTGATGCTTCAAATAACAACTGTACTTTCCAAGTACTTACTCTATTAGTTATCAATCGGGTTTAGTTAATCTTCTCCAACCTCAGCCATAGTAGCGGCGGCTCATCAAGTATGATTTTATAATGTTTGAGTATACCATCCCTGTATGTCTGGTGCGCGACTACATCAATTTTGAGTAGCTCTGTGCATCCCCTTGTTGGGCTCCATGGTGGGTGGAGACCAGGGCCCTATTGCATAAAACTTTAGGAATATTCCTAAGTAGGATTTAGGAACATTTATCATTCCTAAATCCAAATTGTTCCTAACTTTAGGAACATTCCTAAAGTTCTATTTCATAAAGCAATTTAGGTAAAAAATCGTTCCTATCTTGGTTGAAATTGTTTCTAACTTTAGGACTGATCATAATCATACCTAAAGTTAGGTATCGCATGACAATTTGGCGGGAAAATTAAACACTGCTTCAGTTTGCTTGCTTGTCAACTGTGTACATGTAAATTTTGCTATGTTTATGGCTCTAGGCCTACTTGACAGGGAAAATAGGCGCGCTAGACGGAGAGAAAGAGTGTTCAAACTCGGTCATACAATGTGTAGTCTGTATAGTTTATGCATTGTTCCTAACTTAGAATTGTTCCTAACTTAGGATAATTAATAATGCCTAAGTTAGGAATCTTCCTAATTAATTGTTCCTAAGTGACTTGGGAACAATTATTTAGGAATGTTCCTAAATAGTTTTATGAAATAGGGCCCAGAGATGGTGAATTATTATGCAAACAAATATGGACTCCCACACAAACAAACGAAATCGTCCCGACTCAGATTCAGATCCAGATAAATCAGATCCTCGGCAACAATCTTCTACTAATGCAAAAGCAACTTGGTACAGGTTTTTTAAACAGTCTCGTCAGATGACAGCCATCCCATTACAAAGCTTTCGCCCTTTGTTATCGATAAAGCAATTCAGGGCATGGTGGGCATTGTAAAAATTGTCAGAAAACTAAGAAAACCTCCTGCAGGCATGCCTCCTCATTGAGGTGGCAACACAAACAGAAAGTCAGAACATCATCAAAATGAAAGAGTTGGCCAATATACCGGTTATTGTCCAACCACACAAAATGTTGAACAGCAGCAAAGGTGTTATAAAAACACGTGAATTAGACGACCAAACAGAGGATGAAATACTAAACTAGCAACGCAAAGTGTTACTCAAAAGGATAACCATCAGGAAAAATGACAACGTGACCTTTGATACAACGATACTTCCAGAGTTCATCAAGCTGGGATACCTCAGGATAAAAGTTGAGAAGTATATTCCCAACCCACTGAGGTGTTTCCAATGTCAAACATTTGGTCACGGTCTACAGGCATGCAGAGGAATACCCTGTTGCTTCCGCTGTGGCGAGCTTGACCACAATGGGCAAGACTGTCAAAAAGACCTAAAATGCAAGAACTGTCAGGGTGACCATATGGCTTCATCAAGAGACTTTCCAGTGTGGAAAATGGAAAAACAAGTCCAATATCTGAAAGCCATGAACAACATCAGCTATCCAGAAGCAAAGAAAATGGCTAAAGCTCGCACCCCTGATAAACCTACATATGCAGCAGCAGCAGCAGCAGCAACAACAACACGACCCAAAGAAACTCGCAAGATGGAATGCCAAACAAAGCTCACCTGGATCAAAACTGCCACACCAATCGCAGAACCAAAAACGACCCCTAACTAAATCAATCAGCTGTCGGACCGATCCACTTGACCAAGAAAACCTCCAAACCAAAACACGCCCTACTACCAGTAAGACAACTAACCAAAGAAAAACCACCAGGAAAACATTCCAACAAGAAAACAAACCCTGAATCCAGTAACCGAACCAAAAAGGCAACAAAAACCCAATTAATCTACATGTACATAACAAATACAGTAGTCTAGATAATGAAACCGAAGATGACATGGACGTATACTATACGGAACTACAGCAAATGACTACTAGCTCAAAGAGTAGGACAAGAAGTAGATCTCCCAGACCTAATATTAAATAACACTTACTCTCTTTCATAACCAGCACACTTGACCCACAACGTAAATGAATAAAACCAAAATTGTTCAGTGGAATTGAGGTTTTAAAGCCAACTTTAACGAAATTAAACTTTTAGTGCAAACACACAACCCAGCTGTGTTTGCACTTCAAGAAACCCACTTACAAGAAACTGATAACATCAACCTGAAATCATATCACATGTATAATACCTATGACCCTGATGAACAACGAGCCAAAGGAGGTTCTTCGTTACTAGTTAAACAAGGCATTATTCATAGCAATGTACCTTTAAATACCACTCTGCAGGCTGTTGCAGCCCGCATTACTTTGCATAGAGCAATCACCATATATGTTCCATTTATATACCACCAACCTTCAACTTAAAACATACTGATCTGGATAACCTTGTTAACCAACTCCATATATATTACTGGGAGATTTTAATGGACACAACCCTGTTTGGGGTTCTGATACATATAACACAAGGAAGACTGCTCGAAAAATGTATCACTGATCAAGCACTGTGTTATTTTTAATAAACGATGGGTCACATACCTACCTACATCCCGGTTGTGGCTCTTATACGTCAATAGACCTCACAATTACGGACCCTGACCTGGTATCAGACTTCTCATGGGAAGTCTGGGATGACCTATGTGGAAGCGATCATTTCCCAATCATCCTAGAATACGACCAATCACTCTCTGAAGAATACACTCCCAAATGGAACTTTAACAAAGCAGACTGGGAAACTTTTTCTAAGCACTGTGATGAAAAATTAACAGATATAAACTACGACAATGAAACTGACCCTATTAAGACTTATACCAGCATTTTGATTTCTATAGCCGATGATACTATACCCAAGACATCAGCTCGGTCATCTAAACCACATCTACTATGGGATGACCAAGAATGCAAGGAAGCCAGAAAAGCTCGCAAAAAAGCTGAACGGAAATTTAATCACAGGCCAACACCAGATAATTTAGGTCAAGTTAAAATTACTAGAGCTAAAGCCGTCAAATTATTAACCACAAAAGAAGAAACAGCTGGAAAACATATGTGTCTAAACTTACCTCACGTACTCCTTTGACTAAAGTCTGGAATATGGTCCAGAAAATGAAAGGTCGAAAGATCAAACCGGGAGTTAAAAGAAAATTCATCTACAGAAAACTACTCAAACAAATTTCAAAGAATCAAATTACAGAACGAACAACATCGACTAAACTTTGCTACTAATAACATTGAAAACTACAACCAACCATGTATACTTGAAGAACTTATCACTGCTATTAACAAATCACATGATACAGCAACAGGACCAGACCAAATCCACTATCAATTATTGAAACATTTACCCGAGAAATGTCTGAATAATTTGTTGAACATACTTAATATCATATGGGAAACTGGTGACATACCACCATCGTGGAAAAATGCTACCATCATTCCTATACCAAAGCCAGGCAAAGATCACACAAACCCATCCAACTACCGACCAATAGCACTTACTTCCTGTCTGTGTAAAACCATGGAAAGAATGGTCAATGATAGACTTGTTTGGGTACTTGAAGCTAACGGCCTATCAATAATTACCAATGTGGCTTCAGGAAAGGCCGAAGTACTACAGACCACTTAGTAAGACTAGAATCCTTTGTCCGATATGCTTTTATTAAAAAAGAGCATGCGGTTGCAATATTCTTTGACTTAGAAAAAGCATACGATACAACATGGAAATGTGGCATAATGAAATGGGATTCAGAGGTAAACTACCCATTTTCATTGCAAATTATTTAATTTACAGACATTTTAAAGTTAAAGTAGGGGGCACCCTATCTGCTTCACACGAACAAGAAATGGGTGTCCCCCAAGGGAGTATCATTTGTTTTCTTATTCAGTATCAAAATTAATAACATTGTTAAAACGGTCCAGAATGGAGTCTCTCCTTCGCTGTATGTAGATGATTTCCTTATTTGCTATAGAGGTAGCCGTATGCAAAATATTGAACGTCCACTCCAGTTGTCTCTTAACAAATTACAGAATTGGTCTACCGGAAATGGGTTTAAATTCTCGAAACCTAAAACTATTTGTATGCATTTCTGCCGACTCAGAAATGCACACTTTGACCCCGAGCTATTTCTCGAAGGCGACAAAATCAAAGTGGTTAATAAAACCACTTTTAATTCTTAGGAATAATCTTTGATTCTAAACTTAACTTTTTACCTCATATCAAAGCTCTCAAAATTAAATGTCTGAAAGCTATGGACATTATCAAAGCTGTAGCTAACAAAAACTGGGGAGCTGAATGTTCAGTTCTGTTACAATTATATAGATCGCTTATCCGATTTAAATTAGACTACGGATGCATAATTTATGGTTCTGCCCCCAAATCTTATCTGAAGCAATCAACACAATTCACCGTCAAGGCTTACGGCTCTCCTTTGGTGCATTTAGAACATCACCGGTTGAAAGCCTTTATGTTACAGCTGATGAACCACCTCTTGAAAATAGACGCATTAAACTCTCCTTACAACACATCACCAAATTAGCAGCCAATCCATCAAATCCAGCATATCAATGTGTTTTTAATCCCAAGTTTCAACATATATATGCTGCCAAACCCAAAACAATTAAACCACTTGGCCTACGTCTACAGCCACACATACATGCAGCTAAACTAGACTTTTAAAACATAGCACGAACCGAGATCCCAGTAATACCACACTGGGAAATTCACAAACCTCAAGTCTTTCTACATATGACAAAATACAAACAATCAGATACTGATGTATCAGTATTCCTAAATGATCATCTCGAATTTAAAGTTAAGTTTCCCAACCACATTTGCATCTACACAGATGGCTCCATGGATGGAAAAAAGGTTGCCTCAGCTGCTACCTATAATAAATATTCAAGAAGTATTCGACTTTTAAATCAAGCTTCAATCTATACAGCTGAAATCAAGGCAATCCTGCTAGCACTAGATATGATTTATTCCTCTAAGAAAAAGACCTGAGGAATTCTATCCATTCCTACACCAAACAGTTATGGCAAGTATCTTGGACAACCTTTACTTCAAACAAACCTTTTTCCATCCAACCTCACCTTGGCTTCTGGCAACCATATAGAAATATATCTCGACAAGATCAAGTTGTCGTGACTAGATGCCGGATAGGCCACTCAACATTAACTCACTCTTTCCTTCTCAAAGCAGACCCTCAACCACAGTGTATCTCATGTAATAGTCCATGAATCATCTTATCGTAGAATGTGTTGAAATGGCTGAAATCACTGCAGACGACGATACTTCAATGCTGCTTCGCTAAAGGATGTATTTAATATGCCTCCCGATACCATTATTGCATTCCTTAAATCGTCTGATCTTTACCACATTTTGTACATTAACCACTTATATATTTTCTCTATTCTTACATATTAACAAACATTTCTTCCAGTTTGGGGCTCATCCCGGGGTTTGCTCACCCTGGTGAGACAAGATGTTATTCTGCCCTTGAGATGAGCTTCCCAAATTACATACAAACATAGTTTATACACTTTCTTTTACCATACAAAGTCGTCTTTGTATGGTTTGAGACTCCTCCCCAGGGTTTGCTCACCCTGGTGAGACAAGATGTTGCTCTGCCCTTGGGATGAGTTTCACAAAGTAAATCCAGACATAATACATACACTTTCTTTAAACTTTATTGACATAATTCATATATTTTAATTAACTGGGCAGTTAAACAGGGAGCCCTATTAATCCTGGAGGACGGGTCGTGGAGGATTGTCCCCTCATCACCCGGAGGTTAGCGGACCTGTAAAAATACAGGCGGGGCCCGGGCCCTTAAACCGCAAGGGAAACGGCCGGCCTTGCGGGACCCATTTAGACAGGGTGCCTGGGGTCTGGGGGGTCCTCCATAGCCTGCCTCCCATGGGATTCTCCTGGAAAACTGCCCAGAATCAGTCTACCGTAATACTTCTATATATAATGGTTCTTCAATCCTTTTGAAATGTCTCTTATTCTTTTCCAACGTGACTCCAAGTTTTTACTTACTCCACAATTCACATGATTATTGTTGATTACTACCTATTGTTTTATATATTTACATATTCCCGCCGTGAATATGGCCACTGATGCCAGCACAGCGCTAAACCCAAAACTCACTCACTCGTATACAAAATCATTCAAGCGGAATGCATATACCCTCAAAATATCGGAGTACACCCCTCAATATCCCTAATGACTGTGAGTAGTGTGTACTCTCCCAAAGAAAAGAAATTCAATTTTGTTAAATTGTCAGTTCTTGATCAGATGTTTGTTGAATACAGTGAACTTGTGGATAACGGGACACTGGTTACTTTGCAATCGCTTTCATAAGCCCGTTCCCCTTCAGTGTTTTCGTTCAGGTCCAAGTAGACCTATTTTGAATGAAGTGGTTTCCACAACAAGGAAATGTCACAATCTCCTGTTTCTTGGAGAATCCTGTAGTTATAAGGGCTCCGAGAAAATCAATTTTGTTTGGTTTTCAACCTGTTCAAACGTGCGTGGGATGAACATTAATTTTCCTTAAAGATGTATTGTCCGTGCGTTTTGCGGGTGTGGCATCTCGAAAAAAACACATTTTTAAAATTGATATTTTTCTAGAAAGATAAAAGCTATTCGTTTTCAAATGAAACATCAACGAAAAAAAACCAACCAATTATTACTGTTGATATTCAACCCGACCACGGCAAGGCGCAAAAACGGTATATATAGAAACGACGTTTTTCAAAGGGTTGCCGATGTCTAAAATACAAAGTATGATTTTTGTTGTTGAAATAAATGCGAAAAATCGAATTTGCTGAGAACCACGGACAATATAACTTGACATTTTTGGGGGAAATATACGGTAACAATTAAGAACTTCAATTGGAAGCCTTTATTGTTTTGCTTGGTTGCATTAAACTCACACCATGACTTCGACCAAATCAGCTCGATCCCAGCTTAGCGTACCCGTTCTAACATTCCCCACACACAATCCCTTCTTTCCTGCCCGGAGCGTTGCTAAATTTAAAGTAACAAACAAGACGCCTTTCTAGACTTGAACCTCAAAAATAAATACTAACCATCCCTCTAAACCGCGCCGAGGCAACGTGCCTATGCCGTGGCCAGACGCGCTTGTGTAAAACCCGCATCTATTTAGCTAGCGGTCGCCATGCCAACGGATGCAGGCCTGCGTCAATAGGAGCAGTTGCGTGCGTCAGTGCGGAATAGCGACGTTTTTTTTTTATTAGTCGGCGCAGCAGATTGAAGCGTTTACGTTGGTGGTTGGAAGCAATTGGCCCATGTTTAATGGTGGTATACCCCTGGTGCCCCTCAGGTCGGGTGTACATGCGGTGATGCACTGCATGTATTCGGAACGCGTTGAACGAGTCAATTGACCGCTGATTTCGTACAGGTGATGGAGGATTATTAGATTGGCGACTCGGCGCGCTCGGGGATTTCAACAACCGTATAATGGAACTATATGTGTTAATTCAGCAGATACCCCCAAAAGCTGAAGAACAGGCGAGATGTCACGGGCACTACGGGACAGTCGGTCTGTTTCGGGTCTGTGAATCACATAATTAAAGGAAAGATGTATTAGAAAATAACCTGCATCTGGGTCTAATCGATATTGTGACGCCTTGCTAAACGTTAATCGCTGATCGCGCAGAGTTTTTAACCTCATTTGGCAACGTGATAAGTTCTTATATAATGCGCACGCATCGACTATTTACATTGGTTCGTTCATGGTGTGACATACAATATATCAGAAAATTGTCTCATTCTAGCCTAGCTACATTCAGTCAATATCCAAAAAGAAAAGCATTTCCCACTACAGTAAAAGAACTTCATTGTGGTGTAACAAACTACAGACCTAGTAAAATGTCTTGACAGTAAACAAGCGGTGTCCATGTAACATATGATGAAATTAACACAAGAATCTCATAATTGCCCAATGGAAACATGAGTAAATTTTCAGTATGTAATTAACACAAATATAATATGCTGGTGCTACATGGACACCGCTGTATTTCGTGCCCCGATGGAATGACCCACGTGTTTATCAAGGGGTTTGGCGTCAGTAGCTTAAAACACCGGGGAAATCCCATTCTCTTCGCGTATATAGTTAATGGAGCGTGTCCAGATCACATTTTTAAGTCCCCATTTTTCCCATGGGTGTTGAGATTTTCATACCATATCATTTGTCACATTTTTCTCATTCAAAATCTGAAATCCGTATATTTTCCATTATAAAGCAGTGCACTGATTACAACAACCTTTTTGGCTCCCACAACCAAATTGGAGATTGGAGATTTCCTGTTTTAATAATATGGATAGTATTTTGGGGAGGTATTTTTTTAATGGTTATTGGGTTAGAACGAAATCCATTTTCTGGAAAATCTGAACAAGCTCCTTCAAGTCTTTTGAGATTTTTAAGGACACTACACACCACGTTGGATCTACGTCTTTACACCGGTTGGAGCAAAATGCGGCTAAGTGCTTTGCTCAGGAGTGACTTTAAAAATAAATCTACATAACCGCCTGAACGTCATGACCAAGTGGTCTATCAAGACCTTGGTTAGTTTTGTAGGGCGTAAGCCCGCCCGTGCACGTCCATCATGATGCATGTGCCCTTGGGCACGGCACTTTGTCCGAAATTTCCTTGATCTCCACCCATAACCAGACTCGTGCTCGTGACGCTTCACCATTGATCGTCTGATGCACCACGCTATAAATTAAACGATTGCTGCAAACTAGAGGGGAGTTAGACGAAGTTTATAAACAAAAATCCAAACCTTTCAAAACTTTTGCGGAAAAATAACTTTTAGTTTTCATTTTTTTCATTTGTTTATTTAAAACCACTTCAGTATAGATAATCAGTGGTGTTCTTTGTTTCGTGGCTCGTAAGCCTGAATAAAGTGTGAAGAAAAGACGAAGAAATATTCAGTTTTAAATTATGGAGAAACTCACTACATACCCGGCCCACAGATGTGGAATGAAAGGAAAGTGCCTTCACATCAACCTGAATGTATGCACAGTCTAGTTATGCATTTGACCGCTATTTTGAGAGCACATTGGTGCAACCCGATGACGACCAATTTTATTTATGTGAGAATTGCGTGTTTCACACAAATGGCGTCTGGCGTACTGGCGTACATCTGTTCACATGCTCACTTAGTATCCACTTGACCAGACTACATTTTTGTTGTGTTGTGGTGTGGTGCACACGGCAGGTGTGAAGTATACAGAATCATTACCATATAGGATATAATAACATAAAGTAACCAGACTGTTGGTTGCTGGGTAGTGCCGTGTACCACGTAGCAACAATAGCATAGTATGTGACTTTCTAAAGTGCACCTCCATTTGAAAGTGAAGAATTCGGGGGCGGGACCAGCCATTATGCAAATTTCACTAGCAAAAGGCTAATTGATACGGTGTAATCGATGGGATTCTATATCACACATCAGATATGCCGCATTTGACCCTATATTATTTACTCTAGAAAACACGAAAAAAATTCAATGCAGAAACATCAACACTTTGGGAATATTTCGTGACTTGTATATATATATAACTGTATAAAACATTTTTAATAAAATACAAAAATAATATCTGGATATCGTTGGAGAAAATTATTCTTGAATCTAAGCATTCATGTTTGAAACACACGTCATTCAAAGTAAGCAGTGTCTCACACTCATGCTTGGTAATAATGCACTTTTTTCATTTACCTCTCTTCTTTATTTCTCTGCTAAATATACACCGCAAGCCATTTCGGATGTTTTTTCAGGCGATGACGTCAGCGTTTTAGACCCGGCTGCGGACAGGCTTACGTTGCGCATAGCGATGGTGCGTTGAGTGGTAATTTGATGCCCCCTGTGGATTGCGCACAGGAAAAGAGGGCGGCAGCTGAAATTCCCGCCAGAAAGAAAATATAAAATACATCCGACCGGCGTCTTCAACACGTAATATCGTCTGGCCATAAAGATCATCAGGAAAAACAGCATTACATAACTAAAGAATAATGTTGATAAACTGTCTTGTAGAAAATTTAGCCACATAGATGCAGAAATACATAAGAAAAATAGTTTTTGTGTTGAATGAATGGTAAAAAAAAAAAATCGTTTAAAAATATAAAAAATAAAAAAACACCTTCAGTTGGCAATTTCTCCCACATTGCAACGGTAAACCGTTTTACACCAGAAAAAAATAATGTGGTGTGTATTACCATTGCTATTAAACACTTTCCGTCGGGTTTTTCTTGTCAACTCATGAAATAAAATCTTGGGTCACTAAAAATTATGTACTGGGGCTTTAAAGGTAATGTTCCGCGCGCATGGGCGATTTTTATCTCAACAATTAATTTGAAATAATGAATTTGTCGGTTTGCCGAAGTTACCAGCTGTATAGCTGTTGATTTGAATGAACTATCTCTCAAAATAACCCGCCAACAAGAAGTTGAATAAAACCGTTCATGGATTATTTGAGCGATGTTTTTTTTTCTTCCATATGTTACGGAGGGTGCCCCTTTCCATATGGGTCCTTCCATTGAAGTTGGGTAACGTGTCCCCTCAGTTACGTCGGTGACATTTTACGCTATATTTTGTTGACGTACGAATTTCACTAATAGTCATTACTGGGCTCAGAAGTACCAGCGGTTAATTTAAATAAATTAAAAACCTTCATTATTTGTTAATAAATATGGGAGCACCAATCAACAACGAATTATTATTATTATATTTTTTTTACATATTTCTTTGAACCGCATGAAAATTCAAGTTATAGAATCCTCAAAATTTAGACTACAAATTATTGTTCAGATCGAGAACTGTGTATACTAATGTCAAATTCAACAAGATCACTTTCATGCATGGGTCCGAGTAAAATGAGATAATTTGGCGTGGCGTCCACGTGACATCAGTATAGGCTAATCGTCGTTCAGATGACGACTTGCTGCTCACTCATTGGTCACGTTGTGGAAATAAAGAAATGTCATAGGCCTACTTTGTGTCCCAAATTCACGAAATGATGGTAATAACAAATTTAGAAACTTGTCAGTATTCATTCAGATTACATTTTTCATGGTGAAACCGGAAATGTGCACAGATGTTTCTTAAACATGTTTGCGTCATGAACGAGGGTGAATGTGTGTCTTCATGTCTACGTCTACGTGTTGGTTATAACGGTCGTCACCTTTCAGTGTGCGTATGCGTCGCATCGTCTATGCAGTGTTTACACGTCTCGCATGCACCCTCGAGCGTGGAAAGAGAACCAATGTCCCGTCTGATGTAAAATTCATGACATCACACGCCGGCCAGCTTGAAAGAGCCGGTACTTGAAAATTACAATTAAGAATTCTGTATTCTGGCCACGAACCGGCAAATACAGAACAGGATCAAATACAATGAGATACTGATAATACGAGCACTGTTAATTCAAGATACTGCATATCAAGGACAATATTTCTCAGTCTGTTTCATTAATTGAAGGTTCCTGTATTATGATAACAAGGGAATTTATGAAATATACCCCGAAAGAAACAAAAGACATTGTGGATGAATTTAGAAACACGAGAAAATTGCAGTGCCCCGATTCGAACCCAGGACCTTGGCATACCTGGCCAACTGCTCTACCAACTGAGCTATCTGGGCATCCCGTTGGAGCATCACAACAATCTTTTTCCAACAATGCAGTGGGGCAAATCCATGCCAACCAATTTCGCTACACTGATGGCCTATCGTGAACGGAGGTCTTACCTCCATGGGGGGAGGGGGCGGGCAAATCCATGCCAACCCATTCACTACAGAGGTCATTATTATTATATTGAAAGTAGACATATGATAGGATTGACAATTGGGATGCCCAGATAGCTCAGTTGGTAGAGCAGTTGGCCATGTATGCCAATGACCTGGGTTCGAATCCCAGTCGGAGCACTGCATGTATGCAATGTTCTCGTGTTTCTAAATTCATCCCCAATTGTCAATTCTATCATATATGGGTCTTTCCACAGTAATGGGGTACATTTGAAAAATAAGTCAATAATTCCTTTCAGATGTCTTTAGTTTATCTCAGAATTAAAGAAATGTCCTTTTTTTGTTCACAGGAGATAACTTTTGCCCAAAAAGGTAAGAAATTGCTGCCACAACATACATTTTTGAAAAGCTTGTGTACAAATTTTCCTATTACGTATGTAACGTGGACAGACAATTTTGTGACATTTTTTCCGTCTTTGTTACATGCGTAATACGAAAAATTTGTACACAAGCTTTTCAAAAATGTTATAAGTAATAAAAGGTGCCCCACAATATGACAGCTATTTGATACGGTATACATGTATAACCCGGTAAGGTCTCCAATCCGGCACCGAGGGTTTGGGACCTTATCATTTGAAACAAATAAATTTCTGCCTCCTCGTTTGCAGAAGTTCCACAGGCTGCATACAGCGTCATCAGGCGACTGGCCGGCCCGAGGCCATCAATTATCCGGCCCGTCTGAGCAAGAGTTTCGCAATTTGAATTAAGATCGCCACGTGAACTCTTAGCTGTCCCGCGGCGGATTAAATATTGTATAGGAGACGATGTGTACCCAAGGTCTGCAGTGTGCACAGACTTCAATAAATTGCCTGCATCACTTCCGCAGAGTGAGTAAGAAACGTTCGTGATATGTTTTATACATTAGTTTTGTCGCTTTGTATGTGATATACTGTAACACTATAGCTCCTCCTATACGTATTTAGGACAGAAGGTTAAACCTCTAAATTGATGGAGAATCGATATCGTTGAATCGCATTGAGGAGTTTATTGAGGAACCCAAAAATCATCACCAATGTGACATTATTTCCACCGTTATCGTGTTGAAGCCCCTATAAGTACATCTTACCCAAATTTTTACCTCATGGGTTGACAAGAAAACCGACTAAAAGTGTTGATAGCAATGGTACAAACACCACATGATTTTGTTCCCATGTAAAATGGTACCTTTGTGGGAGAAAATACCAACTGAATGTGCTTTTGAAAGACAAATCGTTTGCAAACGATTTTGTTTACCATTTATTCAACAGAAAAACCATGCATGTATTTATTATTATTATTATTTTATTATTATTTCTTTCTGGTATTCATACCAAGGATTCTTCAATAGTGCTCATTGCACTGTCACTGCACTGTCACTCGCAAGCGTGAGGAAACCCATTAAGGTTTTCTGAAGTATTGCTGAATCTATGTGGCGAAAATTTTTTTTGCAAGGCAGTTTATCAACATTATTTATTCTTTAGTAATGTAATGCTGTTGTCCCTGTTTTTTAAATACATTTTCCAATCATGTAATCTGTCTTTAAAGGCTCTTGCTTGGTATGGCTAATTCTTAGGCTCGGAATTATTCAGAAGAACAGTTAACTCGGCTTTGTTATGTAAAGTTGCGATTGGTTTATGAAAGTACAGGGGGCCGTTTTGGCGAACATGACCAGACATGTTTCTCACGTAATTAGTGAATTAACCAATGATCAGCTTCGGTCGTCGAAAACCAAAGGTTGTCATTGGTTGAACGAGTAATTGCGGGAAAAACATGTTTTCTGGTTATGCTCGCGAAAAGGCCCCGACAGCGCGATGCAAAAATAGCTTTTGCTTCAAGGGTGTCATTAACGCATATAGGCCTATGAGTTGTTTGTAGTTGATGTCATTTTTTCCAATTATTGTTTGCGTCCTGTCCACGCCTTCTGATCGACCTTGGCTACTCGCTTCACGACCAAGAGCAACGCACTAAATAGGCGCAGCCTGGTTTGTTTGGTACAAAACCTAACTATACCGAGCAGCAAAAGCTAAATAAATGTAAATTTTCAGTTTAATCAAAATTTGATTTGTATTTTTTAAATTACGTTGACATGAAAATATTCACATAACAGCTTTACTGCATTACTGTTAAAACATTACTGTGAAAATTCCCACACTCGGATTGATTGTTTTTTTAATCAAAAAATGGAGAATTTGTTTGCGTTTTATTTTGCTCGGTGTAGAATGCTATGCGCATATAACGCACGAAAAATAGGTTTCGTCTTGGATTAAAATTCGCTCTTTGCACAGAACCGTCATATTGGCTCAACAACGAAGCTCTACATGCCTCGTTTCTATGTCAGTCGCTGTGACGTCGGTCCTTTGTAAAACTTGAAGAGTAAAGCCTCCATTTTGAAAACAACCGTACAAAGAGCATGCATGTTGGTCCCAGTTTAATAATGATAATGGTGGACACTTGTATAGCGCACATGTCTACCCTACCGTACTCCTGGCGCTGTTGCCATTACTATTACCGCTGCCATCAGGAAATCACCAGAACCATCTCGCTTCAACTAGGTGGCTACCTGGCCAAGGCGCACAACCCTATCAGCAGTTAGATTGTGGCATTCCCCCTAACAGCTCCCCAAATATCGCTTGGGTTGACGAGGCAATAATTGAGATCAAGTGTGTTGCCCACGGAGACACACACGTTGGCATAAGTGGGGCTCGAACCCATAACCCCTCGATCATGAGTACGGCTGTATACCCATAGACATGTGCTCCCAACATGCTCCTAGTTTATCAGTACGGTCTTTCCATGAATGAAATGTGTGCTCCTGAGCAAGGCACTTTGCTCATGTTAGGGGCGTTCGAGATGCTTACACCGTGTAACACCAACTTACACCGGAGCGTTCTTTTAACCATCACGTGATACACGAGTCTGCCCCGGTGGTAGCCTTATCCAAGGCCGTCTCCAAGTTGTTTTGCTGTACGAGAGAATATTGTGTTTAGCGCATGCAAACTGCACACGACATCAAAACGAACCACTGTGCGATAACGACTTCCATAGTAAACCCGTACGGCAAAACACTGGCTGCGTACATACAGCACTAGCTGCGTACGGCCTGGCCTAGCTCGAAAGACAGCCTTGTCGAGTCTGCACTTCCGGGTTTAATGTCTTTCTTTATTTTTTTCGGCCAGTTTTGGCCGAAAATGGGCGGGCTTTGGATATGCGGGTATGCAAGGTATGAATATTTGACATTTGTCTTAAGCCAATCAAGAGCTTCATGAGTAGCACGTATGACGCGAGCATGCATTATGCATGTCATGGCGTCCTCACGTTACGAGAACCGTGGCATGATCGATGGACGAAAACAACAAATATTCTCGGGTTCGTAGCATTTATTGTGCTTTTCTGTTTACGTATTTGATTACACTTCTGTGGGACAATGGCGTAATATGACAGCTTTGCTGAATGATTTGTGTGAGCTCTTAATACTGCCTCGGATGAACAAACTGCATGGGGATCGCAGATCATAGCGTTTTTCAAACATAACATGTCGTGCGTCGACCAATGAAATTTCAGCTCACGCTGGGGTGGTTTCCCTATTAATTACTGTAATGAGTTTCGCTGGCTGAATGCAGAACCATCAAGGCGTTGGGTTTAGGGACCGTACCGATACATGTACGTGGGTGTGTGCAGAGTCGTAGCTAGCGCGGCGCGTTGTGAGCCAATACGTGCAACAGATTCCGTAGCTTGTAAGCGCTTTGTTCAGTTTTATCTTCAGCGGGCCGTCTAGAAGACAAGCCCAACGCCTTGATCAAGGCTACCCCGGTGGCAGTCACCACTACCCGAGCTCGCGGGTGGGTCTGTGGTGTAAAGCTCGGTGTAATGTTTCCTAAATTTAATGCGCACAAAACCCAGGTACTTTTAATTTGTTCTAAACAACTGAAAAACCAAATCAACTTGTCTGATATTCATATAGGTGATGTCCGGGTTACAGCTTGCACCGAAGCACGCAATCTTCGTGTCCTCTTTGACAGCATCATGAACTTCAACCAACATGTTTCCTCTGTCTGTCAATCCTCCTACATGCATCTTCGTCGCATTGCAGCTGTCAGGACGCTCATAACGTCGTCTGCTGCTGAACAGATCATACATGCCTTCATTTCATCTAGGCTTGACTTCTGTAATAGTTTACTCATGCATGGGTCTTCCACAAAGTACACTAAAATGTCTCCAATCTGTACAGAATTCTGCCGCTCGATTACTCACACGCTCAAGGATTTCAGATCACATAACTCCCATTCTGCTCAAACTTCATTGGCTACCCATTAGGTACAGGATTCAATTTAAAGTTGCATTGTTGACATTTAAAGCCCTTCATGGATATGCACCATCTTACATTCAAGACTTGCTACAAGTCCGCACAGTGAGACCGAGTCTTAGGTCAACAGGTAACACGCTCTATGTCCCCAGAACCCGTCTGGTAACCTATGGGGATAGGGCATTTTAGTTATGCACCCCGTCTTTGGAATTCTTTGCCAGATGAGCTGAGAGCCACACGTGATCTTTCTGTCTTTAAACGGCATTTAAAGACATTTCTTTTTCACCAGGCTTTTCACAACAACTAGTGACTTTCTTTCTTGACCTGGCGCCTTTGAATGGCCTCCAGATATTGTGGGCCTAATAAGTGCTTTGCTATTATTATTATTATTATTATTATTATTATTAATGCCGTCGCCTTAGTAACCGCGAGTAGTAAAACATGGCGGACAGTTTGGAGTCGCGACGTGAGTACGAAGAAAAAACGCAGATTTATGACACAAAATAAGAGGAAATAGGGCTGTACATAGTACATTTTGCTTAATCAATAGATGTCTGTGAGCATTGACAAAGTTTATTACGGTATTTTGGACAACAAATCTCGCGTAGCGCCGGGTTAATTTTTCATCCTGAGTCAAACGATAACAGTGTTTATAAAGCCCCGCCCTGCAACAACCTTTGACCTGTGTTCCCAGAATTCAAAGCGAAACCCCATTTCGTTCGTTTTGCATCTTTTAGAGGCTCCCCCTGTGTAAACCCCGTGGTACACGGTGTAAGCATCTGGAACGCCCCTAATGTAGGCGCTTTGATTAAGTTTCCCCGATAAGTATAGTGCGCGAAAGGTCGTCATTAATATTAATCGAATATGGCGAACATTTCAGGTTTGATGACGTCAATAGACATCCTCCATTGAACATTTTACTTTTCAGCCACATAAAAAATACAATACACGTCATTGTCCCTTGTTGTTGTTGTCTAGCCTTCGAGTTGCTTGGGTATAAACAAAACATTAGACTCCCCGTGGAGCCGTCAAAAGGAGAGGGATTAATGGACGTTGTCATGGCGACTAAGCGCTCATTTCCACGTGTGCTTGAGACCTCGGTCGTGCCTATCAAAGATCGTATGGAAACGGAGGGAAGTCAACAGCCAACAATCACCATAGCCTCGAACGTTTTGTGCTCTGCTTTTCATGGTTGATTTGAGCACCAAACCAACTGGAAAAACGTATAAAGGATGGGATCAATATTTAAGCAAAACTCTAGTTTTTTCCTTCTTTTTTTCACACATATAGACTTCAGAATTAGATTTATAATTCAACGCCCTTTCCTCACCATTTTGGCCCGAAGTCAATTGTGATGGTTAGTCGGTTACAGTGCACACTTCCTTGGATGTATAACAGCGGCTGGCTTTGCGAGACTAGACCTGAAACTAGTAGCATTTTGCGTGTAACATTTGCATAATGGCGCCCCGAATTCTTCACTTTCAAATGGATGTGTAGTTTATAAAGTCGCATACTACGCTGATGTTGCTACGTGGTGCACGTCAATGCCCAGCAGTCAACAGTCTGGTTGCTTTATGCCATTCTCCCCTGCGATGAACACGGTATTGATTCTGTACTTCACACCTTCCGCGTGCACCACACAGCAACAACAAATTAGTATGGTCAAGTGGATACTGAGTGAACATGTTAAGGGAGGTACGTCAGGGTACCAGACGCTATACATTCAATTAGCCTTTTGCGAAACGCGCAAAAGACAACGCCTTGCCTGGACTGGTTATACTAGTGGAATGCAAGTGATCACTTTAAGACAGATTACATGATTGGAAAACTTTTTAAAACGGCATTATAACTAAAGAATAATGTTGATAAACTGCCTTGTAGAAATTTCAGCCACGTAGATGCAGTAATACTTCAGAAAACCTGAAAAATCCATGCATGGTTTTTGTGTTGATTGAATGGTAAAAACTTTGGTAAAAACAATATTTTTTACAGGGGGAAAAATCATGTGGTATTTGTATATCAACAGTTTTATTCGTTGTTTTTTTCATAAACTCATGAAGTGAAATTTTCGGTAACTGCACATGATGTCTTTAATGCTCGTAAATAATCTAGGCTACGAATTGTGGGAAGAATAAACTATGCACCAACCAATCAATGAATTGATTCTTTCAATAATGTCTTGCCTGATTGTTCCGTATCGTTATTAGTACCCCACAAGCCTTAAATTTAGTAGCCTTTTTAATCATGCAACCAAGATTCAGTATACGTCAAATGTCTCGTATATTACCCATTATACAACTGCTGTGTGTAATTCACTAGTGCCGTACATGCTGAGTTTCAAGAGGCGCTGAATTTAAGAACTCGGTTTGAGGCAATTATGCAGCATCGATTTGTCGCGAACCGCGTAATATTATTACGGCCTAGTTAAGCAAGCCTCATGACTTTACTAATGCCACGAAAGTAATTACTAGTTCACGGATAAACTATTTTTGTACCTCTGCGTGTACAGAAACCTTGATTTTTTTTTCAGAAAAGAAATTAACGCGGTTCTTGAGGATATTAACCAATCAGACGTCAACGTCGCCCGAAGTGATGTCTGTTATTAATTCAATAGTCGTGGACGCTGCTGTATGGGCTGGTAGGAGCAGTGTCTTGGAGGTATATACGTGCGGAGGCAGAAACCACTCGATGCTTGTCACTGACGCAAGTGTTTACAGCGTTGGTGACGTTGCCTGCCTCGGCACTGACGTACACAGTATTCGGCGTCCCTGCCTGCGTGCGATTCTTTGGAGCGGTAGGTTTCAATCTGTGGTAAGATTGAGCGTGTAAGTTGCGTGGGCAGATTGGACTGCATCCACACTGCATCGTATTCTTAATCCAGCATTCGGTTTCTGGCAAGCGATCACCATCACTGAACAACATCTGTTAGCACCGCAAAACAACAAATTCGAGTCCTCCATCTTGATCTTAGTGCCTTTATTTGTAACCACTTTGGTAACATCCCGTTTGAGGGTGCGTCTATACCAGGGGCGTGTTTTCTCCGGTTTTCTCTATTTTTCTTGGAACTGATTTTAAAATTGACAATGGCTCGTTGGTTCCTGAATGTAGTGGTTGTTTGCCTGGTTCTTCTGGCCTTCACGTACGCAGCACCGGTGCCAGGTAAGTCCCCTTGACAAAATTTCATCGTCTTCTTCATTTATCTGTTTTGTCAAAAGGGTGTTTCTTGATTTGAAAACAATTAAGATAAACCCTTTTGTCGAAACACAACCGCTGTGTACTGAAATCGTACTAATCGTTGGAGTCAGCCCAGTTTTGTGTATATTCCCGTTTGGTGTTTGACAGTGCACATGTTTCGGTTGCATGCAGTTCTGTTACGTCATCGGTATGCGCGTATTTATGGTGTAAATTTCTGTCGTTTTGTTGTCAACTCTGACAGCATCGCCTCTGCATGTAAATAAAAAACGGATAGTGAACGGTAATTATTTCGGGGTTTTGCTATACGTAGGCCTAGGCGTTATCACTAATCGTGACCGCCAAAACCTCTCTGAAAATGTATCGATTTTATGCTGTCTTATAGGCATAATTTTCAATGAGCCTTACCGGATAAAGCTGATGCTTCTATGCAGTTAACAACTGTTCCTTGCAATTAGGCTATAAAACGTTTGATCATAAAACTAAACGTGTACAAATTTTTGCGCATTTGTTTCTGGCGAAAAGGTGTGAATTTGAATCTGAAAACTTGTGTTATTTTATTTACCGTAATTACTTTGCTATAAGACAGCTCTTAAATATTTATTGTAACTACGTGTATGTACATGTAATCTGGCGGCCGTCTTTTCGCACTTTTCTTCGTTTTTTAAAAATTGTTTAAAATAAGATGTTTGAATTGGTCCGAAACTTTTATTTGCACGACAAATAGAGTGCAGCGTGACAAATTCGTTGTCCGTGATATATATTTAAAGGGACGTGTTCAGATTTTTCTAGAAAATGTATAACGTTTTAACCTCAGAATCATATAAAATTCCTCACCGATGATGGGAAGAAAACAAGAAATTTGCAATATCCTCGGCAATAATAGGCAATATCACAAGAAACATCCATGAATTTCGATACATTGTGAAAATTGACAAATTTCAAATGGCAGCCTCGCTTTAGATGTTGAGCCATTGTATTACGTCTCGCGTCTTTTCATTTGCAAACAAAAGAACCTCGTTTTCGATGACAATTTAAAATTCCTCAATTGTGCCCTTCCTTTTATTCCACGGCTAATGCATATAGGTATTTCCGGAAACACGCAATCTGTTCTTACATCTTGACGGCAAACTTGGAGCTTATGGTCCATCCCCCTTCACGGCTGAGACTTAACTCACGGCCCTGCTGCGGCGCTGCATGTCCCCCTTAAGCCGCCATCTGTATACCTACAGCCTCTGTTTGCTTTTACTCTCCTGGCTGTCTATCGTCTTTTTGTGCCTTCAAGCGTGCTTCGTGAGGAGGGAATTTTTGTTCAAAGCTTCAGAAAAGCCGATTGCGGCATGAGCGATGTGGTTGCGGTTGGGGCGGTTATACGAACGTGCGATTAGCTTATGAGAGAGAGGGGATTTCTTGAATGAATGCAAAAACATGAAGACCTAGAAGATGTGTGGTTTCGTGGGTATCTGTGTGTTTCTGAAGTGCATTTTCCAAATAATAATAATAATAAATTAATAAAAAAACGGTTACAGCCTTCCGATATGGAAGATTTTTGTTAATTAGTGAAAGAAGACTTTAAAATACTGTTTTGCGGTCTTTCAAAACAAAAGCAGGGACGGTAAACTATAAAATTTGACATATTTTAATTGCGATTTATTGAGCTACTTTTAAGAACAGATTATGATTGGAATTTGTTTTTAAAACAGGAACAGCAGCATAAATGCAGTAATACTTCAGAAAACCTTTTTAAAAATGCATGTTTTTTTGTGTGAATGAATGGTAAAAAAGTTGTCTGCAGACAACCCTTTTTTAAAAATCCAACAAAGGTACCATTTTACACGAAACAAAAAATCAAATGGTGTTTGTTACCGACTTTTCGTCGGTTTTTCTTGTCAACTCGTAAATGGGTAAATTGGGTAACGGCAAATGATGTATTGGGGCTTTAAAGTAATTATGTCGATATGGAAGATTTGTTTAAATAATAAGACATGAATGAGACTTTAGAATACTGATTTACAAGTCTATCAACACAAACGCAGGGGCGGTAAGCTATACAATTGACTTCAGACCCAAAAAGCTATAGCCATGATCAAGTTTCCACCAGAAATTGGAAAAGAAGGCGTATAGCAACAGAGAAACAAAATGCTAACACGCCAAAGAAAACGAAATATTTCAAATATTTAAAAATACAAACATTTTCAAAAATATTTTTAATATTTCAACATTTAGTATATACGAAATATCAATTCCACATGAGAAATGTTTTAAATCGACATGTAGGCCTACCATGCATAAGATTACCATCTTTGTTCAATGTGGTACTCTTTATTTTCCGAATCTCTGAACGTTTTGAAATATTTCACTCAATTTAAATAATTTCACATGGCGCGTTGTTTGTCCAGAGTTCGCGCTATTCTCCTGTAGTACCGCTGTGGTATAGTGACGGACAAAGCTTTAATTTTTACGAAGCAACAAAAGCGCGCGCAAAAGCAATTGAATTTAGTTTGACGTCATTCAATAAGGGGTGCTATTTCTGTCATCTTTTTGAAGTGGTTTATTTTGTTATTCGGCGTAGAGTATTCTTTATTTGTGATTAAAAACACTACTAACTGTAGTGAAAAAAAATTCAAGTTTCCGATTTACGTAGGCTTAATTAAAATGGACACTAATCACTTATGGATTACAAATCGCAGTCTCCATTTGCCAATGCATATTGGTTTCCCGCCATGTATCTAAGCTTTACGCATACTGTATAAATTAAATTCTGTAAAAAGTAATTTTTGTATTCCGTTCACTTTCAAATGACTAAAGAAAATTTAAATAGATTTGTATTCAACCTGAGACAGTTGGTTTGACATGATACCTGCAGTGTTGCCATATCATGCGTACACAGGCGCTTTTGTCTAGCGTGCAATTGGTTGCTTTTTCTTGTGACGCCCACTTATAGCTAGAAGTATTTTCCAATTAATAATGATTTCCAGATCAAATTGAAGATACAGCCCAAGCCTCAAGTAGATATCGCTTCCCTTTGTATGTCGGTATTCCCAGACAATTTCCTTTTCTAGGTTATATCATGTTCAACAGATAATTATTTCCTTTTAATTATATTCCGCAACAAAAGTTGTACAGATAATTAGAACATCGCGTCTAGAAACAGTCTAGACTATGCAAATAAAAAATGACAGCCTGTGGAACTTGCCTGAAGCCGAAAGTTGAGCGACGGAATTGGACAAAAATGTGTGGGAGGTTTGGGTTACTTCTCTTTTGTGTTGGAACTAAAAAGCGTTGGCGACTACTCAGGAAACTCGAGATAGCCCGTAAAATAATATACAGAGGCGTCCATCCCAGCGCTCCCGATCAATTGAATCGTGTTTTTCTTTTGAGAATAAACACAGTTCTCTGCTTCTTGTGTTGTTGGAACATTGTGGGCGACACTAGAAAAACACGCAGGCTTGAAAAATAGAAGATGTTTTTGGATCGCCTTTACAATGTTGTAGCTCAGAGGTCAGGGATATCTGTTCCTACACGGGCAAAGATACATGATCGTATGCCATCCTTCAGTTTTATTGACCGTATTAAAGACGTCATTTACATATTGGTATGGATCTTTTGCACGGCAGCCGTCGTGGGGATAAGTGCTTTGTCTAACCGGTTTAACAAAAAGAAGAAACCCCCCCCCCCCGCAAACTATACACTGAGTTGAGCGAAATATCGAGGAGGCTGAAAGATGTATACGTATTTTTCAGTTAGTAACGTGTATGACCACCTCTTGTGGCAAGGCTGACTGCCCCAGGCTTCATAAGAGCCGCTGAGACACCACTCTGTGCGCACCACTCTGCCAGAAGTGCCTCCCTGAGCTCATGCACTTCTGAGGCTGTTCGGGAGACGCGCGGATCCAGAGGTCAGCTCATCCCACGCAGATTCAATCAGGTTGATACCCCAACAAAAATGGTTTTCTGAGAGCCCTTAACTATACGGGAGTCTCCCATAGGAATAGGAAATGTCACATTTCGTTGCTGTGGGAACCATGCATTGTTCGATTAAACCTTTTACATTGTGCATTTCCTTGAGGATGATATGTTGAAACATGTCCACTTGGGCCTCGACAAAATTACTGACGCGGAACAGTCTAGAAAGCGATTATAAAGTGATTGGTCGAATAGTGCCTTGTCATTGACAAGTTCACTGTGTTCTTAAACTTCTGTTTTGATCAAGAATTTATATTTGAATTTATATCGTTTTGGCTTGGAAAAGTAGGCTAGAAACGCAGCGTTTGGACCCTGAGTACCCCGAGAATAATGTTAGCCATTTTGTGCTTAGTTGCTTGCTTGACGTACATCATAAACATGGATTGGGCCTGAGGTTTTACCGTCAGACAACTTGGAGCCAGGCTGATGAAAATGTGTCATTTCAAGCATCATTTGAGTGCAAGAAGCACTCTGACCGTCCCGCTAAATGCCACTTCTTCCACGGCGGATGTCAGAATCTTCAATATTGTGCATATGTTGTGGCTTTCTGTCTTTTCGAGGAAGTCACGGTAGTTTAGTGGTTTAATGTAGCACGTCGGGGAAAGGTCGCTCACTCAGTCTAGTTTGGGTTAATTTCATATTTTCGAAGTGCAGATGGATATAATGGTTGGAGTAACCGTATCGTGAACAATATATCGTCTTTGTAGGTCAGATGAGGCTTTGCTTTGCCAAACTAATTATAGGAGTGCGTGCCAATGATACAAACGTTGATAGTTAGTTTGGTACAGAGCGCGAGCGTTACTCAATGCTTTCGTTCTACACATGCGCGCTTGTATCCCTGAAGGGTCCTTGCAATTTTGTATGGTGTCGACTTTAAATGTAGATTACAGGATATGTTACAAGCGGCGTTTTCTCCGTGTTATTGAGGATATGTGCGATAAAAATCAACCTGTATAGGTACCTCATCCAGTGATACGTCCTGAAAACTGTGTCTATGCTTTTAAGACATTGTGCGGAAGGCACCGTTTTCTTTAGGCTGGTTCCTTGAGTATACTGCATGAAAACTGGAGCCATATTACAAGGGCAGTCAGGGGCATCGGTTCGTTCAAAATGTGTGTGCATACGCATTTGTATAAATTCATCTTCGATTATCGTTTTCTTATGTAAAAAAAAACCCTAGGGTGGAGTCATTGCATTGGACAGTTAAAAAAACTTCTATCTTCCTTTAAGAATGTTTTTTCCCTGTCAAATGGTTTATTAAACTTTTAAGGCATTGCAAATCCTGTATAGGGGCTTTTAAAGCAGCGCACCCGCCGTGAAATAAGGCAGGGTGTGCCAACGCCGGACTGGCGTTATAATTAGGTTTTACTCCCAATGTTTAAGTGGGTCCTCAAATATTGACATATACGAGCGATGTCGTCTTGATAATGTCCCCGTCCGCCCACATGTAACAAGGTTGCTTGCTCCTCGACACACAGACAAGATATACGCGATTTGAATACGGCAGTTCGGTCATGACTGCCCGTTGCGTATTCGACAGTGTGGACGTGAAGGATGTGCGATCGATGCGTGGAATGATAAAACAGGCGTGCTCGGCATAAAGAGTACACACCGTTAACAATTTTGCTGGTTGAATTTTAACGCGGAGGACGGTTGGGATGGAAAGGTTAAGAGCAAATGGAAAGAGGCGTCATGTCCAAAAACATATGTCATTTACGAAGCTCATTAAAGATATATTCTGACTGACATTCTGAAATGTTGTGTACCTAAAATCCATTTGTTGAATATGTATGTCATTGTTAACAACAAAATAAGTGGAAATGTTAACATGAATTACGACGTTTCACTTCATATGTTTTCCCATTTCTGTAATAATTTAAATAATTCTCTTTTGATCATGCATTGTTCGATTGAACCTTTCACATTGTGCATTTCCTTGAGGATGATATGTTGAAACAGCTCCACTTGGGCCTCGCCAAATTCATTGTGTTTCCCACAATGAACCCTTGAAGCAAGTATCCCCATTCAATACACATACCCCCAAACAAATCAATCGTGCGAACAAAATCCAAACTTATAAGATTCCCATACATATCAAGCATTTGCAAGCGATCTATACAGCTTACACCTGTCCCCTTCCTATCGAAGAAATCACAATGGAGGTGCCTATTGCAGTCGTCAAGATTGACTCAGGATTGAAGCCCGTAATTGAATTTCCGAAGAAAGGGTTGGCATTCACTCAGATCCGAAGGATCGCTAATTTCCACGGGCTGATGGAGGGAGAGAGAGCGCGTTGCGGGGATCCATTCTGGAAATACAATAATACCCCTGCCGATGGCGAAACAACACAGGTCTGGCCACGGTGAGACAACGTCTCCCCGAGGTGTGGGACCATCTCTTTTTGCAATCATTCATAATTCTCTGTTCGTCGAGATGACATAGATGAGAGGCCTGTTGTGGTTTCGAGATGTACTATACGGTGTTCAAACTGTATATGCCCGAGAGAAAAGAGAAGAATTTCGCTGCTAAGTAATGCTCGGGGTTCAATAAAATAGTGAAGACAGTTGCACGCCAAAAGTATTGAGTTTCAAAACGACTGACTTTAACTTCCGCTCGATCAGAATGCTTAAGAAGTACGACTCCATTTAATAACTGGGCCACCCGAAGCTGTTAGCCTGTTATAATCATGCCTTAGGCATGGGCGTAGGCTCCTTTGGGCCTGGGTGAGATTTTTATGAAAGCGGAACTCCAACTCCTGGCTTTTGAGCAAGGGAACGTGCGCGGAAATCGCGTGCAAACACCGCACCCCCATGCAGCTGCGCCCCTGTAATCCATGTATCGTTGCATCATTGCACTTGTACACAAGCATTTGGGTGCCTGCCAGACATTCTGGTTTTGCCATGGAAAATCTGGGTCAAGCTTTCACTGTGTTTTTCTCTGTCTGAAAGAGGAACTTGGGAATGGTTGTTTTAAGAACAATGTATAATGTCCCAAAAACTAATTAATGCTTCCCAGAATAAAGGAGTGTATATAATTTGTAAAACGGTTTGGGGCGGCGAACCTTCATCAATTAATTTTTCCCCGTTGGTAGAACCTCTGATCGATGTCTCATTCCAAATGCTAATGGCTCAGCCAAATCGGAAAAACCGTCATGTCTTTTTCAAGCTGGCTTTGGTCACGGACAAGATACTTTTATCGCCAGTCGTTTGAACTCTCTACAGCATAATTTCGTTGGCCTTATTTTTCTGCTTCCCACAATGGCCACATAATGCACCGCTCATTCTGTGTATTCTACTGCACCAGTTTTGGAACACTGGAACTCATACATTTTCCTCTTGACTTTCTTTCCACTTGTTAATTTGATGTAATTGTCTGTGTGTCCTTGAGTTTGCCTTAAGATTTTTCCCTGCGCCCTATATTTTTGGATGAAGTGGTATTCATCGAATGTAGGCAAAATGGCAATTAACCGACAGTGTGTCCGGACTTGGCTTGCGTTAAAGGAAGCGGAAACACTTGTAGAAGCTTGCTTAATTTCCTCAGAATACCGCTAGCATAGCAACGTTTGTTATAAAAGTGGCAAATTGAATTTATTTTTCAAACCATATCCGATCCGAACAATTGAAAAATCAGTTTTAATTTGTTTTAAAAGCGTTCAGTTTTGACCTTATCTATGCAACCCTTGCATTATTGGTTGACGTCATCTTTCCTTTCAAATATGGCGCAGCATATAGCCGCATTGACTGTAAGGTTTATCATAAAAATTGATTGTGTTGCCAACATTGAAAGTGCCCCGGATTCCCATGAGGGTTTGTACATCGGACAGCACGTACATGTAGGTAGCACTTTTTTTAAAATTGATCAATAATTCTAAACAAATATTTTCTCTCCCTTATAAAGCACATGATGGATTGCAAAGGCACATCTTTGGAATAACTAAATTTTATATAATAACATCTTACTTATGGCACATTCAATTTTTGAAAATTGTTTCATAATATCGCTAGTAAACAAGCGTCTGATCACATTGAATCATTACTTTGGAAAACACAACTCAGACCTTTAAAGTAACTGTACAGACTCATTATTGCGAAGTGAAATGAAACAAAAATGTAAGGTTTTGAATTCCTCTTGTGGTCGAAGTGGCTATTCCTCTCTCCGTGGACATATACTATTTTGTCAAATGCACCCGCACGATGGATCAACCCAGTTCAATATGTATAGTGTGTGCGATTTTTATTTGATTTTCGAGTATTTCTATTCAGTTCTCTCGTGGTGAATTCCAGCGGCACCATGGGTCTTTGGTTTGACCAGCTTGTGTTGGCCTTGCATATGCAAACAATAACGGATTGCGAGTTTTGTGTTTTGTTTGAGTGCGTACAAAATGAGCACTTCTGTGATACAGTCTGAACAACATATACCCTTCCAAAAAAGAAACGTAATTTCCGAACATAAGTTTGTTGAATACAGTGAACTTGTGGATAACAAGGAACGTGGTTGACCGATTACTTTTGAATTGTTTTCAAGAAGTTCCGCTACATACCAGTGATTTCATCCAAGTCCAACAGGACCTGTTGAATCCAACGGACTGTTTCGCGTCAGTGATTGTGTCAGGGCCCAAGTAGACCTGTTTCAACATAATTATCATCCTGAAGGTTCAATTGAACAATGCATGATTCCCACAGCAATGGATAACATTTTCTGTTTCTGGGAGAGTTAATGGCGGTTCTTAGCAAACCAATTTGGTTGGGTTATCAACCTTGGTGAAACTGCATGGGATAAGCTGACCACTGCATCCGCGCGTCTCCCAAACAGCCTTATAGAAGCCCAGGAACTCAAACAGGCACTTTAGGCGGAGTGGCGCACCCTGCCTCAGCGGCTCTTACGGAGGCTCGTGAATGATGTCAGCCTTCACACAAGAGGTGTTTATACATGTACATGATGAATGTGACATCAATATTGTGTTGTATTTTCCCTAAAACATCCAGTACGATTGTGTATGCACCATCTAATAATTTGGTTATATTACGCAAGTCCAAATCTGAACCGTACAAAGCCTGTTTTCGCGACAATAATCAGACTGCTCTGATGCAATGACAGATTCAACCAATGGCTGTCGGCAACCAAATCTGTCCATTGGTTATTTACGTTAGAAAAATGTTTCTGGTGATGGTCGCGAAAACAGACCCAAAATTTATTTTTGAACTCTCGTTCTCAAAGTAACGTCCGGTTGAATCAGTTGCTGGCGATGTGGGGACCCACAAACCTTTACCCAATTAACCCTCTTAGTCCGTGCATATTCTTTATTTTTTTGCTGCACAACTCCTTTTCCCGGTTGGGAAGAGTCGAAGGACGGCAACAAATGAGAAAATCAAGCAGTAGTCAATACGTCCTAATTGGGTCCCTGCTGAACTCTGCATGCGCACAAGTGCCTGACTAAGTGCCGTTTATCAAAATGGCGAACGGTTGGATCCTGAATCAAGAAGTACTTGATTTTGCCTCGTTAATGTTAAATAGTGTTCCTGATTTGGCTTGATATTTTGTTAAAAGAGCTTGTCCAGAAAAAAGGAGATTTTTTTCCCGAAATTGAATTTCGTTCTAACCTATAAGGAACATATAACATACCTCCCGCAAATACTACAGTATATTCATGGGAAAAATTGCAATCTCCAATTTGGATGCAAAAGGTTAGTGTAATTACTGCAATGCTTTATGTAACCGGATACATGGGTTTGCTTTGGACAATGTTGTTGAAAATACACGATTGAGAGCGCAAAATTTCAGAATAGTAATGAGAAAAATAAGACAAATGGTATGTATAAAAATCTCAACAACCATGGGAAAAATGTAGGGGTAGGGGTGTGGGTGGTGGACATACTCCTTTAAAGATAATGCAGGATCAGAACGTAGTTATCTCCACGTGTGATTGCGGATGTGTGTGAGAAAAACCAACCTGTGTAGGTCAGCTCAGTACCTCATCCACCTTCCGACAAAACAACAATGTCCATGCTTTCAAGAAATTGTGCAAAGACATCGTGCTATTTAGGCTGTTCCAATTGGCCGTAACTGCACGAACAACGGAGCCACAATACCGAGGTAGTCAGGGGCATAGTTTATTTTTACATGAGGACGCCACTGTAAAAAAAATGTGCGTTGTACACGCATTTATATGAATTCATCTTGACAGAATCGTAAAGGTTTTTCTATGCGCCAGAACATGTCTTTAAACTAGGTAGCTACATTGTGTAACTTGGCCCCCACAGGGAATATCGCGTTATAATCCCAAGAGCGCGTGAAAAGTAATTACGTATAGTGAAATGCAAGACCACGGTGCCGAGGTGTTTAGCACAATGGCTAAGGATTGTGTTTCATACTTAGGCCAGAGCAAGCTCAGTAAATGTGCAAGTTTCTCGCCATTTTACATTTTACATTTTCGTTAACATGCGCGTTGATCTCTGACACGTGACGTCAGAAACAAATAAACAATAAAAATTCCCGGATACACTACAGGTAGCCATAGTAAACGTTATCCTGACGTCATAGTAAACGTCATCCTGAGATCTCAGGTAATTTCCACTCTGCAAAGCGCCCTTACAATCCCCTGAGGAAATCCACGCAAATCTGTGACGTTAGCTGGCTGTTGCGCTCAGCGAACGCACACATGAGTCTTTTTGATGCAATTTAATCAATTTGGTCATGTTATGCTGAAAAGAAACGATTTCTATACTTTCCAGAAATTGTATTGGGTTTTGTTCTTTATGACTGTCCCATTCCTACAAAAATTTCCGGCGACGATCTTATTTACTCCGCAGTTTTTAAAATAATAACATGATGCATGTTGACCAACAGGAACGGAACAGATTCCCCTGTATGCTTTAAATAGCAGCCAATCGCCGACGCGGACACGGCCGGCATTACCGAGTACATGTATTACACTGCATGTACGGTGTTTACAATCTGCGCACGTGACATTTGAATGCCTGCAATGCACTGCCAAGCGCCCTGATTGGCCCAGAGCGGCGACAAGATTGCTGTCGCTGTTTCCACAGCGAAATAGGGCGGATTTCAACAGGGCCTCGGGCCCCACGAGTACTTAGGGGAGTGCGTTAAAGAGGCACTGTTGCAAGAGGATGGATCTACGTATGCAGTAGGTTGTTTTCCCTCTTTTTTAATCTATTAAAAACTCACCAGCGTAGAGAAGATTTACAATGTTCCGTTGTTGACTTTTGTACCAATATCTCACTAAAAAATAACTGGTGAAAACAATTTGTTTTCTTTTTCAATGTGCAATCTATCTTTAAGAGATGGCGGGAAGTTGCAGGAAGCAGTTTTAGAGCACTCGGGGTCCTAATGTTGCAGCATGGCGTTGTCGACTGTGTGGCGCCTGTGTCGAGAAATTAGCATCATCACCAATGTGCATATAACGCAAAGCATGCAATGTGGACTAATCAAGTGAAAATGGCCGTGGTACTGTATGTACTGCGGGACTGTATCCATTTTGAATCATGCACTTTGTTTGCTTACGGCTAACGGTTCTTGATCAAGCTAATGGAGTGGCGACTTGGGGTAATCTTGGAAGACACAAATCTGTTAAATAAAGCGTATGATAAGTAAGCAACATTGCAGTTTCACTGCTATATACTGCGGCAGTTCTTCATTTGAGTTTTTATTTATTCTATGCTGATTAATTAATTATAGTTTTGCTATATGTGAAACCTTGTCAACACGAAGCATCGGTACAATGATATCGTAAATTGGACAGCAAATATTAAAATTGCAAAAGGCAAATGTACTAAATTAATGTGAAATTATAACTTTTGTTGTATAAGTTATTTATATGAACCACCGTGTAAAAAATAAACCTCGAAGGTCCAAATAACTGCCTTAACTTTTTTAAATGACCCAAATTTGTATGTTTTTAATACAACTCCCAGGCTTCAAAAATATTTGTCCCTTCATATTTTTTAAGAGTTGTGTATCTTAGAGTTGTGTCCACATGTAACATTACTTAACTGCTTTTCTTTAAGCTGAAACGTGGAGATAAATGTAACTGACACAATATGAAAATTAAATCTTCTTTGGTTCAGCTTTGGTTCCTGTCGAACAAATTTAGGTGAAATCAATTTGTTGAATCAGTATAATTATGCCAGAAACATTTTTCTGGGTATGAACGCCAAAACATGCCCCTTGGCTAAATTGGCTAGTTTTTGACACTGGCATCTGTACGTCTGTAAAATGGTAAACCGTTTTGCGGAATGTTCAGTCTATATCCGTTATGCCTTTGTTAAGGAATGTTAAGTCTAAAAACCGTTTGCGCGGAATGCGTCTGAACACAAAACGCAGAGTTGTATGACACGAAATGATTGTCAATCACTCCGCTTCATCGTCTATTTTCTTTATGGCATAAAATACGTTGACGGTTTGTAACCTCCGGTTATACTGGTCCCCAAAGTCGATAACGCGCTTTTTATATTGATCTTCTATCATCTTACAGACAGGCTGATGCTTGGAGCAGGCCCATTAGCTTCTGGGGGAAATATCTTGACATACGTTGCCTGTCTGCAAGCGAATAGCGTTTGGCATGCCTAACATCTGTTGCAGTATAATGGATGTAGACACACGTGGAAGGAATATCTAATGTCGTACATTTTGGTGCACAGTGTGTGGTTGATGCTCTTCGCCCTTGCATATTGTCTACATTGGGCTTTCGACATTCTGAACAAATTATTTACACAAAATTGATCAGTCATTAGATACTTTCAGAACAACTCTCTTTGGAAAATATTTCAGAAGAAAAGAGCGTTTTTTGTTACATGTTCTGTTGGCTTCTGCACCACGAAGCTTGCTTAGATTTGACCGTTTTTTACTGCTGCTGTCCCCCCACCCCAAACACTCCCCCGAAATAAAACATACTCATTGCCCAATCCGAGACAATACATTAACCTGAAACCTTTTTTCAGCCAATCAATTATGACCTTTTTTTGAAAAATACTGATCATACAATGCCCAGTTGCATTTGTTGAACTTTACCAGTTGTTGATGTTCTTACCGCACAATTTCCCTCCAAATCAAAGCCCTATTCCGCTCCTTCCATGCACAATCGTAAAAGAGCTTGTAAATATTTTTGCAGAAAATGGATTTCGTCCTAACCAAACAATTATATAAAATGCCTCCCCAAAATACTTTCCAATCTCCAATTTGGATGTGGAAGCAAAAATGTTTTTGGGTAATCATTTGTAACCGGATAAATTAGTTTACAAAACATCGTTTTTTTACGATATCCTTGAAAATATATTTCTCTTATGCCTATGCGTTGTCCTAAAAGTATATCCATTATTAAAGTTCGTGTAGACTTAGAGACAGTATACCTGTCAGAAATTCTGCCTGCATTCAGTCGCACGTTTCCCTTCAACATTTTTACTCCAATGTACATAAATAGCTAATGCCAAACATGCAGGGATTAAAGAACAGGGGTTATAAGAACGTATGTTTAATTAAAAAGTAATGGCCAGAGTACACAGAACTACGTCATTCATTAATCACACCAATATAAACACAGCCAATATAAACACAATTACACTCAACTGTTTGCCGTCGGCATTAATGCGCGCCAAAAATGTTGGCAGGTGTTTAAAACGAAACCAACTTTGTCGGTTGAACTATCGCTTCGCTACATTGAATATTGAAGGTCATTGTATCATTTTGCAGATGAAACTTTTTTACGAATTCCAGGAACAACGACATTACATAACTAAAGTATAATGCTGATCAACTGCCTTCTAGACATGTCAACCACATAGGTGCACTGAGTAACACTTCAGAAAACTCTAAAAATCCATGCATGTTTTTGTGTTGAATGCAGTATATATACAATCAATTATCTGCATAATGTTTTAAAGCACTTTAGTTGGTATTTCTTCCACAAAGGTACCATTTACACGGGAACAATCATGTGGTGTTTGTTACCATTGCTATCTTTTTAAAAAATCAACTCATGAAGTAAATTTTGGTTCACTGCAAATGATGTATTGGGGCTTTAAAAGTAGCAAATCAAATTATGCGACCGGGATTTGTCTTTTGAAATGGAATCGACATGAAAACTTGACATTCCGGTTACTTATAGAGGAAGACATAGGAACGAAAAAAAGATCAAGACTCAAGAACACAGTCCAATCTTTCCATTACAGTTAAATATTTTGAAACAAGAACATTTCATTGCATGCGGAGGTGCATCTTGTTTTATCCAGCCGAATCAATGTTAGCGGTGGTATATTTACACAGTAATCCACGGCAAAATGACCATATCCGTCTTGGAATCGAGCAAAGTAAATTAGGTATACATGAGCAAATGTATCGTTGTTTGTCTCTTTGTACTTTCTTTGTGAATGCCGCGGTTTTTCTTTTAATATGGAGGAAAAATAGATATCTGAATTCATTATGGGACAAGGTACACATCTTCAAAGACACTTGCATGCATGTATACAGCGACGCAAGAGCCACACATTTATGCACGATTCTCTGTATTTATACATGTATCGAACCGGCAGTACATATATAAAGAGATGGGACATCTTTGCTCTGAAAGGAGCATCATGATGTTAAACGTGTTTTTAATTTCATTTGGCCTCGGACTTACCGACTCTTTATGGTTATGCTGCATATAAGTTGTGTTTAGACCGGACATAAACACATCGCATGAATGCCATTTACGTGTACGTATCATAAAGTGCACCCTTACTAAATTATTAATTATAAAATTGCATTAATTTATTAACTGCAATGCTGGGGCGTATGTGTAGAACGTTTTTACCAATAAAGTCAACTAATGGGTACAACATGAATAATGAACCTAAATGGCTACTATAATGACGTCGCTCTGAAAGCATGTGGAGCGCGGCGGTTTCGCCCCATAAACACAAGTAACGTCATAGTTGTTATAGTCAGATCTTTTCGGCTGGCGCCATGTTATTTCCAACCTGAAGACTGTACAACGTGAATTCGAGACTTAACTTTCCAAACTCGAGATTTAATTCCTGATAGACTAGCATTTGTGGTATCTTGTCATTGTTCTTGTTATGAAATAATTGAATCATGAATCTATATGTCTAGTACTGTGAAACCAAAATGGCGACTTAAATAGGTTGTGCATAAAAAAATGATGTGACAATAGTATCCATAAAATGCCTACTCGTGCATGACGCACGGTGAACATGTGACTGCCCCAGGCCTGTCATGGCGGCGGCCCGTCCAAAGGGTCTGTAAATTGACAAAAAAAAACTTACTCAGAGTGTTGATGGCAATGGTAACTAGCACCGCATGATTTATTTCTTTGCGAATTTAACAGATTACTGCAGATGGTTTCTAAAAAAAACAGAGCGTGTACACTCATGTGTAACATTCACTTAACACAAAACAAGTCATGGTTTAAAATGTTTTTTAAACAACGGGACATCCTTATAGCTAGCATTTATGCATGCCCGTTTGCCAACATTCTTCAGATAGTATGTATTACTGATGTTGCAGAAATCCTTAGAAAGGCTTCGTCTGCAAATGCCACAGTGGGCCTTTAAACCAATTTCTGAAACCAATTGTCAGCCTCTTAACCACACGCCACTTTATGCATTGCCACTGTCCTATCTATAAGAGCAGCCTCTAATATGAAAGCGATCTGAATGAGGTTCTGTCTTCGTCGGAGCAAAACGAACGTTTCTCAAGCACTGGCATTTTGCGCACCTCCTGTTCTCGCTTCCGGGCCTCGGGCTAAAGGTTGCAGTATACGATCCGAGTTTGTGGTTGCGGGTGCATCAAGTACTGATAGAGGACGGCTGTTCCATGAGTCAGTTATTGTCAGTGAATTTTAGACGGTATTTTTAATCGATAACTCCTTTTACCTTTAAAAGAATAGAAAACACTTGCAGAAGGTTGCTTATTTCTCTAAAATGTCGCCAGCATAGCAAAGTTTATTATAAAAGTAGCACACGGAAGCTTGTTTTTTTGTTTAACCTTCTGACCATTTAAAAAGAAATGCTTTTAATTTGCGTCTAAATTATAAAGTTAGATATAGAAAACTAGAGTATAGATGCTATTCAAGTCACGTGTGTGGACTGTGCCGATGTGGGCGGCCCCATGTTTGCTTAACGCTATGAGTGCAAAGTTGGAAACACCCCTTTGCCCCACCGTGCACCCATAGCGTTAAGTCAAAATGGCGGCGTCCATATCGGCACATCATGTATTGGAAGTGCGCACTCTAGTTTTCTATATCTAACTCTGTGGTCTATATACGATTCAAGTAAGTCGCCATGTTTTGCAGGTCGGTGCTCGAATTCGACAGGGCGTGAGTCAGGTCACGACATAATTGTTATACATGCACGGTGTGTAGGAGTCTGAACACAAGCATTCAATCCTGACGTCATCCATTCAACTGTTGCATGGATTAAACGCCATTTTCCCTTTGGCGCAGCTCATAGCCGCGTTGGCTTCAAGATTTATCATCAAAATTAATTGTGTTGCCGACGTTGGAAACAAGTGCCCTAGATTCTCTCGGGGGTTTATGCATCGGACAGTGCATAGGTAGCATTTGTTATTATACATGACGATAATTCCAAACAAGTGATCATCTTCCTTTAATTTTTTTTACACTGACGTGACCGCGTGATTGGACGGTTATCAGATCCCGAGCAAATGGCGTAACATTTATGTTGCTTCATCCTTTGGATGGGATTCAAAGCCAATTTCAATTGTGATGAGTCGAAACAGCTTTTCTCGCACAAAAAACTTTTACAATGATATGATACCAAATCATACCTTTGTGAGAGAAGTACAACGGCACCACATATATTTTGAATATATCTTGTGTGAATAATCTTATTCTACGTTTGAAGTAACCATTTTTTTGACATTTTGAATGTTTTGAGGGCGCTATTTATCGCCCAAACTCGCCCAATCACGGGCATAATGTACTTTTAAGTGAACGAAATAACGTTATTTGTCCTCCTTTAATTCAGATATTTTAGGAAAGATTAGGGGAAAATGTCGCTTACATCAGAAAATTGGTTCTCATATTAATCTTCGCAGAAATCTTCGCTTTTGTATTTACTATCCTATGTCTCAGTGGCCTAAATTCACATTTCTTCTATCTATTTCCCCAAACAAATCCAATTCCAAGTTCGAGTTATATAGCGAACATGTCAGTTTTCCATTTAATAATAAAATAAAGAAATTCTTCGTAATCCATCGTTGCTCTTTGCCAATGACGAACAAAAACCCGAGATAATAATCAAAATGTTAAATTTTCTTCAAGGTCACAAACAGCCGCCGGTTATTATCTAACACTACCCACGAAATGTTGCCATCTAAAAAAGGGAATTTTAATGCATTATTTAATTATGTTACAAATCCAGACAAATTTTCGGCACAACGCAAAATTTACCAATTGTATACTGAACTTTAAAACTTTCATTTATTTCAGGATAACACAACGCAAACAAGTCGCAAACTAATGGGTTACTGCAATGCATAGAATTATGGAACTAAAAATGACGCCTATAGACCAGAATTTTGTTGACGATTTACGCTGTAATTATCTGTATAGACCGAAGCTAATATCACCAAGGGCATACCTGTCTTAAGTTATTCTATACCCCAGAAAAAAAACTGTAAACGGATCCGAAAAAGAGTGGTTGTACTCCATTTTAAACGATCTGTCTTAATTCCTCGTTTCCTTGGTATCTTCAAGTTACAAGCCGCCGAGTACATATTAAATGAAAAATAATTGATTTAGCCTCTAGCCTCAGGCAAGATTTTTCACTCAACAGTATAGAACTGCGTCCAGTTTTTTTTAATATCTTGAGGGATTCGATAAATTACCAGCAGCCAAAGGGCTTTCTCTTTATGTGGGCACATTTTGCTCTCGACTAAATTGGATTGGCTTCCATTGTCGAGTCTGCATGTGGCATTTAAATAAAGCGAACGATGTAAGCTATGACGTTCTTCCGGAAATGTACTCGTTAATTATGATAATATCAAAGAAAGACCGAACGTACTGCAAATTAGCTGACTTGCGGAATAAGGTCAGCTGTAACCCCTTCGGGAATTTCCTCCTTGGTTCTTAGAAATTGGCATGCTCGCATTTGGTTCGGAATAAACACATTTCCACATGAAATATACCCGTGTGTTTTCTCGAAATTATCCCCTTTGTGCGTAACATTGGTATAATGGTTGACGCCCCCAATTCTTCACTTTCATATTGTTGCTACGTGGTGCACGCCGTTGTCTATTGACTAAGTTAGTAACAGTCTGTTGCTTTATGCTATTCTCTCCTACGGTTAACACGGTATTGACTCTGTACTTCACACCTGCCACATAGCAATACAAATTAGTCTGGTCAAGTGGATACTAAGTGTGTATGTGGAAGGAAGTACGTCAGTACACCAGACGTCATTCATGCGAAACACTCAAAAGGCTAATTGAGGGTACTGATCATATATCTTCACGCATGTTAATTGCGATTTTCAAATTAAGCCTATCACTCAATTAAAAATTGCATAATGCATTACAGGTGCGTGACCGTGACGCTCTGGAGAAGAGCCACTTTTTCACAACATACGATTGATGTAGCTATATATGATAATGCATATAAATACACATTGCGTACACATATAGTAATTCGTAGCCATCCGGGAGAGCTGTAATTTCACATACGGTAAATCTGTTCAGTTACGACACGTTCATAGCATGGCTAGTTCTCCCTCGCGGCTTTGCTTATAGTTGCGTTTGGACAAGGCATGTGTGATCACCAGTTCCTCGCCTTCAGCGGCAAAATAGTGAAAATTCGTTTAACTGCTTGCCATTTCATGTTTGACAACCTTCGTCTCCGGTGAAAGAATCATCTGGCTTCGACATCAACTTGAACTTTCACCTCTTAAACAAATCTAAGACCAACAGGAGGAACTTAAACAAGTAAACTGCTCACATACGAAGGCAGAATATCTATAAAAAACTGGGCCTGAAGCAGAATCCAGTAATTTCAAAAACAGCCATGCTTCCCAAGGTAGTCTGGTACCATTAGCAGTTTACATTTTGTAAATCTAATAAAGAAACCTAGAGTGCGCTCTCCCAGTACATGATGTTCCGATATGGACTTCGCCATTTTGGCTTAACGCTATGGGTGCACGGTGGGCAAAGGGGTGTTGCCCACTTTCTAGTCCATAGCGTTAAGCAAACATGGCGCCGCCCACATCGGCACAGTCCACACACGTGACTTGAATAGCCAGTGGACACTCTAGTTTTCTTTATCAACTCTATGAGCTGATCCTATGGGGACGCGATGGAAAATGCCTTCTTTGCGAATAAGATTTATTCTGGCTCTCTAGGGAACGCTGAGAAGACTTCAAGAAATCGTCGAATAATACAACCTCGTTGATCGATCGCAACTTCGTCAGTCAGACGTAATACAGGCATGGTTGGAGCGGTTCCAGACAATTGCACAACTTTTTACAACATCAAATATGCATTTTGCTTATCCATGTATCATACAATAGCCAATTAGACCTGACAATGCCAAACTGTGATACAGATATCCTCGATCCTCCATATTCTGCGCACCTAACGCTTATGCACGCGCGCGCATTGGCCGGCAAACATTAAGGTGAGTGCGTAGAAATAGGACCGCGTGGATTTAGGAGTACTGACGATACAGTTACTCTCGAGAGATTATAAATTATACATGTTTCGTTTTCATGATAGATCTCTGGAAATTATTTCTCCGCCGGGATAAATTTGCTCCATTAATAACGCCATATGCTCTTCACCCCTAATACTACAGTGCCATGACAATGAAGAATAGGAGATATTTTGAGGCTGTAATATGCTAATTCTTGCGTTGTATTTATAAAAAAAAAAAGATGTTTTGATTAAATGACTCATCATCGTCATCGTCATATTATGTAAAATAACGTAATGAGAGAAATTATTTTTGTTGAAACTAACAAAGAAAATGACACATTGTACATAATGTACCATGGCTGGAGTGGTTAAGTCAACTTTGGTTAAATCACATGCCGGCCCGTCCATGGTGCGTGTGTCCTTGGGCAGGCCTCTTTGCCACAGATTACCTTTCTCCACCTAAGAGTAAATGATATGCGAGGGCAGTGAAAAGTGGTGTTTGATTAGTCCCTGTGCGTATGAGCTGCACGGGACTGCATACTCCCCTGCATGAGAGGAATTTACACCACACGTATACAAACTCGAGAAACTCGTCAATCTGCCGAAAAAACACTGAAAATTCCCTTTGCATGAAACGTGTCTTACGCCTCGAGTTTTGCTGTAACTAGCGCCGCAATTTGAAACAGCCTTATTGCGCACCTTACAACTACTAGTACATGTATATCTTCTCTGAGCTCATTCAAATCGGCACTTCGCCAAAACAACATAATATTCAACTTCAAGGGAGAAATGCTAATTTACGGAGTCGTGTGACTTGGTTGCCATACAACTTTAATTCTGGAACCGGAAGGGAATTTTTCAATTTTTTTGCTCTTAAAAAGGGGGTTTTGCGGGGTTTTCGCCCTTCCCGTAATTAGCGTAAATTTCAGTGTCACGTGCATGTATAATATTTCTTTCGTCCAGTTGTGCGAGTGTTGATGTTTTGTGAATTTTGATGTTGTAGTTGTTGTATCTTAGGTATTCCAGTTTGTTTATGATTGTGAAGTTCTTGTAAACTGTTTGGGCACACCCTGGGTAAATAAATGGAATAAATAAATAAATAAAATATTATTGAGCCCAATGACTATAGAGTTAATAAAGTAAAGCGCAGTGAAAATTTGTGTGAAATGCGCTATATAATAACATAACCTTAATTTTGTGTTCTAATCGAATACAGCAATGTTTGTTTAAAAATGAAAACTGCGTACGACCAACAATTTTATTAGGAAGCCAGGATCCTTTTGCTAATATAATATTTGTACTCAAAAGACACAAACTGAACTGAAGAAGATTGCGAAATTTTGAGCGGTTACACTCGATTTGGCTTGAGAACATGCATGCCTCAAACTCAGCACGATTTAAACACGAAACAGTCGCTGGTTTCAAGTTGAAGTTTAGAGTGTCTCGCCAACGAAGAAAAAAGAAGTAATAGATGAACGGGCCCGAGGGAACCACGTCTGCCAATAAAGCTATGAATAGGTACCACTTACGCAGTTGGTGACGCCTTAGAGACTCCTGAAATGCTGCCAGGGCTTAAGGTGGCAGATCCGGCACCTGTTTCACGCTCAGTTTGCTCTGCTTGGCCAAGATATATGACTTGGTATATACCAATAATCATTGCTTTTCGCCAGATTTGTGTAAGGCTGTGTAACGCCGGAAAAGCTCCGAGAAAGAACGATATTGCTTGCGAACATTTGTGAGATGATTTAAAACGCTCTGGTGCATGTGTTTTTACTGTATGCGGCCACTAGCGAAGAGTATAAACGCCTAGTGAAAGCCCACTGAGTGAAAACCGTCTGAGCCATTGAGAGAAATGGCGGCATATGGTGTGAAATTTACGTCACATCCATCAGCATCCATGAATATGTTTATGTCGGTTGGTGTCCATGCGACGCTCTCCTCTTTAGTGTACATATTTTTAATTCCATCAGGAGTAAGGGTCAGGGACCCACCCTCTAAAATTTTGTTGGTTGCCAATTTTCAAAAGTAATGTTTTCCCCATTATTAGTTCCTACCTCCGTGTTTAATTTGGCCCCGCTGGATGTACCTCATGTCATCACAAGCCCGTTTGAGACGCGGCACATAATTCAACATGCTTAATCTATGAGGCTTTTAAACGAGTAATGTGGACGAAAGTACACAAGCCATGCTGCAGACATTAGATCAATATTATTATGGTACCCATCGATCGAAAGTCAGAGCAACGAGCAGTGGGCGCAAAATATTAATAGCCGTGTAGCAATTCCACTAGAGGACAAAACATGGGTGAGGGCAAAGCACCGTCATTTCAAATTTCTTATTGGTAACAAACACCATATTCTTTTTTCCCGTGTAAACTGGTACCTTTGTGGGAAAAATTGCCAATTGGAGTGCTTTAAAAAATCGTTTTCAAACGATTTTTTTTTATCATTCATTCAACACAAAACCATGCATAAATGTTTAAGGTTTTCTGAAGTATTACTGCATTTATGTGGCTGAAATTTCTACAAGGCAGTTTATTAACATTATTCTTTAGTTATGTATAAATGTTGTGTTTCCGTTTTTAAAAGTTGTCTAATCATGTAATATGTCTTTAACATTTTGTCTTCCGTAAATTGAACAGATACCGAATTATGCAGCATTGTAGTAGTCCATATTATACTGCCTTTCCGATGCCAATTGTATTCGCGCCATGTGCGGCACTGCCACATTGGCTCAACATTAACAATGGACATGCAAGAACAATAACTTATTGTGCTGTTACTATGTCGGTTGTTGTAACAATGGCTTTGGCGTAGTTGTATATGAAATCTATGACGTAAAAACTTGGACGCAGAACCTATACTTTTGCATCGTTATATGGGTGGGCAAACCCAATGGGAACGCACCTGACGCGTAACACTTGGAATTTATTAATTGCTAAAAACGAAGTTGAAATAAAATGGCGGGAAAAATACTACATACATTTAGTAGTGAAGACTCTATGCAATACGTCTATGCAGCATAGACGTATTTTCAAAGAAAAACTGAAAATTTTCTCTCTGCTAAAATCACGTTTCCTCACAAAATTTAAACTTTCTGGTGCATTATTATGTGTATATGGTATTTATACCTAAAAGAGCAAAACTAAGAAAGGGTTTCAATAAATTTGCATGTTTTATTATTTTTATCTTTCAGAGACAGAAAAGGACAGTCCGGAAAGTGCAGTTCTTTCTAAGGTAAGAAATTTAGGTTTTTGGACCCTTTGCAAGGGCGGCCATGTTAGAGGACAGATTTTCTTATTTAAATGATGTGACAATGGATAAAAAATAAAGCACCTAATTCATGCATGACGCGCGATGATAATGTGATTGCCCCTATTATGGTAGCCGTGGTCAATTGTTTTATTTTTTTATAGGATTGTTTTATGCTGGTGATTTTTGTTAATGGTTCCAACAAAATCGAATTGCTCAGATTTAGACTGATTAGGTCGAGAACACCCAGGAGGTTCTTCATCATAGCCACGAAATGGAAGAGAACATGAAGAAATACTCAGAATATTAGGTTGAAGGAAAACTCCATACACTTATACCCCAGTCACAATTAGCTTGCGATGGGTTTGCGAGTAGTTTGCGACGGATTTCTAGGCATTTTCGGCCGGGGCCCCACGGGACTCCGGCCTTGCGGCTGCCGGGTCATTTTTGGGCATCGGGCGGGCATCGAGTTACTTTTAACTCGGACTTAAAACCGGGTGCGGCGTTTCGCATCGCAAACTGATCGCCAATAAATCGGTCGATGCCTGGCCGATGTCCGGCAGGGCATCGCACACATCGGGCGGGCTCCGGGCCAAATTATTGACAACCCAGACAATCCATATATCGGCCAGGCGCCGCCCAGGCACCGTCCAGGCGCCGCCCAGACGCTGCTCAGACGCCGGCCGGGCCCCGCCCGGCGTCCGGCCGACTTGGCGGCGCCCGGCCGGAAATCGGCCAGACATCGGCCGGGGTATCGCAGTGACATAGGCAGGACATCTTCTTCTTCTTCTTCTTTCGTATGATCCCCTAAAGGGATCTGGTTGCTGAGATTCGCCGACTTAAGTCGTTGCCCTGTAGCCACCTTAGGAGGTTCTTCAGCATGGCCACGAAGTGCGAGAGAACAGGAAGAAATTCTCAGTTTTAGATGTGGGAGGAAAGCCCCACACACCACCGTGTATGGGGAAAACCCACGGAATCAGGCAGGGACTGAGAACCCAATCCACATACTGACCCGGACGGGATTCGAACCTGGACGGGATTCGAACCAGGGCCACATTGGTGGAAGGGCAGGACATCGACAGGACATCGGACGAGTGCCTGCCGGACACCGACCGATAAACGGGCCAAGAGATCGACCCCATTCCGTCATGGCAGCGTGCCCAATCGCGCGAACTTTCGCCGACCTCTACACGCCGACCGATGCCTATAAATCGCACACGCGCGACGCCGCCCGGCCTCCGCTTTAATTGTGACTTAGGTATAACGTGTGGAAGAAGCTCTCGCAATGGGAGACTTGGTGGCAGCAAAGAAACCGTTCATTTTCTATTGTTTACGTCACGGTTGAACTAAGGTGCGCATTCATAATATGACGTAGCAATGGTAAAAGCCCGGTTTGTTTGCTGCCACCAAGCGTCTCAAAAATATCCCATTGGATTGGAATATAAAGCTTGTGATAGGGGAGAATTCACATTCAAGTTGGGGATTTCGTCAGGAATTTTATGAAAGAATGAATCGCGCATGTTGTATAATCTAAGTGCGTATACAATGGTCGCCATTTTGTTGATATTTTACGGTGCATCATTTTGTGCAGCCCAAACTGTCGTTTGAACCGCCGGTCTACTGCTATTAAGATTCATCGCCAAAATTTAGCCATGGTGCATAATTTGTTTCTCAAAACCTCAAGCACGGACATTTTCGTGATAATTTCTAAGCGAAGGCACAACCAAAGGTCATTTGTAATGCAATTAGATGCCTTCACAAAATGTGTGTGGGTGAACTGATCGTAATATATGTACAATGATATTCCTCTGGGCGTAACTGCAAGTACGGATTGGCATGAAAATTGTCAGAATATTTCATAATTCTAAAATTACATATGTTACGTATTTTAAGGTATTATATTGTGGATCTGTACGAAATCCCGGGTCCTGTTTTTGCGACCGTATACATGTTTCTGACGAAATCACTGATTCAACCAATTTAGCATTTATTTTGTTACTAAATGAATGATTACGTCAGAGACATGTTTCTGGATCTTATCGCAAAAACAGGGTCAGACCATGCCACATCCTACGTCACAGTACACCAAAACGGTTATACGTTAGAATAAGCGTTTCGAAGTTTCATTTGCACCGACCTCGTCCCCCTGCTCTACTGCGTAGCAAAGAGCAGTTAGGAACGAGGATGCTCGACCACCCTGGGGACGAGGTTGCATTTGCACATACATACGCCAACTCGCAAACAAACCAGAGTCCCTCTGTCGCAAATCGTCTGTCCTGTAAACAATTTGTCATTCACCTGAAACCGCCGTAATTTCTTATAAAAGGAGCTTGTTCAGATTTTTCAAGAACATGGATTTCATTCCAAAGCAATCATATAAAATACCTCCCTAAAGTCCTATTCATGGAAAGAAAACATGAAATTTGCAATCTCAATTTAGATGTGTGGAAGCAAAACAAGTTGGTGCAAATCACACTCCTTTTTTTCCGGCCGTATTTTTGAAGCCGGAGTCTTTGATGATTAAGGGGTATTTTATTTTATTTTACTTTTCTTATACACACGACCAGCATAATTTGAACATGTTTTATGAAGAGACGAAATATTTGACCGTGATTTGGCAGAAATCACAGGAGACCAAGTGAATTTTGCCATCTAATTACCACCGAATTGCGTCTGATTTTGCGTGGGCCCATAAAACCCAATCGTAAAGGGAATGAATATGAGACGTGCTTTAGAACCAAGTGTCCGCAATCTCTCCCATAAGCAGAGCCTTTCACAATTCAGAGGAGAGAGCGCATCAGACCATCAAAATAGACGCAAATACACCCACGATCTGCCTGACATGGGACCTTGGCTGCTTCTTGCGGGATTTAGTTTACCATGTCCCAGCCTTGCAGAGAACACGAGGATTACCTGCTTTATACTATTACCAGCTTTATAGTATATAAAACAAATGTCGCGCTGGTTGCCGTATAAAGCCACGCGTTTCTTCACGCGTGAAATCATGGCCGTAGCTTCCGAACGATATTGATCAGAGGCAGGTGTAAGCTATTTGAAATAGTCTCAATTGGCTCGCCCTAACACCTTGTCTTTGCTATCGATCTAAGTTGGCTATGATTTTTTCTTTCAGATTTTTGTTCCTCTTTGTATGTTTTCTTAGCTTCCACTGACGTCAACAAAGACAGCATACGTTTCTATGGCAACGCCGTTATCTTGTTTTCTCTCGCAATCTTTTAAAGACTTCTACCGCTGCATAATTTACGCTCCAACGTGCAGTTGGATTCCATTAGTCGCCATGTTTCCTGTGATGCTTCTGCACTTTACTATAAGGATAGAAAATAAAATGATATTGAGACGTACAGGAGAGAAGGGGTGGGGGACGGGCATTGTGTCATTATTCTCTCTTTGGGAACGGGAAAATACAACTGATTCTTAAAAAGTACAAACGCCCAGGGCCGTCGTCTTTATTTGTTAATTATCGTTAAAGATAGTATACATGATTGGTAAACTGTTACAAATAGTTTTATCCCTCTGTGTGATTGAAGATATGCATGATTAAAACTAACCTGAGCAAAAACGAGTTCCGTACTTCGTCTAACTTTTGAGAAAACAGTCAAAAAAGGGTTTGTAGTCATTTCGCCCCAAAACCACTTCGCCCAGAACCATTTCGCCCCGAACCACGGCCTGTGCACGAAGTGGTTTTGGGGCGAAGTGGCATTTGGACGATGTAGTGTTTGGACGAAGTGATTTGGGGCGAAATGGCACTTGGGCGAAATGGTTTTGGGGCGAATTGAATTTTCGTCTCATGAGACGAAAACTAATTCAGACAAAACCATTTCAGGGGAAGTTTTCTACGGTCATCATGTTTATTTTGTGTACGTTAGGCGTAAATCTGTGAACATTTCTGATTTTCGAGATACCAATCAGGTATACTGCCTTTAATTATTGTAGAATAATGTGCGTGTTGTGGTGTTTGTTTGAATGTTGTTTTTCTTCTTGTTTTCTCTCCAAATTAGCTTTCTGCTGCAACAAAAACGTTAATTTTCTGCAGGCCAACTTTTGCACAACTGGAATTTTTTTTTGACTCTCCAGTATCAGCGCATAATCACCGTTGGTGTTTTATGACGTACAGTCAGAGGTCCTCTATTAAAACAAAGATTTTTTAGGTAGACAAGTGGGAATTCTGCTGGCCGTTTTAAAGTCCCGCCAAAACACATTATGCAAAAAAAATCAACCTCTGTTTACAACCCGCGTGTCTAGGAATATCGAGTGAATTACGTCAATCGTTCTTGCACGCAAACTGTTTGGTATTTTATTCAGAATAGGTGCCCCCAGTAGACCACATAATCACGGTATTTGACCCGGAAAAACCTTCCGTGTGTAGCCCCGTGGGCCCTCAGTTTTCCCGCCAGCATCTTCGAATTTTTCACCGCCGGAGCCCGAGAGTTAAATGTCAGAAAATCGAGTTTGGACTGTACGGTACGGGGCTGTTTCCCGCGGGAAGACATCGGGCAATTAAAATAGACTACTTTCTCGCCGCGTCTACTTCGCCCATCTTCTCCCCTCTTCCGGTACACTCTGATCTCATTTTTTCCCCTCTGTTTGGGGGAAGTATTCTGAGTATTATTTAATTAGAAGAGTCGCCGTTCAGAAACGAAGCTTTAGCCGGTAATTACATTTTGGCCTCTGGAGAGAAGGACAAGTTAAAATAGTTTTATAAAGTCTAAAATGCCATCCCTCCGGCAAACTCGAGGAAACATTATCTAATTTATTTATTGCATGCCTCTCTCGGGAATTAAAGTATACCTGGAATGTGTGAGGCCAAATTTAACTTGTATTATGAAGTTTGCATACGTCCATGCAGGTGGTCAATGTATAATTATTATTTTATTAATTTAGCGCGACCATTTTGCCTACAGGTGAAAACCTGTGGTATATTTTACGAATTCATACAAAGTAATCATATACAAGGGTCATTCCGTGTCAATTCAACGAGCTTTTGGACCTGACCATCACGGATTGAAATGAAATTTGGTGTGCTGATTGGACTCCTTGAGAAACCCCGAGAACTAAAATTGTATGTCATTCGGTCAATTAATTTTTAAGATACGGGTCAACGAACTTTTGACTAATTAGGATGACCTGCTATGTTTGGACAGTTGTATCTATAAAAGTAAATACATGTAAAGTTCTGTGTATGTACATGTGCTGTACATGGTATTTTCATGTTATTTACATGTTAGCCAATGTTAAAATTATCATAACTCAAAAACTGTAAGAGTGCCCATCCCAAATCTTTCTGGAAATGTTCCTTACATCTTAAGCTAACAAATAAAATAAAAAATTACGCATTTTTGCAAATCAAGGTCAAAGGTTATAAATTCACATCACTTTTTTGTGGTACGAGATACAATTTTGATGTTATTTAATCAAATGAAGGCAATTTCACGAGCTTTAAAATGATGTAAAGTTTATCTCTGTAGGTCCATTACTTTTAGAGATATAACTGTCCAAACATAGCAGGTCATGCTAATTAGTCAAAAGTTTGTTGACCCGTGTCTCAAAAATTAATTGACCGAATGACATAAAATGTTAGTTCTCGGGGTTTCTCAAGGAGTCCAATCAGCACACCAAATTTCATTTCAATCCGTGATGGTCAGGTCCAAAAGCTCGTTGAATTGACACGGAATGACCCATAAGTCTTCTAATGAGAATTATAAATACACAAACAATTAGAGACCAACCATGAGAATATTAATGGGAGTTTATTTCGGAATCTTTGTCATATTAAAGGTAGAACACATGATTGGTAAACCGTTACAAATTATAGCTTTATCTCCTTGTGTGATTGAAGATATGGATGATTAAAACCAATTTATTTAAAAGACAGCTCCGTACGTCTAACCTTTGAGAAAACAGTAAAACATAAAGCTTTCCAGTCACTTCGCCCTGAACCATTTGGCCCTGAACCACATACTCAGTGTAGGGAGTGGCATTTGTGCGAAGTGGTGTTTGGGCGAAGTGGTTTTGGGGCGCAGTGAATTTTCGTTTTATGAGACGAAAATTAATTGTTTTATTCATTTCTAAAAGAATATAGCACTTCAGACAAAACCATTTCAAGGGAGGTTTTCTACCATCACCATGTTCATATTGTGTAAGTTATGTGTAAATCTGTGAACATTTCTGATTTGCAAGATACCAATCATGTGTTCTATATTTTAACTTATGAACATACGGAAGTTCAACGAATAAGACATAAACAAATATGCTATATACAAAACAAATTATCTTCCGTCAAATACTACATCTTGCGTTTTTTTGTTTGTTAATGTGACAACCAATCCCAATCAGTGAGGTACAACTGCAGTATACCATGTTTTGAGACCACCAGTTGGCTTCATAGCTCAATTGGTAGGGAGTCACATTAAGCAAAAGGTCTGCAGTTCGAACCACAGTGGTGCCAAGTTGTTTTTCACTGCATCCAGATTTCCAAAACGGAATGGACATTTCCCCACATTCCTATCAAATGTTTATAGACGGCCGAAGCGTGATGTGGGTTGCCATGGTAATTGGCTCTAAACATCATGACCATCGGAAAAAAGTACCATTGCAAAAGCACAGGGACACGGTTCAGTGATTTTTGTTTTAGTGTAGAGACATTGCCTATAGCAACTAACAAAAGATGACCTATTCACTTAAGCAGTCTATTGCAAGACAAAATAAGATACGTCTTAGTGATGTCAGAGTTAAGACATCTTAAGAGTTAGGTCGTTTGAAATGTAGAATTAGTGGACATACATCTGGTATTAACTCTTTCACAAAGATAAAATTTGTGAATTCCAAATGAAAATGTTTCAGCAGTTTTTCATTGCTTTGTCAAACTCATTGCTTTTTGCCATTAAAGGAGCGTGTCCAGATCACATTTTTGAGCCCCTATTTTTCCCATGGGTGTTCAGATTTTGATATATCATGTCATATTTTTCTCATTACCATTCTGAAATTTTGCACTCTCAATCCGTATATTTTCAAGGATCTCGTCAAAAAACCACTGATGTTTTGTGAACTAATTCGTCTGGTTTAATAAAGCACTGCACCAGTATTAAACAACACCAACCGTTTTGCTTTCACATCAAAATTGAAGATTGTCTTCCCATGGATAGTGTTTTGGGGAGGTATTTTATGTGATTAAGTTAAAATGAAATTCTTTTTCTGCAAAAATCTTAACACGCTCCTCTGTGAGTCAAAACGCCATTCTGGGTATATTATTATGCCATTCCTCATCCACCGGCAATAAAAGGCCCTTAGAAACACGACGACATTTCACTGAATTCTCTATGGAAACAATCGATACATGTAATTTTCGTGCGTTTGTGAGAGCAAGGTTAGCGAGAGAACAATGTACTCCTTTTAACATCAGGGTCGACTGCGGTGCAGTGTACAAAATAAGGTATGTGAGCGCGTGCCCTTTGCTCGGTATGGGCGCTGAAAATTGGTGGAACCTTCAGAGGCAAAATCGATGATTTAATAACGAACCCACGGGGATGACTATGTAAAAAGTATCTCTCACGGCTATGTATTTTGCATGATTGCTGAAAGGCATTTTCCCCATGTGGCTGATATCACATTTCGCAACGACTGCGCACTTCATAATTAAAGGGCCTGAAATGCTAAATAATTTTATGCACAGTCTTTGCTGCATTGGGGGCTTTATTTGTTTGTTTAGGAAGGCATTACTACTATTAATTTTGCTTAAGTCCCCCACCCCCCTCCACATTTTTCTCGTGGTTTGCTATTATAAATAAACTGACGTAAAACAAAACCCAAACAGCCAAGGATTTCAGCAAGTTGGAGAAAATAGTCGAATCTTTTGTGCACAGTTGAGTTTGATTTTACTGTGTTTGCCTAATGTGACATCACAACTTTGCTCATTAATGTGCAAATTCGTATTTGCATAAAACCAAAAACCTTGATTTTAACCCTTAAAACAACTTTCAAATAGGGTTTTTGGAGTAGTGGCGTGGGATAAATTTCATTGATAAAAATACCACTTAACACTGTGTATATGTACACGGTTTCATTTTATTTCATTAATTTCGCAGGTAAACATAACAACAGACAAAGTACAGAAATACAAACGACCATAAAATAAAAAAATAAATACATTTTGCACCCCTGCAGGATAAGCAAAAAAGTAAACTGAAATACTATCGAGTTGCTATCCAAAAGCGAAAAAAACAGATTTACAAACAACATCAAAAACTAACAAGGAAAAAAGACAATAAAATGGAAGGACAGGTATGTCATACATAGAAAAAAGCACTACACATATAAAACTATGAAAATGCGACCAGGACAAGACAGAGATCGCAATTGACCTATCAGCATTTGCAAAACAACAGGCACACAGAATTAGAAAGGCAAGAATGGCAAAATAGCCGTAACAAATTATTGCACATTAGTTATATGGCTTGCTGTTCCTGGAGCCAGCATCAACCTCCTTTTGACTTAATGAATGTTTTTCCCATAATCTCGGAAATCTATAAAACAGTGAATGGTGAGCAGTGTTAGTTCTGGCTAGCCTGTGTATAAATTTCAACGGTTCTATAATAGTTAATATCCAATCACAAACGAAATAAAATTGCGATCGCTATAAGTGCGGACGCTATACAGGCAAATGAGTTTACCAGGCTAGATTACCAACATTTTTCTTTAGATTACCAACATTTTTCTTTAGATTATGTTATGCCGTCATTCCAAGAAAAAAATGTCATCGTGCAAATGATACAATTAGGTCTTTAATGACAGCGTGCCGTTCAAACAATAAACTGAAAATGGCGCTGTACATGTATATCCTGCCCGTACTGTTCAATATCCTCGCACAACAACCATCCTCCGTGTAACGGTGTGGTTGAGCGTTGTGTTTTGCACTACACGACTGTAAACTCGGAAAACCGCAGTGAGCTGTGATGTGGGCGTACTTGAGCCCGAATAGTGCTCGTAGGAGTAAAGCGTGGGCGGTTATAAATCGCCTCACTTTCGATCCATCTGATATCCTGTAATTCTAAAGGTCTTGAATAAATTATGTCGTGTTGTTCTCCAGTTCTTCTCTTCAATTAAAACCACAGCGGTGTGCACAATTATTTAAACACTTGGCATACTTTAGATACTTTAGTTATCTGTGATAAAACGTTAGATAAAAAGAAAAGATGGTACATCAATTTAAATGCCCATTAAACCTTTGTACGAATTCCATTCAGGAACAACAACATAACATAACTAAATAATAATGTTGATAAACTGCCTTGTAGAAATTTCAGCCACATTGATGCAGTAATACTTCAGAAAAACTTGAAAATTCATGAATTGTTTTGTATTAAATGAATGGTTTAAAAAATCGTTTGCAAACGAAGGTACATGTACTATTTTATTTTTACACGGTGTGGTGGTGTTTGTTACCACTGCAATCAACAATTTTAGTCTAGTTTTTTTCTTGTCAACTCATGAGGTACAATGTTGGGTCACTGCAAATGATGTAGGCCTAACGGGGGCTGAAATATGTTGAGAATGTCCACAAAGTCGATCGGTAACGATCAAAAGGGCCATGGCAGTTCAGGGTTTGGCCACATGGAAAACTGCGCAGTACATACATTAAAGGCGCAGGCTCGTCAGCAATGCGCGCGCCAAATTCGTGCCACGAAATACGCAGCTCCGTGTAGCAAAGGCATGGAGCTGCGTATTCCATGGCACGAATTTGGCGCGCGCGCATTGTTGACGAGCCTGTGCCTTTAAGAGAGAAGCTACACGTATACTCACATATTTTATTCTCTGTGGCGTGACTAATGGACTGTAGAAGCATATGTCTAAAACATGACAGCAGTGATGGACATTCAAATCCCTGAAGAAGACTGCATCATCGAGGCAATGACCTTCAGTTCCAACGTTTTAATCATGTGAATCGAAACACCGGATCAAAATCTGTATTGTACGCGGAGGGAAAATAACTTAATTACTGCGTTACTTTGGCCCTCGCTGAAGAAATTATAGGCATGGTTGTCTCTTTCACTTTATCTGCTTTAAACAAACCACGTAGAAGAGGTTGTCCCCTGCATACTGAGTGAAATCCCGAAATAATATAGAGGAAAATCTTGGATGTTTAAGACTCAACGAAGGGGCACACACATTGTCCATCAAATGCTGTGCTTTGTTTTTTCAAATCTTAAGAATTTAGGTTTACTTTTATCAGCTTTTGGCTCAATTTATGTTTCTGTATCTTAAACATTGGCCAATGCATTTACATTTATATATGATACCCTGTCTCCCTGACACATATCGTTTGTGTGCACGCCTTATTGTTTGTTTTTCTCTGTGTGAAAAAAATCAAGCAAAATCTCATCAACTAGTTATAATTTTTCCAAACAAAATTTTCCCAAATCATGTGGATGTTCTATGATCTATTCGCCCAGATTAAACAGCGTAGCAAAGGGGCATGTTTTAGCCCGACCTGTCTTCTTCAATACCGCTAAACGTTTTATTTTCTGTGCAAGATAACGATGCCCTCAGGGTATGATAATGACCCAGCGCGCATCTAACTATACTCTCTGTCGTTAGCCACAGAGGGTACATGCGCAATTCCAAGGGACATGACAGTTTTAATTTGGCGAATCTGTCAAACCATGTACAGAGCTTGTACATTAACTGCCAATGTCAACATACATGGTGGGCACTCGATCTTTAAAGTTCGTGTCGTCAGGTGTCACCTCTGCTATTTGGCCCGATCGTGAATTAGAGGAACAGACGCCGTGATCTCTTGTGAAAACAACCCCATCATCTCATTTATCGTGCTTCTGCGAAAACCTCTCCTCCGGGCCGCACAATATTAAAATCCCAAGCTATTTCTAGGCGTTGCGTGGGTGTTTTAAACGAGCTATGTTGGTCAAGACCTCTCGCACCCGATTCTAATTTTCTTTATGATTTCAAATTCACTGCCGTCCAGACAGTTGACAGGTTAACCTTTTTGTAGCATGCCGGACACAATATATAGAAGGGGGCATTTTTGTCTGGTTTGGCTATAAATTCGAATGAAATGTAAAATAAATGCATTTTTCTTTTTGCACTTATTGATTTTATTTATCATTCTGAACCTGTATTGTAAATCAAGTTTTTGGAAAGAAATACAGTTGTTAAAAAACCACACCCAAATATAAATTTGCCGTCTCCTTTTGTAATTCCGCTTAAAGGTGACCCAATTTTCAGTGACGCAATTTTGTTCATGAGTTGACAAGAAAACCCTTACTAAAAGTGTTAATAACAATGAATTAATTTTGGTCCAAAATGGTATTTTGTGTGAAAAATTAACAACTTAAGGTAGTTTTCTAAAAAAAAAAAAAATCTTTTATTTGCAAAAGACTTTTTAAACATTCAACTCAACACACGTTTTCTGAAGCATTACTACCTCTATGTGGCTGAAATTTCTACAGGGCAGTTTTATCAACATGGAATTTTAATCACGACTGGAAATAACGCCCTTTGTAAGAGTTTACCAATCGTGTACTCTTACCTTTAATGTCAGTTACCGAAAACACTTGTAATTGTTATATGTATACATGTAATACAAGTCCGTACAATATTATCCCTTGTTTTTCCTCTAGTGTTTCCTCAAAAAGGATAAAATTTCATCACAACTAAACTCTCTCCCTTTCATCCTTGTTCTGATAAATTGTGACGATGATGTCCGTGCTAGTCTGATGATAAATTTACCGACGCTAGTCCTCGGCCGAGAGACCGTCTCTAATCAATATATTTTCGTTGCCATGAAAAATGATTCTCGCTTGTTTTGCCCAAATCGTGTCTGCAAATAGCTCGCACGCCCACAACTCGATTAACTCTGCAGGCTCGGGCGGTGATTTCGTACGGAACAGAATGCATGTTTTGGTGTCCAAAGGGTCGCTGCAGACCGACTGATACAAACCGCATATGTCCGAGTGCCAGAATTTTTTTTAATCAGAATACAGTTAATATCTGTGACATATTAGATGCAATGCAAAAAGAATACGAAACGTTGAAGTGACAGCACTCGTGTTGGATATTGCACTTCAGTCAGCAACATCTTCAGTAAACCTTTACTAGAGAGAATTTTCAAAGGGAATGTCAGTTGTATACTGTTCAACAGGGGGTACTCATCTATACCTGCTCGTTGTCAGTACAATGTGTGTGATTGGGATATGTTTAAAGCCCGTATGCAGGATTTGCAATTTTCAAACAAATTAATCTCTCATTTGACCTGAAAAACTCACTCAAATGGAAGATGTAGAAGTACATGTAGTTCAAACTGTCCGCCCGAAATTACATCTTTTCCCCAGAAAACGGTGACTCAAGGAGAATTACTATAGATACGTGTGCACAGGGTTTTTTTTTTACAAGGGTCCCCTCATGTGAACGAAATTAGTCCCTGATTGTCGTGGTATTATGGCTCCGATTGTCATACAGTATAACAATGTAACCAGCCTTAATAGGACGGTGGCTTCGCACAATTTCTCGAAAGCACTGACACAGTTAGGTACTGAGCTGAGGTAGGCAGATGAGGTACTGAGGTACAGGATTAACCCCTTCCCTCCAACCTTCCCTCCAACCTTCCCCCACTTCCCATCCCCAATGCCACCCATAACAATGGAACAATGGGTTTGTGGGTGGCATTTTTTGGAAGTCACCCTGAACTTACACAGGTTGGTTTTTATCATATACATCCTCAATCACAAAATATCAATTGTTTTCCCCTACCCCCACCCCGGCGCTGACCCACTCTTTGAGTGAGAACTTATAGTCATGTTTTTCATGCCACAGGGTGGGGGACTTTGACACACAGAAATTAGATTACCAGCGCATATAAGAGCAAACATGCATGTTTTGCACCCTTGCAATTGATCGGAGCATAATCTATCTTTAAAATTTGTTTAAAGTAAATCCTACTCCCCGCCGTCCACTCTCAGTTGGTAATTACCCTACTGCGCATCGTCAATATATGTGGCCTTGGCTGAGACGATACATTGACGCGAGCAAAAAAGAAGGAGTTTGTTTTTGCCGCGAAAGTTTTATCTACTGAAGATGACACCCCTTCGATGACGGCTGCTTGAAAGCCCTTGATACTGTATCAATGACACATTCACATGAGCAGCTGATTGTTCACTACACAGTGTGATATTTCCTTGATGGTGTAATTTAAAACCAACGTGTAGGATACTTACTCTGAGTGACACCGTTCTGAATGTCAAAGGGAAGCGCGCGTCGCCGTCTGAATATTTTTTGACGAAGCAAGTATTGATCGTGTGGACCTTCGGAGGTATTTTTAGGCCATTTGTAATGTCACTGGTTGACTTTAGTGTCTCTAAAAATTTTGGAATGACTCGGGAATATTAAATTTGCGAGACATCCTGTTTCTAAAACAGTTTTGAATGTTATTTCCTTGTATGTCAGCACGAAGAAAAACATGCCAACATTACAGGGCGATTTTTGTCTTTTGTTAAAGTCTCTTGCGTTTTAGCCGGTTTAGGATTACAAATTGGTTTACCGGTATGCCTAAACAAAACAACATGCGTCTGGCGTCCTTCCTTATAATTGTATTTAAAGGCGGGGTTAGAAAAGTACATTTGGTGCATGATATGTGACAGAGAGTCAGAGAGTACTAGGATGATTGATTTCCTGCGGTGTAAGCCTCTGAAATTAATGTCATTTGTTTTGTATACAAACATAATTATGGGGCCTGGAAGACAGTTTGTTTGGCACACAGAAATAAGCAAGCCCGCCGGGCAGTCTAGGGTAGCCCTGGAAAATCTGGGGCAAGCTTTTACTAGGACGTAAAGGTGACGCACCATTTTCCCCGTCTGGAAGGGTAATCATTTGTAGACTGAGTTTGACAATGTTTGGCCGAAAAAGAAAAAAAGGAGTAATTAAACCAAAACAAAGTTGTTCAAAACCTTATGTTTCTTCGTTGGAGGATGACACTTATTAACCCCTTCGGTTACAGGTATTTGGACAGACAAATAAATCCTTTTCAAGAAACATGCACAAATGTACACATGTGATCGAAGGAGTTATGCTTGTTGTAGGAAGGTTTTTGACAAACCCTGTCGCCCAGTTATTTAACATGGGTCGTAAAAGTGAACGCGACAGCTCGGTACAGAAGACACCTAGGTGACAGAAAGTCAGGACGAAGTGATTGTTGCACGATCGTTTCGCTCACTATCCTGTGTATGGCGGTCTTCTTTTGGCAGGTCACAGATACAACGAATCCAGAGGCACAACCTGAAGAAACAAAGGACAGTACAGAAGAAAAGGCTTCAGAGGAAACCAAAGGTTAATACTGCGTTTGCTAAAAACAAAATCACATTTTAAACCTAGGAATCAGAATCTATTGCACGTTTTATCGTGATGTATTAAAGGCAGAGGCTCGTCATTGCGCGCGTGAGGCCAAATTCTTGCCACGAAATACGCAGCTCTATAGCAAAGCATGGAGCTGCGTATTTCGTGGCACGAATTTGGCCTCACGCGCGCATTGACGAGCCTCTGCCTTTAAAGACCAATTTGCAATGACCCAACATTTTACTTCATGGGTTGACAAAAACAACCTTGAAGTGTTCACGGCAATTTTAACAAAGCCACATGAATTTATTTCAGTCCAAAATGATACCTTTCCGTAAGAAATTAACAACCGAAGGTGCTTTTTAAAAACATGAATGTGCGAATTCATTTTAGCTTTCACTTACTTAAAAACCATCAATATATTGTAAAGGTTTTGTGAAGCATTGATGCATCCACGTATACCTGGCATTTATGTAGGCGAGTTTGTTTCATCTTCCAAATGATAAATTTGGCTTTTATACCTTTGCAAATAACCTTTTGTTATGGCACGTGGCGAACGATAGTATGGTGCTATCCCCAGGTGTCCTTTATGTCCTTTCCTCTTATGAATTTATTATAGTTACACGTATCATATGAAACATTTGTGTAAAGTTGGCAACGTTTGACTCGACATTAGCTCCCTGAGGTACTGGAAGTTGACAAACTAGTTCTCGACCCGAAGGAATTAGCTTGTCAACTTGCAAGTATACTTAGGGGAACTAAATGTCGACTATCCATCACCCTCAATAATATATTTGTTTTACCACACCCCACACATATTTCTTAGTTCGGCAACACCGACCGTAGGAAAACGACGTGTGTACCTTTTGTGTATGGCGCCATCTTTTCATCTGTTGAAAAATTATTTGACTGTTTAACCCTGTCTCAAAGATGAGAGCGGGTCGAAAGAAGAAGAAGAGCCGGTAATAGAAGGATCGGGTCTCGGGTCAAACAAAGAGGCCGAGGCAGTCCAACCAGATCAAGAAGTTAGCAACCAAGCAGACATTGAAGCAGACACCGGTAGCAGAGACGCCTCCAATGAAATCAACGATGGGTATTATACGGGTAAGGATTGCTTGTGTGCCCGCTTAAAGGTGCTCCTTCGTATCGAGGGTCAGGTTGCGTGTTTTCCCAAGTCGTGCGGACTAATGCATGTTTGTGATAACTCTAACCCATTAAAGGGACAAACCGGCTCTGTTGGGCTATTTTGGGCTCGAAATAGACACATACATTATTCTGAATTAAAGTCTTTCCGAAATAGACTGAAGAGAACCTGAAAAGAAACCACCAAATTTTGCCGTTTTTGAGCATTCTTTTCAAAAAATCGAGGTCACGTGATTTATCGGAAAAAGATTCTGGTTCCGATAAATCACGTGTCCTTGGAGTTAGTTTTATTTCCAGCCGTATGGCCGTGTGATACACAGTTCATTCTTGAAGTACTGCAGTACTGCATCAAATTCAGCTCAGATTTGAAAAAAGAGACTAGTATTTATTCAGGTTATGAAACAAAGTTAAACATAACTCTGAAAAATCGAACATAAAATTTTGACACAAAGTCCGAGGAACCGAAGCGAGTTCCACCGTGGACAGTCTACCGGACAATATGAGAGATATTCAAAGCAAAAAGCTGCCAAGTGAAGAGCGAATCGTTTCCGACAAAGTCGTGAGTCTCGCGCGATAGTGAACGGCTGGTAAAGCGTATAACTCGACTATTTACCGTTTTTATTAATTGTAAGCTTTTGTGGTTAATTACGGGACATTTTGACCATCTTTTTTCACAAGGACCATAACAAAATTATTGTCAAGGAGCATCACTAAATTACGTGAAGAGTAGGCCGGTGTGTACCTTTAACATTATATAATTGCATCTGATAAAGCAGTTGTTGCGACGAAAGCTTTTCTAAGTTAGTCTTAAAGTGCTACCATCTATATTTTTGTTGACAATGGACTGTGTAAGCGAATCTCCTTGCAGCCCTATACTTGACCGCGGGGGTTTTCCTTCAGGATATTTCCCCTGGGGTTTCCTCCCACTTCTAAAACTTCATCTCTTTCTTCGTCATCTTTAGTTGATAATAAAGTATAGTTAAAACTAAAACCGTATAGTTGATATCATAAAGGGCCATTAGTTGCCGAAGATGCCAGAAAATTAACAACAACAGCAAGCGAACCCCCGAATGAAGCAACTGCTAGCCTTGCTCATATGTTAGTGGAATGCAAGCGATCTGAAAGCAGTCTAGGCAAATCAATGTCTGGCCTAACATAATATGGCCGTCGCGTTGCTTTAATTCTCGAGTAGCCATCTGCTGTGTTGTACAGCTTCCAGCTGCACATGTAATTTTGTTGTCAATACCGAATAGCAACGCCCTCACTATTATTATGCACCCAACGTCTTATAATAGCACCTCTTGCGCTTTTTCAGGCCCCTTTGACGGTGATGTGGCCGAATATCAACTTAGTGACCAGGAGGCGTTGGAACTCCTTCGGGAACTTGACAACCCCGCCCAGGTGGCGCTCCTCATTATGGAATCAGAGGACGTCACCAGCTTCTTGAGATCGGTACAAATGCTGGTAGACCAGGGTTTTGTAAGTACTGATTCTTTTGACATGTATTTACTTATTTGACATATAATCTTAATAATAATATAATACTGGAATATGCTTAACAATTTTAGAATGTGCAAATACCAAATAATCCGAATTTACCGTACCGTAGATTGAGACATCCATAAGCGATGGCCCTCATTCTGCCTGTCAACGTGTGCGATGGCAGACCCGTCAGTCGTCATACGTCGAGAGAAAACGTTGAAAACCATGTACATTAACTTGCAATTGACTTATAATAATGGTGGATTCTTATATAGCGCGCATGTCCACCCTGGCGCTGTTGCCATTATTACCGCTGCCATCAGGGAATCACCAGAACCATTTCGCTTCAACTAGGTGGCTGCTGGCCAGGCCCTCAACCCTATCAGCAGTTGGATTGTGGTATTCCCCTTAACAGCTTCCCAAATATCGCTTGTGTTACGAGGCAACTGTGATTAAGTGCCTTGCCCAGGGACACAAACACATTGGTCATAGTGGGGCTTGAACCCACAACCTCTGATTGGGAGTCCCGCTTTATACCCACTGGACCACACGCGCTCCCTGTACGCCACAACTGTGTTCATTTGCATAACGCATATATGAAAGTTTTAAAGCTCATGCTAAACTATTTGTGGGGAATATTTGTACAAAGTAAAGCTATTTCGGAAACACCAACATGTTTATAAAATCCACGGTAGCATTTTAAGCACATGTTCACCATACTCTTCGTTAACTTCCTACTATTCGGTACGCGTCCATGAACACGTTCAAGCCAGTTTGTGTTTATTCCATAACCCATAACAATCTTCCATTATAACCATGTACATTTCTAGCCTCATCTGGAATAGGGTTAGGGAACATAGATAACAAGGAACCATATGTCGTTTAGCATAAAATTCTCAATATATAAGTGCTTCAGTCTAACAGCATTAAAGGGCACTGTATCATTTACAGTTTTGCAGTGAATTCCTTATTGGGACAAATGGCATTACATATCTACAGAAGAATGTTCGCTAGCTATAGTCTGCAGGAATGTTAGCTCAGTAGATGTAGCAATGTTTCAGAAACCTTTAAAATTCATAGATTTTTGTGATAAGTGTATGCTACAAAATGAGCGCGTGCATTATTTTTAAGCGATCTTCAGGCATCACTTTGATAGGGTGTCTGTTACCAATTTACCATTGCTATCAACACAAAGGTTTTGGTGTTAACACGTGAATTTAAAGGCCAATTGTATAATTTGCAATGGCCGCCATTGCAAATGATACTATTGGACTTTAACCGAAACCTTAAATCGATCTATTTCTGGAAATGACGGGAAAACAAGCATGTCTAAATTTCTCTAAATATTCCTTCTTTGGCCGTTAAAGCGATGTTTAGCATTGTTATATCCCGTCTTGGAATACTGCAATTTCATTGGTCCAGACGAATGGTCACATGTCCAGTGCATAAAAACAACTGAACATATTGCAAAAGAACTTGCAATGTTCTTTTAGACAAGATGTGGTTTTCTGCGGATTATTACTCGTTTGGGAAACCTTGTTTTTTTCTCCAGATAAGTCCAGAATATGCATTTTACCTGAAAGAAGCCGTGTCTGAGGGGTTGGAACAGCTCCTTATGTTGCGAGATCAAGAGGCTTATGCCGATCCGCTTGGCATTCAAGACGTACAGCAAGCAGTGCCAATTGGCAACGATTACGTAAGTATAAATAGGTATACATTCATTGAAAAAAAAAACGGTATTTGTTTTTAAATATCAATTCTTGATCATGTTGAAAACTTGTGGATAACAGACACTGATCAACCATTCACTTTGGAACTGCTTTCAACACTGTTTTCCTTCAGCGATTTCCTCCAGGTCTTAGGCGATTTTTTCCTTCAATAAAATGGTTCCCACGGTAATGAACTGGAAAACTTCATGCGCGTACCTCCCATGCATACCAAACGCGGCGCATGAGCTCAGGGAGGCAATTCAGGCAAAGTGACACACCCTACCTCAGCGGCTCTTACGGAGACTGATGCAGTCAGCCTTGTCAGAACACGTTACTGATAGATAAAATATGTTGCAGCTTTCATCCTCCTCGATCTTTTGGTTAAAGTAAAAACGTGTGTTTCTTTTAAAGAGTACGTAGTACACGTATTCTAGTGCACTATTGAATTTGCGTTGTGGCAAGTGGAGCTATTTCTCAGAGTTTCATATCACGCACGTATTTCGAATCTCCGCAAAATGTGGCGCATGGTCAGGACTGGTCTTCACACAACCTTATTATACAAACCGTGGTCGTTCTCTAAGTTTGACAGGGTGTGAGAGTCGGTCGTATGACTGTCGTCTTTGGGTTTGGCGTGGGGTGATCTACAGACGGACTGTGGAAAAATTATACATTGGGAAATTCGGCGTTGACTGTGTATAGAATTAGGAACAAAATTTACAACCTTTGCACGTGTTCTTACGGGCGCCAAAGCTTGGCTTCAGTATCACATGTCATTTGATCCGTAATTGCTTGGTTCTTTACAGCGCCTCCTCGCGTTCCATAAATATTTCATGACAGAATTGGAAACTGCGAATTAGGAACAATCCATTTTTGGCTCTTCGTTGTACGTAGACTGCACGGGATAGCCGATTTTTGGGAGTTGTTTAGTAGCCAACAGATACAGATATGCCATTTTCATAGACCGCACGTTTTTACCCTTTTACAACGTTATCAACAGCTCGGCGGGCTCTGTTAGTTGTACACTTGTGCCCGCACTCTAGCAATTTAACAAGCAAAGACAACAACACATTTCCCTATGTCCATTTAATATAGGAGCCTATATATATATGAGACCGTCCATCCACCCTTCACGAAATGCTTCAGCTTAATGCAAGGGCAAACAAAGGCCGACAATACACTTTTAGATTGTCGACTATGTACTCTGAAATACCTAAAAACGTCAGGTTCCAAAACCGTAGTCGCCTGTTCTCGATTCGGGCAGTGGACGAGAGAAACGACTTGACGCATGCGGCGCAAAGCCTCAGCATGACGTCAGTACATCTCAGTCCACATTTGAAACTACAATTGCGGTTTCAATTTTGAAAATAATACAGATATGTAGATCGATGATAGCGGAAAGGTTCCACCGCGTGGAATTTCCCAGAAATCTTAATTGTTCTATCCCACACCTTCTGATTGTTGCATACTTCGTATAGGAATTTGCAGGACTGGTGATGATGTTTTTTTAGACGAATCCAAAGGAAAACGAGGTAGAAATATTCTCAAGTAGATCTGCGAAAGTATGCATTCTAAGGTTTTATGTCGCGCGGACGCAGTGTTTTTACATTTTTAGAAGATATTAGAGAGGTCATAGATAAAATTTATGGATTCTGATGATAAAAAAGTGGCAAAACCAAGTTTTACAATTTGTTGACCAGTCTTTGTTGGTAAATTTTCAATTCCATTCAGGTTGACGATATGCTCAACAGGCCAGTTCCTTACATCCCAGAGGACTATCTTGAGAATACGCTACCCTACGAGGAACCAAACTTATATCCAGAGAATGCAAACTACGATGTTTTCAGGCAGCCATACTCAGAAGGTAAGAAAATGTAAAATCTTCGTTTGTGATGCTGAATAAAACACTATAGCTTACCATTATATAATGCTTAAGGCCATTCGACGATAAACATTGTTATTAGTAGCGTTTTTGCTCTGTGTGATTTCACAGGCATATAGACGTTTTGATCCATCGGTCATCCACGTCGAGAATAAATGATAAAAACCGTGTCCATTATCTCGCTATTATCTTTATCGCGCTTAATTTTTGGAGTCTCAAGCCACGTGAAATTTCAAAACAACGACAAAGACCTATCCAAATAATTGGATAACATTGTCGCATTTGGTTAACGGTATGTTGCAGGGGGTACCCCTTCTTTTGTTACCCCATTGTGTCTCAAACATCCAAGGAATTTTAAAGGAATTCTTTTCAGGATTTCTGGGGAGGTTGGGGCAATAATAAAGGTGTGGTGGGTAAGGAGGCAAGCATTACCATGCAGGGACACCCAGGATTTTCCTTGTTGTGGCATATAAACCACGTAAAGATGTTAGTTTGGTTATAAAAACGCAAAGTTAGGAGGGAAAAGTTTAATAAATTTACTAAGGAAAAACTTGAGAGTTGTACCACAGTACATTTTGTTCCCTTTTTTTCTCAAAATCCTTATATCAAATTGCCCAAGTTGAACACTGGGTCTAAACATTCACTGCCAATCAGAGACGTATATTGTTAGAGCGCAGGGAAACAATTCATTAGTTTTAAAGTAGGCCCAGTAACCTTGGCAATATACAAAGGGTGACGTTTTCACTGTATACTCTATTGCGAAAGAACGGCAATCATTTAAGAATTCTCAATCATGTGCAACTTGTAACTAACTGCATTCTTTCAAGGTTCATGCATGACATAAGTTAAAGTGTTAAACTTCTGCTTGACTGTTTGTGGGCAAATTTGTAGAAACTCGTTTTGGAAATACTAACAGGCATACAAAACATTTTGTTTCCACAATACCCTTTGTCGATTTTCTGTTAATATATAGTTCCTGCGTTCAGTTTTTAAAAAAACCTACCTCAAATACTGTAAGTCATGACTTAATTAAAGTCAGTTAGGTACGATTTGGTGAGATTACCAGAGACTGTCTATAGACTCTATACACAATCGTACCAAATCGTACCTAATCGGTGGAAATTCGTTGCAAAAACCGCACAGTTGGGAGTCCCGCTTGACGCATCCATGACCTTCTTTAAAACACCGAAATATCATGGAAGCTTATGCTGAACTGTTTGTAGGGCAAATTTGTAAAGAGTAAAGTAATTTCGAAAATACCTACGGGTTTGTAAAAGCCTCGGTATATTTTCAAATACTGTACTATCTAGTCCCTGCGTTTAGTTTAGATTAACTTAAAACTGTGAATAATCCAAGAGTTTCATTAAAACATCGAAATATAATGGAAATTGGGGTCGTTCCCCTAGTTCTATTGCAAGTCCCGTAATTAAATGAGACTGAATTTGCCAGGTACATAATCGCTATTCAGTTCATTTTTGTATTTTGTTATTGTAGAAACCCTGGCTCTTGCTGAGATTGCCGACATCATTGCCGATCGGATTGAAAACGGTCACATGTCCACAGCTAGAGGAGAAAGAATAATCGGTGAGAACGGGAGATTGTGTGCGTTTGGTGATTACAGGCCCGCTTGGGGGAAAAGCCACTGATTTCCCAAGATGTCGCGGGTTAAAATCCCAGTTGAATTAGATTCCCTATAGCTATTACTTGAAATTTACTCAAAAATGTGAAATGTGTCTGTTAGTTTTTTCCATTTATTTGTCCTCTTTTAGTTTTACGTGCCAATTTCCCCATTTCGTATGGGCTTGGGCGGTGCTCATTTATATAAGAGTTTTTGGTTTTGGCAATGAGCTACTTTTAGACCGGATGCCCACCCTGACGTAAATCGAAGACAAGACCTGCCGCTTGGGAGTCAAGCACCCTATCCACTACACCACGACGAGCTCCTATTCTGTTTTCTTTTTTATCCCGCAGATATTCTGTCCCAGCTTCTCCCAGAGGGTTTCTGGCAGGATGACGACATATCAGACGAAATGATGGAAGATCTAGGCGAGGCTTTTGAGGGGCTCTACCCCTACCTGCCCGAAGGAGACGAATACCGAACATTCGAGACGGAGGACGAGGAGCCGCTGCCCGGAGGAGAGAGACACATCAAAGAAGAGGTGGTAGTGGACGACGAGGGTCGACCCGTAGCCAAGCTGATCGACACGGAGGAAGAACAGGAAACATCAGAGGTGTGTGCACAGTAGGGTCAATTCTATTCCAATATTCTAAGCTAAGTGTTTGATCGAATATCGAATACTCGTTTAGCCTGACTTAGTCATGATTTATTAGCTGTAATTTCCCGAATTGGCCTTCATGTATACCGTAGAGTCAATTTTAGTAGCATACGATCAGTCTAGAAATGCAAAAAGTATATTGCGTATACATTTGGAGCACCATCGTTATAAAGGCAGTATACATGATTGGTATCTCGAAGAATCAGAAATGTTCACAGATTTACGCCTAACTTACACAATATAAACGTGATGACAGTAGAAAACTTCCCCTGAAATGGTTTTGTCTGAAGTGCTATAGTCTTTGATAAATGAGTAAAACAATTATTTTTCGTCTCATGAGACGAAAATTCAATTCGCCCCAAAACCATTTCGCCCAAGTGCCATTTCGCCCCCAAACCACTTCGCCCGAGTGCTATTTCGCCCCAAATCACTTCGTCCAAACACTACATCGCCCAAATTAAATGCCACTTCGCCCCAAAACCACTTCGTGCACAGGCCGTGGTTCAGGGCGAAATGACTGCAAACCCTTTCTTTACTGTTTTTTCAAATGTTAGACGGAGCTGGTTTTTGCTCAGGTTGGTTTTAATTATGCATATCTTCAATCACACAGGGGGATAAAACTATTTGTAACAGTTTACCAATCATGTATACTATCTTTAAAGCAAAGAAAATACAACTTCTGTAAAATAAAAAAAAACGCATTTCGTTTCTCTCCTAATTTATTGTTTAACTCATTACTCGTCAACTTTTCGATCGATTATTGGAGTAATTGGTACAGCCCCAGTACACAGGACGCGTAGGATCAAAACGTAATTTAGAATTAATCACCATTATGTTGAATTAGGTTGGCGTAGCGGTACTTTCCTCACCTTCCACTTCTGTGGTCCTGTTCCAATGCCGTTCAGGTTTATTTTGATAAACCTCTTTGAAGTATGGCGGACACAATAGGAGGGCGCACTTTAATTTGATAATAAATTCCAATTAAATGCAAAATAACTGCATTTTTCAATTTACACTTATTTATTTATAATTCTGTCTCTGTATTATTACAACATGTAAATCAACTTTTTGAAAAGAAATACAATTGTTAAAAAAAATCATACCCAAATAAAATTGCGCCCTCTCCTTTTGTTCCGCCATACTTTTAAAATGCTATGGGTTCTAAGTCCTTGCTTGATTTCGTGGGTTCCCCAATACGTTGGGTGCGGTTTTCCACCCACCTCTAAAATTTAACAACTAAAGAGAGATTACATGATTGGAAAAACTGTTGAAAACAAGAACGACAGCATTGCAAAAACTAAAGGATAATGTTGATAAACTGCCTTGTAGAAACGTCAGCCACATATATAGACGCAGTAATTCTTCAGGAAAACCTGAAATAATCCATGCATGGTTTTTGTGTTTAATGAATGGTAAAAAAAAAAGCACCTTCAGTTGGAAATTTCTCCCACAAAGGTACCAATTTACGCGGGAATAAAATAATGTGGTGTTTTTGTTACCATCGGGTTTCTCTGTCAACTCACGAAGTAAAATTGTGAGTAATTGCATATGATGTATTGGGTCTTTAAACCTGTTCTCTCGCACTTGGTGGTCGAACTCGGCCGATCCAGCCTTCAAAAAGTTGAATAGGAATACAATGGAAACCGTGTTTCCTTTTGTTTTCTGCATGGTAGTTGGGGAACGGAGAAGACGCTGAAGATGCAGGGGAAGAATTGGAGAAGGAACTCCTCGGGGTAGAGCCGGAGGCGGCGGACGATGTAGAAAAAGCACTCGCAGGTGACACAAAATACAGATATATACGTCTGTTTTCAATACTGGAGAGACTTTTTCCCCCAAGGATTATATCTCTGTAAAATGTCATTCATCTCTCAAAAGAAATATCTTAAGACGGATCTAAGGAGATAACTTCAGCTAAACAACGGCAACGAATAGTGTCACAACATACATGTACCTTTCTGAAAACACTGTGTGCAAATTTCCAATATAACGTACGTAACATAAGGACACCAAAAATGTCACAAAGTAGGTGTCCTTGTTTCATACGTTATTTAGGAAATTTGTACACAGGGTTTTCAAAGCTATCTTGTTGCACTATTTTTTGCCATTCTTAGGGTGAGTTATCTCATATTTCTTTTGTTTTAAGAGAAAATAACTGGCATTGCACAGAGATATGATCCTGGTTAAAAATTCTCTCTGTTAGAAATGAATTTAGAAACACGAGAAAATTGCAATGCCCCGACTGGGATTCAAACCCAGATCCTTGGCATACATGGCAAACTGCTCTACCAACTAAGCTATCTGGGCATCCCTTTTTATTAAATTCTCGTGTTTCATTTATAATTGCCAATCCTATCATATACCCCATTATAAATTCTCTCTATTAAAAATATACATTTTCAAAAAGGGTCATTTACTAGCCTTTTTAAGCATGACAGGAACAAGACCATTGGGTTTTTATATATATGTAGAATAGTCCTTCGTTTGATTTTTCCAAACCGTTAGTCTGAATTTCCATATGTTTTTTAACAATTAATTACATGGTGTAGATGTAGCAAAGCTTGCAACAGCTCAAGAAACGACAGACGAAGAAACTGAGGAAAACGAGGAACCTGAAGAGGAAACGGACAAGTCTGGATTGAATGGTTTCGCTTTGCTTCTTAAGGAAGGTTGGTTGCCAGGTGTTTAAAACCATTAAAGCTTATATTGGGATAGCCATATCTCTAGCATTGTTTTGTTTTGTTCTGCTTAAAACCTGCTACAAGAAAAGTGCCTTTCCCGATGGCTTCTGATGGCTTCTGAGTTTATGACCGACTGAAGACGGACTTGTCACCGACTTTAGGAGTGACCGACACGTCACACGTAACGTGACTTGTGACTGATTTACATTGATTATAATTTACTGCCTTGCAGGTGAAATCTCCGATGAACTTCTCAAAGAACTTGGACTGACAAAAGAGGAGTACAGGAGACTTATGATGCGCACACTGTCAGGGGGTGCGACCGGCTAGATGCATGACGAAGAGGTTAAACAAAACCGAACCTCAATGGATCAAGAAATGAAACCAAATATTTCAGTTTTTGTCAATACAGTCCAAAATATACTTTCCGCAGTAAACCTTGATTTTATTATTACATGGAAGTGGAATTGAAATTGTACCAAAGTTATTAATCCACATTTCCCGCTTATATATATTTTCATTTATTATAAATATCAAATGAGTCTAAGGAACAATACGACTCTGTACTAAAACAACCAAAGTAGTCATAAGTATATTAAACTAACAATCTATATAAAGCAAGCGATAAGGGTATCTTAAAAGTTATACACAAAAGCTCTTTTTTTGTATTCATCGCATTAAACACTGCCACACGTTTTCTTTTAGTTTGACTTATACTCGAGTACTTATCATGTTTTGGTTTGTTTTAATTAATATATAATTATCTACAAGAAACATGCCATCAAACTGTTCTCACTTTTTGTTTAAGTTGGCATAACCCGGGTTGGTGTTTTCAATTATACAAACAAAATGAACGCAACATCTGGTATAGTGCCTAATCACTATTGAAATGAAACAACCAAACTTTGGATGAGAGAAAACTCGTAAGGGCCTTATCGGGATTCTAACCTGAGCCCTCTAACTCACTAGGCAGGTGCTCTACCAGCTGAGGTATAAGGCACAGTTGGTATACTCCCTCATGCAGGTTTTCCCAATGGACCCAAACAAATTATGACACCTTTCGTGAATTCCTTCAAATGAATCCCGATTCCATCAGGAAACACCCCTTTTGTTGGATAAGTGTGTCTACAGTGTTTTCGATTCCAGGAAATAACACCAATGACATATCACCTGTCGTTTTTAAATTGTTTCACAGAACCAAAACCAGAAATATGTTTCTGACGTAATTGCCGATTCGACCAATCAACAGTGGTCGTCAACAAGATAATCCAATCATATGCTATTTAGAAATTACGTCATTAATATGTTTCTGACGTAATTGCCGATTCAACCAATGAACAGTGGTCGTCAACAAGATAATCCGCGATTATTGGCTGATTCAGAAATTACGTCATGAATATACTTCTGGTCGCGAAAACAAGCTCCTGCTTGGAGTCAGTGCGGTTTAATACCTAAATATTTTATCATGGCGGTTTTAGACTGTTTTGGGTTCAATAATAATAACCTGTAAAATATACCAAATCAAGTTTATTTTGTTAAGTGCAATGCGTAATCTACACCTCTATTTTCTCCCGGCTAAGTAAATTCGTTTTTTGTTTGCCCATCAATATGTTTTCCCCCCTTTATTACACGTAGTCCTTTTTCCATGAGCCGGCTTAACAATTTAATGTTTCCGAAATACCCAACGTGCATGGCATTACATTAAGCCCCTTGTTTAAAAATGTAATTTCCAAATACAGAGATCATTTATATATAACTCGATGTTTGAAATAGAACATTTGTCAGTATTTTTATATTTCAATTTGAGATGGATTTTGCCGGTTTACGGCATGTCACGGTTAAAGGCATTATGCGACACTTGCATATAAACGCTTTGCACGGGCGGCCATGACAGAGGGCAGTCACATTGTCACTGTGCGTCATACACGAGTATAGGCACTTTTCAAATCTGTTGTCATATCATTTAAATGTGAAAATTTGCCCCCTGTCATGGCTGCCGGTGCAAAAGGTCTATAGATTCTTGTCAGAAAAAAAAGAAGAATATTCTAAAGTTTAGTTGGTCACAAAACAGCATGCAGTAGTGTCGTACTGTTCAATTTTGTATTCTCACCATGTTCAGTACCGTCTAATGGCATTAATCGCGTGCGCAAGCTCGAGGCCAGTGCCACCGTTCCGCCCGGCCGTTCACGTACGTGACCAGCACTGTTGGGGCCTTTGGAAATAACAGCATACTTTTTTTGTTTATCAAGTTAGCTTTTGCGCACGTCTTCATTCTGCTCGTAAAGTTTGCAGAATGTTGTATAATGCATTTAATCCAATAGTTGCCTATTAAGATGATTATTAAGGATGATGAAGTACTACACACAACGAAAAATGCTAGTCGTATAGTCGTAGGATAAGCGAGAAAACAGTATTGGATAGACAAGTCCGTTGTTGAATGCCAGACACGAGGGTGTTGAATGGACCTGAATCATAATGACGTCACGGTTTGTTACGTGCGTGCTGTGGCCCAATGTCGTCTGGTACCCCGAGACTCCACCGTAGATTTGCGCGCGTCTAAACAAAACGTGACGTCATTATGTTTCAGGTGTATTACATGTATATGAGTGCATAGTGATGGCGCGCTTAGTTATACTGAATTTATTTAGGCATTCAATCACAGTATCGTGTTTAGCATAATTATCGTTTGTCATCGTGGTTATTATACTCATTTAAATGCACTTGGCTATTTAAGAAGAGAGAACGATACAGGAACGCAGTTCAAAATGTTGGTGACGCTATATGTTAATGAAAAACTGATGTAGCTTCGTGTCTGTGAGACAAAATGAGCATATAAGCACTATAACGACACTTTTTGTTCAAATGTGCATTTTTCTATGGATATGTATACCGTATGAAAAAGCAGCTATCTTGTGAGTCAATTTCTTTGTTCCTTGAGGATATGCGTGGTTGCACAAATAACAAAAGTTGCCCCTCAACAAGACGGCTGTTAGATACGGTCTATACGAAGCACATAGGAGGCTCTCATAGAAAAGCGCACACGTAACAAGGAGTGACGTCATGTGCTTACTGCATGCATGCGATATCATGTCAAATTGGTTTTCGTAGTCTGTCATATTTGCTTAATATTAAAATGATATGGTAAACATAGATGTAAAAAAGATTGTAACTTACCAAGAAATAATTCTGCCGCTGTAAAATTACGCTCTCTCGCTAGTAGACATTGCCGATCGATGCATGATGTGCTGTAAATATGGAAACGTACTTGTGATACAATAATTTACAAAAAGAGACAAAAACCGCGTATAAATACAAAAATCTATGGTAAAAATGTTGTCCCTAGGAAACGATTAGTCATATAATTATAGAGCCTTAAAGTGTATGTGCGTTAATGTTCGAAAGTAGAAAGACATTTTATTCACTTTAAGCTGACCTTTAAAAATGCTTGTAAATGCATCGCTGGTAAAAATGCACAGAGCTATTTTTGGGTTTCACTTGGCTTGACAACGGTTGTGATCCGCCATTACTGTGTCCATACTATGGCAACACTGATAATTTAATGTTGACGCATATTTTCGCAAATGTTGCGCAAGAAAAAAAAGTTGGTATGACTTGTTAAATGTTGATAGAATGTTGAGACTTGTTTTTCAGGGTTCATGGTAGAATTATCAGTGTTGAATTATTTCCGCTTTGGCGTGCCATAGTGTGGACACAGTAATGGCAGATAGCAACCGTTGTCAAGCCAATTAGTAAAACCCAAGAATACTGCAAGATAAACCTATATGGGCTTAACAAGTAATTATCCGTGTATATGTGCAAGTAAAGTCTATTACACATGTATTCTACATGCGTAACATGATGTCTCGGTTTCTTCCAACGCTTAAATGTGGTAGGCCTTACTTTCTATCCATGTATAGCAGCTGATTTAACAATGAAAACAATGGAACACTTTTGAGACGCTTGGTGGCAGCAGACAATCAGGGCCCCTCTCCATTGTTTACGTCACGTTTGAGCTAAAGTGCGCATGTTCAATATGACGTATTATTATGGGAAAAGGACCGGTCTGTTTGCTGCCACCAAGCGTCTGAAAGGTCTCCCGTTCCTAACTTACCTTTCGTATTTGTTTTCGAAACGACGAACCTTCGTTTTGGCTAAGTGACTTACAGAAATTTGAGAGAAGGGTACGAGATTGCATCACTTCGATTCCACTGATGTGTACATGTTTAGCCTGATCAAGATGCCTGGATTAACCAATCTATAGAAAGAAGACAAGTAAACGCGAAGCCGAAGCCGAATACAGTCGTTTCGAAACCATTGTAGACCTCACGTAATGGTTTTATGTACCCTGCACGATTTGTTACATATAGCACCCCTACTTCCCCTATACCTTAACGCACTTTTCTCTTTTTGTTAACGAACCCCTCCCCGAAAACCTGAAAATAATTCCTTTAAAATTCCTTTCATGATTGAGACATTGTAAAACAAAAAAAATGTCATAATTGTAGTTACCGTTTAACTATCTGTTTCTCCCTCTCTCAGTTCTAAATCCACTCCTCACGTTTGGTCACGTTTTGTCTCATAAGAGCATAAAATATGTCACGAGAAATTGTTGATATCACATCACTTCAGATTCCTGTAGGATGAAGTGTTTTCCCTCGGAGTTGGCAATGAAAGAAACGCGTATCATACGATTAGACACAACATACCATTGTAATACCAAATCAAAACAATATTTTGTGGCGTTTCTTACACTTATGTAATTCCCTCTCTTTGAGATATTGTCTACCTTTTTGAAATGTGTTAAAATGTATCCATGCCGGGCGTGTTTTGGCCACCATAGCCAGAAACATGTTTCTGACGTAACTGCAGATTCAGCCAATGGTTGGCTTTTGTCGTTGGTTACCGAATCCGTTCATTGGTCTAACCTGTAATTACGTCAGGAACATCTTTCTGGTTATGATTGCGAAAACATGCCCCCGATGGATGATCGTATCCGACCACATACAATAATGACATTCCAGATTGTATCAATTCCGACCTTAAAACAGGAAAATGTATAAATGAAAAAAATAAGTAAAGCATTGTAAAGGTATAAGGCCTATATTTTAAATAATTGTGCCTGAGATTTATTTAAGCGCATTATATCGTGTATGATACAGAGATAATAAATCAATGTCGATAGTTCGTATATCGCAGATTTGCTTTGTTATTTATTTCTGGAATACGAAGTTAAAATATGAGCTCATGAACGCTATACCTGTGCTAACGTCAGCCTCAAAGTGGGGGAGGGGTCTTTAAAGACAACTGCCGGTCTCTGTAACTGATTTCACTATTTAAAAAAAAAGTGAATAAAATTTAGTAACGACAAAAACATGCTAAAGCACTTTTCGACTTGCACTCATCAGAGCAAAACGCAAGAATGGCGTCAGCCGACAGTCGACTGTCGATTAGCGTTTTAATTCTGTTTTTCGATTTTGTAGAACCTGAAGCGGGCCTCCCACTGTGCGATTTTTGCCACGAATTTGCTGCGAATAGCTACGATTTGGTACGATTGTGTATATACTCTATACACAATCGTACCAAATCGTAGCTAATCGTACCTATAGTTTTTTTCATAGCAAAAATCGCACAGTGGGAGGAGAGGCCCGCTTAACTTAAACACTTATTGAATAAAATTTGATACATTCCTCAAAGACATATTGCATGATTATTTTTCCCAAAAAAGCATAAACAACAGCATGATAATTAAAGAATAATGCTGGTAAACTGGCATTTTAGAAATTTCAGCCACTGTGACAGCAGTAATACTTTAGAAAAGCCATGTTAATTTTGTGTTGAATGAATGGTAAAAAAAAATGTCTGCAGACATTTTGTTTTAAAAATAAGCACCAAAGGTGTTTGTTACCATTGCTATCAACACTTTTAGTGAAGTAAAACTTTTATGCACCTATCAATTGATAGGTGCATTATTTTGAGTAGCTGCAAAAATCTCATTAATTTTTGCGGCTACGACCACGGCTACGACCTCTTGACAAATCAAAAGAGGGCGCCCTATGACCTGGGAGAAGCTGGCCGTCGATTGGGCCCAAACAACGCGCCGTCGATTCAGCCGTTGTCTCAGCCGTCGTCTCAGCCGCAGCCGACGATTCATGCCGTCTATTCAGTCGCAAGTAAAAATCTAGGAAACATCCACCAAAAGGAGATATAAATAACCCAGTTTTTTAAACCCCATGTTAGAAAAATGTTGGTTTTTTTATGATTGAATCAACTTTATTAAACCCTTGTGCATACTTAATTTCAGTATGGGCTTCATCCGCTCGTTAATTAGCCCTTAAATAATTTATTAAAGATGCGCTATTGTCAGAAGTGAAAAAATGCATTTTTTAAAACTTTGCGGTGGATGTCCGGTTTCAACAAAAAGTGTGCCTTTTATGTTTTGATAAATGTTTACTTTTTATTATTGAATCAACTCAATTAAACCCCTGTGCATACTTAATTTCAGTATGGGCTTCATCCGCTAGTTAATTAGCCCTTAAATAATTTATTAAAGATGCGCTATTGTCAGAAGTGAAAAAATGCACTTTTTAAAACTTTGCGGTGGATGTCTGGTTTCAACAAAAAGTGTGCCTTTTATGTTTTGATAAATGTTTACTTTTTATTATTGCATCAACTTAATTAAACCCTTGTACATACTTAATTTCAGTATTGGCTTCATCCGCTCGTAAATTAGCCCGTAATTAATTTATTAAAGATGCGCTATTGTCAGAAGTGAAGAAAAATTCCTTTTTTTTAACTTTGCGGTGGATGTCTGATTTCAACAAAAAGTGTTCCTTTTATGTTTTGATAAATGTTTACTTTTTATTATTGCATCAACTTAATTAAACCCTTGTACATACTTAATTTCAGTATTGGCTTCATCCGCTCGTAAATTAGCCCGTAATTAATTTATTAAAGATGCGCTATTGTCAGAAGTGAAGAAAAATTCCTTTTTTTTAACTTTGCGGTGGATGTCTGATTTCAACAAAAAGTGTTCCTTTTATGTTTTGATAAATGTTTACTTTTTATTATTGCATCAACTTAATTAAACCCTTGTACATACTTAATTTCAGTATTGGCTTCATCCGCTCGTTAATTAGCCCTTAATTAATTTATTAAAGATGCGCTATTGTCAGAAGTGAAAAAAATGCATTTTTTTAACTTTGCGGTGGATGTCTGGTTTCAACAAAAAGTGTGCCTTTTATGTTAGATAAATGTTTACTTTTTATTATTGCATCAACTCAATTAAACCCTTGTACACACTTAATTTCAGTATTGGCTTCAGCCTCTCGTTAATTAGCCCTTAATTAATTTATTAAAGATGCGCTATTGTCAGAAGTGAAACAATGCATTTTTTAAAACTTTGCGGTGGATGTCTGATTTCAACAAAAAGTGTTCCTTTTATGTTTTGATAAATGTTTACTTTTTATTATTGCATCAACTTAATTAAACCCTTGTACATACTTAATTTCAGTATTGGCTTCAGCCTCTCGTTAATTAGCCCTTAATTAATTTATTAAAGATGCGCTATTGTCAGAAGTGAAACAATGCATTTTTTAAAACTTTGCGGTGGATGTCTGATTTCAACAAAAAGTGTTCCTTTTATGTTTTGATAAATGTTTACTTTTTATTATTGCATCAACTTAATTAAACCCTTGTACATACTTAATTTCAGTATTGGCTTCAGCCGCTCGTTAATTAGCCCTTACAAAAATTATTAAAGATGCGCTATTGTCAGAAGTGAAAAAAATGCATTTTTTAAAACTTTGCGGTGGATGTCTGGTTTCAACAAAAAGTGTTCCTTTTATGTTTTGATAAATGATTACTTTTTATGATTGATTCAACTCAATTAAACTCTTGTACATACTTAATTTCAGTATTGGCTTCATCCGCTCGTTAATTAGCCCTTACAAAAATTATTAAAGATGCGCTATTGTCAGAAGTGAAAAAAATGCATTTTTTAAAACTTTGCGGTGGATGTCTGGTTTCAACAAAAAGTGTTACTGTTCCTTTTATGTTTTGATAAATGTTGACTTTTTATGATTGATTCAACTCAATTAAACCCTTGTACATACTTAATTTCAGTATTGGCTGCAGCCTCTCGTTAATTAGCCCTTAATTAATTTATTAAAGATGCGCTATTGTCAGAAGTGAAACAATGCATTTTTTAAAACTTTGCGGTGGATGTCTGATTTCAACAAAAAGTGTTCCTTTTATGTTTTGATAAATGTTTACTTTTTATTATTGCATCAACTTAATTAAACCCTTGTACATACTTAATTTCAGTATTGGCTTCAGCCGCTCGTTAATTAGCCCGTAATTAATTTATTAAAGATGCGCTATTGTCAGAAGTGAAACAATGCATTTTTTTAAACTTTGCGGTGGATGTCTGATTTCAACAAAAAGTGTTCCTTTAATGTTTTGATAAATGTTTACTTTTTATTATTGCATCAACTTAATTAAACCCTTGTGCATACTTAATTTCAGTATTGGCTTCAGCCGCTCGTTAATTAGCCCTTACAAAAATTATTAAAGTTGCGCTATTGTCAGAAGTGAAAAAAATGCATTTTTTTAAACTTTGCGGTGGATGTCTGGTTTCAACAAAAAGTGTTCCTTTTATGTTTTGATAAATGATTACTTTTTATGATTGATTCAACTCAATTAAACCCTTGTACATACTTAATTTCAGTATTGGCTTCATCCGCTCGTTAATTAGCCCTTACAAAAATTATTAAAGATGCGCTATTGTCAGAAGTGAAAAAAATGCATTTTTTAAAACTTTGCGGTGGATGTCTGGTTTCAACAAAAAGTGTTCCTTTTATGTTTTGATAAATGTTGACTTTTTATGATTGATTTAACTCAATTAAACCCTTGTACATACTTAATTTCAGTATTGGTTTCATCCGCTCGTTAATTAGCCCGTAATTAATTTATTAAAGATGCGCTATTGTCAGAAGTGAAAACATGCATTTTTAAAAACTTTACAGTGGATATCCGGTTTCTACAAAAAGTGTGCCTTTTATGTTAGATAAATGTTGACTTTTTATTATTGCATCAACTCAATTAAACCCTTGTACATACTTAATTTCAGTATTGGCTTCAGCCTCTCGTTAATTAGCCCCTAATTAATTTATTAAAGATGCGCTATTGTCAGAAGTGAAACAATGCATTTTTTAAAACTTTGCGGTGGATGTCTGGTTTCAACAAAAAGTGTTCCTTTTATGTTTTGATAAATGTTTACTTTTTATGATTGATTCAACTCAATTAAACCCTTGTACATACTTAATTTCAGTATTGGCTTCATCCGCTCGTTAATTAGCCCGTAATTAATTTATTAAAGATGCGCTATTGTCAGAAGTGAAACAAATGCATTTTTTAAAACTTTGCGGTGGATGTCTGATTTCAACAAAAAGTGTGCCTTTTATGTTTGATAAATGTTGACTTTTTATGATTGATTCAACTCAATTAAACCCTTGTACATACTTAATTTCAGTATTGGCTTCAGCCGCTCGTTAATTAGCCCTTAACAATTTTATTAAAGATGCGCTATTGTCAGAAGTGAAAACATGCTTTTTTTAAAACTTTACAGTGGATATCCGGTTTCTACAAAAAGTGTGCCTTTTATGTTAGATAAATGTTTACTTTTTATGATTGATTCAACTCAATTAAACCCTTGTACATACGTAATTTCAGTATTGGCTTCATCCGCTCGTTAATTAGCCCGTAATTAATTTATTAAAGATGCGCTATTGTCAGAAGTGAAAAAATGCATTTTTTTTTACTTGGCGGTGGATGTCTGGTTTCAACAAAAAGTGTGCCTTTTATGTTTTGATAAATGTTTACTTTTTATTATTGCATCAACTTAATTAAACCCTTGTACATACTTAATTTCAGTATTGGCTTCAGCCGCTCGTTAATTAGCCCTTAAAAAAATTATTAAAGATGCGCTATTGTCAGAAGTGAAAACATGCATTTTTTAAAACTTTGCGGTGGATATCCGGTTTCTACAAAAAGTGTGCCTTTTATGTTTTGATAAATGTTTACTTTGTATTATTGAATCAACTTAATTAAACCCTTGTACATACTAAATTTAAGTATTGGCTTCAGCCGCTCGTTAATTAGCCCTTAATTAATTTATTAAAGATGCGCTATTGTCAGAAGTGACAAATGAATTTTTTTTAAAACTTTGTGGTGGATGTCATGTTTTATACAAAAAGTGTGCCTTTTATGCTAAATAAATGGCGACTTTTTATGATTGAATCCGCTTAGTTGAACATACTTAATTTCAGTATGGGCTTCAGCTGCTTGTTAATTAGCGCCTAATTAATTTATTAAAGCTGCGCTTTTATCAAAAGTAAAAAATGCAATTTGTTTAACTTTGCGGTGGATGTCTGGCTTCTATAAAAAGTGTACCTTTTATGATAGATAAATGGCGACTTTATGTGATTGTATCCACTTAATTGAAATCTTGCACATACTGTGGTTATACTTAATTTGTTTGCAATTATTGTTTTGGGAAACTCCAATTTTGTAAATCTATATATCCCGCACGCGAGAACCAAATTTAGAAATTGAATAATGTCAAAGAGGTATATGTTTTATAGAACACCCCCTCCCCCCTGTTCATATTATTCAAGATTATCCTGTTTATCATAGAGGTGTATGTACAACACGACCACAACGTGTTTTCCGCCAAAAAAGCGACAGTCTCTTGTTTAAAACGCAATTCAGTTCCGACCCTCTTCACGCGAAATTCAGAAACGCTGCAGTTCACTTGGTTTGTTGATAAACGGGGTTGTGACGTCATCCTGAGAGGAACATGGTCAAGACCTGCCACAATCGTCAAAAATCATCGCGCACATTTTTTTTTTTGTCGTTACATCGTTACGAAGAACGTGTGGGCTTATGATGGCGGATCGTGGCCGTTTGACATGGTATGCGTGGAATATGCTCGGAATTTTGCGAGCAAACCACGTGACTCGTGAGAGGATTTTAAAGACGTTCTAAAGAACAGCAGTCAGCAGGCACATAAACTAGTTCCTTGTCCGCACTATGCAATGTCGACAGCGCGCACGTACATGAACCAAACAACGTTATCGTTTTTCACAAAGACTAGAACGGTCCCTGCGGGCCGTAGTTCCCACGTAAATTTAAAATTGGCACAACACAATTTGTACATCGGTCGATACACTTGACGAGCGATTTATTTTAGTTTCCATTTCTTGGTACAATAACAAAAACATATTTCTGCTCTTGTTTTAAAAGGTGTCTGGTAAAGCACACAAACACACCTACTACTATACTGGGCACATCTCTAAACTTACTTTTTAAACTATTTAACAGTGTTGCTTTATTTTAATTAAAAATCATACTTTTAACTTTAGACATCCAAAACCCTGTAAGTAACGCCATATTCCATGTTGCGCCTTTTGCACCTGGACTTGCCCAAGTCCGCCTTTGTATTTAGTCTGCGTTCCGCAGCGTGTAACGCGTACTCTGGACTATAGTGGCCTGTCAAATCTCAGTTCTCCTGGCGGAAGAAACAAGATTGGCAGGGCCACCGCTACGGAAGACGTGTTGTGTGCTGGGCGCTGCGGACCAAAAACATGCAGGACAGACTTGGACAAATCTCGGACTTAAATTAATGGCGAAAAACACAATAATAGACTGGTTCCCGGTCCAAATAGACAATGACTGAATTTAGATAACCGGTAAGCGATCATTTTTCCCGTACAAACTTAAGCGAACACTGCTTCTAATTGGTCTAATCCCCATGCAATGTGATGCATACTGATGTTTTTGTCGATAACCTTGTCAACATAACCTCACACCACACCTTTTCCTCAATTAATCACTCAAATAATCTCCGATCTCTCGATTTATATTCCCATCTTTTCCTACCTCCATGGTCCCATGTCTTAACCGCCCCTAGCCTTGGTTGGACGTTCATCGATAGTCCATTTTATTGCGCGCGTTAACTGGCACGCATTGACGTGGTCTGTGTCGCGCTTCTAAATCTCCAGCGTTATAGACTGGTCACCGTTCCCTATACGTTGTCTTTATATTTGCGCCGGATTTACAGCGCAAAATTTGAAAATAAAACATACGTTGACCTTCGAGCTTGACACAAGGCGTTCATAGGTGTACGTTTATCTCACGCCCTGGACAAACGATAAACGCCTAACCAATGCTAAACCGCATCAGAGTACCAAGCGACTCGACGGACTCTTCAGTTTTCTTCTTTATCCCTTTTATTTAATAACTTCTTTGAGCGCTATATAGAGAGTATAAATATTCATTTGCAATACACCAATCAGAAACCTCGATGAAGCCCCATAGCGAATTTGTGTTACGGAATGACGGGCATGACGGGCAAATATCTGCCTGTAGCCACATAGGTATTTTTTTAGTAAGTGCATTTATTTTGCATTGACATTTCCAACCTGGCTGAGCTTGTTGAACTACAGCCAATTAAATGTGATCATTTCCTAAAGCAAAGTGCACACGCACAAAGAGACCAATCACAGATCAAGATGAATCACCCTTTACCTGTCCTTATCAATAATACATACACTGCATGAAGCAACGACGTCTAAAATGGAAGCCACCGTCCGCCATTGTACCCCACAAAACACAATGCCATCCTAGACTGGTCATACTGTCTTCACTAGTGTACATCATGGTCGACATGTGTTAAGTGGAATGCAGGCGATCGCATAGACCGGGGAGCAGTCTAGGCCAAGCATTGTTCGTGGAGTACAATGGCGGCCGGCGCATGGCTTCAATTCTCGTATAGCAAACTGCTATTGCATACCTTATCCAGTATATTATTAGCGATGGTCCTCATGTGGACGGGAACCAGTCTAACCAAATAATTATAAATATTGAACAGGTTGTTCGTTATTAAAGGCACAGGCTCGTCAGCAATGCGCGCACGCCAAATTCGTGCCACGAAATACGCAGCTCCACGTCTTTGCTATGGAGCTGCGTGTTTCGTGGAACGAAATTTGCGCGCGCGCATTACTGACGAGCCTGTGCCTTTAAACTAAACATTGGTCGATTATTTCTTTTAATATCTCCTTTAACAACGTCTTTTATATTTCTACAACAAAACATTCAATAAAAAAAAACTTTTTTGTTCAAGGTGCCACAACCATAACGCACATCAAGATGAAAATATTAATTAGATACACCACGCAGGAACGGACCACCACCCCTTTTCTTTTTTACAGGAACCTATTCCTAGTTATTTTTACAAATTTACCAACTGAAGGTGATATCGTGTTAGTTGACCCCGCAACCTCAGCGAGGCCACGTGTAGAAGCTAAAAGTCGTGGAACGACCGTTTCCGTTCCACGCCAAATTGAAAATTTTCCCAAACAAATCGGTGTCCATTCTCCTTAGAAAATTCTTAAAATCCCACTTATTTCTTGTCCAGTAATATATGACCTTTTATTTATGTATCTGATATAAAATAATTATGGTTCTGGTTCTGGCTGTATACTGTGTAAACACCCTTTACAGAGTTATAAATACACCGGTAACCCTGGATGTTACATTTCTGTACATTATCTGCAAGTGTCAGGAATATTTTGAGGCGAGTGGGAATATTTGGAGCATTATGGCCGTTTTCAACTGTCTTGGTTTTTCATTGGTGGTAAGTTTATCTGGAAGTGAGCGTTCAAGTTTGACCTTCAAATGTCTGGTAGACTGTCCACGGTGTAACTCGCTTTGGTTCCTCGGACTTTGTGTCAAAATTTTATGTTTGATTTTTCACAGTTATGTTTAACTTTGTTTCATAACCTGAGAAAAACTAGTCCCTTTGTCCAATACTTATCAATGTTGTGAAACAAAATCAGAGCTGAATTTGATGCAGTAGGCCTACTGCAGTAATAAACTCCAGGAATAAGCTATCACATACACACAGTAATCCACTTCAGGAATAAACGGTGTATCACACGGCCATACGGTTGGAAATAAAACTAACTCCAAGGACACGTGATTTGTCGGAACCAGAAATCTAGTAACGATAAATCACGTGACCTTTGATTTTTGAAAAATTCTCAAAATCGGCCAAATTTAGTGGGTTATTTTCAGGTTCTCGTCAGTCTATTTCAGAATGACTTTCGGAATCATGTATATGGTTCTACATGTATTTCGAGCCTAAAATAGCCCCCATAAGCCAGTTTGTCCTTTTAATATTTCCGATATGCACCAAGTCAGAGCCTGCACCGTTAAAAATTGTCGTATTTTTACGGACAACATTTTAAGGAATTGTCAGGGTCATTTCCGTAATTTTAGGACTTCCGAAATGCAAATTTGATCACTGCTGCATATGAGAAAGTTCATTTTGTTGCTATACAAGGTGTCCCAAAAACCTTACAATCTTCACAAATTCACACATTTATGAGAATGCATATATACGGTGTAAAAGTGTACGAAGGTTCACGTTCATATACCGTACGTGTTCCCTTTTCTTTTTTAGTCCGGCCTTTTTTCTAAAATAAACTTTTTTACCATTTTCAAATTATTAGGCCTGCTTAATCGATGACTATAAATTTCTTTTTCAAATTGTGTGGGCAGTGAACATATACTCACTGACCTCGAACCCATTGCCGTGTTTTTTGCACAAAGATTCTTCTCTTAACACATGGCTGAAAATAGCCCTTGCAAATGTGGATCGACAATCGTTGATCTCTTAATAGCCTGTAGTGTTATGTACATTCGCAGATGATCACTGTTGTCACTTGACATTAAATGTTTTCCACCGAGGGCTGTTTCCTCAGCGAACAAACAGCAGTAAACGCCACAACTGGCTGAATCCTTTTGTTGGATACATGATGCCTGTCCGATTGGAACACTTTTTGTTGAAACCAGACATCCACCGCAAAGTTTTTAAAAATGCATTTTTTTCACTTCTGACAATAGCGCATCTTTAATAATTTTTGTAAGGGCTAATTAACGAGCGGCTGGAGCCAATACTGAAATTAAGTATGTACAAGGGTTTAATTGAGTTGAATCAATCATAAAAAGTAAACATTTATCAAAACATAAAAGGAACACTTTTTGTTGAAACCAGACATCCACCGCAAAGTTTTTAAAAATGCATTTGTTTCACTTCTGACAATAGCGCATCTTTAATAAATTAATTACGGGCTAATTAACGAGCGGATGAAGCCAATACTGAAATTAAGTATGTACAAGGGTTTAATTGAGTTGAATCAATCATAAAAAGTAAACATTTATCAAAACCTAAAAGGAACACTTTTTGTTGAAACCAGACATCCACCGCAAAGTTAAAAAAAATGCATTTGTTTCACTTCTGACAATAGCGCATCTTTAATAAATTAATTACGGGCTAATTAACGAGCGGCTGAAGCCAATACTGAAATTAAGTATGTACAAGGGTTTAATTGAGTTGAATCAATCATAAAAAGTAAACATTTATCAAAACATAAAAGGAACACTTTTTGTTGAAACCAGACATCCACCGCAAAGTAAAAAAAAATGCATTGTTTCACTTCTGACAATAGCGCATCTTTAATAAATTATTTAAGGGCTAATTAACGAGCGGATGAAGCCCATACTGAAATTAAGTATGCACAAGGGTTTAATAAAGTTGATTCAATCATAAAAAAACAACATTTATCAAAACATAAAAGGAACACTTTTTGTTGAAACCAGACATCCACCGCAAAGTTTAAAAAAAATTCTTTTTTTTCACTTCTGACAATAGCGCATCTTTAATAACTTTTGTAAGGGCTAATTAACGAGCGGCTGAAGCCAATACTGAAATTAAGTATGTACAAGGGTTTAATTAAGTTGATGCAATAATAAAAAGTAAACATTTATCAAAACATAAAAGGAACACTTTTTGTTAAAATCAGACATCCACCGCAAAGTTTTAAAAAATGAATTTTTTCACTTCTGACAATAGCGCATCTTTAATAAATTAATTACGGGCTAATTAACGAGCGGATGAAGCCAATACTGAAATTAAGTATGTACAAGGGTTTAATTGAGTTGAATCAATCATAAAAAGTAAACATTTATCAAAACATAAAAGGAACACTTTTTGTTGAAACCAGACATCCACCGCAAAGTTTTAAAAAAATGCTTTTTTTTCACTTCTGACAATAGCGCATCTTTAATAACTTTTGTAAGGGCTAATTAACGAGCGGCTGAAGCCAATACTGAAATTAAGTATGTACAAGGGTTTAATTGAGTTGAATCAATCATAAAAAGTAAACATTTATCAAAACATAAAAGGAACACTTTTTGTTGAAACCAGACATCCACCGCAAAGTTTTAAAAAATGCATTTGTTTCACTTCTGACAATAGCGCATCTTTAATAATTTTTGTAAGGGCTAATTAACGAGCGGCTGAAGCCAATACTGAAATTAAGTATGTACAAGGGTTTAATTGAGTTGAATCAATCATAAAAAGTAAACATTTATCAAAACATAAAAGGAACACTTTTTGTTGAAACCAGACATCCACCGCAAAGTTTTAAAAAATGCATTTGTTTCACTTCTGACAATAGCGCATCTTTAATAAATTAATTACGGGCTAATTAACGAGCGGCTGGAGCCAATACTGAAATTAAGTATGTACAAGGGTTTAATTAAGTTGATGCAATAATAAAAAGTAAACATTTATCAAAACATAAAAGGCACACTTTTTGTTGAAACCAGACATCCACCGCAAAGTTTTAAAAAATGCATTTTTTCACTTCTGACAATAGCGCATCTTTAATAAATTATTTAAGGGCTAATTAACGAGCGGATGAAGCCCATACTGAAATTAAGTATGCACAAGGGTTTAATAAAGTTGATTCAATCATAAAAAAACAACATTTCTCTAACATGGGGTTTAAAAAAATTGGTTATTTATATCTCCTTTTGGTGGATGTTTCCTAGATTTTTTCTTGCGACTGAATAGACGGCAGGAATCGTCGGCTGCGGCTGAGACGACGGCTGAGACAACGGCTGAATCGACGGCGCGTTGTTTGGGCCCAATCGACGGCCAGCTTCTCCCAGGTCGCCCTATGCGAGCAGGAAGCTTTGCGTGTTTGGTTTCCTGTCTTCGTGTTGTATAAAGTCGTAGTGCATGGCCGCGCAACTCCAGACTAGTAAAACAGTATCAATGTGTAAAACTGCAAAGAAACATCGAATCAGTTTGCTATTTAATTTTCATTGTTAATTTTGAGGAAATTTTTGTCTACATCATTTTATAAAGTAACGTATACTATTTTTAAAGACTTAAGGTTTTCAATCATGTCCGCTGCGACGAAAAAAGGTGGTGAAAAGTCCCTTTTGGGCGTTTCAAAAAAGTCGTATGGGCGATCGTACGGGAGCACCAAAAAGTCAACACAGGATATTTTCATCAAGCATATTGTAACGCCTAGTGATACGTTAGCTGGGATTTCTTTGAAATATTCAGTATCGGTAAGTTGAGTGCTAGGCCTAGAATGTATTCACACGGTCAATCACAGGGCTGCCAACATTGAGTAAAAGTTCAGAGTGAGATTTTGTGAGTGAGTGCGCGGGACTGAGGGACAATCGCGACCGAGGGGAAGGATGGAGGGTGTGGGAGGGGGGTTTCGACGATACGGAGCTTTTGCATTTTTTAAAGGTAGAAATGGTCCAATCTGGCGCATAAAAGTGCCTCTGGCATAGATATTTTTATCCCTCTAGTTCCATTAGTTAATTCAGTCTCAATCCCAAAGGTTTTCATTCACCATTAGCTTTTCTCACCTAACATTCCTAAAATGTCTTTCACTTTTATCAGTGCACTGAGTGCAGATTTGATAGGAAACACCAAATTTACGTGAACTTTCTTTTTTTTTTGACTTAAAAAAATACTTATTTTCAGCAGGGATATATCGTCAAAATATACACCAAAACTTTTCTCAACTCTTTTTGTTTGCCCACTACTTTTCCGACGTTGTCCACTTACACCTCAAATGTTTCCTTTGCAATTAATTCCTGCCGCGATCATTGCAATGCACAACTGAATATTTTTTGCGATGAAAAAAAATGACAACTCCATAGATCGAGCGCGCGATGCATGAACGATGGCATTCACCTTTCTACCGTTCGGATTGATGACTAAAATGAGTTGGGTACCCATACTCCCTTCCAGAGAAGCCATACTGATTGCGCGAAAAGAAAAGCACCCGACCACATGATCAGTTGGAGCTGTCAACAGAGGGCGCCCTTACTTGCATCAATACAAGCGGATGCGATTGGTAGGTACCGAAAAAGATCGATCGCCGTTACTTTTTTTTTGAGAGGGTAATTATTTTAAGCGTGAGAAAATGTCATGCGTGCGTGAGAGCGTGAGGATGAAGTCAAATGCGTGAGTCTCACGCTCAATGCGTGAGTGTTGGCAGCCCTGCAATCATGTCTACTTTTAGAAGGCTAAAAGTGACTTTTTGACATTTACAATTGGACTGAGTGAGTCAGTTTTAGCGGCTTACTACCCCTAGAACTATGGGGGATATAGTATCCCCCATAGGTTATGTTGTTTTTTTCCAATATGGCGGCGCCTGAACTTTAAGATCGGACCGATACGGTTTAAGCTAGCGCAATAATCCGCTCCCCAATCGCCACCAAACTCCGTCTGATAGTTCTTGAGACACTCACCTTGCGTGTGTCTACGGAATTTCGGTACCATTTGTCCACTAAATTCTCCGAAAATAATGTTGGGAAATGAACGGGAACATGTGCGATGCATCCACATGCATGATTGAGGCATTCGGTAAAATGCATGTGGATGCATCACACATGTTCCCGTTCATTTCCCAACATTATTTTCGGAGAATTTAGTGGACGACGACGAATGGTACCGAAATTCCGTAGACACACGCAAGGTGAGTGCCTCAAGAACTATCAGACGGAGTTTGGTGGCGATTGGGGAGCGGATTATTGCGCTAGCTTAAACCGTATCGGTCCGATCTTAAAGTTCAGGCGCCGCCATATTGGAAAAAAACAACATAACCTATGGGGGATACAGTCCCCCATAGTTCTAGGGGTAGCGGCTTACATGAAAAACTATTGTAGGCCTAGCTAGCTATTTTTTTCCGGCCACCATCATGATCATGTGACCATATTGAATTTTCCTACACGTGCTTTCTAGTCAGAAATCTCACCTTACAGTCAAAATCAAACATTGAAAAACATACCATCGAGGTCCTTCGACTCTCAAGAATTCTGTGCATGCGCAGTCGTCGGTTTTTCCTCTAAACTGCTAAACAGCAAAACACCCGTCCAACGTTATTTTTCTTTAGATTTTTCCCGTAATCTTGACTGCTTCGACATTTTCATTGTTGAGGCGCATCACGCCATGCCCAAACAATGCAATAACCACAAGAGGGCGGGCTCACAGCCACAGCTCACAGCCAATCAGCGAAAAATAACGTTGGATAAGTGTTTTGCTGTATAGAGGTGTTCGTGTTCCTGCCGTTCGGGCGCGAGAACATTGTTGAACATTGATCGCGTCAAGAACAGACCGCCCGAACTCAACCATTGATTGTGGACAGCGCCCCCTCGTGGTAGCGGCCATCCTAGATTTTCTGTTTGAGAAGAAAACATGTGGATGTGCTGCTCGGAGTGAGGTGAGTTCCTTGTTTAAAGAAAAACGAAGGATGGTACGCATATTTTGAAACATTACGGTTTGATTTTAACCTGAAATCACAAAGTCATGCAATGTAGCCAAAACCCCCAGTTACTGGGTCTTACCTAAAGTATGCTCCGTACATCACTGTTTTGCATTTTCTTTGTGTGTTCGTTAAGGTTGAGCAAATAAAGAGAGCCAACAAGCTATACACTAGTGACGGTATCTTCTCACGGCCAACGTTAAGCATTCCAGTTGGTGATCAGCCCCTTCCAGCTCACGTCCTCGAGAATGCAACATCTCGGTATGGAATAGCCCTAAAATTAGGCGTTACTGCACGTACCTGTACCTGTGCTGTAACGCCTATTATTATATAAAATGAAGCTTTTGCGGACACGGTGCGTTTCTGTTACTGTGCAGCACAGAGCCCAGATTCGATGTGCGTGCACGTTGGGCGCACCACGAACACCCGCGTACGCACGCGTCATGGATCAAGGGAATGGATTGCGTGTGTGTGCAGCGTGCGCCAGAGTACAGTAACAAAAAATACTGTACAACCGTAACAAAAGCGCATGCATTTGTAAACTGAAGTTTTGAACACCAAACAGACAACAATCTCGCGGAAATCTTTCAAAACAAAGCTTCATTTTATATAACAATAATAATATTGGATGTCTTTTCGGGTGATATGAGAATATACCGCACTCGTCATGAAAATACCGAACTCGCCTTCGGCTCGTTCAGTATTTTCATGACTCGTGCGGTATATTCTAATATCACCCTCAAAGCCATCCAATATTATATAAATGTCCTTTCCCATAGTAAACTTGAGATCATCTGAGGCGGTATTCATAAAACGACTTAAGTCATGAATTTAAGTGCCCCGCTTAAATTTCATGACTTAAGTCAAATCATAAAGTTAAGTGGTATTCACAGCGTCTTTTCTTTTAGTGCACCGCTTAAGTGTGGTCTGACCTGTGTGCATTTAAGGCTGGGTCAATCGTCTGCCATTGCAGTGTTTTTCTGCCCAGCGTTTTATCGAGAAACGACTATATGATTGATTAGAGAACGCCTAAACAATTTAGACATTGGGAGATTACAACAGATTTCAATTTCTATTCTTACCGACCTTAGAAAGCCTTCTTGTACGTCTTTGTTTGCCACTGACTATTAACTACCGCATAGCACAACATACGTACTCTTCTTGTGGTATGTACACGTGTATGTGTGCACGACACGCGCGTATGCAGGGCATAATTTACAGCAAAAAAAATGTATAGCAATTTTGCTATACATTTTTGATTTTGTGTAGCAGTTTGGAAAATTTGTGTGGCAGTTTTGAAATGTTGTGTACTACTAGTAGGCCTACTACTACTAGCAATTGCAGTTAACCATCATCATAGAAATGTTAAATTAATGAAAAAAGAGCACTTTTCATAGCTGCCAACTATTACGAAAAAATCGTAGTTATTACGAATTTATTAATAAATTACGAAAATACGAAATTGCTCTTGAAAGTTACAAATTTCAAAATTTTCGCCTTAATATTTGTTTTGACAACCGAATTCACGTAATTCAGATTGAGATCGATACTTTTTGTCATGTACTTTTGTTGATTTTATTGCAAAGTAACCGAAACATCGAAAAATACGGGAATCTATATTTTATTATCATGTACTTATGTTGGTATAATATGCTTGAAAACGTCTGGGAACCAGGTATATGTCGTAAACAAGTTTTTCGGTTAGTACAGTATCGATACTACTATTGCAGGGCACCAGCGTGTTGATTGATATACTGGTATGTGTATGGAAACCAGCGCGCGTGTGATCGCTATTCAAAATGGCGCCCAAAACATTTTGACGTTCGTAGTTTTCATAGAACTATTTTTAAAACGTTCGCGCTCGCCAAATTGGGTTTATTACGAATTGGTTTATTACGAAGTTCAAACATATACTCGTCTGATGTTTTATTATAATTAATGCATCGCAATCATTGCTACACAAGGACAAAATTGCATCGCTATGGAGGGTCAAATGCATCGCAAATTGCGATGCGATACCGGATAAATTATGCCCTGGTATGATACGCGCGCATGATTTGCGCGCGTAGTAATCGAATGTTTTTGAAATGTCCGCGTGTGGTGATTTTGTCAACCGGCAGTGGAAAACACTGAATATGTAAAGGTAGTAAACGCCGAGAATTTTCTACACTTTTGTGTCCACGTAGCCATGAACCCAAACTTGGTTCGCACATACATGTATGTTACACATATTTCAGCACAACCCACTCGAAGCTGGTGCAAAGATCAGTAGCACACTCAACATGTATACATGTAGATCAATAGCGAACCTAGTTTAGGTTTGCGGCTTGAGCAACATGTTAAAAAAACAAAAAATGATTTCCAGCTTTCCAGATGCTTGATGCTTGACACGCAAGTGTGACCAGGCCTGCCAATACATTGTAGCTTTGTTGAACGAAGGGAATGTACACATCACGAATTTGCGTCCACGTTAGGAAATCTCTTCGTCGAAGCATCATCAAATCTTTGTCGAACAAAGTGATTTCCTTAATGTGAAACGGGATCTAAAATTTCAGTACACAATTTTATTTTTTAATTTCACGTTTTTTAACCCCGACAGAGCCAATGGCAGCCCCATTCACAAGGTAGCAGCGGATGTAATGTTTGACAGCTCAGGCGAGGAAGAAAACGGAGCGGGAGAAGAGGACAAAAAGGACGATGGTGACGTGCCCGAAGACACCAGAGATGTCCAGATGGACTTCTTCAACCGCATTGATAGACAACTCAGAGAGAGGAAAACCAATATGGATAAGATTGAAACAACTAGCAGGTAGCATATCAAAGTTTCCATAAAAATACAGGCCTTGACGTTATGAAAATATGCCGCATGTAGATCCAGCCTTGATTTTTCCCCGAAATTCAAACTGTGCACCCGAGGCCAATGCATAGTTCCGACCTGTCAATCAAGCCGAACCCGCCGACCAATCACAACAGAGCTAGCAGACGGCGCCCATAAAGGTCAAAGTGATGCAATCATCACACAATCACGCGATTTTCTGCCCATACAGTTTGTATGTTGTATGCGCCAGTGACCGGGTGAATATTGGTTTCAATGTCGGGCGATTCGCTGTTCAAAGGTAAGAAAGCGCATTTTTATGAATATATGGCATCCCTGCTCTACTAGCCCTTCGCTCAGTGCGTGCTACGGTAACTGTCGACCCTAAAACATAAATACCTTTGAGTTTTCTCTAATGAATCTGTGCTTTCCATGCCGAGTCCCGTTGCTTTGTACGTTGTGTCGCCTTTTTTTTGCGATGGCTTGTGAGCACATAGCAACAATATCTAAGGGGCGGGGTTAACTGGGCAATCTCGGAACTATGCATTGGAGGGAGATAGGAGACCATCACCAGCTTTGTTCCAAATGTGTACTTGGTATACAAACCTCATGGAATTCAAGAGGACAGTGCATGCTGGTCAAGTTGGCCTCAGAAAGTGGATATCTTGAAGGGACATCAGGGCTTGGTGGCCTTGGTTGCCTTGGTTAATGAAATAATGAAATATTAAAAGAACACACCGGCTTCGTTGGGCTATTTTGGTCTTGAAATAGACCCAAACATCATGATTCTGACGGTGTTTCTGAAATAAATTAAAGAAATCCTGAAGAGGAACCACCAAATTTGGCCGTTTTTGAGCATTTTTCAAAGAGTCAAGGTCGCATGATTTATCCGAACCAGAAATCAGTCTTGTGAATTAGTTTTATTTCCAGCCATATAAATTTTGTTACTGCACAAAATTCAGCTCTGATCTTTTAAAAATGTTCAGGAGTATTCGACAAAAGACACTATACAGTAAACTCTCATTATAGCGCTCTTCAAGGGACCAAAATAATTTGAGCTTTATATCCAGAGAGCGCGCTATAACCAATGCATACAATGCAGAGAATAATGGCCAGGACTTAGAAAAAGGAGCTTAATATCTAGAAAAGCTTTATATCAGTGGGTGTTATAACGAGAGTTTACTGTACTAGGTTATGAAGGAAAACGATAAAAAAATATGAAAAATAAAACGTAAGATTTTTAGTCAGAGAGTCTGAGTAATTGGAGCGTGTTCCACGGGACAGCGCTGCAGGGTCAATAATCCCTTCCAACGCGCTGCCTGGGTTCGTGGGGCTTGATATGATACACGCACTACATGTTTAAACAGACCAATGGTCAAAACCACCAACCAACCAACAGCATGTACAAGCATGTACCGGTATGTCAACAAACGGTAGCATTTGAATGCACTGCCAAGATCAAGTTTAAAGGTCGGCAGAAGATGTGTACACATGTACAAAGGTTTTGCTATAAATATCAGGTTTGACATTAGTTTGGAATAAATAACGTGCTGGACACTTTACCCATTTCTTTAAATTTAGCAAGGGAATTTTACACCAAACATACCAATGATGAAGTGCATGTTGATTTCTCATGGTGATATATGTAACTGGTGATGCACTCTTAAGCGGTTATACTTTTCTATAGCCGACACTCTTAAGCGGTTATACTTTTCTATAGCCGACACAAAACTCAAAATCCTGTGAGGTGTTGTGACACGGCTATTGTTTCTTGTCTTGCATTTTCCAAACGTTTAATTCATGTTAACTCGTTCACATGTAGCATTTCAGAAATTGAAGCTGCATCACCAAATGTTCAGAGCACTCCGACAAAGCAGTCTACACAGAGGACGTCAAAAACAAGCAGTGCATGCGTGGACAACAGCTACCAGACCGGCACAGTGACCGTCAACACCGACACATCACGGCGGAAAGGCAACGACCTTAACCAGATCACGAGGGGAGGAACAAGTAAAGGTAGGGGGCGGTCTTTTATCATGCGCAAGGTCCGAGTGGTGACCATTGATGCACATAATTGGACAGAGCTAGAGGAATTTTAAATAGACCCTTTGCACTATTGGCCATGACAGGGGGCAGTCATGGTTCAAAGCGAGCCTGTTAGAAATAGCTTTGTACCAGATTATGAATAAGTTCGTCGATACAAAAAAGATAAACGGAACAAAAAGACCATTAATCAGTTTTAAAATCCTTAACGTACTGCTCCCATTGAAAACGGGAATGTTTGTTTGAACAAATGGTTTTTAAACTGATTTATTTATTTTTTTATTTTTTTAATTGACAATTTAATCTTGGTTTCCTTTTTTTTCTGGGACACCCTGTATATGTGCTATGTACATGTACGGCACAAATGCTTCTTTTTTATCAAGCCGTTTTGTGTTTGAAAAACATGCACCATCATGACATGCTCACTTCACTATGTGGGTCTTTCCGAGTGTTTGAGGGATACAAGTAGATTTTAATATTTGAACTAGATGAATAAAAGGTCATGATTCATTCTTCACATAGATATTGCTTACAAACACAAAGTAATTTGGTGATCACTATTCTAAACATCTTGTGGGGGTTAACAAAATGCAGATTTAAAAATATATATAAATAAATAAATAAAAACAAATTAAAAAAAAATAAAAACAAACAAACAAAAAAAAAAAATATATTAATCAATTCTTGATCAGTGAACTTGTGGATAACAAGACACTGATTGACCAGTCACTCTGGAATCACTTTCAAGAAAGTTCCACATCCAAGTAAACCTGTTTGAACAAAGTTAATTTCCACAGCATTGAAATGTGTAATTTCCTGCTTCTGGGAGAATCCTATAGGACCCATTTTGTTGGTTTTTCAACCCGATTGAACCTGTGTGGGATGAGTTGACCTTGGGAGCCACACGTCTCCCAAACACAGGAGGTCAAGAAGGCACTTGAGGCAGAGTGGTGCATCCTGCCTCAGCGCCTCTTAGAAAGACTAGTGCAGTCAGCCTTGCCACAAGAGGTGTTCATACACATTACTGACTGATAAATGTTACAACTCTCGGCCTCCTTGACCTTTAGGGCAGAGTATAATTTGCATTTTTCAAACACATGTTTTACATTATTGAGACTCTTTAACACTTAATATCACAGAACTTGGCCGGCATTTTGTTGGGCAATGTACTTTTGTGTTGGGAAATATTTACAAAACTGCAAACTTGTGGCGAATGTCTCAACTCATGGAAAGACCCATTTGTAACATCACATTTTTGACACTTTAATGCTGTGTTTTCATTGGACTGCTGTAACATTCCTCTGTGCAATCATAGACCCCGTTCTCACAAGAGAAATCGCTTCGTTCGACGAAGATTAGTTAATCATTGTTAGTTAATGAAGATCGAACAAAGAGCGACTGCTAACAAAGATCGATTGAAGCCGTGGGAGGTCGTACATGTGCGTCGCGCATCAAGCGCTGAGCTTTAAGCGTCTAGACGCGCTGTGTGGTTTCCAGCGGCGCATCAAAAACAACTCTTGCTAGGCGCTCAACGCATAACGCACTTGTGCAGCAGGCCTGCTGAATCGCTTCGTCAAACGGAGGTAGCCATTCACATTACAAATTTGCTTCGTCGATTTAAGCGATCTCTTCGTCGAATGAAGCCATTTTTTTCATCGAATGAAGTGATTCTAATCATCGTCGAATGAAGAGGCGTGCGTTCACATCAGGAAATCTCTTTGTCGAATCATCGTTGAACAAGGCGATTTCTCTTGTGAGAACAAGGTCTTACTGTGCTACACTTCCAAACGAGGAATTTTTTCATGCCAATATATGCACAGTTAATGTGATTCCACTGTAAATGTTCCTGTACAACACCTTTATGTATTGCATGGCTGTGTAAAGCCGCCCTCAATCAGGTCGACTTGCGAATCTCGTGCGCTGCGACGGAAAACTCGGTATCAGGCAAAACAAGTAACGCTCAGGTCACAAAATAGAACAATCCATGCGAGTATCGTTGAACAAGCGGCAACTTGACACAAAACAATCGCAACAGGTACCATGCTCATGTCACGCATGATTCGATGTGATGAGGATTCCACGGCGAAATTTTTCTGCACTGTCATTAGCTGAAGAAAAGTAGGATGCACATGTCACGTGCGCATCTTGTTTTCTTTCATAGAACTTGCCTGTGATGATTGGCATCACGTCGCAAAACATGTTCTGCTCATGCAATTGTTGATTATTTTGAGAGCTGCCTGAAGCCGATTGTCATAAAGTCGTCGGAGGCTCGGAGCTACATGTACACACAGGTCTCAAAACAATTCCCGACTATATTGTACTGACAAGTGTAGCTCAGGCGCAGCCTGGTCTTAAAAAGCCAGTCGCCGATTCTTATGTGTTGTCGCAAGGTCGACATGAGGGCGGCTTAACATTTCTAACTGTAAAACTGACATGGGTTGCATGGAAAGTTTTGACAATCTGTAGGCCTCTTGCATCTCTTGGGTGCATTGAATTGATACGGATGTTAATGTAGTTCCCACAAATCTCCATGGAACCTACATGTAAATTTGTTATTCGTCCGCACAGTTTAACAAAAGTCCAATGGGCACACGGCACCAGACGTTGAATTCAGATTCTTACCACATTTTCACATGGTCACATACCGTAATGTATTGTTTTAATAGTATTTCCATTGTTGGATTTAGAGCATGTTTCCATTGTTTTTTACCCTTTGTGTAGGAGCTGTTTTTGTTAGCTTTTTGTTTGCGTTCACCTACAAAAAATTTATATGGTTATCCAAGAAGAAACTTGCTTTGGGAACGGGGTGACATAAAATTTATTTATTTATCTATTTTTTAAATTTTTTATATAACTAATTTATAAAAAGTGTTGAACACAATTCTACAAGAAGGAATAATATTATTTACAACATAAAAAAAAGCTACATGTATATCCGATAATATGATAAGTTTATGTACATTATATTTTTATATGGTATGCAAAATGTTAAACAGCTGGAATCCCCCCTTGACGAAAATCCAGCATTTCGGCTTTTTTCGATAGTCCAAACATCCCTCTTGCCGACGTGGATTTTTATTATTTTTTAATTGTCGGTTTTAAGTGGATAAATTGCAAGCAAAAGTGCGCTTTTCGAAAATGAGATTTTCGCGATTTCTGAAACGCTCATTAGGTATTCATGATATGCGCGTGACCCCGTGACGCAATCCTGAGAAAGAGAAGTCAACACGATAGTTAGCTCCATACGTTTACACTCAAACAACTTAGAAAACCGTCCCTTTTAGATGGTGTTTTTTGAAGAATTTTGTTGTTCCAAAAAGCCAGAGATATGCCCAGTACCGGTAGCTGCGTGGTTGCATGTTTTACCAGACACTATGAAAAAAAAAAGAGCAGAAAGATTTTCTTTTCTATTACCAAGAGAGATAAAAATGAGTCGCTCATTCTATAACTTGTACGGCCGATGTCCAAACACGTGGAAACTACGCCGCAGTGGACCGTATACACAGACCGCTGTGAATGCCCTTCGTTCCGTGACAAAACCACCGGTCGCAATGCACCAGTATTTACTTCAAAAGAGAGTCAATGTGAGCCACAATTTCATCGTTTTTTCACAAAACAGGTAATAGTAGATTGCTGTCATATTACATGAAGTGTTTTTCACGTTTGTATTTTGAATTACAAGGACAAAATAGGCATGATAAACATTTACTTCGTGTATTTTCCATTCAATACTGCACAGACCGTTTTGTATGTTTCTCAGGATGACGTCAACACCCTGTTGATAAACAAGCCGAGTGACCTCGAGCGTTTTAGAATTTGGGTGAAGAGGGTCGGAACTGCTTTACGTTTTAAGCAAAAGTCTGTCGATTTTTTGTGAAAAACAAGTTGTGATGGTGTTGTAGACACAAACACCTCCATGATAAACAGAAAAACTAAAAAAATGTGGAAGGGGGGATTCTAGCTGTTTAAAAAGCTTTAAAAATATTTTTTTGGCAAATGCACAAATTATACCTGTAAATTTTTATTTGATTGAAAAGTTTTATTTATCTGTCAAACATTTACTCATGTACGTGTAGTGCATGTTTGTGGTTATCGTGTTCGTGCACTGAACCTTCCACTATTTGTATACATTTGCTGTTTTGGTATGTGTTTAAGTTAAATCTAGAAATCAGGATATTTTTAAAAACCAGTTTCCTAAACTTTACTTAGAGGTCATGGACGTACCGGTACATACATGTACATATCAAAACTGTGTTGACGAAAACACAACTAGAATGAGGAAGTGATTCGATATTTTAACCATGCAGTCAGACTTTATAGCTAGTTATCAGTGGTTATGAAATACCGCAACATGTGGTCTCAACTGAGTCATTGTTAAACTGTGTGTGTCATGTGTGTACAGTTTGTGTTTGCAGTAACTCATTTTTCATGCTACATTCGAACCACGTTAATAAGAGGTCCTTGCGACTTTGCAGATTACCTTGTTATGAAACGAACCCTGTATTATCAGGAATGAAAACAACACTTGAGAAATTGGGACCTAAAATTGTCCTTTATTAAGCAGAATGTTGTATTAAAGGCACAGGCTCGTCATCAGCGCCAAATTCGTACCACGAAATACGCAGCTCCATAGCAAAGGCATGGAGCTGCGTATTTCGTGGCACAAATTTGACGCGCGCGCATTTCTGACGAGTCTCTGCTTTTAACAGTGCTCTGGAATCAGAGGGGATACCTGTATGAGAAGTGCTTTCAAACAAACATGCTTTCAATATATCATCCATGATCTGCATTTGGCCCAGCTACACTTTCACTTGCTTTTTGTTTTTGCTGCAGTTGTGGGTCATCATCAGAGATGCCAACATTTACGATTTAGGCGTACATGTAGTTTGTACAATTGTTTCAGCCAAATGACGATTAGAGCTTGGGTGTAATTTATAAAAAATTTCGTGTCCCAAGTGGGTGCCCGTGGAAAATTACTCTTTTTCAAATTGCAATGTTGGCATCTTTGTATCATACTTGCTGCGTAGACCTACATATGATATCTTGAAAACTGCCGCTTAGACACTCACAGTAATGAGCTTCATTGAACATACAAATAATTTAAAGTAGGCCTAACTACATGTATCATACTCATTATTTTGTCTTGTCGATTCAATTTCATAGCTAAATAAAGCAACTGCTTTATGGGTCATTCTATAAATTTGGGGTCAAATTTTTCTGTCCCCCTTTACATCTGACATCTTGTAAAATGTTGTAGTTTGTAAATTCAGGACACATTCTTTAAATGCCTTCTATCTCAAAGAGTGATTATATACAATGTATGTGTCTGTTTTCAATACTGGAGAGACCTTTCCTCCAGGATTATCTCTGTACAATGTCATTCATCTTCTCTCAAAACAAAAGAAATATCTTAAGATGAATATCAGGAGATAACTTAACCTAAAGAACTGCAATGAATAGTGCCACAACGTACCTTCCTGAAAGCCCTGTGTGCAAATTTCCAATATACCGTATGTAACAAGGACACTAAAAAATGTCACAAAGTATGTGTCCTATGTTACATACGTTAAATAGGAGTTTTCAGAAAGGTATGTTGTTGCACTATCTGTTGCTTAAGTTATCTTCTTAGATCTGTCTTAAGATATTTCTTTTGTTTTGAGAGAAGATAACTGGCATTGCACAGAGTTATGATACTGATTAAAATGTCTCTCCAGTATCGAAAACAGACTTATACATGTACACTGTATGTGAAAAATATGTTTTGAAGGCATTTTACATGTCGGGTGTATATAAACGGGGGACAGAAAAATGTCACACTTTGGACCCCAAATTTATGGAATGACCCTTATTAAAAGAACCTCCGGTTTTTGAAAAAAGCAAATTTACATGTATCGTCCATTGCATCCATTCCATCCATTCAAAGTTCTTCCATTAACATTAAATGTTAGGCTCTAAATGGCAAAGATTTTGAAAAGTTAATAACATTTTTGTCAATGTCATTAACTTTTCAAAATCTTGACCAATATGGTTTTGCAAATAAAGCAATATTCTCGAGTGTAAACATGGCAACTGTAGAGTTAACAGGCATTGTGGTTTCCAGAAATCTGCAACTGTTGCCCCCATCCCCCAAAACAATTCTTGAATTTCACTTGTGGGAAGGTCAAGTGGGCATCTACTGTTCATATTTTTTGGCAAACTCACTTAAACACTATGACCCCGTCTTCTTCAACCCCGTTCGGCACTAAAGAAATCACTTCGTTTGACGAAGATTAGTTAATCATTGTTAGCTAATGAAGCGTGCGTTCACATATCACTTAACGAAGATCGAACGAAGATCGAATAAAGAGCGGTACCCTATACACATTATAAGCGACCGCTTATGCGCGTCGCGCGTCTATACGCGCTGTGTGGTTTTCCAGTGGTGCGTCAAAAACAATGCCTGCTGGGCGCTTGACATACAACGCGCTTGTGCAACCAACAAAGTGAGCATTCTCATTACAATTTTGCTTCATTGAATGAAGCGATTTCTTCATCGAATTAAGCGATGTCTTCGTCGAATGAATCGATTCTAATCATCGTCGAATGAAGAGGCGTACGTTCACATCAGGAAAACTCTTCGTCGAATCATCGTCGAACGAAGCAATTTCTCCAGTGAGAACAGGGTCTTTGAAGAAGACTCTACCAGAGTTGCAACATGAGGCCACTAATTTCACAGTTTAAAAAACTATATTGTATACTGCTCACAAAAATATGACTAAATGAAGTTTTCTCTCCAAATTTGTTGGGCCTTGATTAGTGTTTTGCACGTTTTCTTCAGCAATTAATTGATGAGTTCACTGATCAGATATGTCTAATTATATCATTTACTCTAGAAAACACGCATAAATCAGGCCGAAAGAAACTAAAATTTTGGGAAATATTTTGCTCGAGTCTTACATGTAATTTTTGGTAAGCAGCGTAGGCCTATATTCCTTTTAAAATTTTAGATGACACTACAATTTCAATATTAGGTTGGCATTCCTGAAGATATTCATGATTCAAGAAACCATGGTCACCATTGCATTTTAAACTTTGAGTTATGACTTATTGAGGCATGCATGGTTTGGGGGGAAAATAACTTGGTTATAATAACAAAGTTACTTGGTTGTAAACACCCCTGTTGTGATCCCTCTGCCATGTTCCCAAGTTGTCCTAAATGGATGTGACACAAAAAGGCAATAAGACTAAGAATGAAGGAGACTTATTGGAAATGTTGGCCTCCTTGAATATCTAGTGTGATCACCTTGACAACAGATTTGATTGCGTTGCTGGCTTTGAGATCATTTCAGCATTTGATTCTATAAGTATATTGACTTGAAAGCTCATGGTCATTCCCCCTCTTTCCCCCTCCCCCTCTCTCCCCCTCCCCGACCCTCTCCCCATATACCTCATTCACCAATTTGCAACTCTTACCCCCATCTGCCTGCCCCTTCCCATCACCTCATGCTGTCGTACCGTATAGGCAAGGATGACAAGGTAGCACTGGTGTCGGTTGATGAAAAGGACATTTTAACCGGAGGGTCATCTGGCGGCAAGAATCGAGAGAAACCTAGCGTTAGATTGGTTTGAGGCACGGTGGGCACAAATGATTATGTCAAATGGCAATACTCTTAGAGGTAAGTGAATGATTAACATGTGGTTGTTAGGGGCTGAACCCACCAAGCCCGACACGTTTGTGACACAGATGGCTCTCGACGTGCGCCGAGACACAGTCTGTCAACGCGTCGTGGACCATCTGTGTTGCAAGTGTGTCATGGGTGACAAAAAGCATGCCAGGTGTACGACACAACCGATGTCATAACGGCACACCCGAGGATCTGTGCGCGTTCTTGTCATCTGCTATCAAAATGGATGTAGAGGTGATGACATTAGTAGCTGCCTTTGTCGGTGGCGTGGGTGTGTCGCAATTCGTGTCATATATACTGACCAATATCACAATTTGTGTCATGGATGCCCATAACAAACGGGTTCAAAAGTGTCACAAACCCCACGACACAAACACAACAAAGATGGTCAGAATCTTGAACCCACTGCCCAACACACCCCTGCTTTCCGACACAACTGGGGTCATTTGTGTCGGAAAGCGTGTCGGGCTGGGTGGGTTCATCCCCCTATTTTTGTCATTTGCACTCGGAGGAGTATGCTCATGTTATCACGAGTACCGGTACATGCCGGAACGTAGCCTTATGTGGATGTTTCATGCATGCCACAAATGTTTTGACCCCCTTGCACTATATGAACAACTAACAATGGAAATTGGGCACACACCATTGTTAATAACAATGGTTTGTGCCCCATTTCTATTGTTAGTTGCTCATAGTGTCCTATAACATACAATTGTGTCTGCATCAGGGCAGACACACATGTATAGGAACTTTGCTTTAATTGGAACTTTGCTTTAATTGCATGTACCAACAAGCACTATAGTATCATGGACACATTGCAAATCTTTACATTACATTTGTTGCAATTTGAAAATTAAATGTGGTGTTTTGTGTACTTTGTCGAATACATGTCTTCACCAACTTACATGTAAACATGCAGTTGCAAGCAAATTTTGCATTATGGTACATGTAATTTGGCCTCAGTATGCATGTAGTTGTTTTGCACTTTCACCTTCAGATTCATCTTAAATTCATCTAAAAAGTGAGATGAAAGTGAGATGATGTCATCAACAATGTAAACAAAACGTCGTGCAGGGGTTCATGGGGATTGTTTGGATCGAGTACTCTAATAAAATGGCATATGCAGTATAGTGTTGGTCCGTGAATTCGACGTGGTAGGTGCTTTACACAAAATGCTCTTCTGAGATGGCTGTAGAGGCTAACTGCATCGCAATCAGTCGATGAGTGCGACATAAACTACAGTAAATTTGATGTATGTATAAACACAAACACAATGAGCGGCAGTTCGGTGAGTACTCCATTTAGCCCCATCATGCTTCGTGCAGAGAGGTTTAGTACGTCATCTCGTTGCGGGCTATTACTGTTTTCTCATAGGAAGATGTCTCGTGTGGAATCATTACATTGGACTGAGTTTTTCCGGTCAAAAGGTTGATTACAATTTTGGGACACTGAATCCTGTATACAGTCTTTAATAAATTCATCATTATTTCTCCCTATTTGCAGACCTGGAGCCGTCTAAGCATGCGTCTTCCAGGTGATAGCAGATAGAGCAACTTGTATATTGATACCAAGATACACCATTCAGTGACCTAGGAGTGTACTACCGTATAGTCCCTTCTTCCCAGCCACTTGTACCAGGTGTGAATGTCTTGTAACAAACCCACCAGTATAGGAATATGTCAATCAGGGTTAGTGATATTATAGTTAGACTATAGTGTATATATACATCGTGTGTTTTACATTTTAGTGAACGATGAGAATATACCTTGTGCACATTCGCAAAAACTTCACGGGATTGGATGACAACTATTGCTAGTATAGTGTGTCAACATATAATATGATAATGTAAGGGCAAACTTGGCGTCTTTTTTCACTTATTAAATACGGTCGCTATCACCAAAAGCAATAGAGTTCCAAATTAATATGTGCATCAAAGGGTTAACAAAAACGTCGAGGTATCCATCAAAAAAGATGCTCATGACTTTGTATAACTAATACTAAACAAACCCGTATTGTAACCAGCGTCATGCCATACGGGATGAGTTGCATTTTGCAATGTGCATGCTACTGCCAGTTCGGTATTCGGGTTCTTTGTCACAATAAAGGCCTACATGTACAAGTAATCCCACTAGCACAACCATCCCGAGGCGAACTCACCAGGGGCCAATTTCATAAAGCTGTTTAGCAGAAAAATTTGCTTAATCAAACATTTGTTTGCTTTATAAAAATGGGTCTATAGTCAAAATTGCACGTCAATTTGTGTTTTTCACAAGAATATCTGCTATTCTTGCTAAGAACACAAGTTCGACATACAATTTTGACTATTAACCCACTTTTATAAAGCAAACAAATGTTTGATTAAGCAAATTTTTTTGCTAAACAGCTTTATGAAATTGGCCCCAGTTCAACCTCATATCAATTCACACTGGTTGTTCTGAAACCCGCCCTGGCCCGGTACAAACTAACCCCAAGGAGATTGGCACCTCCCTGCCTCTTTTCACACTACCATTCTCGCCCCAGGGAAGGTATCTCGCCCCAGGGCCAAAATGTTCAAACCTGGTTCTGAGCAGGGTTGAGCTCGCCCCAGGGAAAGAGCTATCTCGGTGGTGGCTCAGGAATGAGAATTTCAAGTAGGAATCGGAGCTTATTTTTACCCCTGTTTCGCCTTGGGACCTCTCCGAGATTTTGTCTAGTGAGAAAAGGCCTTAAAGAGATTTCTTCCATTTGCCACCTTTCTGTTATAAGACATGCTGTCAGTATGCTTGATATGTTTTAAAAAAAGAATGCTAAAAGACTTGTACCGGTACCTGAACTTTTTTTTTTTTAAATGAAAATGTTGCCGAGTTGGCCTCCGCTTTGTGGGTTTACATGCATTTTGTTGACAATGTTTGCCATCCAAGGAGCCTTTGGGAATGTGCACACATTTTTATTGGATTCCACATTGCTATTTGTTGGGGTTCAGGGAGTGTCATGAGTAGCCAGCATGACCTAATTTGGCACAATTCAGGGTCCAACAGGAGGGCATTATTTGATGAGGTTACAGGATAAGTAAGTTTTTTCCTTGTCAGAGCAAACACTGTGCGCAAACACAATGGATGTAAAATGTGAGCATGAACCAGTACGTCACGTTTCTGCCAGCGAATAACTTCTATTTTTTATTTTTTTATAAAATTTGAACTGCATGTACATGTACATACATTGTAAACGCACCAATGTACAAATGTAGACTGCACAGTCAGAAAATGATTTTTCCAACAAACTCTTGGTGGCGCTATACCAGTAAATAGGGCTCCCATACGAACCAATGCTAAATGCCCTATTTTCAAAAATCATTTAAAAATACTCACAACTCTCTCAGCTTCTCAGGACAACAACCAGAATACTCACTGATTTCTCATCTTTTCCATTCTGTTCAATTGTATGGGGGTAATCCGTCACTTTTATTCCCTAATTTCCACTTGAAACAAAACTACCCCTACAAGTAGTGAAACTTGCTAATCAGACCTGCATACATTTTGGAACAAAGGGACATACGCTACTGGGCAAAATAGGGCCACTTTTAGGAGCTACAGTGTCTAAAATGTTTATAGTTGGAAGAAAAAATACCCCACATCGCGACGATAGTCATATTCTACACAGGACCACACTCGTTCAGCTCGCAACTCGCCCTAATAAAGAAGAAATTGAGGGCATACAAAATATTCATGAGCTCGGCGCACAGATCTCTGCCTATTTACTTGTGTGCACCCTTAAAGGCACAGGCTCGTCAGCAATGCGCGCCCGCCAAATGTGTGCCACGCAATACGCAGATCCATAGCAAAGGCATGGAGCTGCGTGTTTCGAGCACGAATTTGGCGGGCGCGCATTGCTGACGAGCCTGTGCCTTTAAGTGCTTGAATTAACAAACACTAGGGTACCTCTAAAAAATGCAAACATAGTCCAAAGACGCGTACATGTACACTCGGCAAAAGAAGTTCTTGGACACTTGTAAAAGTTCAAATAATTTTTAAAAATAATTCATAAAAAGCACATTATTGTATATCAATATGACCACACAATAGTTCTCTACCAGCATGATATGGAGTTAACGCGTGAGCAATCATGCATGGCTGGTTACACGCATTAAACAATAGCAAGTACAGTAACAGAAAATTGCAAGAAATGGAGCATTCAGTTATTCAATTGTGAAACAGTTTATGTGGCATAATGATCCATTGAAAGAAAAAAGCAGTATGTTTCTTTGCTGGGGGTTCATTATTGAACAAATCCCGTGCACATTGTCAAGTCAAAATTAAATGCCATTTTGAAAAGAAGAGGAAATTATCCATCTTGGATGCATCATTATTCCACTGGAATTGTTAACAAAATTTAGGCCTGCAGGATGGACATGATTATTAGCATTTGAATGCTCCATTTCTTGCAATTTTCTGTTACTGTACTTGCTATTGTTCAATGCGTGTAACCAGCCATGCATGATTGCTCACGCGTTAACTCCATATCATGCTGGTAGAGAACTATTGTGTGGTCATATTGATATACAATAATGTGCTTTTTATGAATTATTTTTAAAAATTATTTGAACTTTTACCAGTGTCCAAGAACTTCTTTTGCCGAGTGTACATTGTCTTGTGACTGTGATCTTCTGAAGTGCATTTTGAACACATCACATGCACGCTGGACAGGTCTGTGGATTTGTCTTCCATTTGAGGCAAGTGATGTGGTTGAGTGCTTTAAAATTTGCTTAAGCTATCTAGAGTTCAATTATCACTGGGGGTCTTTCCACTGTAATGGAGCTGCGTATTTCGTGGCACGAATTTGGTGCGCGCGCATTGCTGACGAGCCTGTGCCTTTAATGCAAGTTCATACTGAGTCACTTTACACTAAGTGGTTTGTCAAAGCAGGAATCGGAGTTTGAAATGTTACAAGGTCTTACTTTACAAAATTAAGATTCAGTCGGATTTCGTCGCTTGTTTACCCACGTCATGGAAAACCATGACTGAATCCCATGAAAACAAAATAACTAAACGTGAGAGGAAAATCATTTGGTGCTCATCAGGATTCAAACCTGAGATCTGTGAAACGCTGGGCAGATGCTCTACCAGCTGAGCTATGAGGAACAGTGGTATACTCCCTTAGGTTTCCCCCAAGACCTCTAACACACCGGGCAGATGCTCTACCAGCTGAGCTATGGAGCAGAAAGGTATACCCCCCCCCCCCCCCTCCCCCCCCCCCCCCCCCTCCCCCCCCCCTCCCCCCCCCCCCCCCCCCCCCCCCCCCCCCCCCCCCCCCCCCAGACCTCTTACACACTGGGCAGATGCTTTACCAGCTGAGCTATCAGGCACAGTGCTGCCTCAGGTTTCCCCAAAAATAACCCAACTCGGTCAGTGTAGCATGGATTCCCAACTGGACAAAATAACAAGCACAATATTTGGTATGCTTAAATGACTGTAATCACCATCTGACCATGGAAATAAAAAATAATATGTGCAGACGTTTTCCAATCCAGCTGATTATAATAATTTGTATGCAAAACTATACAAGTATCAGTGTTTAATACTGGCCCTTGTCCATTTTTCTAATTATCCCTCTGGCTGTAAACTAAGTGTTTTATTCAAGAGCATTTTTATTTGCTTCTATAAATTAGGGGTCCAATGTTGGTGTCCCCCGTTACATTTTACATCTTGTTTTTGTAAATTCAGGACACATTCTTTAAATACTTTCCATCTCAAAGAGTTAGTACATAAAGTACAATTCATACAAAATGGTTTAAAAGCCATTTTAATGATTTTTGTACGAACAATAACACATATCAGGTGTAACGGGGGACACTAAATGTCACACTTTTGGACTCCTAATTTATAGAAAGACCCCTTGGTTATGATTTTATACATCAGGTTATACATCAGTTGAATCTCGATAATAAGAGCACTGTTAATACAAAACTTTAGGTCCCAATCTTTTGTTGTTCATTGTTTTCATTCCCAATAATACAAGGTTCATGTTATAACAAGGTAATCTACAAAGTCTTATGAAGGACCTTTTATTAACGAGGTTCAACTGTACAGTATATAAACTCTGATACCTGCTTCAAGCAAAGTTGAAACACCATGTACATATTTGGTTTTTCCTTAGCCTATAAGTGCATGTAGGGGGTTGCCATCTGAAATGTGCATTGCCCCAGTAGAAAATTCCCGACCTCCCTGCAAAATGTTTGTGGTGTACATTTGAGCTGCACTCTTGATGTTGCAGGGTTAACCAGTAAATTTACTGGGTTAGTAATAGAAGAGTGAAATAGACAATTGAAAGTTAATGGGAATTCCACCCAAGACATGAAAATGTTTCTGTCCGCACTTGTAGTAAAATGGTACCCTACATTGCTCTGAATTTTATTCCAGCCTGTTTTGAGTTTATTCATGCATGTACATGTATGTACATAGTGTGTGTTACCACCAAACTTGGGATGAGAGGAAAAATCATATGGGCATTATTGGGTTTCGAACCCAAGACCTCTGATTCACTGGGCAGATACTCTACCGGCTGAGCTCTAAGGCACAGTGGTGCGGTACAGTTTTCCCTACGAACACAATTCTCGGTGTTGCAACACTGAGAAAAAGAACTTGGGTTTGTAGGGAATTTAAACCTGAGGGAGTATACCACTGTGAATCAGAGGTCTCTTGTTTGAATCCCAAAAAGGCCCATATGATTTTCTCTCATCCCAAGTTTGATTGTTTCATTTCAATACCAAATAGTGTGATAGATATTCTATAGTTGTACAAATGTGCACATTTTTAACCAAGATTCTTGCCTCGATTTTATAAAATTTGTGACTGACCTTATGCAGTGTACTTGCAAATTAATCAAAAAGTGATCTAGCATTTTTGTTCTGATTTTGTAAATTGTAGTACCAAAGAGTTTTATCCGTTAACCGCATCTAATTCAGTTGGTCTGTCAACTGCAGTTGATAACTTTGCAAGATAAAACTTTGTAGGCTTCCTGGAATAGGCATAATATGTATATATAAGAAGAATACTGGTAAAGTGGCTGCAGAATTTTCAGCTACATTGATGCATCAATGCCCGGGATCAATGCTTCAGGAAATACTTGTATTAAAAATCCATGCATGTTTTTTTCAGTTTATTATTTGTTTTAAATTAACTACTGCTTTTTGTAATGTTGCTATATTAACACTTTAAGTAAGGTTTTTCTTTGGGTTAATGTTCTTTATCATGCCTACATTGTACCTACATGTACACATGTAGTACCTCCCCCACAAAACTGCCACTTCTAGCAATTCCATACATGCACAGTACCTTTATAATGGACAGTATGTACTCGTGAACTTGTAAAGTAAACCAAGAGTGGTTCTACATTATACCAGTTTTTATAAGTACATGCATGATGTACATGTAGTATCTAATTCTTGTCCGAAACGTAGCTAGCTCAAGTTAGAAGTGGAATTACATATTAATTATTATGGTAGATTACATTCAGCTCAGGCACGTGAAGAACAGGGTGAACGCATCATTCATTGTCTTAAAAGGAAGGGACAACATACACCTGTTTGAAGTTATCGACGAATTTAATCAAAAATATTGCCCGGGGCATACGAATTTAATCAAAAATATTGCCCGGGGCATAAACCTTCATGAGAATCAGAGAATCTTGTTTTCAACGTCGGCAACCCAATTATTATTTTGAGGATAAACTATGTGTTTGAATATGCGCCATATTTGAAATTTTAAAAGGGATGATGACGTCAACCATGCAACGATAATAGACTGCCGAAGTGAGTACGTCACCTTTTGTTGGTTGCCTAGGCAATTGGATCTAAACTAAAAATCACTCAACCGTGTCCCAGTGCTTTTCCAATGGTACTTTTCCCGACGGCTATGATAGTTTAGATCCAATTGCCATGGCAACGCACGTCACACTTCGGCTGTCTATTGCATGGAGGACGTTAAGATTGATGCCTTGTTTCCCGACTCCCATATACGCAGTATGTAAAAATATGTTGTGTCCTGACTCACGCCCTCTCAAGTCCGAGTCCCGAACTGCAACATGATGGCGACTTACATGAAGCGTACAAAGTTAGGCAACCCTTTGCAAGTGTTGTCCCTTCCTTTAATAAGATTCGCACAAAGGTATTTTAGATGTAAATTAATGCCGAACAGAATGATGTTGAACAAAGGAAATGCGTATGCTTCGTTTTAAATAGTTTGATAACAACATTTACTTATTAACTTATTAACCTCAGATATATCGCCGCCAATAAAAGGGCACTGTCAAACGTGCATTCTCTTAAGGGCACTTCCATGTGATTATGTCAAATTTTGTTTTTGCTCCTGCGTCGACTCACGTGTTTCACGTTTGAGCTTTAAAAGCATGCATGCCCATAAACACTTTACATGTAGATGTGTACGAATCAGTATGTATCTGCGGTTGTACATGTAGGCTTTGTTGAGATCTGGGGCGGATTGCAATAAAATCGACTTAGCCACTGGTCTAAGACTGGTCTTCTATAGTCGGCTATCCAACTTAGCCAGTCTCGGCTTAGACGCTGGTTTAGCCCATTGCAATAAACCAGTCTAACTGAAGTACGGCTGCGCCAGCCCAAAAACACGCAGTGACGCAGCCGGCTATCCTTGCGTGATTTCAAGCCAAACAAACGTCCCCACGAAGCTACTTGATGACGCGTGTGTGGTGCAGTTTTTGCAGAGAAACTGACCGCGAAAGTTATCTAATAGCACTAAAAAGGCTCTAATGGGCACAATGTGCGTTTTGTTCGTCTTTTTTCAATGCAAGATTACGAGATGTAGCGCGGTGTCCAAAAATTATAGCCTGCTCGCCGCGGGCTTAAGTTTTAAGACTAGTCTAACTTTAAGACTACGGTATTGCAACCTATAGTGAGGGCCATGTTAGCCGGCTAAGCCTATAGACCGGTCTTAGACCGCATATTGCAATCCGCCCCTGAGGTCATCTAAGTTACAAAATCGTGGAAAATTCGAAGTAAAGATTTAGAAAGTGCGAGGACGGCTTTATCTAGACTGGTTCCCTTCCACACAGGAGAATATTTTCGCAATAAGCGAACCAATCTATAGGGATCGGGAACCAATCTAGGCTTTATCTGGTTCTCCAGAACGGTGGGTGTCGAGTGCGCCACCAAGTTCAGCGGTGCGAGGAATTGATCAATCTCTATGGTAGACTGGTTCCCGTCCACATATTCCACACAGGAGAATATAAGGACAGGTAAAGGGCGCTTCATCTTGATCTGTAATTGGTCGTCTTTGCGCGTGCGCATTGTGTTTTTTATATTTAAAAATTGGCCAAGCCCTTTGCTTTAGGCAATGTAGTTTATTTACATAAACGGATATGTTCGACACGCAGGCCAAGTTACAAATGTCAATGCAAAATCTGCGCACTTACTAAAAAAATAAAAATAATAATAACCACGTGACGGGCATGGCTGCCCTTTTAATACCGATCCCTATATTTTCGCAATAAGCGAACCAATCTATAGGGATCGGGAACCAATCTATCTCTATGGCCCACACCAGGCGCGGATTCAGGAATTTTGTAGACGGGGGGCACAACAAAAAGGGACAAATGCGAGCGCGTAGCGCGAAGCCCTTACGGCGTGGGGTCCGGGGCCCGCTTAAGGGCCCCGGGAAATTTTGGATTCTAGATGCTCTGTGGTGCAATCTAAGGCGATTTCTGGCCACTTTTAACTGATTTTTTAAAGCAAAAGTTGTGAAGATTGTATTGTGTTTTGAGAATTGTGTGTATGAAGAATTATTTTCGGATCCAGGAATTTTGTAGAGGGGGGTTCCAAAAAAAAATGGACAAAATATGCGAGCGCGTAGCGCGAAGCGCTTACGGCGTGGGGTCCAGGGCCCGCTTAAGGGCCCCGAGAAAATTTTGGATTCTAGATGCTCTGTGGTGCAATCTAAGGCGATTCCTTACCACTTTTAACTGACTTTTTTAAGCAAAAGTTTTGAAGAGTGTTGTGTGTTTTGAGAATTGTGTGTATGAAGAATTATTTTCTGATCCAGGAATTTTGTAGACGGGGGGGGGGGGGGGGGGAGGGGGGGGGGGGGGGGAGGGGGGGGGGGAGGGGGGGGGAGGGGGGGGGAGGGGGGGGAGGGGGGGGGGAGGGGGGGGGGGGAGGGGGGGGGGCACAACAAAAAGGGACAAATGCGAGCGCGAAGCCCTTACGGCGTGGGGTCCGGGGCCCGCTTAAGGGCCCCTGAAAATTTTGGATTCTAGATGCTCTGTGGTGCAATCTAAGGCGATTCCTGGCCACATTTAACTGACTAGGGGGAACCGTTACAAACGGCGCGATATATCTAATCCATGTGTGATTGAGGATGTGCATGATGAAAACCAATTTGTGTATAGTACGTATGTAAAAATCAGCTCCGGAGAAAACAATGAAGAATGTGTCAATACTTTTAGGACATCGTGCGATCCCATGCACCGTCTTATTCGGGCTATACGCTTTACCAGCCGTTGCAACTACGCGCGAGCTTCACGACTTTGTCACAAACGATTCGCTCTTTTCCTACTCGGAATATCTCAAATTTTCTGATCACGATTTCACTGGACAGCCCGGCCGGACGACCGATTATGAATTTCCGTTTTCTCTGGAGAAGTTAGCATCATGTTTTTTTTCTTAACGAACGTACATGTTACAAACCAACCCGCCGTGTGTGCTCTCGGGATATTTGCCGTGCTGCGCGGGGCGATCCCCCGTACGTAGTTTGCCATATACTACAATGTAGCAGCGCTCGCTGAGTCCCATTCTCTGGAATCTCGAAACAAACATTCCTGTTCGAATTTTCATACTCGTGTTCAACTTTGTTTCATACCTGTATAAATAGTCTCTCTTTTGTCAATTACTTATAAATATTGTGGAAAAATCAGAGTTGAATTTGGTGCAGTTCTACCGCAAGGAACTTTCATGCGACTTTCGAAACCAACTCGCAAACAGAATATGGTTCCGAAAAGTCACGTGACCTCTGTTTTTTGAAGATTTCTCAAAAACGGCAAAATTGCGTGGTTTCTTTTCAGGATATGTTCAGTTTATTTCGGAAGGGCATTTAGAATCTGGTATGGGTCAATTTCGAGCCCAAAATAGCCCAACGAAGCCGGTGTGTACCTTTAAGCCCCGGGTAAAGCTTGACACATACTTTCCAGGGCAAACCAAGACTTCCCGGTAGGCCTCCGTATGTTTGTGTACAAAATAAATTATTATACATAGGCCTATATCAGTGCAGCGTGAAAACGAAGATTGGCCATATGCAGCGAGCCATTGCCTTCGTCGCATCAGGTTTAATTCGGGAGTTAATCACTCGATTCATATCCCATCGTTTCCCTCTGATAACTTCAGTATAAGATTTTTATCTTTCATGATCCGTGATGGATGTGTGTGCAACCTTGAAAGGACTGATCTAATTTTGGCATGTTCTACTTGTAGTACAGGGGTGTTATACACCAAACAGCAATTGCACGTATTAAAGGACAATGACAAGACGGTGTATTCTTTATTGCGATTTACACTGCAAAAACAGTGGTCTTTTATATATACCAATTAGCCTGGTGCTAAAATTGAACACCATAGGTGTTAGTTTTAATTCTACACTTAGCATAATGCATTATTTTGAACACCCTATATAGGTGTTAAAAATAATACTTGTTGTGTTAAAACTTAACACCAGGCTTGGTATCTATATAAGACAACACCACTGGTGTTAATTTAACACCACAATTTTGGAGTGTATAAACAAATAAACAAAGCGGTTCTACAGATACTGAACATAAGGCAAATGTTAACAAGAACAAAAGTTTGATTCGACGTGGTCATTGCTGTCAGAAATTGGTGTATGTGCTGGTCATATCGTACAATAGAATCTCAAACGGTTATTCTGATTCGCTCTGCTTTCAATAAGCCGAATACGGAAGTATATTACAGCCAATCAGCGTGAGTTTTGCATACGATTTCCTTGAGGGATTAACGTCTATTCTAAACCCCCCAAAAAAGACGAAGACCATGTTCAGCTCTCTGTGCTGCGGGGAAAAAAACCTTCTCATAGAAAAACCGTCATAACCGACCACTTTTAACTGATATCGTTTGGCGTTTCAAATCAAAAACCAAGTTTAATTTGAGTTTTTACGAAGAAAATTATTACTCCATTTCGGTACAAAAACGAAATTCATAGAAGCAGAAGTTGAAATAAGAAAAGGTAAGTGCACTTTTTTTTCAAAGTCGGTTTATACGATTTCCATCGTGTTGTAGAAACTATATTGTATGAGGGATCTACGCCAATTGGGACGAGTCTTATATGCACAGTTTCGAGATTGCATAATCAACCTGCCCTTTTAGTTACTGTTGCTATGGCTTAGAAGTAATCGCAAAAAAGGCCGCCACAAAGCTGGTAACAATGACGACACACCGCTTGAGCAGGAATACCACAGAAAAACTGATTCATTAGAGAAGATTTCCGAGAATATTGCAAATATATATCTGTTTGCCAGGGGATGAATGCGATCGGAATTATACCTGCTTCGTAATATGCGCCTATCAACTGTTTCCCCACCACCCCGCGTGCTGCCCCACCCCTTAGGTGTGGCCTTTGTCACATTTTTCATGCCCCGGGGTAGGAGACTTTGACACACATGAATTGGATTCTCAGCGCATATATTATGGTAGCAAGCGCGCATGTTTTGCAGCCTTAGTTGGGGATTTTGTCACATACATTTTTCCCCAGGGGTGGGGGTTGTCACATTTAGGTGGGGTAGCCCGGAGGAGGGGTGAGGTAAACAATAATTGATAGGTGCATAATATCACGGAACAAGTATCAACAACTATACATGTGTACGCCCCAAGCCCTGATGCTGGTCAATTTTATTTGCAACTCGAAAAGCGTACGTCCGTCTTGAAGTTAATGTTATAATTTATGTTTTTAAAATTTATAAATTTAGACTTTTTAAATTTAAACAAAATTTATTTCACAACGGCCATCGTAGAAATTCGAGAAATTTAATTTAAGACACGCAAATTCACTGATGTTTGAGCATAATTTGCCTTTAACTCACGCCCGTGCTCAGGAACTGTTGATTTTCAAGGGCGTGTTCTATCCAATAGACTAGAGACATGTATGTAATAAACAACACGAATCGTATCATTCTCAGTACAAAGGACACCGATACAGCACTATATGCATGGGCTGTGTTGACGTGATACAGTGTCGCGGCTTCATTGGAGAAGCCAACCTTGTGAAGATTGAAACAGTATTCAGACGCAATGGATGCACTCACCGAGCCCACCCCAAGCTTTGCTCCTGAGGAGGGCGGTGGTTCCGATGCTTTCTTCTTCCCCAGTATCGGGTTAAGTTCTTTGGGGTTACTTGGCAATGCATTTGTGTGTCTTGTAATGATTCGATACAGTGCAGTGTTTCAATCCACCACCAACAAACTGATTCTCCACCAATCCATCATTGATTTCCTAGCAGCACTCGTGTTTTTGCTTCGCCGTCATCTGGTGATATCTTCCGGTGTACCGGATGGTGTCCGAGGCTGGCTCTACTGCAGACTCTGGTGGTCTGAATGGCCTCAATTTGGTTTGTTCGTCACGTCTACGTACAACATGATGGCTATATCTTTGGAGCGGTACTTTGCGACTTGCCAATCGGTCAAGTACCGTAATCTCTTCTCCCGCAGACGCGTTAAGGTCATTGTGGCCGCAGTGTGGCTCTCCGGCTGGGTCCCGGAGGCACATCTTCTCCCCATCTCATACCGCACTGATGATGGTGACTGTGAAAATTCCTGGCCCAACCCCGCTGTACAAGCCGTCGGGGGAATCTTAATATTCCTCTGGGAGCTACTCATCCCGCTGAGTGTCATGACTTTCGCCTACGCCAGGATAATCTGGGAGCTTCGCCAGCGTTCTAAGTCCAGGGCAAGGGGTGTCAAAAAGGACGACCAGAACATGCTATCTCGGGCCAACCGGAACGTCACCAAAACGCTAATCGTGGTCACCATTTCCTTCGCTATCTGCTGGACTCCGACTGACATCAACTACATCATGTATAATCTCGGCCTGAACGAGAACGCGCTGGACAGCGTGATTTACCAGATCACAGGGGCCGTTGTGGTAGTCAATCTGTGTATCAATCCCATTATTTACTGTTTTGCGTACAATCGGTTCCAGAAACAGGCAAAAAAGATGCTGTTTGGGAAATGTATTAGACGTAGTAACCGTGAGGACGATTTGGTCACAACCGTCTCCCGAAATACGCAGGCCCAGAACACTTCAGCAGAGTAATCCTTTTCTTGTCACTTCGAAAACTAACCATCACTCGCGAAAAAACTGAAGCGTTAGACCTAAATTCAACTTTTAATTAGTTTAGTCAGTGACAACACTTTCTCATTTTTATTTTGCGACAGATCGAGACTGCAGATTTTCTGGTGAATCTAAATAATTTAACAAAAGTGTATTCGCGTTCTGGCTGGACCAAAAAATAACTCGACGAGGGTCTGTACTGTTTATAATAGTAATGCCATTTAGAAGACCTCGCTTTTCAAATTCCGCAGATGAAAAAATGCACAACTAATTGGCACTGGCTGGGCAGTGTTTGAAAAAAATATAGGCGTAATTAAAACGATTTCAGCCATTTACAATCTGTTTTATAATATAAGGTTCAGGGGTATTTTTGGAAATTGCGAGGCGCGTGTGCCTTGCAGCAAATTACTTCTTTTTTTTTAGATTTGCAAAGCTCGCATAAAGTGCTCGGCATGTTGTGACGTCTGAGCTATATAGACCGTGTAAGTCTCGCGGCGAGTCACACTTCCCGGGACCAGCCAGGGAATGGCAATGGGGTTTTAACGTTGTGACGATCTTCTTTGAAAATCACTTTACCGTACCGCGTTTGTAAAGTATCGCCCAGACGCCAATAGATGGAAAAAATCTATCGATTAAATAAATAAAATGAACAAAATATTGTTCGAGTTTGTCACAATCAAATAAAAATGTTTGACCTTTTGTTTCCTGTTTGCAAGTACGGCAGGCTCACTGGCTTGGTGCATCTCAGAAATAATAGCGTTGCTAAATCAAATATCTGGTTTGAACGTCAACTTGGACGTTCACTTCTATTGAGAGTACATGTAGATAAAAACAAAGATTTCCATTTAACCACATCTTCCTGTTAGGACGACCGGTTTTGGATATAAAAAAAGAAGGTATTGTTAAGACGACCGGCCTCTAAAACCATATTTTTAGGTTTCTCACCATTTTTATTAGGTTTCTCACCATTTCGGTCTCGGTCGAAAAACATTTTTATGAGAACTTTAAGTCGAGAAAATGGGTGTCAACGGCAGAGTTTCTTGCCGACAAATTTACCCCAGAGCACTCTGCCCCAAACGGTCGTCCTATATCGGAAAAAAGTAGTTATTAGTACTGAATATATATATATATATATATATATATATATATATGGAGTTCAATGGATAAAACCACCAAAAATCCCAAACAAATAAAGTATACATGGACGGAAATCGTACAAGACGGAAATCGCAAAGAACGTCTGAAACCGAATCAAGAACTTTTGAAAACGGTTATAATGCAACGTATTCGCGCTAATGCTACGTTTACACCATGTCCCCGGCAGTCCCGGCGCCCCGGTAGAGGAGCACCGTGGAGGCACCGGGATGGACGTCGGGGAGCGTAGGGGACCGGGGTGGCGAAACGTGAATGACCGTAGCTCACCCTTGCCACCGGCCGGTGAGCAGCTCTGTCAAAAAATTTGCCCCGGCAGTCCCGGCACTAATGAGAATCGTCCTGGGCCGCAGTGGGACGGGGCTTCCGTCACAGGGCGTGACGGACCGCAGTGTGCCTTGACTCACCGGGGTGTGGCACCTTGGGGTGCCGGGGACCTCTGATTGCGGCCGGTGCCTCGCGCTCCGCCACGTTTGGAAGCCCGGCACCCCACGGTCTGCCAGGGCCCGACACGGTAGGGGCCACAGCATGGTGTGAATGCGGCCTGGTGAACTGCGGTGCGACAAGGTGTGTGACGGTTGTTGCTCATGGCCACTTACGCCTCACTGCGTCGCGCTCCAGGACGAAGTAAAAATGAAGGTGTGTAGCGCACTATTTATACCCACCGGGGCTCACCGGGAGACCACCGGGTGACCACCGGGCGTGAAACGTGACAGCTGCCACGTTCAGTCGCAGGTCGCCGCAGCAGACCCTCGCACACCGTCGGGAACGTATTGGGCCGGGACAACAAACGTGACACGAACGGGACGGACGTGAGGCACCGCATCAGAACTTAGCAGGCCGGCCTGGGACGTGGACCCATCCGTAGTGGAACGGCGCTTGAAACGTAGCGCGCCGTCCGCCTCGCGGCCCGGAACCGGCACGGCGCGCCACGCTTTCCGTACCGGGACGTAACGCACCGTGGTAGAACGCAACACACCGGCCCAACTATAGGGCCGAGTCGAGCCAAAGTAATAAAAAGACGACAAAAGTTCCACGGCACGCTACGTTTTGGCCAAACCGGGGCGCCGGGACTGCCGGGGACATGGTGTAAACGTAGCATAACCACACGGCGCCAAAACATTCGCGCCACTTGCGGACTACCAGCGATGCGCTGTCACGGCTGTGTGGCTTTTCTATGGCGTGTAGGGTTACTAGTTTATCTCAGATTTAAAATGTTATGAACCCTTTTGCTCATTCAAATTAATCTTTTTGCACAGGTGATCAATGGGATTTAAATTTTTTTTTTACAGTGGATCCCGAATCGGTATAGGCGAAACTGCTAATTTAGACGTAGTGTGAAAATGGTACCAAAAAAAAAAGAAAAAAAAAGACGGTCGCTGCATGTGTTAAAACTAATATACGAGGTCTCCGGAAGTCGACGAGTCTCGCGGAGTCCCGCACGCTCTCGATGTCAACTTACACGGTCTATTCGAGAGCCGACTACATGTCTTTCTCACAACTTTGAGTCCTAAAGCTACAGTCACATTGGAGGTACGGTAGAGCACGGTACAGCACGGTTGAAGATCGGCGTCTACCGTGCTCTACCGCAGAGGTAACCGTATCGGTACCGTGGGCTACCGCGCTCTACCGTGCTGTACCGTGGGCTACCGCGCTGTGCCGGGAAACGGATTTCTAATTTTTAAAATGTTTAAAAATTAAGAATTCACCGCACGGACACCGCACTGTACCGGCTGCGTCGTCTCTACCGTGCGCTACCGTGCTGGCGCCGGCTCTACCGTGTGGACACCGTTTTGGCGCCGGGGATACCGTGTAGACACCGTGTAGACACCGTGTAGACACCGCACTCTACCGGGAGGTACGTTTGAACACTGCTGTTGCAACACGGTAGATATACGGTGGAGATACGGTAGACCACGGTTAGAACACGGCAGATCGTGTTTGGAACACGGTAGGAACACGGCAGACATAGAGCCGTGTTGACACCGTGTTCTACCGCGTTCTGCCGTTGGGACAGTGACCGTCGACCCTCGATTTTACGCGATTTTCGGGCCGGTAGAGCACGGTATAGCACCGCGCTCTACCGTGCTCTAGTACCGTACGCCACCGTGCACGTACCGTGTTCTATGTGACTGTCGCTTTAGGTTCATATAATTATTCATTGCATTTTGTTTCCATCGCAACTTTATCCAGATGGTTGCACAGTATGGCATCACAAAATGAGACGGTGCAATTTTATTTCGGTATAATGTTTGTTTCTACAAACGCGTTTTCTCCCCAAAAAACCTGATTTACATGTTGCAATATCTTACAGAAAAAAAAGACGAATATGTCCAAATTTAAAAGTGCAATGATATTTTGCCTTTATTTCCAATTTATTAGAAGTTTTCCCAACTATTGTGTCCGCCAATCATACATGTATGAAGTAGTCACGGCGTATGCTTGCATTTAAAAAAATGTTTTCTGTAAGTGTGACAAATCTCATTTCCTGTGAAAATGTCATGCTCGTGTAGTTACTGGCACTAACGCACGACACTCGCGCAATCACGGCTCATGTCGCGCGATCACACCTCATGTCGCGCGAAATACGAAACGTTACGTAGCAACCGTGATTGGTCTCAAGACGCTTCACTTACCATTTAGATCACGACCAGACTAGCTATGTAAATTTATTGTAGTCTCACTCTACACGATAAAACTCCACGCTGTTTGTCGCTTATGGTTCATTACCAATCAAGAAATTACAAAAAGGACAATTTATCAAGATTATTTTCCTATCAGAAAATGTAAATAGAAAGCATCCGGTTTTGATGAGCCACGAAGGATGCACTTTTTAGCCTACCGGGAGAGCTGCGTTTTCATACATCACGTCGCATTCATTGGTGATTTGCACTCCGGACTTTGCTTACAGACGGCCAATGCGTATAATGCTCTCAGCTCAACAACTAAAATAATTGTACAACTATACGACAATCTAGCATTTTCTATTACACTGCTGTGATTTTTATTTGACTAAAATGGGGTAAAATACTTCCTTCTGCAATTATACATTTTATTGCATCCAATATTTCATAGTCGTTTTTAGCACTTTTACTTCGTGCCTCGTTGCACCAAGGTACCATTTTCAACAGTACAAAGAGATTGGAAATAATAATTATGTTGGGTGAACACAATCCTTCATAAAAGTGTCTACATAATTTGTTGTTTACCTTGAACAATGGCAACATGATTTATTTCTAGTAAAAGCGTTTGTAATGAATGACATATGTTTTTACCTGCTCAGCTCTGCATTGTGTTAACTGAACCTACTTGCCATATTTGCTTAATCTACTTACCTTAACTCGCTTTGCTGCTTTGTTTGTTGAACTCACTCACAGCTCAACTTAGTTGCTTTATTTCATTTTAATGCTGACCATTACTGCGCTTCTGGTTTATTTATATTGATTTGCTGGCTTGGTTTTATTTACTTATAATAATAGTCTGGCTCATATTACATTTATTCGCACAATTAATTAATTTGGTTAACTTTATAACTTAATATTTATTTCTGAGGAAGCTCACACTCGATAAGCTTTGCTTTTTGTGAGCTCCCCCATACTACCTTATTATACTACAGTGTATTAGTAGAATTGTAATTCATCTTGAGTATGGAAATAAAGTGAACTGAACTGAACTGAATATGTTTTGTTTACAAACATATTTATTATGGGATGGGGCGGGCGCTAGCAGACAGTTTGTATTTCTACACAAACATAAAAGCCTGCCAGACTTCCTGGGTTTACCCAGGAAAGGCTGGGTCAAGCTTTCATGAGGACTTAAAGGTGACTTGCTTTGTCATGTTTTGGCTGTCTGAAATGGTAACTTGTGGAGTTTGCACAAAAATGGCCGAAGCCGAAGGGGTAGGAAAAAATAACAAATAACAGACTGTTCAAAACAGTGCGTCCAAACCGTCAAAAGAACGGAAACTGTCATCAGCAGGACTGCATGGACATACTTTCACAATCAGGTTGTCGTAGCGGTACTTTCCTCGCCTTTCACCTTTGTGGTCCCAGTTCAAATCCCGTCCGGGTTGGTTATTTAGGAATTAAGATTGTCACTTGAGAAGTATCAGTCATTGGAAACTTAGACTCTATTCGGGTTGAAAGATTGGGGTGTACCCCTCGCTGCGGTGTAAAAAAAACCCCACGCGTCCGGATCAGTATGTGTATTAGGTTCGCAGTCCCTGCTCTATATTCAGTGGGTTTTCCCTTAGATACAGAATTGTTTATAATAAAGGGTTTTCCTCCCACCTCTATAACTGAGCATTTCTTCATCGTCTTCTCTTCACAGGTTTCTTCAGGCGTACGAGCTACACTGCCTCAGGCACTTTTGAGGAATCCGTGATTTCAAAGCCAGAAATAAGTAATAATAATTGTAATATAATCATGAGCTATACTGGCGCTTTTTGCATCCGGAAATATCGACTTTGTGAATTATTTTATTACATGACTGTATACATTTGTTTTCCTGGCCAATTTCCGACCGATGGTTCGGAAAAAGGTTCGTTCATTGTTACACGCGGGTCACAGTCAGTACTGTTTAGTTATACTTTCCAAATAAATACTCTATCTGGCCACAGGCATCCGAGCATTCAATCGGCAAAGAATTCAAACGGAGTCAATAGTAATTCAATTTTGTCCACGCCAGTGCAATCTACGAAAATGAAGAAGTTGATCGGAAATTCAATTTGCATTGAAATTCCTTTTGTGCGTGGCAGGCTCCGTAATCTGCGTTATCTATGCAAATATTCACATGACAAAAATAAAACCAGGAGATTGTATTGACTTCATATATGTAATATATGAACCATTAGTAACGTGGATATTCATTTTGAACTTTAATATCTGTCTTCTTGCTTAGATTAGAAAACAATTGCGAAACAAAGAAGACAAAGTCAGACATACAGAAATATACGTCAGGAAATAAAATAGCTTAGGAAAATATTTAAAAAATGCGTATTGGCTATTGACATAATTTGAATTCTGACTTTTTTGCCCATCAATGAAAACGAAAATAGCACATCAGATAAAAGGCTCACTTCAGTGAAAAATTATATCTGGCTTAGGCTATATTAACCCACAATGTATGGGTCGTTTTTACTCGTTTATTTGGCATAGAGGAACCCAAATTTCGGTATAGAAACTACCGCAAGTTGGGTTCGTTTACACCATATGTAATGCATATATAATGCTTTGAGTAAGAAACGACAGTATGACCGCAATTAGAAAATAATAATGGTTTTGACGAAATCGAAAATGTTCAAACCGGGCCGCGAGCCAATCATTAAATTGTAGACATTGCTTTGGGATTGTGGAAAGACCTTGGTACCTTCTTTCTCGTCCATTTCAAAACAGGTCTCTAATCTGGTTTAAAAAATACAGTATGGCGAATAAAATGCAGTTGGACAAAAGCTCAATCTTTAGGACAAATTTAGCTTTTATCCGCTAATACGTTTATAGTTCGAATAAGAAACGGAAGTTTGACTGCATGAGAAAAATGTAAATGCGTTTTCAAGAAAGCGACGACAATTAATGTTAAATATTAAATTTTCGACATTGTTTGGGGTTGTGAAAGGATCCTGGAGCCTTCTTTGTCGTGCAATGTTAGGCTTGTGTAATCAAATAATCAAATATAGTAATGGCGAATACAAAGACGGACAAAGACTCAATGTTCATAACAAACCTAGCTTATATTTGTTATCACTGACCTATATACACGAATGAAGCAACCGTCCGCCACCTCACTGATGATGCAGAAAGTAGGCTAATGCTTCAGAAAAATCTTCAAAATCAATCGATGGTTCTTGTTGAGATTTTTCCAGAAAATGGATTTCATTTCATTCATGTGGTGTGTGTTACCATTGCTATATGAACACTTTAGTTTTTTCTTGTCAACTCACAGTAACCTATTTGCACAACGCCTTTGTTTCCGTCCGACTCCGGCATCTATAGGGTTTAGATATGGGTTAGATGGATTGAGCATAGAAACCGAAGCCATAGGAAAGCTCAGCAATGAGGAAGGAGGTCGGGTGGGCGGGGGAAAAAAAGGTATATATATAATAATACTCACCAGAAGCTGGCCGCCGAGGCCAAACTATTATCTTACCACCGTTGAGACATACAACCGTATACCGTCCTCTGCCGACTCGTTCCTTCTCGTCCAAATACTCCCCACCTGCCACCTTGGTATACTCGAGACTGCGTAGATTCCTACGCAGCCCTCAACGTCGGCGGTTGTGCAAATAGTAACCTATTTGCACAACGCCTTTGTTTCCGTCCGACTCCGGCATCTATAGGGTTTAGATATGGGTTAGATGGATTTCGCCAAAACCTGCCCTCTTAGGCCGCCGAGAACCCCCAAACCTGCCCAAATACACCCCAATCCTTACCCAAACCTCAAACGAAAGCGGGAGACTGTATCAGATAGAAAGGAAAAAAAAACTGGAGTAGTTGTCTTGCTGCCTTTCTTTCATTTTATTTTCTTCTCTTTTCTTTTCTCAAGCTGTCGCTGCCTATAAAATTGATTAAAAAACAAAATGGGTAGTTTTGTTAGTAGGTGATGGCATTTTTAGACATATCAGCTGCATGTAGATGGCGGGAAAGCTACGCGGGCCCCGAGGCCCGAGTTCAGACGCCTATAGAATTGTCCGACGATATCTGCCATTGGACTTTGTTCAGCTGTGGAGACGGCGTCGCGTAATACCTGGACCGTGCTCTGACGCCTCATCACTCTCTCAACCTGGGTATAGTGCTTGTACGTCTTCCGCGACGCCCATTGGCAGTGGTCCATCACCTGCTCGTCCGATGCATCCAGGAGCCGCAGTGTGGTTGCTACCCATGGCACGGCTGTTGTGCGCTCTCAAAAGCTGGTTTTCAGGGTTGTCTGTTGCGGCAAAATACATCTTCAGCCGTGAATTCGGTCCGTTAACAGGCGAAGGGTTTGTTTACGAGGACTCTGCGATTGGCCGCCAAGGGGCGAAAGATCAACCAGACTTTGAACTGCGCCGACTGGATCCATCTTTCCTTGGTCCTGCAACTTTGGAATCATTATCAATGATGAGTCACCCTCACTTACCGTCTTGCCAATAGTGTGGCTGAATAAAAAATCGCCTCCTTCGATCCTTGTTATTTTTCAGGTTCTGATTCCTCCTAGGTCACCAGCTCTGTCTCCGGCCCATTATAGGCAGAGGAAAAGGGCCAAGTCTCGTTGTACCACGTAGTGCTAGGGGAAAAGACCTTTGCCTTTGCCAAGTCTCCAGGATCGGTCAGTGATCTCTTTCACCGACCATCGTAACTTATCAGAAAACAATGGAATTGCCTGCTTTGAAGTAATGTGAGACTCAGCCTGCTCCAGCTGCATTGCATTCATGTATCTACGAACTTGGTGAGAGATGCAAGGGTTTGCGAACTTTTATCCCACTCGCCAGACTTCGGTCTTACCGAATGAGTTAAAGTATGCCCTTATCTGCCCAACATAAGAGTCCACGGTGCATGCCGCTAATATAAGCGGGCACCCACAAGAGCGGCAGCCGATTTCACGAAAGAGTGCGCAGCTTGCGCAACTTTTGCAAAATGGCGCAAGCCCTATAGCTTGCGTGTAATTTTCACAGGAATGTTGCGCAGCCTACGCAATAAAATGTTGCGCAAGCGGACTTACGCAGTGCGTAAGGATTCGTGAAATCGGCTGCAGATCCCGTGCTTACCCAAATTTTTTCACCCTAAGCCGTGAATCTGCGTGCGACCTTCTGAGTCACGATCGATCAAAAAGCATAGGATGTCAAGTGGTGTCACTGACTCCAGATCCTCCCCTTCAGTACAGCATCATTTGCTTTGATGCTTCCGCAGAAATCGGTCTATATGCTGCAAATAAGTCCGCTCTTTTGCACTCCATATCCCTGCGTATCCAACTCGTTTCCTAGTTTTGTCAGCCTGGTTGCCGCACTGATCATCTTCAAAAAGATACCAAAACGCTCTCGTGAAGGGGAGGGCATGATTGAAGAAGAAATTTAGCATTGTATCGGAATTCCCGAGGGCAAGCCCGAAACGGATCTGAAAACAGCCGCAGCCTGCGCTGGAGCTTAGATATCCCATCATCGATAGGTGCACAATGTCCGCAAGATCCTGCTCCACGATGTAATCGTTCGAGAAAAAACTGCCAGCTAGCATTCATGATAGACCTCTTTCAATAATGAGTTGACTACGGAGACTGAGCGATTGATGTCCACCATCTTGGTTTGGCACCTTGAGGAAAGAACAAATATGCATATTGGGAATTTTTTCCCTGATCAGTTGGGCAACAGCGCGAAAAACCCCTACCACGTCAAGTACACCCTGCGAAGGGTCGGTCAATCGGCTGAAATCATTTATGCCTCCGCGCAGAACTGCCACCTCCGGCTGAAAAGCCCTGCAAGATACCACCAGATGTCTACATAACGGGGCCATTTTTGTGCCTCCGTTGGCTAACATTTTCACGCTCAATGCCTTGGGCCAGCCGAATCCTTTGAACCCTCTGAACATTGAGTCGGACACAAGGAGAACATGGTGGCGCTTAACGTAAGCGATATCCATTCGGGGGGTGACAATACGTGGGAAGTAGCACTGGAAGGCCCAGAGCTCAAACCCCAGCCCTTGAAAAATTCGGGACATTCTAAAAACCCCTGCTTGACCTGCCTCTGACAGGCGAAAGGAAGAACTTGAGTGGAGACCCGTTCCTGCGCGCCGGGACATTTGACGAAAGTGACATCAAATCAGAGGTGAAAACCTGTGGGATTACCAGATGAGACCTAGGTCAACTTGAGCGAAAAATTTGCCTCCAAGGAGAGGGCAAAACAAAAAATTAAACTTCAACATTTTTGAAAGCGGTTTAGACCTAGCTCGGAGGCCAGTCCAAGCATCCACTACATTTCTGGAATCTCCAACCACATCCACCATCAAGTTCCATAGCGAATCAAAGACTGAGAGCCACACAAAATATAGATCAAGGGCCTCCTTGCGACATATACCCGTGTGTCCCAAAATGTCTGCGGACCAGTAATCTCAGAAACTTACACTTAGTTGAGCGAGAGGTTGTCTTCAGCCGACGCCTTCTCGGGAAACTCTGATGGTCGTCTTCCACGCATCTCGGTCCAGCATCAGCGTCCTAAGCTCAGTTGTTTCTTGTTGTGTTGCGTCCCTCTTCAGCTGATCTACGAAAGTTAGTCTCCTCCTGCCCTTGCTCCTGTTTGCCATCGTCTGGTAAGACTAGGGTACCGCCCTATTTATAGCCAGATGCGTCTGCCGACAGTGCAATGCGATAGCAAGGTGGCGGCCTTGACTTCAAGGGATCAGCTGCGAGAAGCTATCGACAAACCTCCAAAATAGAATCTCCTCCCGCACTTGTGGTGACAGAGGCGTAGGCACGAGATCATATCAAGTGTAGATATGAAGGAGGAGCATTCCCTCAGAAACAAACAAACACCAGAGCAAAACTTTGGCCTTTGCCCACAAAACGTTGCATCTGTTTTTAGAGCATTTTATCCTTCCGCAAAATTGTCTCTCGTACCTCAGCGAATGATACCTTTTTATGCTCAGGAATCGGAAATGATAGGGTTTGGAGCAGATGCCGAACCCGAGATGCACCATGCTGTTCGATGGCTGCCGATGACTTTTCTTTAAGTTGCTGAACAAGCCGAGCTTTAACTGTATGTAGCGTACGACGTAAACGGCCCTTAGAGCTCTGATGTAGGAACCGTCCCCATGCATGTCCTGTTCACACCGCAATAAAACAAACACGAGTGTTTTAAACCTTCGTATACTTTGGCCCTCCATCGCTGGGTGGCACTTGCCAATGAAACGGTCGTCTATCCATATTTCTGTATGTATACCTCTGTTCTTAAGCCATGCAGGAAGACAAAAGCCAATGGATGAGTAAACTTATGCACTGTTTTTTTGTTTTTGTTTTTTTTTTTGTTTTTTTTTTAAACCAAACCCACTCGAAGCCGGAAAAGGTTCTGGACTCCTTGGTCAAGAAGATTTGCTTGTATCCCTGGCTGTTGTCGGTACTTGAGAAAATATCGCCTTTGGTTATGGGTCTGACAACATTGCCTAAAGGTACCACACTGAAGGGTGTGTCCTTGCGCCAAAGATTAGGTCCCTTCATTGATATAGAAGCAGACTGTCAAGGCAGTCACACATTTCGGCGGCTGTACTTCCTTGACCCTACCCACAACGTATATAGAGCCCTCTATCCACCGCCTGGTGATTGTGTCTATGAAAAGGGCGACATAATCTTGACAAATGAGCGCATTTAAAATACCTTTCGGTGGGCAATTATAAACAGCAATTCCTGCCCCTGTATCTGCCATAAACAAATGGAAAAAATTATACAGACTAATTCCATGATGAAGCCAACCATGAACTTCGTCCCTATTGGGTGACTCTGCTAAGATATCGTCCCAAAGCACCAGAATCATTGCTTAATGTGCCGGCTACAAAATAGTTGGATCTCTGAATCCGAGCGCCTATAAATCTACCTGTAGTCTACCAGAGAGAACTTCAGGCGGGGTGGGTGTAAAAGGGACTGGCAAGCCACTTGGTTTGCCATTGAAAATTACCCACTGGGAGGTGCCTCGTTTCCGCTTCGCTGCGTGCGTAGCGATGGGATCAAAGATTGATCAAAATCTCTCTCACACAGATGACTCTCCAGCATTTTCAAATACCACTGGTACTCAATGGTACTGGTTGGTTTTTTTTTTTTTTTTTTTTTTTTTTTTTAGCAAAACTTTGCGAACGGGGTACTTGAACTTTGGGATTCACAAAATGGCACAAAGAGGTGCCCCTGGACCACATTAAAATCAGCGTGCTAGCGAAGGCCCATCAACATGGCATACAGAGGCCCGCCCTCTGCAAGGTACAGAGTACATATATGCGAAATAGAAGTACACTGTACCCCAAACATGGCATTCAGAGGCCCGTCCTCTGCCAAATACAGAGTATGCGAAATAGAAGCACATTGTACCACAAACATGGCATTCAGAGGCCCGTCCTCTGCCAAGTATAGCGCGCATATGTGCAAAATAGAAGTACATTGTACCACAAACACGGCATTCAGAGGCCCGTCCTCTGCCAAGTACATTTGTACTTTAAACATAGCATTCAGAGGCCCGTCCTCTGCTAAGTACATTGCACCATAAACATAGCACTCAGAGGCCCGTCCTCTGCCAAGTACATTTGTACCATAAACATAGCATTCAGAGGCCCGTCCTCTGCCAAGTACATTGCACCATAAACATAGCATTCAGAGGCCCGTCCTCTGCCAAGTACATTTGTACCACAAACATAGCATTCAGAGGCCCGTCCTCTGCCAAGTACATTGCACCATAAACATAGCGTTCAGAGGCCCGTCCTCTGGCAAGTACATTTGTACCTTAAACATAGCATTCAGAGGCCCGTCCTCTGCCAAGTACATTGCACTATAAACATAGCACTCAGAGGCCCGTCCTCTGCCAAGTACATTTGTACCACAAACATAGCATTCAGAGGCCCGTCCTCTGCCAAGTACATTGCACCATAAACATAGCGTTCAGAGGCCCGTCCTCTGGCAAGTACATTTGTACCTTAAACATAGCACTCAGAGGCCCGTCCTCTGCCAAGTACATTTGTACCACAAACATAGCATTCAGAGGCCCGTCCTCTGCCAAGTACATTGCACCATAAACATAGCGTTTAGAGGCCCGTCCTCTGGCAAGTACATTTGTACCTTAAACATAGCATTCAGAGGCCCGTCCTCTGCCAAGTATATTGCACTATAAACATAGCACTCAGAGGCCCTCCTCTGCCAAGTACATTGCACCATAAACATAGCATTCAGAGGCCCGTCCTCTGCCAAGTACATTTGTACCATAAACATAGCATTCAGAGGCCCGTCCTCTGGCAAGTACATTGCACCATAAACATAGCATTCAGAGGCCCGTCCTCTGCCAAGTACATTTGCACCATGAACTTGCGCGCATCTGCTCGCTGAGCTCCGTGACCCTACGCTCAGCGCAGGAAAATGACACGGAAAACAGCCCCTCACTGCGAACTTTTGTGAGTACATAAAAAAAGTACGTCTATGTTTCTCCCCAACTCGCTATGCATTTCAAAGTACAGAGTATTACCTTTAGTTTGGTTATTATTTCATAAAATATATGATGCACGGGGAAAAGGGGCTTTTTTCACTCAAAGAACGGGTGTTGAACCTCAAAATCGGCAAAGTCAATGGAGGTCAACACGATTACTGATCATTTTTCAGTAGGTTGTCTCACTGAATTGAACGGCACGGTCGTTCTCTGTGACACACAGATTCAACTCGCACTTATGAATAAACTACATAAAATTCCCGTCCCACTCATATATGAAACATTTTGATTGGACAAGGGGAAAAGGGGCTTTTTTGCTTCAAATCATAGAATGTCTCTCATCTAAGACCATGACCCGATTGTAATACGCAAAATATGGTTACATTGCACATGTACCATAAGCCTGGCATTCAGAGGCACGCCCTCAGCCTGGTACCGAGTACACATGCAAATCAAGGGTACATTCATACAGAGGCCCGCCCTCTGTGTATCGCACCTGCAATATAAATGCTCATCAAAGTTGCACTGCCCTTTTTTTTTTTTTTTTTTTTTTTTTTTTTAGGGTAAAATAGGTAACTTTCCCGAATAGAAAAAGTTATCAGCCCCCACTTGGCACCAAGAACGTAAAAAATCCGTCAAGGACCAACGCCAGTCGATCAAAAACAAGAAACGACCAAATGGCTGGCAGGTCACCCAATCGACAGGGCCATGACGCAAATGCACATGTGCGCGCACATGTGCACATTGCACACACACCATGTACATACGAGCGCACGCGCACATGCACAACATGAAAAGCACGTTTCAAGAAAAAGGCCTGCATCTCCAACTCCCGACGTCGGAAACTTAAGTTTTTGATATTTTTCGTTACAGAGACACGTAAGCTTTATAAATTCGTTCGCTTGTGTAAATTAATTTTTATTTTTAATCCTTTCACCGAAACACGGGCAATGCAACTTTAAGCTTGGTGTCCCGAGGCCCGTCCTCTAGCACACACGCCATTTATGGGTATATTACACTTGACATACAGGGACCCGTCTGTGCCTAGTATCTGTATCTATACACATAGAAAACATGGGCACATTAAAATTTGGCATTCATAAAATTGATTTTTATTGAAATTTTGAATTCAGAGACCCGTCCTCTGCCTATGTACACGCCCTTATGTACCAATACCAAATAAGAGCGCATATTAATAGGGATACGCTAATTCAGAAGTCGGCTGTCTAGTAAAGGGTACCCATGCCAAAATTAGCGTCACATCAGAACTTGGCATCTCATGCAAGCTATGAGCATATTAAACTTGGCATTGGGAGGCCCGCCCTCTATCTAGTATATAGAGTACGTGGGCAATATTTACTCGGTCCGTCCTCTGTCTAGTACCGAGTACATGTGGAATATCTATTACCACTTAGTATTCAGAGGCCCGATCTCGGCAAGTACACATGTAATCTATGGGTACTTTGAACTTGCCCTTTAGAGGCCCGTCCTCGGCCTATACAGATTCTGACTGGGGTTATGACGAAACTTTAAGTATTGTCAAGCCAAACCCCCAGTGCATCTATGCTTGCTGCCTAATGGCGACACATATCTATCATTCAGTATAATTGACGTGCTCACGAACAACAGCATAGCATTCAGAGGCCCATGCTCTGCCTCCTCGAAGGAACTGGAAATTAAGACATGGGCTATTTCACAATAAGTGTACACTTTCAGTCTCACTGGCAAATCGGGGTAAAATTTCAAACTTGTCCAACTCACAAAAGTTTGTTGATCTAAAAACTTCAGGATGTATACTAATAATTCAAAAAATATCAGAGCGTGGCATTATGATTAACGTGTTTATTTTTTCCACTGAAATAATAATTTGTAATTGGTTGTCTGGAGAGGACATTTTGTTAAACACAGAATATCACAATATAATGGCCAGACTAAATGTTGAAATGGTAATGCCATGCACTGTCCTGTTAGAAGGAATGGTACTATTAATTTTACAAACCTAACAACGAAATATTTCAATCATGGTTGACATGTTATATTACAATTGAATGCTGTCCTGGAGAGGACAAATGTTTAACGGATTTTCCACAACCCTGAATATGATCTTGATAAAATTTACTCAAATCTCTTCCACGATCAAATTGTCATATTTACTCCATCAAATGTGTCATGTGATGATACAAACATCTTTGTGAGTACATATCTCCAAACTATTCCATTGTGTGGAATACCTTGACCTGGAGAGGACATTACCATATTTTGTTTGTTTGTTTGTTTGTTTGTTTGTTTTTTTTTGACCGAATTACACCAACCCAAGTTTCACAATATTGTTGAACACTATATATCCATGATTGATCACCAAATGATCACCACAATAATGCATCATCAACAAATGATTGCACTTAAACTAATGCAAAACTTGAAATGAGACTCCAAAATGGTGTTAAAAGTGCATGTAAATAGAGAAATTAAAAACGAATAACTCGTAGAATTATGTAAAAATAGTTCTGTAGCTTGTCCTTCATATTACCCGTCATATAAAATCACTCATAACATGTATATGCACTGATAAAGTTATCCAGGATGGGTTAAACTGTAATCTACTCAAATGACCACCCACTGTGAAATAGCCCACATGTACTCAGGGACCAGTCCTGGTCCATAGAAATACGATCTAGGCCTTGATACTCGGAAGCCCAACCCGTGCTTCGTAAATTGCCTAACAAAAGATGCGCTTAAACTGCGCGTTTGGGGGCCCGTCCTCCACTTCATACATTTAGTAAGCAAGAGTCCATTCACTTGCCACTTAGGGCCTGTTCCGTTACCTATGAGGGCGCTAACACAGGTACCTTGAAACAAAAGGCCAGAACCAGATTTCCCAAATGCTAGGCTGACTCCTTTTTTATTGTTATATTGCGCTCGCTATACATGCTCGAGCAATAACAAAACAAGAATTGTGAGGGCACTTTCCGAACTACGAATCTTGAAAGAGGCCCGCCCTCTATCATCTAACGAACATGCCAAACTGGTATTTTAATTCCCACGATTCAAGGGCGTACCCCGTTTATAAACATGCTAGCATTGCACCCTGAGCCTTGTTTACCCGTTGGAGCATTCGCTCCAGATTTCGGCGTTGTCCTCCATATGGATCCATAGGACGCCAAGGTGAACAAATTCTCCCCCCAGCGGTCTTTCAGACCTTGCAATTGGTCGATGTCTTGCCAACCATCCTTGGCATCCGCCTTTTCCTATAGGGAGCACGAAAAAAGCAACAAAGAAAATTGAAATTTCGGAAACTGTTTGTGTAAACGCCAATTATCGAAAGCATTTCACCTGCCCATGCCTTCTCCGACCCACGCTGTACCTTGGCCGCCTGGCTCCATAAAAAGGCGGAGAAAAGCACTGTTTCGGAGACGCGTGTGTTAATTGTTATAATGCGTACTTGTGCATGGTGGGCTTAGTAGCCCAAACTTAATTAAAGAGTCGTATGCATTTGTATACGTACAAAATATTTGGCTGTATACCTGTATACCTGTCGAATGGCTGGGCCCCCGTCGCCACACGGGTGATACCTATAAAATACGAGCCTGAGGCTACTAGGCCTAATTCGCCATATTTATGGGCCTGACAGATGTTTTACCAAAACTGAATAATATCTTATGACATATAAAGCATTGAAGCAATTCGTACCTCAACTAAGGCGTAAATCATGTCCATCTTCAGCACATTCAGCAAACGAGTACATGTAGTTGGAAACTTGTCCGGTACATAAAACACGACGAGGCAGCATAACCCGCACACAGCATTGGCACAATAGCCTATATAATACACACGCAAGCCCAATGAGGGGTGCATTGCTTAAGGCACGCGAAAATTCAAAAGGAATTACTGGAGCGCGCTCTACCATTGTTGAGAAAGAGCCAATTTGACTATGTACGTACGTATAGGCTTTACCCAACGTAGTGCCAACCATGCGTGCGGTAACGGCGATTGCTTGAAGCTGCGTAATGCATGATACTGGTGCGCGGTGCTGCCCACACCTCGCAAATGTTTAAATGCCTCTAAATTACTCTGGTTACCTGATTTCGCCTTACAAAACATCCCAAACTCGACGCTAGGTAACACACTGCTGCACTTTCATTTTCCTCGAAATATATCAGCTAATGGATGATAATTCAAAACCATTGATTATCCCGAGCGATCACACACACGTCCACCCGACGGGTTGGTATACTCGAGACTGCGTAGATTCCTACGCAGCCCTCAACGTCGGCGGTTGTGCAAATAGTGTAACAGTTTGGGACATTGCAAATGAGCAAAATGTTTACCTCTTTACTACATGTAATTAACCACATGTGGTGCAGGCTAGCGTTGTTATCGTGGTTGGTTAGGCCATCTTACATGTACATGTATATTTCAGCAGTTGAACTATAGAATACAACATTTAAACGTGTACATAGTATTTATTCAAGATAGTTCAATAACAGGCAAAACCTTAAAATAAACATGTAAAGGACTGAATTAGATATCAAACAAACACTTTTTGACATAATCAAAATATGGTTGATATGGTCGCTCGAAATATGACGTCAGTGCCGGGGATAACCATTTGTGATGGCATGCCGGCAGTCAGTGATATGGAGCGTTCTTGCGTGACAACTGAAAACAATTTTTGTACCGTGCATTAATTTTTTGAATTTGTCAGCGATTCCCATTTAAACAGTCACCGAGATACGGCCTATTTGCCACAGACGATTTACGATGTCGCAGTCTTAGTAGTTCTGCGTGGCCAAATTTTCTTTTCCTTTTCTTTATACAGTGCCTCTTTAACGCACTCCTCTATTCGTGCGTACCGAGGCCCTGTTGAAACCGGCCCCATTTCGCTGGGGAACAAGCGACAAAAATCTTGTCGCCTCTCTGGACCAATCAGGACGCTTGGCAGTGCATTGCAAGCATTCAAATGTAACGCATGCAGATTGTAAACACCGCGCATGCATGTACATGTACTCGTAATGCTGGCCGTGTCCGCGTCGGCGATTGGCTGCTATTTAACCCTTTCAGTACCATCCATCCACCCACAGTTTTGCCTTTCACAACCACAGTGTTGAATTTGGCATTGGCTGCTCTATACCAAAGACCTTTTTGGAAATATACCTGTATGGCGCCCTCACAGGGCAGTGCCTGGAAAGGGTGTTTATCTGCAGGCAAATGAATTGAGATAAATTTGTGCAAGCAGTCTGCGGCTTTCAAACTGTACCTGTCACTATGAGCAACTAACAATAGAAATTGGGCGGCGCACACACCATTGTTGTTAACAATGGTGTGTGCGCGCGCCCAATTTCCATTGTTAGTTGTTCATAGTGTGCATATGTTCATAGAATGACAAAGTAACAGATGAGGTGTTTTTTATTTATTTATTTATTTGTTTGTTGGTTGACATTACTTTATTATATTCCCCCACCCTTTGAATATAACAAGGTCTGGTTTGAGGTCATTTCATTTCCGATTAGAACTGACAGAAGGGTGAAAAACTTGACAACATTCTTCAGAAACCGCAGTAATTAAGATTTCTCTTTGGCCTACATGACAAAAGACTTATTCGAAAAGTGTATAAATGTACCAGAATTATTGATGTTTGTTTTCATATTGCAGGAAAGTGGTACTCTAAACGCAACACAACGCAACACCCCCCCCCCCCCCGCTCAATGTTGGAATGGATGCTGGGCACGCTGCCGGGGTCCATGCCCAACATTGAACGGGGGCGGGGGGGGGGAGGGGGGGTGGTAGAGACTGACATCTTAAAAAGAACCCAGTCACATTACATAGCGACAACATTTTAGTCTGGTCATCTGGATACCAAATGTGCATGTGAAAGGAAGTATGCCGGTACATCAGATGCTGTTCATGCGAAACTGAAGCACGCAAAACATACCAATTCACTTATTCACCTTTAGTAGGCGTCCATCCAATACATATTTTGTGTCAGTCGCTTGTTGTGCGTTGCGGGCAGCCTGTGACGATTAATATTTGACAAACGCATAACAGCCAGATCCGCCATTGGTCCGGGCAATGGCGCTACCCTGCTGTATTGATGAGTTGGAACCCTCTGAAGTTAAAGACTTCAGAGAGGGAGGGGGAGGGGGGGGGGGGGGGGGGGGGGCGGTAGAGAGAGAGAGAGAGACTGACATCTTAAAAAGAAATGTAGTTTAGAGCGGTTTCTGAAGAACTTCTCAAATAATCCTTAACAGATACGGTCTGGTCAGCTAGGTAGTGAGGTATTTCTCAAAGCAGTCAACTACACACATAAATTTATTGCATTGCTTGCACATAAAACGTGTTTGCCGTCTCCTAACTCTGGTACTACACACAGCACAGTCGCGTTTGTTACCATTTTGGTTGCGGCAAGGATAGTGCTGACCTTGAGCTGTTCGTACTTGATTGTTCACTGGGCTGGCAGGAAGAGATTGGTGTTGCTTCCAAGTGGACAGCAAACCCTCTATGATTCTCATTTGGAACTGGAGAGTGGACGGTTGAGGATTTGAAGGCACGCTACTGTACGCTACTCTGGCATTTAGCAGACATATGTCGAGAATGGTGACAAAAACTTTTTTCCACCATTTAACGGAGCGATGCGAATGAGTGTAATATGAGCACAGTTGACCAGCAAGATCGGTTCCGCCCATTCCTTTGTTGTACTCGGTGATGATGGCAGGTTTGTTGATATCGCGATATCCTGTTTCACTCTCTTTGCAGCGGACCTGTGTTTCTGTGATTCTGCAGTCACCGTAGTTTGTGAGAAGTGTGACACGTTTCTTGTCATGCCACGCGACACACATTTGACCAGCTTTCTCATAAAATTTTGGGTCGTCGCCTCTCTTCATCGGAAACTTCTTTGGGTCAGCATCGAGTGGTAGTCCTTGTGAATTGTGGCGGACAGTCCCACAGCATCCAAAGCCCAGCTGGGTCAACCTGGCGAACAGAGCTGGACTAGAATACCAATTGTCCATGAATAATGTATGCCCCCTGTGTATTACATTATCCACCAGTTTCAGGACGGCTTGGCCTGGTAGCGAAATGTGGGTTGGATGGCTGGTTGCACTATTTACTCCAGTAGGTTGACTGGTATCAGCCTGGCTTTGACTGCGTCCTGTGTAGATGTTCCAGGCACACATGTATCCCGTCTCGGATTCAGTCAATGCGTAACATTTAACTCCCCATTTGATCGGTTTCCGTGGCATGTACTGCTTGAAGGTCAGTCGTCCTTTGAACCGTATCATGCTTTCGTCAGGGGATAGGTTCTGTCTAGGACTGTAGACACGCAGAAAACTTGGTAGGACTATGTCTAGTAGTGGCTGTAGTTTGGACAGTCTCTGGTCATGAACGCCATATTTCCTGCTTGTGGTCTGAGGTTGTCAGCAAGATGCAGGTACCGCGCGGAGGTTTGTTTTGAATCTGTTGCGTGACATAGTTGCCGCGTATAGGGGACACCTCAGAATTTCTGTAGACCAGTACAGACTGTATTGCGGTCGTCTGCTTATGCCCATGCAGAGGAGAAGTGCCACAAATGCCTTCATTTCGGGGACACCGACAGGACTCCATGCTTGGGAACTACCAGGATTTGCGTCCATTGCAAGGTTTGCCGAGCGTATCTGTTCGTCTCCGTCACTAGCAACTCCCAGACTGCCTGGCAGAAATACAGCTGGAAAACCTCCACTGGTTTTAAGTTGCTTACATCCACGGTGGGTACCTTCTTCCCCTTAAAGGCAATCGGGAGTTTACGCCTGTATGTGGACAAGAAAGTGTTGATTAGGGTTAGCAACATAATATGAAGGCCAAGGGTATACTCCGACTCCTGTCAGTGCAAAAATTGGGAAAGTGCATTTGACAATAGTCTGGTACGTGCCATCCTATTCGACGGTTGGAAATAACAAGCGTACGTTCATAGACCATATTGCAAATCGTCTTTCACCAACAGAGGGCGCTCCTCTGCAAAGCACTATGGAATTTATCAGGGGTCAAACTATCGATGGTTTCAGATCACCCCTCATAAATCCCAGTGCTTTGCAGAAGGGCGCACTTTGTTGGTGAAACACGCGGTTGGCGATATGGTCTATAGTATCGAATAAAAACGAATGAAATGTCGAAAATCTTGGCCATAATTCTCCGCCTCAGAGATAATCGTAAGGTTTTAAAGATCCTGGCAATTTTGTTCTTATTTTGTGTGAGGCAGACATGTCTATAGCATAATATTATAAGCCTATAGACATCCCCTCAAATGTTGATTTATTCGGTTGAGCACCAGTGCGAATTAGAATGAATCTACTTTACCCTTGTTATGTAAAGTGAAACGGTTCAGTGGCCACGAGTGGTATAAATAAGCACGAGTGACGCGCAGTGCCTCATTTCACGTTTGTTCGCTAATGCTGCATACTGCAAAACTTTTTACTCTTAACAAATTAGCATTCCTTGCATACACAATGTCAACAAAGCCGTGACATTTGTTACGCCTGCGGTACCCACGGCCATTGGAGTAGAATCGGCCCAAATTACCGCAACAGCTAAGCACTTCGGCACCAGAATGACGTCCAGCACCGGAACGGTCCATGGGACAAGGCAACATCGGCGTTCCCGGGCGGGGAACGCGTCCGCTGGGACCACCCCTTGTAGGGCGAGAGAAAGAGGTCGAGAGGAGGGGAACGGGCCACAGTCCCGAGAGGGCAAAGGAGTCACAAGAGCAAGTTAAGTTTCTTGATTCCAGTAACCCCACTTTAATATCACTTATGATTATTTCGAGTACGAAGAAAATATGAAGACTTAAGTACAGCCTTTTTTTCCTCGGGGAAAATGGTTTTCTGTTAAGTTTGACCTCGAAGCGGGTACCACCACATTATTATCTTTCCTGAGCATCGAAAATACCTTGGGTTTGTGTGGTTTATTAACGGGAACCCCACGTTTTACCAGTTTAAGGTCTTGCCTTTTGGCCTTTCGATCGCCCCTTATGTTTTTACAAAGTGGTCAGACCATTGGATCAGAAGGGAGAAGCGAAGGAAGGTCAATCGTAGTATATCCGGACGATGGACTGGGTTACGCGAATGGTTTTCATAAAGCCATACAACACAGTGAAGCGGTCAAAACAAAAGTGTATGAAATCCTGTCTCGGAAACAGTATGGCCGGGTCTACATTTGACTTACAGCTTGGTTCACTGAACTTGCCAGAAAGACGATTTTCCAGCATTGGATACCTTATGGAGGGGATATAGTCTCTTTTCCTCAAACCATTAAAAAACAATAAACCTTGGACGTACCAAGTCAGTGTTCGAAATCTTGCCATTTTTGGCCGGGAAAATTGCCTCGGCATTTAAGGCATACCTTGTTGTTGGACTAACGAGCAAGATCATGACAAAAGCCATTCATTGTTCAATAGAACGGAGATTCCTGGAATTCCAAAGTCTAACTTTCTATTCATGCGCGCGAAGAACCGCATTTTTGGTTGCATAATATCGAGTCACCTAAAACTACGTTGTGTAAGACCACGGGCATGTTGCATACAACTGACAATATAATATAAAGATTAGACATGTCCCTCGACAGTCTCACAAAACAGATCAATGCAGACAAGTGTTGTCTGGCTGCAGCCAGATGGCCTCTTTTGTTGGCCAGATAACGTATCTGACTAATTCAGACTAGATCTTTGTATTGCTGTATACATGTAGATGCAAGAGCCAGCTGGAATGCACCAGTAATTGTCCGTGGAGATACATATAATAAAAAGAAGTCAGAGCCCTAAACAACCAGGGACTAAGTATTTAGTATAAATTACTAAGGAGTAACGTAGAAGTTCTTGAAAACGAAACAGTAAGATGGTTCACTGACAATAACAATGTGAAGAATATCATAAGCTCGACACTTTGACCTGTCCAGCCTGGTAATCGGGGCCATATTGGGTCGTTCTATTTCCAAATGGTCTTTCGATAAGATCAGAAATTGTAAAATGTTCTTGAATTTTAAGTCCGTTCTTTTGTTCAGAGCAAGCAGAGGAGCAAACACAAAGTTTGTGGAAAACATGTGTCGCAGCACAGTACTGGCAGTGAGATTTAACGGCTCTAACCAAGCCAGAAATGCGTTCAGAACGCAGTACGTTGGTTGCCAGCCAACCCAAAGCACTCGTGTGCAATTATCCACAGTGGATGAAGCTGTTATGAGACATGCTTGATCGGTTACCTTTGTATACATGTAATTTTGGCAGGTATGTTTCCCTTAGTGCGGGAACCTCGGCTGAAGGTGCGGGGAGGTCGGTTCGTGCATGGGATCGTAGAGAGGCTCGGCGGGGCTCCGGTTGAAAGGGGGGCTGAGGCGGTGAGCGGATAGGGAGTGTCGTGGAGGTTCTTGAGAGCAGAACGGTGGGATGGTTCGCTGATGGTAGGAGTGTAAAGACAATTATAAACTCGGGACTTTGACCTGTCCAGCCTGGCAATCGGCGCCAGATTGGGTCGGTCTATTTCCCGATAGTCTTTCGTCAAGATCAGAAATTGGCGAATTTGTTTGTGAGATTAACGGCCCTAACCAAGCCAGAAATGCGTTCAGAACGCAGTACGGCGGTTGCCAGGCAACCCAAAGCACTCGTGTGCATCCATCCACAGCGGATGAAACTGCTATATATGGGGCATGCTTGACTGGTTACCTTTGTATACATGTGCCTTATAACTGAAACATGCGTAAGAATGCAAAGACAATCATAAACTCGGGACTTTGATCTGTCCAGCCTGGCAATCGGCGCCATATTGGGTCCGTCTATTTCCCGATAGTCTTCCGTCAAGATCAGAAATTGCCGAAATTTTTGAATTTTCAGTCTGTTCTTTTGTTCAGAGGAGCAAACACAAAGTTTGTGGAAAACATGTGTCGCAGTACAGTACTGGCAGTGAGATTTAACGGCTCTAATCAAGCCAGAAATGCGTTCAGAACGCAGTAAGGTGGTTGTCAGGCAACCCGAAGCACTTGTGTGCAGTCATCCACAGTGGATGAAGCTGCTATGGGACATGCTTGATCGGTTATCTTTGTATACATGTGCCTTATACCTGAAACATGCGTTTTGTTCTTTGTTTGGTTAAGCTCGTCTTCAGTAGCCAACCAGGGAGGAAGGAGTCTCTTTGAGTCGGCGAGCCCGAACGACACCTTGGATCGCATGGCCAGTCTTTCGGACCCCACATGGGACGGTATCGTGCTTCAGACATCAGAGGGACTTAAACGGACACTGCTAAAGTCAAGGAAGGAACCCATTGCAACGGAGATGGTTGCTGAACTGGCGCAGAAGATTGGAGCAGACAAAACTGTCGCTAATTCGATGAACATTTATATTCTTAGCAATGATAGACCTACGCATGTTTTCTGCGTTTAATGAGTTAGCCTCGCTTTAAACCAACAATCTGCATGACCATCTATTCATAGATGTTGTATTGAGTAAAAACTGATGTGAACGGGAAGGGAAGTTCAGTTACAATATCAAGGTCATATCTGTACACGCGCCCGGTCGCCACGTTGGAACTTTGCTCGACTCTAGCCACGGTTCAAAGTTCCGACAAGGGCATTTAAATTTTCAGGAATTTATCCGAAACAAGAAACGGATAGGTTTTGTGTAAAATTACAAACCCATGACGTTTCTCGTGTTAGAGAGATATTTTGGATGTTATCCCGTTGAGTGGGTGACGGTGCGAGGGGCGGGAGGGGATCGAGGTAGCGATCCGTCGTAGCGTGCGTCCCGCACGCACCGGTGAGAGAGAGAGAGAGAGATCGGACAGGGCTCGTATGTAACGGAGGATGTATCAATGTTGCTCGGCCTAGAGCAGAAGGAGCCTCAGAGGCTGCCAATGCATGAGTTCCTGACAGGTTTTTCAAACGCCACGGGCGTGGGAAGTCGGAAACAACCAAAGACACATATACGTGCGAGACAGTTTTTAAGTCTCTTATCAGTTTCTAAGTCTTTGGGTATCTAAACTAGCCCGTTCTTTATAATTCATATAGGTTACAGCGCCAAACGGTGACATACCAAAACCATTGTAGTTGTGGTGTTTTTGTGGAACGTGTATAAAGGGTAAATGTTGATTTATTCGGTTGAGCACCAGTGCGAATTAGAATGAATCTACTTTACCCTTGTTATGTAAAGTGAAACGGTTCAGTGGTCACGAGTGGTATAAATAAGCACGAGTGACGCGCAGTGCCTCATTTCACGTTTGTTCGCTAATGCTGCATACTGCAAAACTTTTTACTCTTGGGGGAGGGGACACCGTTGTTTTTTTTTTGTTTTTTTTTGCTAGCCTGAAAGCAGTTGGTTCGCATAGGTCAGGCGTACGTTTCCATTTTTCCTAAAAAAGGTTTGTGGTTTTTCGTATCTGGCAGCCAACGTAACAACGGGTGTGCGTTCGGGTAAACATACCCGTTAGCTTCAATAACAAGCTGATTATCCATGTCTTTGTTTGTCGATAAAGGAGACCTTTTATTCTTAGTTTGACTTTATGGACATGGAGTTGTTCGTGCAATAAAGCAGCCAGGTTACAGCGCCAAACGGTGACATACCAAAACCATTGTAGTTGTGGTGTTTTTGTGGAACGTGTATAAAGGGTAATCGGAGTTTTTTGTAATATACTAGCCTACTAGTAGTACTAGCTATATGCCCATACCTCGAACTACATGTAGCAGAACTGATTTCCTGCCATCCGCGACGAAAGTTCGGCTTCTCACCAGGACGTGGGGGTGTTGATGTTGTGGAGACGTCTTCATCTTCGCTAGCACTGGCCGGCTCGTCGGAGTCACTAGAGAAACTTTCTAGGGAAGAAAGGTCGGACCCGCTGTCGGCAAGGATTTCATCCAAAATGTTTGTAGCTTGGTCGCTTTCCATCATGTCCATGTCGTGTCGCGTCGGCGGGTGGCCTACTAGTCCAGTCAAATTAGGGTTACACCCACCACTAATTGCAACAGAATTGTTTTAAGTGCTATGCATTTCAGTAAAGTCTCCTGAACATCATACTAAAAGTCTACCTAAATATATTTGGTGGAAAGGTGTCAAATTTGCATAATATGCAAATTACCTTCCGCCATTAGGAAAATTATACTTTTCAATGTAACTTTATATTTAGGTGCCGAATCAAAGCACATAAAGTGTCTAAACCTGTGTTTGCATGGTCACTGTACACGAAAAACATGTTTCTGAATTAATAGTGTAAACACAAATATGCAAATTATGCAAATTAGCGGCCACCATTAGGAAAACCGTTTTACAATACAACTCTGTACGTAGGTATCTGTTCAAAGCGATGTACATGTGTAAATTACGTTTTTATGGCCATGGCCAGAGAACATGATAAACATCTTTTTCAATTGTCTTTTTTAATTATGCAAATTAGCTGACAAATATGCAAATTATGAAAATTAGCTGCCGTCACTGTAACAAAAAAATGAAAAGAAAAATTGAGTGATTAAACCCATTGTTCATGGAGTGACTCGTATACGTCGGATTCCAAATTTATGAAATTCATTTCGTGGTTTTAGGGTCAAATTATATTTTTAAAAATACAAATGCAGTATAACATTTACCTGAATAACAAATATTTAAATATGAATATAAAAGACATACAAATTGTTAATATAAAAATAAGAATTAAACAAGAGGTCCTTTTATAAGTCTATTAAATAGAAATTTACTCCAGTCAACCCCTTGAAGTCAGCCGACAGCTCTAGCCTCAGCCTTGCACTGAAGCTTGCCTAAATACCATGTGTTGGTTGTTGGACTAATTTTCGGCAAGAGAAAACATGTCCGCAAAGTGTTAAATGTGCACGCATGCCCGCAGTGTCGTCGGTTCCGCCCATTCCTTTGTTGTACTCGGTGATGATGGCAGGTTTGTTGATATCGCGATATCCTGTTTCACTCTCTTTGCAGCGGACCTGTGTTTCTGTGATTCTGCAGTCACCGTAGTTTGTGAGAAGTGTGACACGTTTCTTGTCATGCCACGCGACACACATTTGACCAGCTTTCTCATAAAATTTTGGGTCGTCGCCTCTCTTCATCGGAAACTTCTTTGGGTCAGCATCGAGTGGTAGTCCTTGTGAATTGTGGCGGACAGTCCCACAGCATCCAAAGCCCAGCTGGGTCAACCTGGCGAACAGAGCTGGACTAGAATACCAATTGTCCATGAATAATGTATGCCCCCTGTGTATTACATTATCCACCAGTTTCAGGACGGCTTGGCCTGGTAGCGAAATGTGGGTTGGTTGGCTGGTTGCACTATTTACTCCAGTAGGTTGACTGGTATCAGCCTGGCTTTGACTGCGTCCTGTGTAGATGTTCCAGGCACACATGTATCCCGTCTCGGATTCAGTCAATGCGTAACATTTAACTCCCCATTTGATCGGTTTCCGTGGCATGTACTGCTTGAAGGTCAGTCGTCCTTTGAACCGTATCATGCTTTCGTCAGGGGATAGGTTCTGTCTAGGACTGTAGACACGCAGAAAACTTGGTAGGACTATGTCTAGTAGTGGCTGTAGTTTGGACAGTCTCTGGTCATGAACGCCATATTTCCTGCTTGTGGTCTGAGGTTGTCAGCAAGATGCAGGTACCGCGCGGAGGTTTGTTTTGAATCTGTTGCGTGACATAGTTGCCGCGTATAGGGGACACCTCAGAATTTCTGTAGACCAGTACAGACTGTATTGCGGTCGTCTGCTTATGCCCATGCAGAGGAGAAGTGCCACAAATGCCTTCATTTCGGGGACACCGACAGGACTCCATGCTTGGGAACTACCAGGATTTGCGTCCATTGCAAGGTTTGCCGAGCGTATCTGTTCGTCTCCGTCACTAGCAACTCCCAGACTGCCTGGCAGAAATACAGCTGGAAAACCTCCACTGGTTTTAAGTTGCTTACATCCACGGTGGGTACCTTCTTCCCCTTAAAGGCAATCGGGAGTTTACGCCTGTATGTGGACAAGAAAGTGTTGATAAGGGTTAGCAACATAATATGAATGCCAAGGGTATACTCCGACTCCTGTCAGTGCAAAAATTGGGAAAGTGCATTTGACAATAGTCTGGTACGTGCCATCCTATTCGACGGTTGGAAATAACAAGCGTACGTTCATAGACCATATTGCAAATCGTCTTTCACCAACAGAGGGCGCTCCTCTGCAAAGCACTATGGAATTTATCAGGGGTCAAACTATCGATGGTTTCAGATCACCCCTCATAAATCCCAGTGCTTTGCAGAAGGGCGCACTTTGTTGGTGAAACACGCGGTTGGCGATATGGTCTATAGTATCGAATAAAAACGAATGAAATGTCGAAAATCTTGGCCATAATTCTCCGCCTCAGAGATAATCGTAAGGTTTTAAAGATCCTGGCAATTTTGTTCTTATTTTGTGTGAGGCAGACATGTCTATAGCATAATATTATAAGCCTATAGACATCCCCTCAAATGTTGATTTATTCGGTTGAGCACCAGTGCGAATTAGAATGAATCTACTTTACCCTTGTTATGTAAAGTGAAACGGTTCAGTGGTCACGAGTGGTATAAATAAGCACGAGTGACGCGCAGTGCCTCATTTCACGTTTGTTCGCTAATGCTGCATACTGCAAAACTTTTTACTCTTAACAAATTAGCATTCCTTGCATACACAATGTCAACAAAGCCGTGACATTTGTTACGCCTGCGGTACCCACGGCCATTGGAGTAGAATCGGCCCAAATTACCGCAACAGCTAAGCACTTCGGCACCAGAATGACGTCCAGCACCGGAACGGTCCATGGGACAAGGCAACATCGGCGTTCCCGGGCGGGGAACGCGTCCGCTGGGACCACCCCTTGTAGGGCGAGAGAAAGAGGTCGAGAGGAGGGGAACGGGCCACAGTCCCGAGAGGGCAAAGGAGTCACAAGAGCAAGTTAAGTTTCTTGATTCCAGTAACCCCACTTTAATATCACTTATGATTATTTCGAGTACGAAGAAAATATGAAGACTTAAGTACAGCCTTTTTTTCCTCGGGGAAAATGGTTTTCTGTTAAGTTTGACCTCGAAGCGGGTACCACCACATTATTATCTTTCCTGAGCATCGAAAATACCTTGGGTTTGTGTGGTTTATTAACGGGAACCCCACGTTTTACCAGTTTAAGGTCTTGCCTTTTGGCCTTTCGATCGCCCCTTATGTTTTTACAAAGTGGTCAGACCATTGGATCAGAAGGGAGAAGCGAAGGAAGGTCAATCGTAGTATATCCGGACGATGGACTGGGTTACGCGAATGGTTTTCATAAAGCCATACAACACAGTGAAGCGGTCAAAACAAAAGTGTATGAAATCCTGTCTCGGAAACAGTATGGCCGGGTCTACATTTGACTTACAGCTTGGTTCACTGAACTTGCCAGAAAGACGATTTTCCAGCATTGGATACCTTATGGAGGGGATATAGTCTCTTTTCCTCAAACCATTAAAAAACAATAAACCTTGGACGTACCAAGTCAGTGTTCGAAATCTTGCCATTTTTGGCCGGGAAAATTGCCTCGGCATTTAAGGCATACCTTGTTGTCGGACTAACGAGCAAGATCATGACAAAAGCCATTCATTGTTCAATAGAACGGAGATTCCTGGAATTCCAAAGTCTAACTTTCTATTCATGCGCGCGAAGAACCGCATTTTTGGTTGCATAATATCGAGTCACCTAAAACTACGTTGTGTAAGACCACGGGCATGTTGCATACAACTGACAATATAATATAAAGATTAGACATGTCCCTCGACAGTCTCACAAAACAGATCAATGCAGACAAGTGTTGTCTGGCTGCAGCCAGATGGCCTCTTTTGTTGGCCAGATAACGTATCTGACTAATTCAGACTAGATCTTTGTATTGCTGTATACATGTAGATGCAAGAGCCAGCTGGAATGCACCAGTAATTGTCCGTGGAGATACATATAATAAAAAGAAGTCAGAGCCCTAAACAACCAGGGACTAAGTATTTAGTATAAATTACTAAGGAGTAACGTAGAAGTTCTTGAAAACGAAACAGTAAGATGGTTCACTGACAATAACAATGTAAAGAATATCATAAGCTCGACACTTTGACCTGTCCAGCCTGGTAATCGGGGCCATATTGGGTCGTTCTATTTCCAAATGGTCTTTCGATAAGATCAGAAATTGTAAAATGTTCTTGAATTTTAAGTCCGTTCTTTTGTTCAGAGCAAGCAGAGGAGCAAACACAAAGTTTGTGGAAAACATGTGTCGCAGCACAGTACTGGCAGTGAGATTTAACGGCTCTAACCAAGCCAGAAATGCGTTCAGAACGCAGTACGTTGGTTGCCAGCCAACCCAAAGCACTCGTGTGCAATTATCCACAGTGGATGAAGCTGTTATGAGACATGCTTGATCGGTTACCTTTGTATACATGTAATTTTGGCGGGTATGTTTCCCTTAGTGCGGGAACCTCGGCTGAAGGTGCGGGGAGGTCGGTTCGTGCATGGGATCGTAGAGAGGCTCGGCGGGGCTCCGGTTGAAAGGGGGGCTGAGGCGGTGAGCGGATGGGGAGTGTCGTGGAGGTTCTTGAGAGCAGAACGGTGGGATGGTTCGCTGATGGTAGGAGTGTAAAGACAATTATAAACTCGGGACTTTGACCTGTCCAGCCTGGCAATCGGCGCCAGATTGGGTCGGTCTATTTCCCGATAGTCTTTCGTCAAGATCAGAAATTGGCGAATTTGTTTTTAATTTTCAGTCCGTTCTTTTGTTCAGAGCAGACAGAGGAGCAAACACAAAGTTTGTAGAAATTATTTGTCGCAGGACAGTACTGGCAGTGAGATTAACGGCCCTAACCAAGCCAGAAATGCGTTCAGAACGCAGTACGGCGGTTGCCAGGCAACCCAAAGCACTCGTGTGCATCCATCCACAGCGGATGAAACTGCTATATATGGGGCATGCTTGACTGGTTACCTTTGTATACATGTGCCTTATAACTGAAACATGCGTAAGAATGCAAAGACAATCATAAACTCGGGACTTTGATCTGTCCAGCCTGGCAATCGGCGCCATATTGGGTCCGTCTATTTCCCGATAGTCTTCCGTCAAGATCAGAAATTGCCGAAATTTTTGAATTTTCAGTCTGTTCTTTTGTTCAGAGGAGCAAACACAAAGTTTGTGGAAAACATGTGTCGCAGTACAGTACTGGCAGTGAGATTTAACGGCTCTAATCAAGCCAGAAATGCGTTCAGAACGCAGTAAGGTGGTTGTCAGGCAACCCGAAGCACTTGTGTGCAGTCATCCACAGTGGATGAAGCTGCTATGGGACATGCTTGATCGGTTATCTTTGTATACATGTGCCTTATACCTGAAACATGCGTTTTGTTCTTTGTTTGGTTAAGCTCGTCTTCAGTAGCCAACCAGGGAGGAAGGAGTCTCTTTGAGTCGGCGAGCCCGAACGACACCTTGGATCGCATGGCCAGTCTTTCGGACCCCACATGGGACGGTATCGTGCTTCAGACATCAGAGGGACTTAAACGGACACTGCTAAAGTCAAGGAAGGAACCCATTGCAACGGAGATGGTTGCTGAACTGGCGCAGAAGATTGGAGCAGACAAAACTGTCGCTAATTCGATGAACATTTATATTCTTAGCAATGATAGACCTACGCATGTTTTCTGCGTTTAATGAGTTAGCCTCGCTTTAAACCAACAATCTGCATGACCATCTATTCATAGATGTTGTATTGAGTAAAAACTGATGTGAACGGGAAGGGAAGTTCAGTTACAATATCAAGGTCATATCTGTACACGCGCCCGGTCGCCACGTTGGAACTTTGCTCGACTCTAGCCACGGTTCAAAGTTCCGACAAGGGCATTTAAATTTTCAGGAATTTATCCGAAACAAGAAACGGATAGGTTTTGTGTAAAATTACAAACCCATGACGTTTCTCGTGTTAGAGAGATATTTTGGATGTTATCCCGTTGAGTGGGTGACGGTGCGAGGGGCGGGAGGGGATCGAGGTAGCGATCCGTCGTAGCGTGCGTCCCGCACGCACCGGTGAGAGAGAGAGAGAGATCGGACAGGGCTCGTATGTAACGGAGGATGTATCAATGTTGCTCGGCCTAGAGCAGAAGGAGCCTCAGAGGCTGCCAATGCATGAGTTCCTGACAGGTTTTTCAAACGCCACGGGCGTGGGAAGTCGGAAACAACCAAAGACACATATACGTGCGAGACAGTTTTTAAGTCTCTTATCAGTTTCTAAGTCTTTGGGTATCTAAACTAGCCCGTTCTTTATAATTCATATAGGTTACAGCGCCAAACGGTGACATACCAAAACCATTGTAGTTGTGGTGTTTTTGTGGAACGTGTATAAAGGGTAAATGTTGATTTATTCGGTTGAGCACCAGTGCGAATTAGAATGAATCTACTTTACCCTTGTTATGTAAAGTGAAACGGTTCAGTGGTCACGAGTGGTATAAATAAGCACGAGTGACGCGCAGTGCCTCATTTCACGTTTGTTCGCTAATGCTGCATACTGCAAAACTTTTTACTCTTGGGGGAGGGGACACCGTTGTTTTTTTTTTGTTTTTTTTTGCTAGCCTGAAAGCAGTTGGTTCGCATAGGTCAGGCGTACGTTTCCATTTTTCCTAAAAAAGGTTTGTGGTTTTTCGTATCTGGCAGCCAACGTAACAACGGGTGTGCGTTCGGGTAAACATACCCGTTAGCTTCAATAACAAGCTGATTATCCATGTCTTTGTTTGTCGATAAAGGAGACCTTTTATTCTTAGTTTGACTTTATGGACATGGAGTTGTTCGTGCAATAAAGCAGCCAGGTTACAGCGCCAAACGGTGACATACCAAAACCATTGTAGTTGTGGTGTTTTTGTGGAACGTGTATAGGCCTAAAGGGTAATCGGAGTTTTTTGTAATATACTAGCCTACTAGTAGTACTAGCTATATGCCCATACCTCGAACTACATGTAGCAGAACTGATTTCCTGCCATCCGCGACGAAAGTTCGGCTTCTCACCAGGACGTGGGGGTGTTGATGTTGTGGAGACGTCTTCATCTTCGCTAGCACTGGCCGGCTCGTCGGAGTCACTAGAGAAACTTTCTAGGGAAGAAAGGTCGGACCCGCTGTCGGCAAGGATTTCATCCAAAATGTTTGTAGCTTGGTCGCTTTCCATCATGTCCATGTCGTGTCGCGTCGGCGGGTGGCCTACTAGTCCAGTCAAATTAGGGTTACACCCACCACTAATTGCAACAGAATTGTTTTAAGTGCTATGCATTTCAGTAAAGTCTCCTGAACATCATACTAAAAGTCTACCTAAATATATTTGGTGGAAAGGTGTCAAATTTGCATAATATGGAAATTACCTTCCGCCATTAGGAAAATTATACTTTTCAATGTAACTTTATATTTAGGTGCCGAATCAAAGCACATAAAGTGTCTAAACCTGTGTTTGCATGGTCACTGTACACGAAAAACATGTTTCTGAATTAATAGTGTAAACACAAATATGCAAATTATGCAAATTAGCGGCCACCATTAGGAAAACCGTTTTACAATACAACTCTGTACGTAGGTATCTGTTCAAAGCGATGTACATGTGTAAATTACGTTTTTATGGCCATGGCCAGAGAACATGATAAACATCTTTTTCAATTGTCTTTTTTAATTATGCAAATTAGCTGACAAATATGCAAATTATGAAAATTAGCTGCCGTCACTGTAACAAAAAAATGAAAAGAAAAATTGAGTGATTAAACCCATTGTTCATGGAGTGACTCGTATACGTCGGATTCCAAATTTATGAAATTCATTTCGTGGTTTTAGGGTCAAATTATATTTTTAAAAATACAAATGCAGTATAACATTTACCTGAATAACAAATATTTAAATATGAATATAAAAGACATACAAATTGTTAATATAAAAATAAGAATTAAACAAGAGGTCCTTTTATAAGTCTATTAAATAGAAATTTACTCCAGTCAACCCCTTGAAGTCAGCCGACAGCTCTAGCCTCAGCCTTGCACTGAAGCTTGCCTAAATACCATGTGTTGGTTGTTGGACTAATTTTCGGCAAGAGAAAACATGTCCGCAAAGTGTTAAATGTGCACGCATGCCCGCAGTGTCGTTGGCACACTTGCCACAGAAGGAGAGGGCACACTTGCCACAAAATACTTGGCGCGCACTTGCCGCACTTGCCAAAAGTACTTGGCACATCACACTTGCCGCAAAGTACCTGGCACACTTGCCGCAAAGTACCTGGCACACTTGCCGCAAAGTACCTGGCACACTTGCCGCAAAGTACCTGGCACACTTGCCGCAAAGTCCTTTGCACATTTGGCACAAAGTAATTGGGACACTTGCCACAAAGTCCTTGACATATTTGCCACAAAAGAAGGCATGCATGCTTGCTTCAAAAGTACTTGGCACGCTTGCCACACTGATCTGAGGGCATGCTTGCCCCAAGAGTAAATGGTACTCTTTTCACAAACAAAGCCCTTGGCTTATTTGCCACAGAAGCAGCTTGTCCAAAATTGTTCGGTATTCCTGCCACAAAGGTCCTTGCATATTTGTCACAAAAGAGGGCATGCTTGCCCCAAAAGGTACTTGGACGCTTGCCACAAACAAAGCCCTTGGCATCCTTGCCACAGAAAAAATAGCTTTACACCCAGCACGATATGTGACAAAGGGACCACTCCCCCTTCCGCCCCTATACCTCAACACACTCTTCCATTTGGTTAGCGTACCAACACCCACCACCACCCCCCCCCCATTTAAAACCTGAAATTTATTTAAACTCCCTTGGATGTTTGAGACTTAATGGGGAAAATGGAAGGGGGAGTTGTCCTCTGTCACATATTGTACTGTACATGTAGCTTGCCTCAAGTGCTACAAGCGTGCATATTTTCCACAAAAAGGACATGGGGGGTGGGGAGCGGATTGGGGGTGGTGCGTTAACAAAAGGGAAGAGTACGTGTTTAGGTATAGGGGCGTTGGGGGAAGTCCCTTTGCCACATATCGTGCTGGGTGTAGACCGTATTGAATAGCTGCCATCTTGTGGGGCACCTTTTGTTATTTAAACTGTTAAACAATTTAAGAATACTACTTGCAACCACGCATGTCCTCAATGAACAAAGAAACTGCCCTACAAGATGGCGGCTATTCGATACGGTCTATGCACCACTGGCACATACGGTTGGAATGCTAGCCCTTATCAGATTGTGTTTGCGAAACATTAAATTTAACATTGAGTAATGCCTCAGTTACTTAAGAGTGAGGGACTGTAAATATCGAGAATCGGGTGGCCACGGTAAAAAATAGATTTTTTTCATACTTTCATATTTGACGGACCTTTGCCCCAAACTAACAAATTTGGTAAAAATTTTGAAAAAAAATACTTTGTTGCCATGGCAACAGCCAAATTACGATTTTAGGCTAGTTTTGCAATTTTTTCACTTTTTGAAGAGTGAAATTTGCATAATTTCAAAACTGCTTCACCATTAAACAAGATATAGACAATTATTTTCTTTAACAGTTTTGGATAGGTGGGTCCTTGGAGGCTGCACTGGATGTATAAAAATAATCACCAGGTATGTCGGTGGGTTATACCATTTATTTCAAATAGGGGTGTTTTTTTACTTTTTCAAAGTATGAAAATATACAATTTTTTGACAGCTCATAACCCATATGGTAGTGCTCCAATTTGAATATCGGCCACATATTGTTTAGATGAGACATTGGTCTTGTGAAATATAAAAAGAATAGCTGGGGGAAACTATTTTATTTTTCGCAGTGTTGCCAGACATTTCCCCATTTTTTCAAATGATGGTGGAAGGCTTAGTAGAATAGGCGACATTTCAAAAAAGTGGCAGAAAGAGGAATTTTTTAGTAGAAGGTTGTAACATGTTGATTTGACCTAATTTTGCGGTGGTGAATCCAAAAATTATGGTTACGAAGCTGTATTTTACGCTAAAGGGGTATTTTTTGCAAAAAAAGTATAAAAATTTGTTGAAAAACAAGGCTTTTTTGTACAGAAAAACCCTTTTCCTCAAATAGAACATGGTAACATGCCACTCTTACTTAATTTGGGGTGGTGAATCCAAAAATGACTGTTATGAAGCTGTACGTTAAGTTAAAGGGGCATTTTCGGCAAAAAGTATAAATATTTGTTGAAAAACAAGGTTTTTTTTGTACAGAAAAACCCCATTTCCTCAAACAGAACATGATAACATGCCACTCTTACTTGATTTGGGGTAGTGAATCAAAAAATGACTGTTACGAAGCTGTATGTTAAGTTAAAGGGGCAATTTCGGCAAAAATATCTAAACATTTGTTTAAAAAAAAGGTTTTGTTTGTACAGAAAAACCCCCTTTCCTCAAATAGAACATGGTAACATGCCACTCTTACTTAATTTGGGGTGGTGAATCCAAAAATAGCGGTGTCCAAGATGTATTTTGAAGGCAAAGGTTCTTTTGGGGAAACAAAATCTAAATGATGTTATAATTAAACACATTTTAAAAGCCTGCAGTAAAAACAACAACGAATATACAGTGATCATCGTTGTTCTCTTAATCCATCATGGCGGACTTACACTGCAAAAACTGTGGTGTTAAATTAACACCGGTGGTGTTGTGTTATAGAGATACCAAGCCTGGTATCTACATAGGTGTTAATTTTAATTTCCACACTTAGAATAAATGCATTATTTTTAACACCCTCAGTGTTAAAACTGATACTTGTGGTGTTAAAATTTAACACCAGGCTTGGTATCTATATAAAACAACACCCACTGGTGTTATTTAACACCACAGTTTTTGCAGTGTAGAGCCGCCCAGATCAAACGAGATGTAGACTGTCACAGCTGTTGTACTCGTGTCCGGTGGTCAGCTTCCAGGTAGCACACCCAGGTGGTGCTTGGGCGGCACCTGGGTCTCATTCAGGCAACGTCAGAATATGGAGTCCCGGTCCCCCTTCAATGTTGATGCGCAGCTTAGTTAAGGGTGCCATGAGCTGGCATGTCATCTGGTACCAGTCAATCTGGCCAAACAGAGGGTGACGTCTTCGTAAGATGGTTGCACGGATATCTTCGAGATCGGTGGTTTCCATTATGCACATATCATTCGTTCCCCTCCCTCCTTCTCCCGGGGTCCCTCCCCCTCTCCTGGGCTGCCCCCCCCCCCCCCCCCCCCCCCACCCCCCCTGCCCCGTCCCACACTAGGTGGGGATTTGGCCAAATTGTTCATGCCCCAGGGTGGGGTTTTGTCGCATTGAAATACACATTTCTATGCATCCGATAGCAAGATGTACATTTTTGCACCCGACGGTGGGTTTTTTTGTCACCTAAATGTTGGCCCAAGGGTGGGGATTTTGTCTTGCAAGAAAAGTGACAATCCCCACCTCTTATGTGGGGCAGTCCGGGGGTGAGGGGAAACAATTGATAGGTGCATTATTGTGGTGTTGGTGACCAGAAAAAATGTCTTGTCGAAGCTGAATCGAACCAAATGTTTGTATTTGTTTTAAGGAGAAATGTATCCGAGAAACAAACAGCAAACAAACCAAAAACATAAAAAAAAGTTGCAAGCAAAGACATCATTTTCGACCACTTTGTTTTAGGACGAAATGGATGAAAAGGTAGGATTGGCATGTTCCCGATTTATCTTTAAAATATTTGTTTTGTACTAAAACGAGCATCTCTAATCCAAGAAATGTTCTCACCTTTTGATTATAATGTACAGGTTTGCAACTAAATTCACCCATCCTTCTCTTATTACTACTTTCAAATTATAGGCCGTTGTCTCATATTACCTGGAGCAAAAGAGATTTTAACACTCCTAGTAATGTGTATTTTGCACACTTCAAGTTCAATATATTCATATTCCACTGTAAAACTGATATGATAAGATTATTTTCTTTTCATGCACTGGTTTATTTTCATTATAGAAATACATGTACCTGCTTTGTACTAAACTCCTCAAAAAAAGTTCGGAAAGTCACGTTTGACTGACGATTTCTCTATTGTTACTAAATCCTTTCCCTTGAATTTGGTATCATTGGAAAGCCCTGTCATGCCTCTTTACAGTGATGTGTCATTTGTTATGATTAATCAATTGGGGGATGTGCAGTATAGCGGAATACAGGAGTGGGTGGAAAGTGAAATGTCACAAAAATCACTGCTATTGTCATGCAGTGCATTCCCCTTTTGCTTGTCAATGCATTTTGTGACATTTCACTTTACACCCGCCCCCCGTATTTAGCTGTGCTGCACATCCCCCAATTGATTAATCATAACAATTGACACATCACTGTAAAAAGGAATAACAGGGCTTTCCAATGATACAAAATTAAAAGGAAATGATATAGTCACAAGAAAGAAATCGTCAGTCAAACTTGACTTTCCGAACTTTTTTGAGGAGTTTACATGTGTAATCATTTTTAACCATGTTATGTGGTTGTGTTCTATAGGATCGCTTCAATACCAAACAACAGCTCTACAGTCACAGTATTGTTTGGATTTAGGAATTTAAAAAATGCTTTTATGCTTTTTGTCAAAACAAAAACCTTTGACCATCAAAATACAGCTTGCTGGTAAAGTCAATGTGGATTCAGCACCCCAAATTAAGTAAGAGTGGCATGTTACCATGCATTCTACGCAGATATTTGAATGTTTGTTTTTTTAACCAAAAACTCAACGTTTTCAAAAATATTGTCAGTATTTGTTGAAGTCCCTTTAACTTAAAATACAGCTTGGCAACCATTTTTGGATTCAGCACTCCAAAATTAGGTAAAAGTAACGAGTAACGACCTTCTACTAAAAAAGCCTCTTCTTGTCAATTAGGCTATATCTCTTTTCTCCTCTTTTTTGTTTTTAACAAAAACTAGTGTTTATTAACTTTTTTTATGTTTTACTCCAAAGAAACACCTTTGCCCTCAAAATACAGCTTAGACACTGTAATTTATGGATTTAGAAAGAGTGGCATGTTATGGCATGTAACCATGTTCTATTTGAGAAAACAGTGGGTTTTTTTGCACAAAAACTCATGTTTTTTAACCAATTTCTGGCATTTTTGGGCCACAAATACCCCTTTAACTTAAAATATAACTTCATAACTGTCATTTTTGGATTCAGCACCCCAAAATTAGATTAAATCAACATGTTACAACCTTCTACTAAACAAATCCTCTTTCTGCCACCTTTTGAAATGTCGCCTATTCTACTAAGCCTTCCACCAACATTTGACAAAATGGGGAAATGTCTGGCAACACTGCGAAAAAAAAAATAGTTTCACCCAGCTATTCTTTTTATATTCCACAAGACCAATGTCTCATCTCAATAATATGTGGCCGATATTCAAATTGGAGCACTACCATATGGGTTATGAGCTGTCAAAAAATGGTATATTTTCATACTTTGAAAAAGTATAAAAACACCCCTATTTGAAATAAATGGTATAACCCACCCAAATACCTGGTGACTATTTTTATACATACAGTGCAGTCTCCTAGGACCCACCTATCAATAACTTTTAAAGAAAATTATTTCCTATATCTTGTTTAATGGTGACGCAGTTTTGAAAATATGCAAATTTCACACTTAAAAAAGTGAGAAAATGGCAAAAATCTAAATTTGGCTGTTGCCATAGCAACAAAGGTATTTTTTCAAAACTTTTACCACATTTGTTAGTTTGGGGCAAAGGTCCATCAAATATAAAAGTATAAAGGAAATCCATTTTTTGGCCATGGCCAACATTGTCAAAAAATTCTTGATATTTACAGTCCCTCACTCTTAAATCAGGCATTTACAGTAAACTCTCGTTCAACAACAGTCTGCCTTTCCACTGCTTGAACGTTTCACAAAGACTATTTATAATTTAGGCACTGTCCGTCTCTTCTATGCAAATTTCTGCCATACATTACCAATCAAATTGAATTAAAAACCACACGAGAATATTTACATAAATTATTATCAAAGGCGGAGAAGGGGTGAGGGTGGGCGGTGGGTTGACACAACTGTTGCTCCAGACAGATACATTTGTCCCCTCTTGGCTTTTCATTGGTTGAAAGTTACCTTTTCATGCGCTGTGGGAATGGTTCAGGTCGCTACCAAAGCGTACGACTGTGAATTATGTATTTTACCAAACAGTCATAAAATGGATTATTGTAGAAGTGTGCTTATCATAATTTTCCTGACCAGGAAAAGCGGGGTTTAGAGATTGTTTTGGTGAAAAACACTTTTTTTAACAATTTCGGTACCTAATTTGCATATTTATCTTAACAATATGAATTGAGAAACGTGTTTATGTTCTCTGGCCATAAAATCATGGGTACATTACACAAATACATGTTAATCGTTTTGAGTAGATACTTGCGTACGAAAATAGTGTAAATTTGTTTTCCCTAATGGTGGCCGCTAATTTGCATAATTTGCATATTTGTGTTCACACTATCAATTCAGAAACATGTTTATCGTGTACTGTGACCATGCAAACATAGGTTTAGACATTTCATGTGCTTTGATTGGGTACCTACATATATAGTAATAGTAAAACATATAATTTTCCTAATGGCAGCAGGTAATTTGCATATTATGCAAATTTGACACCTTTCCACCAAATATATTTTGGTAGACTTTTAGTATGGTGTTCAGGAGACTTTACTAAAATGCATACCAGTTAAAAAAATTATGTTGCAATTAGTGGTGGGTTGAGCCAAAAAAATGCTTAGATTGACTGGACTATACTGCACTGAAGTGATTTCAAATTTGGCACGCCGTCTTTTATAATGGGACATATGAGGGCGCTATAACGCTTTGCGTTCAAAGCATTACAACTTGTGCCATAATGGCACGTTGGTAGCAAGCATGACATTTTTTTGTGAACCTCAGTGGCACAATGGTACGGAACCGTCCCAAACATTTTGAGCCCGTTTGGCACATTGGTAATGAAAGGGTTATAGCATACAGGAGAATCCGTTCCATTCACGTTGGTCAGCATGCATCACTGTTGCCTATAGAGCTGCGTATTTCGTGGTACGAATTCGGCGCGCGCGCATTGCTGACGAGCCTGTGTCTTTAATTTGAAAAAACTGCGGAGTAAATAAGATCGTCGCCGGAAATGTTGGTAGGAATGGGACAGTCATAAGCAACAGAACCCAATACAATTTCTGGAAAGTATAGAAATCGTTTCTTTTCGGCATAACATGGCTAAATGGATTAAATTACATCGAAATTATCCGGGCGTGTGTTTGCTGAACGCAACAGCCGCCTTACTTCACAGATTTGCGTGGATTTCCTCAGGGTATTGTAACGTCGCTTAGCAGAGTTACAAATTTTACTGCACGAAATGACAAGAAAAAAACGACTAAAAGTGTTGATAGCAATGGTAACAAACAGCACATGATTTTCCCCCGTGTAAAATGGCACCTTTGTGGGGGAAATTACCAACTGAAGGTGCTTTTTTTAATCGTTCGGAATGGATTTTTTTAAAACTATTCGTTCAACACAAAAACCATGGGTTTTCTGCAGTATACTACTGCATCTATGTAGCTGTAATTTCTTCCTGGCAGTTTATCAACACTATACTTTAGTTACGAAATGCACTTGTTCCTGGAATTCGTAAAAAGTTATCCTCAGTGCACGACGCGCCATGCACTAAGTGCTTTCACCGCCCTGCCAGGCCTAGTCTTGGCTCCAAGACCTTTGTCGTTTATTTGTTCTCGTAGCGCGCCGTCTGCGCAGTATTCCATTCTGATGTGCGATTGTTTCGACGTTGATATCGATCCTTAAGGCGGATTCACACTATCGCGGAAAAATCACACTTTCGCGCTGCGCTCACCGCATTGCATGAGCTCCCAATCGCCGATTATTCCAAAATAGAAAATTCCACTCTGGTAACTTGGGACTTCTCTGATACCTCATTGGCTGCGCGTTGGAAAGGTCAGCGCACCACGGTCAAAGTTCAACAGATTTGAACTTTGACCCAGCTCAAAACGTTTTGCGCGTCGCGATAGGCCGCGCACAAGCGGCAAACCAGTTTGTGTACAAACCAATGGAACAGTGTGATTTTTCCGCGATAGTGTGAACTCCCCTTTACGCTTCTGACTAATCTTGGCCCAAGAGTCTGTTAGTGCTGCAAGAGGGCGCACTACTGGGAATGCCCAACGCGTACACGAACCAATATCGACTACAATAGTATTGGGCCAAGACTAGCTTCTGACCAGACTTCGACAAATTTATGCCAGGCCCGAAACACGCGCTAAAAACCCCTACGGCGTTCTCGGGTTGGACTTAATCCCGGACCTTCTATACACCAAAGCTTTTTAAAAATGCAACTCGAAAATAATTCCTTTAACTTGCCTTCGGTTTCCGAAAATACGTCCCCTAAACCCGCTTCAATCGGCAAATAAAAACACCGGACTTGCAGCCTAAGTGATTTAGTTGTTGTCTATGAAAACACTTTATTCGGCCCACTGTGGACAGTGATGCTACGGTATCTTTGAATTTGATTCAATTTACAACATGTAATAGACGTAGTTTCTTTCTCCTTCGCTTTGCTCATACGAACGAAAAGCAGTTTTATTCTAAACCAACTACCTCAATAAAGACAAAGACAATAAGTACTTGATTTCAAGTAGTTTATTATACAGTATGGGATGGGGTCTGTGTTCGGATGCCAACTACCTTTTACAACACTTTTACTTTATAACAAAATTAACTATATTTACACCATAATCAGGGCTCATATCGCAAAATTTCAATGAACTACGAGATTTAGGCAAAATCGGGTTGGAAGATTTAGAACGGTAATCTCTCCAGGAACGTGGCAAGGCTTTCGGTATCAGTCCATGCAGCAAGGCTGCAGGCACTCGGAGGCCACGAAAAACCCCATTTTCTTATTGACGAGGAAACGTGGGTGCATCCTAGGATACCAAAAGAGAGTGCACTCCCTTGTTCATTGTCCCATTACCTGGATTGCTTACCGAGGTGCCTGAATTGGTTTCTTTGCGAGAAAATATTAAGTTACTTTAAATGAAACAAAAATAATTACATCTTGCAATAAGTATAAATCAAAGTAAAGGTTACTCGCTTCCCTCTAGAACCAAACAGTTAGTCCTCAACTGAGTAAGCTCAAGACAGTCATGTCATATAAATATAGAAAGTGAATGAGTTATTCCGACAATAGTTAATTATACGTGGTATGAACTTCTGTACATGTTTTAATACCTTTTGTATAAACAACCCTTTAGGCTCTTCGGACATTAATAAAATTGTATCAGCATAATAATATTTTGCGAATGCATATTGGGATTAAATTATTTGAAAGAATAATCATAATTAAAGTAATAGAAAGCATATTGCAACGGGCATATTTGCAAAGAACTCTGTGAAGCATATATAAACACAAACCGATATTAAATGCAGAATAACTTGAATAAGATCATGCGTATTGAAATCAAATTGCTTATTGATTAAAATAATTATTATTAAAGTACACAAAGAACAAGTGAGTGGTCTTAAAGGGTGATTACTGAATTGCAACATGTTGATGTGACTGCAAATGAAACAGTGAACTAATCTATATACTTTAAACGGCGTTAAAGGGAATTGTAGCTCTGCTTTAAAAAACAAGCTTCAGGGAACTTAAGATTTGTGGAAATTATGGACAAAACGAAATTATGGATTAGGCCTAATAAGGCCAATATTTGTTGATAATTATCAAATTACAAAGGAATAAGAGCAATAAAACAAATGAAGACCTTTGTTCTGCATAAATAATTTACAATTTCAAGTGGACCTTAATGATAGAGTACCATACAAAAAACCTGTAGACCTCCAGGCTTTTCGGATTATATGTCCGATTTCAATCCAATCCAGCTTTAAAAACTGTAGCCCTCTAGGCTCCTCGGATTATCTGTCCGGCTTCAATTCATTATACTGACAAACTAGCAATGTTCTTAACATTTTAACCAATAATACATACATATTTCTCTGTGCTTGTTTACCAAATTTCCCAAGAAAACAGCAACAGAAGACTTACATAGCATACAGTCACTGCATGGAAGTGCCTCTGAAAGAAATAAAAGATAGGATATGAAATAAAAGTCGTAATATCAATTTAAGGGATTTGGATATATTTAAGCGGAAACGTGTATCTCGTTCAGTATTATAATACCTATTTTTGCCTGTGGCTTTTCCATCTGCAAAACTGCATTATATGTTCTTTGGTTATTTCTCTCTTAGCCCAAATGCGAAGGCTTCATCAAGCCCCACGATCGCGTACTGTGGAGACCGTGTAAGCGTTTGGAGTACTTATTTGTTTTAGGACATCTAACAAATCAAGACAGCTATTATATAGCTCATAATGGGCTTATGTCACCTTTGGCTTGAAAAATATGACAAGAATATGAAAATGAAAGTCTAAAACGCATCGTTCCATATAGACCTACTTTCTTGTGATTTGAACTGGACAGTAGTCATTTGTTTTGGCTAATATTTCTTTTTAAAATTACCAGATTACAGCCGTCCGGAAAAGTGTCTGGTTTGGACCTGGGAGAAAAAATTGGATAAACCGGTTTGATCAGGTATTACAGTGAAGTGAAGTGACATGCTTTCAACTGGGTCATCGTGCAAGGTCTAAAAATAGGGAAACATGACAGGCAGCCCCTTAATACTTATGTCACAATCTGAATTAGCAAACGTGTCTATTATGGCCTGTACGCGACCGTTACTCCCCAGGGTGTATGCAAAATCATTTATTTCGGAGGGTTGAATAGTGTTAGGGTTAATTAAGAGTCGATGATTTGTATTAATAAAACTAGCAAAGCAGTCTATGTAAAAGTTCCCATATTTGATCATTAAGAGAACCATTCTCGAGATTTCATCCATTCATCAAGATAAATCAATGTTCTTACAAAATCCCATTCATTCAAGGTTCTAGGTATCTATTGTACTTATGGACAAAATGATCTTGTATCAGTATCTACAGCTGGTACAACACAAACAAACATCGTCTAGATATGGCAATAAGAATGCCACAGGATCGCCAGTTTCATCATTTTAGTAAAGAGCTCGGACGAAAAGCCTAATAAGGGAGAATGTTCATTTATGAACCATTTGAATCCGAGGTATCTTCGATAGTCGGGTGCGACATTTATATGACGATAACTGTATTTTAGATATATATAAACGATAATAAGTGCATTCTGTAAAAAGAACTAAACACGTTTCTAATATTTCTGTAGTTGAAATGCATGTTGAAAACGAAGGGTCGAGATTACTCAAATCTAGTATAAGGCGTCTTTTGCCCACGGATTGGTATATGCGATTGGTATATTGGAATTTTAGTATAGATTTTGACAAAGGATTTCTCTGACAATCCAAACTTGTTTACAATTACGATGGGAGGGAGAGAGCAACAAAGGAACTTGATGTCCTTCCTTAATAACTGATAACCATATTTCTTCCCAGAACAGAGCATGGGCTATTAATCTTCCTTAAACGTTCACGGTATCAAACGAGTGACTACTGGTACATTCTTCATAATTACATCGCACTTTTATAACGTCATCAAACTTATGTTCATCCTAAATGAGGCCCGAGTTGCAGTACCTCATGCTGTATCGGGCTTGCTGGTCTTTGTTGGGGCTACGGGATGGACCGGCAAATGCTGAGAGTGCCGTTTCCAGTTGTCGCTGGACACTGTAGCGGGGACTCGCCAAAGTAGACGTTCCTGGAGTGTAGCTGAAGGGTAGAGTGGGTCGTGGGTGGGACTCTGCTCGAAACTGCACAAGGGATGTCCTGTGACTAAGGTATAGGGACTTGAAGGAAAATGAAAATTCGAATGTCATTGCATGAATACGTCCTTTCACATTACAGATAATCTGTTGTAAATTCCAAAAATTACTTTCATTGCATAAACTGAATAATCGGTAGCCGAGATATGCATTTTTATAAATGTCATTTCCCGCTAATTCGTGTATATGTACATGTTTCTGAATACAAGAGCTCGAAAATGCGATGCACTATATGCAGCGCTCCCCCACACTAACATATTGCGCCATCAAATAATGATTAAAGTCTGATTAGTCTTAGTTCAACACGCTATCTTGTTTGCACTAATTAAAATGGATGAGTACCTTTCTTGTCTATGTGTATAATAGCACATATTCACTCCTAGAATAAAGACTCACGGGATGATGTCAGTGAACAATTAGTAAAACTGCGTAGTAAAAGTCAGAAAAACACTAATAACTCACTGTAACTCTGAATGCGTCCATGTGCTTACATGGCTACATGAGAATTAAAATTAACAGGTACACATATGAATCTCAAATTCTACTAGGAGGTATGGTCAAACAGCCAGCAAATTATGTTCCTACAACAGTCCTTATTATAATACACACGAACCAACATGTATAAAATGCTTACAAGTCTGCGAATAATATCAAGCACAAGTACATGTGGATTACTAACGTGTCATAAGTGCAGTGTATAATGTATGTAGGCCTATGCATGTCTAAACACGAGGCACATTAACATGAACAAACCGAATTATAAACGAGCCTTAATTACTCAAAATCTCTTAAGAAAGGGCACAATTGTTACCAACTTACAGACAATGCTTTACAAAGGCGCTAGATACAACTGGCAGTAAGCGTTGTGATGATTTTAGCCCCCCAAAATGAAAAAAAATGTGGACAAATTGACGTGAGAAAATTCTTTGTGAGTGTAAATTAAATGCATACATATCTGAAACTGCCCGTCAGGAGAGAGCGGTGGGAGCAACACCAACAATACTGAACACGACTACAGAGTATGTAGACAATGCAAGGCGTGAATTAGATTAACAAGGTAGATCATTTCGTCTATAGTGAGGTATACGTGTTGCCAACGAATAAAATTAAATTGATTCGCAACTTCAGAAACGGCAATAATGCGTTGTAAAACTGAACAGTATATAGTGTACCCACAGTGCGCGAGCGATGACGTCACGAATTTCGAGGTCCCTATAACCGAGGGCAAAATGCAGTCGCGGTACCAGAGTCCGAGCATCTTATGCAGTTGAAGCATATAATAAAGGGCCTGTGAATTAAAAAAGAAAATTCGAACGGCAAATACGTGGAAACTTAACGTGAAGTTAAGCAAATCTCAATGGGTAGTTAGCAGTGGAACAGTAGACCTGAAAATGAAGGCACGGGGAATGCACGGGGTTTTATGTGAACACGCTTCAGTAAGCGCAGTGACCTGTATAGCGACTACATAGTATGCAAACAATGCCAGGCATAAATTAGGTTAACAAAGGTATAGGAATTTGTCTATAGTGAGGGGCGTTACCAACGAATAAAACTAGATGCCTATACCTAGCTGTTCGCAGTTCGGGGTTTTCCGCACAATATGGAATTAGCATAATTGGTACATCGGGAACCGGTCTATACATGTCAAAGGTCCGATGTACCAATTTATGCTAATTCCATTGTGTGCGGAAAACCTTGAATAGGTCTATTAAAGGAGCGTGACCAGGGCCCTATTTCATAAAAATATTTAGGAACATTCCTAAATAATTGTTCCTAAGTCACTTAGGAACAATTAATTGGGAAAATTCCTAACTTAGGCATTATTAATTATCCTAAGTTAGGAATAATTCTTAGGCATTATTAATTATCCTAAGTTAGGAATAATTCTAAGTTAGGAACAATGCATAAACTATACAGACTTCCGTTTACATTGTATGACTGAGTTTGGTCTTGGCTAGGCTTTGAAAAGAAAATGGCTAGGCCTTATGCGAGGGTAGGCTGTAATAAGGAAAACTATGAAGCCTACCTCAGCCAGATTGCATGTTGGTAAAACAGCAAAGGAATTTTTTTTGTGCAGCCAAATGATGATTATGAGGCACATAAATCTGCTGAAGCGTGTCTCTTCTCGTCTATTCCACAAATCCAATGGGTTGCTTTTTTTTTCTCTGAATAGTCTTTTCCTCAGTGTGTTGATTTTCCCCTTCAAGTGGGCCTAAAGCCATAAACATAGCCACAAAGTTGACAAGTAAACTGAATGGAATAGGTCTAGCCTTTGTTTGATTGAAAATTCCTGCCAAATTACCATGTGATAAATTTCCATGAACAATTTAGTTTTCCTAGAATGATCTTGTGTTATTCGTCTGTGGACTAATCTGAGATGTTTCATCAATCTCGATCTCAACCTGACAGCCTAACTTAACTTTAGGTCTAATTATACCTTTCCGAAATTAAACGGGCCCAATCCAAATATTTCCAAGGATATAATCGTTAAAAAACCACCGTAGTTTTTATCGGGAGCGAAGAGCAGCGTGTTGAACACACGTACCGCCACATTTGCGTCCGCATACAAATTGGGGATTATGCGTTTTTGTCCCTATAAAAAATACGGTTTGTCCCTAGCACAATTCAACTGTTAAATGCTTACAGGAAACTTTGATATATATATACCTGTGTTTGTATGAATCCCGGGATACAAATCACAATATTTCCTGAGAAATACAGGAATTAAATTAGTATAGACCCTTTGCCACCTGTCATGGCCGCCGGTGGAAAGTGTCTATTGAAAACGTACAACTCTGTGGATCCGGTTTTATTTATACAAGTAGGCCTAATCATAGTTCTAAGATTGTCAAATTGACCCCGCCCACTTAGTTACTGTTGCTATGGCTCATAAGCTATCGTAACAATCCCCAAAAAGAAATTTAATGTAGTACAGGGGCGACACTGAACGTGCACTCAGTAGCCTACTGTAATGCAGGTATATCCATGATAAGTTACGCGCCCTCGCCTTTGAACAAATTTGTTTTGTCACTGTTTAATTAAAGGGACCGGCTTACTGTTTACATAATGTAGCGATCTAGCATCCTTGACAATCATAATATCAAATAAAATATATGAAAATGTCACGTAATTAGCCAGAAATGTTTAAAATTAACAAAAGAGACAAATGTTGGGCTATATACGCTTAATGCTATAGGTTCACACATTCCCGATTTTTAAGCCGAATCGCCACGAATAGCAATTCTTGAGTAAATCTGGGAATGGTTCTTGGCTGCCTCGGGATGATTCTGGTAGTTCGGTGAAATATCGTGAAAGATCGGGAAGCGTCCAACAATTTTGGACATGTTCAAAATTGTCGGGGTGATTCGGGAACAAATTTCAATCCTTGGTTTATTCTTGTCTAATTCGTAACTAATTCTGGATATTCTTACAGCATTCTTACAAGTTTCGTAGAGTCATTCTTGAGTATTAACAGTCTAGAACCATGCCGAATCATTACGAATGTATTAAGAACTGTACGAATATTACAAGAATAACTTACGAATATGATTCTGCAGTTATTCGTACATCATTCCTGACAACATCGCCACAATTCGGTTTTATTCTGCACTATATCGCAATCATTCGGCTTGATTCGGTCTCATTCTGCTTCCAATTCGTGACTAGTTCGTGATTATTCTTATTTTGTTTTAAAGTTAATCTTACAGATAGCGAATCTGGGCTAACTTCTCCCGATGCCATTAATAATTTTTATTCGGGATGAATCGTGGCAGCAATTCGGGAATGTGTGAACCTAGCATTACCAGCCGTCGCGATGTAATATGTATCATGTGTTTGTAAATAAAGGTGGCGTTCGATATGGGTCGACGCGTGTTTAACCTCGTTTCCTTGTTTTCCCCCGACTTATCACACCTTGCATGATCCCCCAGGTCAGCGCTGACTCGAGGAAGCAACTCGAACGCAATTTGTTGGTGTCTTTAATTTAGCGCCCCCAATAGGCCTATGTGCTGTTTTTTCTTCGGATATTATTTATTGCCGCGAAGCGAAGACGCGAAAACCTGCAGAGATTCTCTCGTCCATATCAACACTAAAGAAGTGCACAATTACCAAAAACGGTCAAAAGACGGGTTATACGCTTTACCAGCCGTTGCAACTACGCGCGAGCTTCACGACTTTCTCACAAAGATATCTCTGATTTTCTGCTCACTATTTCACTGGACAGCCCGGACGGACGACCGAATAGGAATTTCCGTTTTCTTTTGAGGAGTTAGCATCATGTTTTCTCTTCACAAACGTACACCGGAGAAACCAACCCGACCGTGTGTGCACTCAGACTATTTGCCGTGCTGCGCGGGGCAAATATCTAACACTCCACGGTATAGCCTGCCGTAGCTAGTCTTTGTGAAAGACTGTCTTACGTTGCTTGGTTCGTGTGCGGTCGACATTGCACCGTGTGGACAGGGTACTAGTTTATGTGCCATTGGGTTCAGTCTAAACTAGTTCCCTGTCCACACAGTGCAATATCGACCGCACGTACGGCGCATAAACTAGTTCCCTGTCCACACGAACCAAGCAACGTTAGACCGTCTTTCACAAAGACTAGCCGTAGCACGCGCTCGCTCCCGTTCTCCGGACTCTCGAAACAAACATTTATGCTCGAATTTTCATAACTATGTTTAACTTTGTTTCATACCTGTATAAATAGTCTCTCTTTTGTCAATTACTAATAAATATTGGGGGAAAATCAGAGTTGAATTTGGTGCAGTTCTGCAGTAAGAAACTTGCATGCGGCTGGACACAAAACTAACTCGCAAGACCATGTGACTTTTCGGAACCAGAATCTGGTTCCGAAAAGTCACGTGACCTTGAATTGTTGACAAATGCTCAAAAACGGCCAAATTTGACGGCGTCTTTTTAGGATATATCTAATTTACTCTGGAAAGCGCTTCAGAATAATGTCTGGGTCTATTTCGAGCCCAAAATAGCCCAACAAAGCCGGTGTGTTCCTTTAACTGAGTACGGGGTCGTTCACATTCATAAGTCTGGGGGAAATTAACCAGAAATTCACCCCAGTCGCTCGAACGACGGATAATGTCCGTTGTTCGAGGGACTCTAGTCGACTATATATAGTCACAGATATCTATTTAGTCGCTTGATCGAACTTGCTTATTATTCACGGGTTGAAATGGTTTAATCGGGCCTCCTGCATGAAGCAGAGTCCGGGTCCCACTCCATGAAAATTGGGACCCGAGTTAGGTCTCGAGTCCTACAGCATTATGACACGCACTGGTCTGTACGTCCCTCAGTTCCTTTTGGGTCTTTCTATAAATTAGGGGTCCAATTTTGGTGTACCCCGTTACATTTTACATCCCGTTTTTGTAAATTCATGACACATTCTTTAAATACTTTCCATCTCAAAGAGTGAGTACATAAAGTACAATTCATTAAAAAAATGGTTTAAAAGCCATTTTAATGATTTTTGTACGAAAAATAACACGTGTAACGGGGGACACTTGGGCTGCGTTCGGGCGTGCAGTTCTCGTTACTCGGGATTAATGCGTGCGCATTGCACTCGGGTCACATCACGCGAACGGCAAGTCCGCATTCCGCATGCGCGAATGGCAATCAATGAAGATGGCCGTCTCTTGCCATCACTGCACAAAAACGCCGTTTTACTGCTCAAAAGAAACTGAGGAAATACATGCCGTAAGTCGTGAGAACCTTTGATGCCGTCCAAAACCAACCTTAGTGAGTTGTTGTTTCAGTTATCCAGTTGACACGTTTAGCAAATTCACCAAAAGTACAAATCACATGGTATTTGTCAGGAGTAAGAGCACACTCCCCATTTGTTGGGGAGTAGCGAGAGCATACTCTCACTGACACGAGTGTCGTTATTCTTGCCGTTCGCGCGCGCAGGAGTATACTCGTGTTAACACGAGTACACGCCCGAACGCAGCCTAAATGTCACACTTTTGGACCCCTAATTTATAGAAAGACCCCTTTGTATTTCACTATACATAAATTGATTTAATCAAAAATGCATTTCCGATATTAGCAACGTTAGGAGCCAGTACGTAGGTTCGATTGAAGGATCTTGTGTAGACGTTTCGTTTGTCTGCAAAACACATGACGAGATATGAAAAAAATATAAATGTCGCGAAATATATAATATGTGCAAAATCACGACAGACCTATATTAACCACTTGACGCCGGAGGCAGTGTAAATAAGCCAAGATTTCTGCATCGGTGTAGCGGAGGACAAGTAAACACGTTTAGAAGAAATTTATTTTGTTACTGCGTTTGACATACACTGGCAGTAATTTCCGAGGGAAATGGCATACAACAATTTATAACAAAACTACATTGGGGTGTATACAATGAGAGTGCATCGTCATAACAACAATACTTTACCGTGAATAGTTAATGAGTTCAGTTTTGTTTGCTTCCTCCATGCTTCAACTAAAAATAAACCCGCGCCTACGTACAGCAATGTTTGAAATATTCCGGGCGTTAACTGGTTATCTTAATGACATCCAAATTCAATCAGTTATATAAATCAGTTATATAAATCATGACTATTCGGAAACTACCTATGAATGTATTCCACATGCGGTTTAATTGTGCTCTTTCAAAGTAGTGTATAGCACCAATCCAATCAGCAATTTACTTTTTGTTTCATATAACTGATTCGAAAATGACGTTCGTCCAGGCTGAGTGGTGCACCCTGCCTCAGCGGCTCTCAGGGTGGTTGGTACAGCAAGGATTGCCTTAAGAGATCATACGTGTTACTGATTGACAGTGTTGTAGTCGAGTCACCAATATCGAGTCTCGAGTCATTAGCCTCGAGTCCAAGTCTCGAGTCATTAGACTTGAACCGACGGTTATTTGACTTGACTTGACTCGGGACTCGAAGGCAGTTTGACTTGACTTGGAACTCGAGCAGAGGGAGACTCGTTACAACCCTGCTTTTTGGTGCGCACTCATCTGGCAGCTAATAACGTATGACCAAGTGAAATCGGCCAAGTAAAAACCACAAAACAGGATATCAATATATATATTTTTAATTACCCAACAGTCCTCAATAATTCAATTCCATTATAATTTTACAAACACCTCAAAGTTAGGAATTTTTTATTAAATCGTCTCGGCAATCAAAACTTCGAAACATCTCAAGCGATCTAAATTTTTAGACCGATCCAGTAAGCTCCGCCCATTTTGGAATTGACAAATCACAGCCTCAGGTTGAGGTAACCAAAAGGTGGATCTCCATTTTGGTTACCCGAGTCCTCAAAATTGTGTGCACAGAGCTACGGCGAAATGCAGCACGATTGACGCAAAAACACCATAAACATCATTTTTATCAGCGCAGAGGACCCTAGCCGGTTTAAAACGGATTGTATAAGACTATCCTAACCTACTTTTAATCCCTTCATAAATGTGTTTTTGTGTAAACGGGAAAACTCACCAAAATTAGCTTGTCGTTTTGCTATGTTGTGCATTCACTGCGTTCTGTGTCGAGATGTTTTTGTTCGATCGCGCGCGTTACGCGTTTTGCAGGCGTGTTGTACGTACACGCACAAGATCAGATACTTAAGTGCACATTTTGCTTTCGAGCGTGCAGTTTTTTGTGTGCGTGTGCGTGTTTCAATACGTGCTGACCAGGGCGCGGACGCTGACGCACGGCGCGGCCACGCGACTATACTGCACACGTGCCTAACATGTGTGGCATGTTGCTAGGCAATTTCTAAATGGGCGGAGCTTACTGGATCGGTCTACTGTGTGGATGTCTTGTGCGTTTGTTTCAATAATGAAATATTTCACTATAAAATATTACAAATACAATACCCGAAAGGATGTGATAAAATAACTCGGTTCCCTTTTCTTAATGTGCTCCAACAGCATTTTACCATCCAACCTCATTTGTGCACTGTGTATAATACACGTATTCCCCAACTGTTATTGCTATAGGCCTACTCGTTATGAAAATGAAGTAAATTTCAAACCTAGTAAAATATGTTTTCAACTTGATAGTAGAACTATGTATGCATAACTACCTATAACAAACTTACAGCAGCATAAATCAACTTGATAATACACAATATACCGTGTAATAAGTTAACCTCGAGAACTTGCGGTACGCCGCGAGATTCATCGACTTCCAGGTACCTCGTATACGAGTTAAAGCGCGTGCAGCGACCGTTTTTTCCCAGTACCAATTTGGCTCACGTCAAAATAAGCATTATCACCAAACGTTTCGGGGTCCACTTCTTAAAATCCTATTTATTACTTGTGGGAAACATTAATTGAAGAAAAAAGTTCATGAAATTATAAATCTGACCTTTTATTTCCGTCGCTGAGATAAACTAGTAACCCTGTAGGCCCTACGTAATATAAAAACCACGCAGCGCATCGCTGGCAGTCCGCAAGTGGCGCGAATATTTTTGCGCCAGTGTTTTTGCGCGAATACGATGCATTGTTGCCGTTTTCAAAAGTACTTGATGAGGTCACCGATCTTTCCCAAATAGAAAATTCAACTCCGGTAACTTGGGGCTACTCTGATATACCTCATTGGCTGGGCGTTGAAAAAGGTCGGTTCACCGCCGTCAAAGTTTAACAGACTTGAACTTTGACCCAGCTCAAACGTTTTGCGCGTCGCGATAGGCCGCGCACAAGCAGAAAACCAGCTCCTGTACAAATCAATCGCACAGGCGCGCGCAAAGCCATTTTCCCGTATGTTTGGACAAAGTACAATCACACTGGATGCTATTATACAAATATTGACTGCAATGAGGGGCATGGTTAAGATTATAGGCCCAAGGTGATCTCGAAGCCATGACTATGCCCCGAGGCGGAAGCCGAGGTGCATAGTCATGGCTTCGAGATCACCGAGGGCCTATAATCTTAACCATGACCCGAATAAACAGCAGTCAATATTTGTTTTATATACCGAATGTGTAGATTTTTGTCATCGGGTTGGTTAAAAGTAACGAGACATCATACAGTCATGACAGTGGTCCTTCGCGTTTCGATTTCGGAAGCTGGTCTACGGCGGAAAAGTTGTATATTTACAGCAAACATTGTAGCATAATCACCTGGCACTTTAGTAGCACATTTCACCTGACACAGTTTTCACTGTAGGCCACTTCTCTTAATTTCTTAAGGACTTCATCATCTACGACAGACGACAAAATGACGTCGAGATTCCGCCATTACCGTCCTGATGAATGTTTACGTGAAGCGCACAGCTGCATAGTTGGTGCACAGCTATAGCTATGCTAACACATGTAATGCGCGCGTCCGGAACCCGCTAAATGACTATGCCCGGGGCATGGCAAAGACTATTGACCGGTGGGCATATACGCGCCGGGTCTAGCCGATTCAATGCCCCCACTTTTAACCAATCAGATGACTGGAATCTACGCATGAGGTATATAATAGAATATATTTCGCGAATTCAAAACAAAATTAAATTACTTAACCACCTGCATTTTACACAACTGCTCTTCAACACATGTATGCCTGTCAAAATAAGACCTTTGCCTCAACTTGATCAAGTGGACAAGGGTTTAATAATTAGCCCTTTGATTCTCAAAGAGGCTCTACGTACAGTCCCATGCTCGAGCAGTGTAATAAAATACAATGCTGTAGAAAAATTAATTTGGAAAATAGAATTAAGTAACGATAAAGACATGCTAAAGCACTTTTTGACTTGTACTCATCAGAGCAAAACGCAAGAATGGCGTGGTGACGCTATCGACAATAGTATAAGGCTAAAGGCGGGAATGACGTGTAAGAATGCTGAGCGCTAATTAGTCAGCTCGACAACAGCAGGGTTTCTTTCTGATGAGTGGACACAACGCCCGTTTAGTGAAGTGAATGAATGTAGCCGCCAGCATGTGCAGATGCATGATATACAGGGTGCTATGACCAGTGCAGTGTTCCAAACACGCGAACGGTTTGCTCAATGTGGAATCGAATGTCTGCCAAAATACATTGTTGTTGTTGTTGTTAATTTATGGCATCTTCGGCAACTAAGGCCCTTTATGCCAAAAATACATTGTCAAGATGGCGGCGCCTACAGTCACAGCAGTCGTACCGACGTTGTAATGTGGCTCTCCCACGAAATGGGGGCTATTCGATACGGTCTATACATCATTTGAAGTGACCAGAAATTTGACTTCATGAGTTGACAAGAAAACCCCGAATAAAAGTGCTGATACATGTAGCAATGGTAAACACCGCATGATTTTTTTCCCGTGCAAAATGATACCTTTGTGGGAGAAATTGCAAACTGAATGTTTAGAAAAACATCGTCAGCAGGCAATTTTTTTACCATTCATTCAACACAAAAATCATGCATGGATTTTTATGGTTTTCTGAAGTATTAATAGTGCATTTACAGGGTGTCCCAGAAAAAACGGAACAGTTAGGAAAATCGTGATTGTGGGGAAACCAAATATCACAACCATGTAAAATTGGTTTTGCTAGATGTGCCAGAGCATAAGCTTCATTTTCATACCAATTTCATGTTGGTACAGTTCCGGATGGCTGCACAATTACTGCCGCATGTTTCAATTATAATTCCTGAGAATGGTACTTTTGAAGGGACACGGCGACCAGGGTAACGAAGGGCAAAAGCATTTCTGACTGCTGCAAGGCTTCCAAGTCGTGCATATTCAGTCACCACAAATGACCTTTGCTGATGAGTTAACTGCACCATGTTGTGAAATGACCAGCAGAGAGCCCATGGCAAATTTTGTATGCCTGTGCTTATGTAATCAGTCAAAAAGCCCATTCTGCAGAGGATTATGCAATGGAATTCACAATCAGAAAACATGCGGCAATTGTCATTTCACCGCACCTCAGTTAAACTATTATTGTGCAGCCATCCGGAACTGGATTAACTTGCAATCGGTATGAAGTTATAACTTATGCTCTGGTGCATCTGGGAAAACCAAATTGTTATGGCTATGGTATTTGTTTCTCCCACAATCACGATTTTTCTAACTGTGGCCGAACGGTGTAGCGTGTTGAATCCAAGACTATGGTCAATCCACAGGTCGTGGGTTCGAATCCCATACCGGCTTGTCCATGGTGCGTGTGCTCTTGGGCAAGGCACTTTGCCATGAATTGCCTCTCTCCACCCAGGAGGAAATGGGTACCTGTGAGGGTAGAGAAAGCTAATGTGTTTGATTAGTCCCTGTGCGCATAAGCAGCACGGGACTGTATACTCCCCAGGGAGCTGAGAAGGATTAAGGAATGATATTACTGAGCCCAATGACCAGGGGTAATAATGCAGAAAGCGCATTGAGAGTTCCGTCGGATCTGTAATGCGCTATATAAGAACTGTCTATTATTATTATTATTATTATCTCGTAATCTTGCATGAAAAAAGACGAACAAAATGCACATTGTGCCTATTAGAGCCTTTTTAGTGCTATTAGATAACTTTCGCAGTCTGTTTCTCTGCAAAAACTGCACCACATACGCGTCATCAAGTGGCTTCGTGGGGACGTTTGTTTGGCTTGAAATCACGCAAGGATAGCCGGCTGCGTCACTTTCCGTTAAGATGTGTGTTTTCGGCTGGCTCAGCCGTACTTCAGTTAGACTGGTTTACTGCAATGGGCTAAACCATTGACTAAGCCGAGACTGGCTAAATTGCATAGTCGGCTATAAAAGACCGGTCTTAGACCGAGTATAGCTAAGTCGATTTTATTGGAATCCGCCCCATATCTTGTAAATTAGGGACTGTTTTTGCCATGTACCCAATGTAACTTGATTAGTACAGTAAACTCGATGCTTCCACTAGACACTATGAGGAAAAACTTCACAGCGTAGTCGAGTGGGACTCGAACCCCGAATGTCTTAACCACTCGACCACCAGCTGGCTGGTGTTGTGTAGCTTCATAGCTCAATCTGCACGTTAAGCAGAAGGTCCGCGGTTCGAATCCCAGTGGAGTAAAGTTGTTTTTCACTGCATCTAGATTTACCAAGCTCATGGACATTTGTCCACATTTCTAACAAATAACAAAATATCTGTGAGTTTGAAAAGGGATGCCTCAATATTGATGTTTGCTTCGATTTATTTAGCTACAAAGCACCCTGCTAAAGCTGAGTGAAGAAAATGCATAGATCGAAACTAGTGGTTCATACAATGACATTTCTTCAGACAGGTACAAAAATACAAAACTCAATTATGTGTGGAAGGTTGGGAAATTCCTAAATAAATTTCATAAAAGTGACATGACGTGATAAGAGGAAATACCATGTAAAATTTCGTTTAAGTGTTAGTGCACTCCAAATATAGATCCACTTCAAGCAATTACACAACACAGACACACACAGAATGATAGATGTGCAGTTGAGAATATAAGATTTAAACTGGCTAACTATCGGCATGGAAGTAAAAATTATTAATGTTGGTAAATAAAGTATTTAGCCCCGAGTTTCAGCTGCAGCTTCTGTGTGCAAAAAACAATGCACATGACCACTGACAAATTTTTTTTTTTTGTGGCCACATTTTTTCTTTTTCTTGTGATTCATTTCGCTGTAGAAGTGCGACGTCACAGGGAATTATCTTTAATGGCGATTTCTCCAAACAATGTTACAATGTGATTTTTGCTGTTCAATTTAAGAGAACCATTTTGACTGACGTGTATCATATCATTTTACATCCCATTCATTGTTTAGAAAGTTAATTTGTTTGGCATTTTGGTTGACCTTTTTTTTTTTGGTCATACATTTTATTTGTACATGTCTTGTCTTTGTGATTTTGAGCTAATTACATAAAATAAAACTACCTATAGGCCTATTCAACTCAAAACTAAACAAAATTAGCCTAATTTTTCATGTTTGAACGTTCAGCTATGGTCTTTAGCCAAGGGTTAAAATGTGACAATGGATATTCCTGGCAGTACCGGGGCACCACCAGGAATTTTTGGGTACAGCCCGGAATTAAAGACAGAAATAAAGCCAATTTCATAAAGCTGTTTAGCAAAACAAATTGCTTAAAGCAAAATTTATTTGCTTTGAAAAAAAATGGGTTAGCAGTCAAAATTGTTTCTCATCTTGAGTAGCAGATAAACTGTCAATTGTAATACACATCACATACATTGCTAACCATTTTTTCAAACCAAATAAATTTTGCATTAAGCAAATTTTTCTGCTAAAGAGCTTTATAAAATTGGCCCCTGGAGCCTTCCTTAATTACCAGGTTGATTACATGTGTACTGGGTGATTCTTTAGACAGCCGATTAGCTCACTGGGTGCCTTACCCTTGTAGCAAATATCATAGATTGCTGTGAACAGTGGGAACCTGAAATAGAACAGACAAGTCAATAAATTGTACTGAAACCCCAGAAAATGTTGAGCTGAAGCAAGGAAACAGGGTGTTGCATCTCAAGAGGTTGTGGGGCATTTAAACAGGCAGGGAGTGAAGTGGCTGTCAAAATGAGAGCAGCTGCCAAAATTCAAACAACTGTCAAAATGAGAGCGGTCAACAAAATGACAGTGGCCACCAAAGTGGGTGTTGCGGGTAAAATGGGTGTGACTGCCAAAATGGGTGTGGCCACAAAAATAAGAACGGCCACGAAAATGATAGCAGCCAAGAAAATGGGTGTGGCCACCAATATATGTGTGGCCACCAATATATGTGTGGCCGCCAATATATGTGTGGCCGCCAAGATGGGTGTGGCCGCCAAGAATTCAGGGGTGTGAGTGGAGAACCCCCAAAAAATCTGAAAAAATCTGAAACGGCGTGGGGTTCGGGACATCTTGATCAATTAATGTCCCCAGTTGGTGCATTTTATGGCTTTAAGAATGGAATTTTGTACTGAATGTTGGCTTGCACATGGCGTGTGCTAGCAAGTGGCAAGTACCGTACTGTAAACAAAAAAGTGGAAAATAAAATCAACGCTTACGCATTGGGGGGGGGGGGGGGAAACCTGAAATGTCAGAAGAAAAAAAAAATGATATTAAATTTTGGCACATTAAAAAAAAGAAGCTAAAAACCTGAAATTTCACACCCCTGCAAGATGGGTGTGGCTGCCAAGATGGGTGTGGCCACCAGGATGGGTGTGGCCACCAGGATGGGTGTGGCCACCAGAATGGGTGTGGTCACCATATGACAGTGGTTAAAAGTGTTAACATGACCCACCTGTCGGCCATATTGTTTGCTTCCAGCATAGTATGAATCTCGTCAGCAGTCTGGGGTCCTTGTAGCTTCTGACCATTCAGCATTTCCTTCTCTAACTCTTCGATGGTCTGAAAGTAACATATTTTACTTCTTATGGCTGTGGAACAGCTTTCGTACAAACTGAAAACATAGATGCAGTATTTACTGTACTGAGAAGACGGGCTAAACCTATGTGTCGCGACTTTTGGTATTTAGAAACAGGATGATAAAAGTTGTAAATACATGTACATGTACATATCTCAGACTGAGTTTTTTATGATTTTTATTAGACACGTTACGTTTGATGAAAATAGCTTGAAACATTTCACAGATTTCGTGTACTGTATTCCCTGTTGTGTAAAAAAGAGGTCACCTTGTTTTGCACTTATTTGCATAGGAATAGACCGTATCGAATAGCTGCCATCTTGTGAGGCACCTTTTGTTACTTAAACTGTTCAACAATGCAAGCACAATATGTGCAACCATGCATGACCCGAAGGGACAAAGAAACTGCCCCACAAGATGGCAGCTATTCGTACAGTCTATAGATAGAGCAAGGCTGAGCTATAACTTTAAAATTCAAAATGTCTTCTAGGGGTAATTCCGGTCCATGAAGTTGAGGTACAGTTCCTGTGTTACATCCGAAACCATTTTGACCCTGATTTTTTGCCCCCTGATAACCCCATGAATTAATTGTACTCAAAAATTTCAGCTGTTAAATGAGAAATTAAAACATTACTTGTAACTGAACAGACGTAGATTAAATGGAATTCTATTGCAAATACTAGGTGTGACGTTGTGTTTTTCAACACATTTTCTTAAATCACACAGAAATTCAAGTTAGAATCATCCAAATTCAAATTAAAATGGATTGTTTAGTTTGAGACCAATGTGTTAATGTCAAATTCACAGTGTTGTAGTCGAGTCACCAATATCGAGTCATTAGCCTCGAGTCCGAGTCACGAGTCACTTTCCTCGAGCATGTCGAGTCCGAGTCACGAGTCACTTGTTAACCAAATTAATGAAACTGAATCTGCTATATTTCTTTCACACAATATATGTGAAATGGTGAAGTACTCATACGCTCCTTGCCGGTCCATCGATATATATACACTGGATGCAATAGCAGTTGGCTATACGAAAATTGAAAGTGTAGCGAAACGACAAGCTAATTTTGGTGAGTTTTACCGATTTACACAAAAAAGGTATTTATGAATGGGATTAAAAGTGGGCTTATGGTCTTAAACATACGTTTCAAACCGGATAGGGGCCTGGACGCTAATAATGGCCAGAGCCGAAAGGCGCGGGCCATTATCAGCGTCCAGGCCCTTATACGGTTTAAAACAGATTGTTTAAGACCTGCCGAACCCACTTTTAATCCAATTCATAAATACCTTTTTTGTATAAATCGGTAAAACTCACCAAAATTAGCTTGTCGTTTCACTACACTTTCCCTACACCGCGTTCGTATGAACTGCTAGCTGTGCGGGAGTTGTTTTTGTTTGATTGCACGCGTTACGCGTAATGCAAGCGTGTTGTACGCGCACGCACATGATCTGGTACTTGTCACAGTGCACAATTTGCTTTCGGGAGTGTTCAGTTTCTGTGTGCATGTTCCATACGCGCCGACCAGAGCGCGGGTACGGGTGTGGCCGCGAGCCATTGGCCCAAAAGTGTTTAAGGGCAATTCCATGAGATGGGCGTCACAAGGTGAACAAATGAATTATCATTTTGAAGTTTGTCATCTATCTTATTTTGTTCAAAATACTCCCAGGCATGTAGGACAAACTTTTGTTTGTTTTAGCATGTGTTAGAAATGACGGCATGAAGTTGAATTAAGTTTTTTTGTGGCTCTGATAGTCAACTTAGTGTAACGTAACGGTAACATGAGTAACGATAATTTTGCCTAGTTTTGCGTACAACCTTCAACCAATGAAACAATTTGCACTTTACATTTGTGTACCACAAGGTCAGCTATACTTATCATATAAAACTTATTTCATATAATATCCATTATTAGGACATTTATGCCGTTTATGCCGTCCAAAGAAATGTAACGCGAGTAACAGGTCCGTTTTCTCTGTGGTTCATGTGTAAAGGTGGTTGGTAGAATTGGAATAATATAACAAGTTAGTTTAGGGATATATGCACCTCGTGTAAAAAAAAGAGCTTGTCAAATCTTCCAGTATAAACAATATGGTCAAGACAATGTACAGAGGCACCTAAAAAGTGTAACGTGAGAAACGTGGAATTGCCCTTAAGATCGACTGGGCCTTTATCATCTGTTTAAAACTGCCCACGTGACGTGCTTCAGCCAATAAAGATGCGTAAACTGTCTAAGGTATTTGTGGTTCGAAATGTAATCTGGACACACTCCTTTTATTTCACGGAATGAGATTGACTTTAGCCAAGTTGATCACCTACTTTTTTTGTCTTAACAAAAGCCTCAGCAACGCGTCGATTCCTGCCTCCATAGCACGTTGTAATGAGATCAGCAACACCGCAACTCTCCAGGAAGGTCGCCGTTTGTGTGTTCTGGTAGAATTCCCGAGAGAATGTGACCATTTCCATCAAGCCAAGTCGGATGATTGCTGCTTTGGTGTTATCACCGAGGCCGAGGCCGTCTATGATGCCAGCGCCAACTGCAACGATATTCTGAACAGACAACATTCAGCAGAAGTATACCTGTTAACCCTTAGAGATGCACCGCCTAAAAAAATGCACGGGGGCTCCAAGGGAAGATACAATCTTTTCTAAAATGGCATAAATAGATGAATGGAGGCCCCCTCAAGACACAGCAGTTTACTGGGCCCCGCAGTAGGATGATTGATATAGCTGTTTTTACGCACGGCAGCAAAAGGGCCTTAGCAAAAGAACATACATGTATGTCTGTACACAAATCAGATTTCCCAGGGTGGACCCGACAGGTAAGTGAACTCAACATTAAAGGTGACTAAATTGGCACTGGGGCACAGACTAGGGTAATCAGTTGAGGACTACATGAAGTTTGAGCGGAATTGGGCCAAATGTTTTTTAGTAATAAAACAAAATACAAAAATGTGCCTTCTGGAAGCTCCCCTTTGCATCTCCGAGGGTTAAAGACAGTTCACACTTTACGCGAAAGTGAACGCAATTCGCAAACATGAATCTGAAATAAAGCTGATGTCAAACAATTTGCAGCTTATATTCACGTAAGTTGATGCTAGATTTTTCTGCAAATTTGCGGTGTGTCAAATTCATGTTTGATTTTGAGTGAAGTATGAACCAGGCTTTACTTGTCGCTCGCTAAAAACTACTTACTTTGCCGTATACATATATGGTTTCAGTCACTGCCGTGCAAACTTTTTGATGGAAATGCCCGGAGGTTATGGGTTCAAGAGTGCTTGAGGTATGAGAACCCGTCTCTAGTGGATACTGTTCTTTCTTAAAGGGGGAATAAGTTTGTACTGTCCAAAGACTGGTCCTCACGATTTATTTGAACCAGTCGATAGTCTATGAAAAAGAATACTATCCTCCTACCTTTTAGATCCATCCACTTCATGATTTTGGAGTATTTTTCCAATGAAAAGTACCGGGTCGGCGGGCAATTTATATGCAAATAGCAGTAACCAGGGTGTAGTTATGCACGTGATACGTCTGGACGTGTGGACGTATGGCGCAAAATCTGTTCCTCATAGGCCGTTTTCGAAACGCTCTGTGTTTTACGGTCAGGCTCGGTATTTTGAATTTGATGCCTTCCTTTGTGTGTAGTTTACCTTTGTGGATTCTCTTGGTGTTAATAAATATGCCCAAGAGGGGTACGTGAATGTTAAAATTAGCATTGGCCCAAGATGTTTCTTAATACATTAATATTGCTGGGATACACCAGACTGGAGCCACAGACAAAGGCAGTGGTTTTGAAAACACTAACAGTCAATATGTCGGAGCTGAACTACAGAGGGCGCTGTTCACTGCACAAAGATTCACATAATCCGTCCATTGTTCGCATAAATTTGTCTCTCTAGTAACCAAGGATCAATACAATACCTTTTTATTCTCATGAAAAGCGGAGAAATAAACTGATTCCCCCTTTAAGACTTCACATTTTATCTAAAATCCAACATTTTTCTATAATTGGGGATTAAAGGTAACACCGGCCTACTGTTTACGTAATTTAGTGATACAGCAACCTTGACGATAATTGTTTGATGGTCCTTCTGAAAAATAATAGTCAAATAATAACCACAAAAGCTTAAAATTAATAAAAACGGTCAATTGTCGAGTTATACGCTTTACCAGCCGTTCACTATCGCGCGAGACTCACGACTTTAGCAGCTTTTTGCTTTGGATATCTCTCATTTTCTGCTGAAGATTTCACTGGACAGCCTGGACGACCAAATGGGTTTTTCCATTTTCTGTAGAGAAGCCGAAATTCATGGTTTGTCTTCACGAACGTACAATTGTAGTTCCACGGCACTGTACCGCCTACCGGTTCCAAAGTATGTGTGCCGTGGGGCTAAATGTCACATTGTCCGGTAGACTGTTTCGGTGAAACTCGCTTTTGGTTCCTCGGACTTTGTGTCAAAATGTTATGTTCGATTTTTCAGAGTTATGTTTAACTTTGTTTAAAAACCTGAATAAATAAGAGCTGAATTTGATGCAGTACTGCAGTAATGAAAGAAACTCCAGGAATAAACTATCACACGGCCATGCGGCTGGAAATAAACTCCAAGGACACGTGACTTTTCCGAGCCTAAATCTGGTTCCGATAAATCAAGTGACCTTGATTTTTTGAAAAGTGCTAAAAAACGGACAAATTTGGTGGTTTCTTTTCAGGTTCTCTTCATTCTATTTCGAAGAGACTTTCAGAATCATGTATGGGTCCATTTTAAGCCCAAAATAGCCCAACAAAGCCGGTTTGTCCCTTTAACGTTGGTTTCCTTTATTTTGATATGCACTGTAAAGTAAGAGATATAAAGTGCAACCAATATGCTTTTCTCACTCACTTATCACTGGTCAGCAGTGAACGTCAAATGCCACAGCATTTTTATTTTTCCCCAAATATTGCCCTCCTGACTTAACCCTTAACAACTTCCCTTAAGTCTACCTTAACCCAGCCATGTAATCAATTGTCTAATCATCTTAACAACTGTACCATACTGAATAATTCAAATTTTCCCCAAATCACCATTAAATTACCTTAAGAGCACCACAGAGTTCTACAGTTGTAGCATCCTCTACCACCACGATACGGAAGTAATCAGCTTCAAACAACTTCTTCAATGTCATGCCAACTTCTGGGTCTCGACAACCTGCAAAAGGCAATATTGAAGCAGCACATTGATACTGGCTGATGTTTAAGTGGGTAAAGTATGCAATACGTCTTGTGCACATAAACAAAGGAACAAGGCATTAGATGGCAAACATTGCCAGCAAGTGTGCGTAAACCTACTCTTTCATTTTCACAAAACCAGTGAGTTAGGGTATCAATCTTTAAAGGCAGTACACATGATTGGTATCTCGAAGAATCAGAAATGTTCACAGATTTGTGTTATGGCAGAGCGGTCTAGTGCGTCGAACTTAAGTTCCTGTGCTAGTACTAGAATGTAGGTTCGATTCCTGGCCGTGGCGGGTTGTGGCACCTGTGCCCTTGAGCAAGGCACTCAACCACACTTGCTCCCATTCCTGTAATTGGCGATCCCTCCGCTGTTGGATGTGGTATATAAATAAATTTAAAAAATAATAATAATAATGACGGCAGAAAACTTCCCCTAAAATTGTTTTGTCTGAAGTGCTATAGTCTTTGAGAAATTAGCAAAACAATTATTTTTCGTCTCGCAAGACGCAAATTCAATTCACCCCAAAACCATTTTGCCCAAGTGCTATTTCGCCCCTAAACCACTTCGCCCAAGTGCCATTTCGCCCCAAATCACTTCGTCCAAACACTACCTCGCCCAAATGTCACTTCGCCCAAATGTTTTCTCAAAAGTTAGACGAAGTACGTAGCTGGTTTTTTTTTTGGGTAAAATTATATCATCTCGGGCGGAAACATTTCATTGGATAGTTGCTACCAATTCAATCTTTACTTTGAGTAAAGTTTTCCCCGTCAACTCGTTGATTAGCTTTTGGGGTTATTGCAAATGATACAGTGTGCCTTTAACGAGAAAAGTTTACATTTTTTACAATGAATAAAGCAAATTGCACTGTGTTCCAGAAATCGTTTTACTAGCTCTTTAACTTATTGTGAATGGAAAGTCCTGACAATAAGTTGGAACCATTGGCGTAGTTAGAGCTTAACGGAGTTGAGACACGTTTACCTATTGTTGTTTCACAGAAGTTTCCTGCGGCCACCTCGGGCGCTAGATTAGCTCCCATCAAACAGCTGACTGGGATGTTGAGGTGAGACTTGATGATCTCAGTAATCAGTTGGATTCCTTTGTCCTTAATGCACATCCCCTGCACAGCACAAAGTGAAATACGGACATAAAAAGCCAATTTATAGTCAGGACTTTGGACTACTTTTTTTATATCAGGAACCTTGTACATGTATTATCAGAAATGAAAAGAATGAAGGACAAGGAACTAGGAACATAAAATGTTCCTTGTTATAAGCAGAATATTGTATTAACAGTGCTCTTATTATCAAGGTTTAACTGTGCAGCTGGACTGTGTTCATTTTCATTTTTGAGAAAATGTTAGGTCATTGACTGAACACCAACTAGCTTGAATTTGTTTATGGATGCATTTTGAAGGTAATGTACTAAATTAAATTTTGGAAAACCAGAGGCAATATTTACCTTTAAAAAAGTCTGGATTTTTCGGGATTGTTGGCCAGTTATTGCCAAAAATTATATAGGCCTCTATATACCTCATGCGTAAATTCCTGTCATCTGATTGGTTAAAAGTAGGTGCATTGAATCAGCTAGGCCGGGCGTGTGTAGAATTCTGACTATGGCATAGTCCTTGCCATGCCCCGGGCATAGTCATTTAGCGGGTTCTGGACGCGCGCATAACATAGCATAGCTGTGCACCAACTATGCAGCTGGGCGCTTCACGTAAACATTCAGCAGGACGGTAATGGCTGAATCTCGACGAAGTCGTTTTGTCGTCTGTCGTAGATGATGAAATCCTTAAGAAAGTAAGAGGAGTGGCCTACAGTAAAAACTGTGTCATGTAAAATGTGCTATACTGAAGTGCCAGGTGATTATGGTACAATTTTTTGCTGTAAATATACAACTTTTCCGCCGTAGACCAGCTTCCGAAATCGAAACTCGAAGGACCACTGTCATGACTGTACGATATATCATTACTTTTTTAACCAACCAGATGACAAAAATCTAAACATTCGGTATATAAAACAAATTGACTGCTGTTTATTCGGGTCATGGTTAAGATTATAGGTCCTCGGTGATCTCGAAGCCATGACTATGCCCCTCGGCTTCCGCCTTGGGGCATAGTCATGGCTTCTGAGATCACCTTGGGCCTATAATCTTAACCATGCCCGTCATTGCAGTCAATATTTGTTTAATACATTCAAATCTTCTCAAATGGTTTAAACTATTATTGGTAGTAAACAAATAATTAACTATTCAAAATTTGCAAAGCATCACCTACTAACAAAATATCCAATAGTTACCTTGATAAGAGAGATAGCAATCGCATCTTTCTCGACAACCTCGGCAATGCTGCCGCAGATTCTCTTGATAAACTGATGCGGCAAAACAAAAACAAGTATCTTCGCTCCTGCGACAGCCATCTTGACGTCTGGAATCGCAATCTGCAAGGACAGAGAAACTTAGGAGTATACACAGGTGTATCTATCAAGTTGGCATGTCGAATGATTCGGCGCGTCGACTAGGTCGGCAATCTACTAAGTCGGCGCGATGACCGACTTCATGCTCGTTACAATGGAAATTGACATTCTGGGCAGTACCTGGATTTTCATTGTATTTTCACATTTTAATGATTCTGAATAAGCCACTGAATTCAAGAACTTGTCGCAAAAACTTGGCTCAGACTATGCAGCGAAAACAACGTTTGCGACAAAAGTGCAAGTGGGAAGTATATCTTAAAATAAGATTATCTGTTGATTCCAGGAGGTAATTTACTTCAAATCTTTGTTCAACGTATACGAAAAAACACTCGTTTTAGCTGTGTTCTCGTATAAACACGGCTCGTATTAGCCAATTATTTTTACAAAGAAATGTGTACACTGCAGTCGGGACCGACGAAAAATGCTCGCTGAAACCGTGTTCTCGTTGAAGCCGTGCTCGTAGAAATAGTGTTCGACTGTACACATATATTAATATCCGAAAATGTGTTTTGAATAGAAAAAACAGAAAAAATTTAAACTTTTATATTTTACATTTTTGAACCCCTAAGTTCAAGAATTACCTATACATGTACTTTACTTACCACATTTTCGGGGATCTTGTACCCTTTGAGGTATTTGACATTTTCATGCTCTGTGTTGATGATTTCGGTCAATTTCCTGCCGTCAACCTCCTCCTCAAAGACCCACATGTTGACCTTCTCCTCAAACTCATCATTATTTTTGGCGTTAACGCCTATAATTCTTGCAATGGCAGAACCCCTGTAAATTTTTTTAAGTAAACAAAAAACCCAAACAAAATAAAAATTAAGCAAACAAAATTGTATACAATTGCATGATGCACACAACACACAATGCAAAGTTCACATCAACTATGAATCTTTAAAAAGACTAAATACATGTAGGCCCTACTTCCCTTTGGTAAGAGTTGATCAGAATTTTTTTAAATGACTCATCATTGGAATGTGCAGATCTGATGGGAAAAAAACAAAATGTCAAGTGGGGAAAATGTAACATTTTTTGAGGAAACAATTAGAAGTTTTTCAGGGTGGGGTATTTGACCGCATGTTTTGCACCCGAGGCGAGGGTGGTGATTTTTGTCACCTAAATTTTGCCCTGGGGGGTGGCTGGCGAGTCCGTGTAACACGGACTCGCAGTGCAGAACACTCAACGCCCTGGCTATACGGCGCGTGTTGCATTGCGCATACCGAGCTGCGAGCGCGGTACACGGACTCCCCACTACGAAGGAAATCCCCGATGATTTCTCGCATTTGCAACATTTTTGTTTCAGGACATGTTTGTCAGTATGTTTGATATGTATTGAAGATAAAGTGGTGTAAGGTTGGTTCTTGAACTCTTTTTGGTTTTCGTGAAAATGAGCAAAAAAGTTGCAGAGTTCGTGTCCGCCCCATAGGTTTATGCACAATTAGCCGGGCAATTTTGTCATCCAATATCATGATGCATTGCGAACGTCGATAAGGTTTATAGATAGCCCTAGGTGCATAACGTTGAATGTGACTATTTTCATCATGACATCGCCTGAGATAGGGACTTGGAAATCTGTGACATCATCAGCCGCGCAGTCGTGACACTATATTATTGGTCAAATCTGTAACAGAAGTTTGCAAGCTTGATGGACCGCTGCGTAAAATTGCATTGTAAATCATGCTGCCTTTAGTTTCTGTCATTTATTTAATATGCCAGGCCGATTTTTTTTTTGGTACAGGCCTATTGGGGCTGGTTTTCTTTGTATTTGTGCCAAATATCATGCAAATCCACCCGTGCAGTGGTGAGATTTTCCCAGGCGCCGTCAACTACCTAGTCTCGATTCAAGACACCAATACAGGAATGACTATAGGCATAACAAAGCCCGCGCCTATAGTGCCCACATGCACTACTTGGCACCGCTGTTAATATTGTCGGTTGATGGCGCCCTGTTTTAATAGTCTGCTCTTGAAGGACAAGATATAACGCTTGAATTTAAGACTAACCAAGAAAATGTATTAACGTGCTTCGTGCCAAGGAGGGCGCTTTGCATCACATCACAATTTTTGAAGTTGGTGTCTATTCATTTTTATTGACGACGATTCTGCACGTAAATTTGACACATTTTAAACAAGCATAAAATAGGAACCGCTTGATACATTTTTGCAACAAAACTATTTTTGATATCTGTTGCAATTTGTCTGTTGTGTAAACATAGTTTTATGTTTAATTTTTTCTTCTTTTTTTCTTCCAAGTCGCTACCTGAGTCTGAGGGCGCGCATGGAGAAAGAAACAAATGAGACCCCACCACTGTCACTGACCACAATCATGAACATGATGATTCGTCACGCGTCTGATCGTGGTGTGGTCTCGGCCAGACTCAGGCGATGTCCAAAAACTCAAAATAAGGGGGAAATCTGTGAAAATTTGCACGCACCAATTGCCTGATCCAATGATGCACACTTTGCGAGGGCCCATCGCAGACATTCTGAGCTGAACAAATTTAAAATGTTGCCTCCTCAAGCTGCTCCGCCGGCCGGCTAGTAATCGGGTGCAGGTACTTGGTCAACTCGGTCCCGGTGTCAACTCGGTCCCATGTACTCATCGATATATATACACTAGATGAAGCAGGCAACGACTATGGCGTGTCACGGTGGGACGTGGCAAAATTCGATAATGCACAAATATATGTGTGATGTTTGATATAATTTATATGTGCGATGTTTGATATATATGCGCGATGTTTTTCCATATGTATGCGATGTTGAAAATATATGTGCAATAGTTTGACATATATATGCAATGTTAAAAATATACATGCGAAATGCTGACATGTGCGATATTTTAACATGTGGGGTCGACTTTAATATGTGTGCGATGTTCGTGATATGTAGGCATGATCTTTCAATGTTAGAGTGGTTCCCGATCCCTATAGATATGTGGACGGGAACCAGTCTATTTCAATGTATGTGCGTAAACAGAATTGTGGGCAGCGGCGGCACCAGACCTGTTAATCTGGGGAGCAAGAGGGGGCAACTTAAATTTAGGGGGGAAAACAAAAAGCTATAATGTATTTTTGTACTGCAGAAAAGCATTGACTTACCACTTTGACGGACAACACCAGGGGGTATATCCTGGCAAATCTATCGAAAGTATATTGGGCTTTTTTTTTTTATGGTGCCAGCTAATTATGATGGATGAAATTTAGTTTATTATTTACAGCGCAAACAACTGAACATTGTAACAAATTGGGTGCAATAAACTCAATTTCCGCCATCGGGGAAAAAAATGGGGGTGCAAACTGGGAGGCAAAAAAACTAACTGGGGGGGAGGGGGGGGAGGGAATTCCCCCCCCCCCCCCCCCCCCCCCCCCCCACCACCCCCCCCCCCCCCCCCCCCCCCCGCCGAACCCTCATTTTTTAGCACTCCTCCCCCATTTTTACAATATGGTTGAAATGTTGATACCATATCATTTTTCATATTTTTCTCATGACCATTCTGAAATTTCGCGTTCTCATTTCGTATATTTCCAATATTGTCTAAAACCCCCGAAGCTGATAATATCTAGCTGTGCGCGTAATTACACCAACATTCTGTTTCCACAATTTGGAGATGCAGATTTATTGTTTTCTTCCCTGACCGGGATCCTTATATAATATATATAAAAGTAAATACATTTTGGCAACTGAAAGGCAAGACAGAAAACCTGAGGTACATGCACAATTTTGAACTCATCTCTTTTTGCAATTAAGTGAACTGTTCATTTTAGGCCTATACATGATTTTGTAGGGCCAAATGTTACCATATATGCACCGGCCCGGCCGCCGTCCCCTGCCTTTCACATCTACCCCGCCTGACTCGGACACTTCAGCAGCAGGCCTACATAGTAAAGCAGCGGGTCGCGATATTTTTTTCCGTACCACATATTCGCTATGGGGCTAAATCGAGGTGTCTGATTGGTGCATTGTAAATGAATATTCATATTGTCTACATAGCGCCTTCAATTAATTGAGGAAAGAGTGTGGTATGGTGTGGGGTTATGTTGAGGTAGTTATCGACAAAATACATCAGTATGCAACATATGCATAGGGGTTAAACCAATCATAAGCAATGTTCGCTAAACAGCGGTACGGAAAAGATATCGCGGCCGGGTCCCCGCCCCTTACCTACTCGCCCATTTCCAAGTCGACCCCTGACCAAGTCGCCCCCTGACCGAGTCGCCCCCTGACCGACTCGCCACTTAGCCTACTCGCCCCTTTGACCCAATTATGTAAAGTGGCCAATCGCGAATTTTAAAGTGTCTGGCAAAGTGGCGCCGGGTAGTAGGAGACCAGCCTGTAGGTCCCGTGACCAAATTCTGGGAACAAAGGTTTGAAAGTGTTTTTTGTGTTCCCTGATGAATACCGAACAATTTTGACTTGGGCTTCCCCCTTGAAAATGTCAGGCATTTCCGGGAGGGGTCAACAAAGGTCAAACAGGGGTCAAAATTCAAATATATTCCAATCGTGTCGATATGCATATCAAATTACTCGTCTAGTCATGAGGATTCCAAAAATGTATAGTTTGTTATACCTCCGACCTTAAATGAGGGCACTGTGGTCAAAAATGTCGAAAGGTCAACGCACTTTTGACTGGTGGTCAAATTCACCAACACAGTTAACATTATCCGATTCTAATGATTTTAGTGTCTAATAATATGTTTTCTGACATGGCAAATTCAACTAAGCAACTTTAAAAAGTAAAAGTGGTTGCCATAACCTTGAAATTTCAAAATGGCTGCTAAAAGGTTAACATAAATTATCCAAAAACAACAATTTTTTTCCCAAACCCATGGATAAGAAATTATTAAATGTTTGTCACCGAAACGTCACGAACAATTGAGACACTCCATTTTTAAAACAAATAATGATTTTTAATTATGTGTATCCTTTTTCTTTAGAGCACATGTTCGATATAATATTGTACGGTATACCATATAAAGTGTATAGGTAAATGATGATGATGGGCTGTGAATATCTGCAACAATATAGCTTCAACAACTTGTTCCCTCATTAGGTAAAAGTTTATGGATGCAATGAAACCGACATTTTACGCTTGGTAAGTACCTCATTGAACCTTTCATCCTTTTTTCATATGTGATTGGACCAAAGACACAAGAAAAAGTTAATATTTACAAAACAATTAATGGCTTAAACTAGGTTTAAATGGGCCAGAGCCCATATGGCAATATTATTACATTCCTCAAGCTAGTAATATTAATTGAGTATACAGGACATATAATACTCTGAATCATTGCTTTACTTGATCTTCTCTGACCCATATGAACAACTTGCGGGCATCTGCTCACTGAGCTCCGTGACCCTACGCTCAGCGCAGGAAAATGACACGGAAAACAGCGCCGCACTGCAAACTTTTGTGAGTACATAAAAAGTACGTCTATGTTTCTCACCAACTCGCTACGCATTTCAAAGTACATGTACAGATAGTTTTTTTTTATTTTTAAAAATATATGATGCACGGGGAAAAGGGGCTTTTTTTACTCAACGAACAGGTGTTAAACCTCAAAATCGGCAAAGTCAATAAAGGTCAACACGATTACTGATCATTTTCCAGTGGGTTGTCTCACTGAATTGAGTCGGAGAATTGAGTCATATGGGTCAGAGAAGATCAAGTAAATCGACCAATTTTCATCAAGCATGAAATAAGGTCGCAATGATTCAGAGTATTATATGTCCTGTATACTCAATTAATATTACTAGCTTGAGGAATGTAATAATATTGCCATATGGGCTCTGGCCCATTTAAACCTAGTTTAAGCCATCAATTGTTTTGTAAATATTACCCTTTGTGTTGTCTTTGGTCCAATCACATATGAAAAAAAGGATGAAAGGTTCAATGAGGTACTTACCAAGCGTAAAATGTCATTTTTATTGCATCCATAAACTTTTACCCAATGAGGGAACATGTTGTTGAAGCTATATTGTTGCAGATATTCACAGCCCATCATCACCATTTACCTATACACTATATATGGTATACTGTACAATATTATATCGAACATGTGCTCTAAAGAAATATAATTAAAAATCATTATTTGTTTTAAAAATGTAGTGTTTCAATTGTTCGTGACGTTTCGGTGACAAACATTTAATAATTTCTTATCCATGGGTTTGGGAAACAAATTGTTGTTTTTGGCTAATTTATGTTAACCTTTTAGCAGCCATTTTGAAATTTCAAGGTTATGGCAACCACTTTTACTTTTTAAAGTTGCTTAGTTGAATTTGCCATGTCAGAAAACATATTATTAGACACTAAAATCATTAGAATCGGATAATGTTAACTGTGTTGGTGAATTTGACCACCAGTCAAAAGTGCGTTGACCTTTCGAAATTTTTGACCACAGCGCCCTCATTTAAGGTCGGAGGTATAACAAACTATACATTTTTTGAATCCTCATGACTAGACGAGTAATTTGATATGCATATCGACACGATTGGAATATATTTGAATTTTGACCCCTGTTTGACCTTTGTTGACCCCTCCCGGAAATGCCTGACATTTTCAAGGGGGAAGCCCAAGTCAAAATTGTTCGGTATTCATCAGGGAACACAAAAACACTTTCAAACCTTTGTTCCCAGAATTTGGTCACGGGACCTACAGGCTGGTCTCCTACTAGGGCCGCGGATCTTGATTGTGATTATTTTTTCGATATGTTAATGGAAATAGTACACACACGGCCGAATACAATGTAGGTTCTTGACTGCCGTATTTCCTTATAATTGTATGAACATTTTCCGATTCCAACCCAAGTCCTTGCAAACATTATTTGCCCATACAAAATGTTAAAAAACAAAACAAAAAATGATATAAAATAAAATAACTTGCCTTTTGCCATCCGGATCCGGCGTTGTAAACACATTCCCGTTACCTTCGTCTTTTAACGATTGTTACTGTGGGGTAAAATGCAGCCGACATTCGCCTAAAAGTACCTGCGCTGCAAACTATTTAAACTTTCTGCAATTTCTTTCCGCGCAAACGAAAACTTCGCGCGTTCGCATTCGGGCCACCTTTTGTAATCGGGCCAGGGGCGCCCATTTTTTACTGAATATCTCCTCACGGCGAGTCACCCTTGCGGGCCGCATAATCTTTATTTCTGACCTTCATCTGTCGCGTAGCCTATGGTGTGGTATGGTTTTTCACGCAAAAAATAAACAAAGGAGAAACGGTTATCATCGCGCACGTGTTTCTCATCACGTGATACACATCACGTGATTAATAGCTGGGTGCTACCCACAATTCCGTTTACGCACATACATTGAAAGATCCTGCCCACATATCACTAGACTGGTTCACGTCCCAATATATAGGAGACTACGTAGGGAGCGGGAACCAGTCTAACATTTCACGAACACCGCACACATATAATGTCGAAATATCGCACATATATTTTTAACATTGCACATATATATCAAACATGGCACATATATTTGTGCATTATCGAATTTTGGAACGTTTTACACGCCATACCTAGACGGTCATTATTTGTTAGATACCCGACTGCCGCGAGAGGGCGTAATCACGCGATAGACTCGTTCATAGTCCTATCACCATATCGTTTTGTCAAAATGACCGTCTAGGGAAATCCGTACATTTTTTCCCCGAAAAAGGGGGGAAAAAGTTTTGTATGCAGATACGGGTAGATTTTTCTTAACGCACGCGCACTTGTACTTGTACTTATGAGCAAGAAGCCTGGTACATGCACTGTACGTTCGGCGCTTATTATCGTCTTGATTTGAAAGTTTCTTCTTGTTTTCAATTTGTAGGCGCCGCGGTTGATTTAGCTATTAGCCGGGTGGCTCGCGCGGTTACAAGGGTACGGGTAGGCAAAGACTCTTTGCAACGGCCGGACGGGTGGCGACGTAACAAAACCTGGCCGACGTTGGCGGTCAGGCTTCGGTCGGTCTGAAAAATACCCCCGGAAAAAATACTTAGGGAAAAATCCATCTAGACCGCACGAGTTTTGAATTTTGGAAAATAATTTACAAGTCGGACGTCACATAAACCCTCTGCGCTAAACCTATGGGACAACTCAGAATTTTATTTCAGTTTTTCCGAGTAAAATCTTCATATTTTCCCCCCTCAAAATCTTCTTTTTTTATTAGATTTTTACTTGTTGATGCTTAATAAGGATTTTTTAGGTACAAAATAGTAGTGTCCGTGTGCGGAATTCTTTCCAAATAGCCATGCACGGTTAGCCCTGTTTACGCCGGGTCTGCTTGAGTACGCATAGGCCTAATGATTTATCTTCTGATAGTGACATTTTTAAAAACCACTCGAAGCTGGAGCTCGGAGGGAAGGATAATTTATGTCACGAATTAAAAAATGTTACTCTCTTGTCCTATATCATATGTTTTTGTGCACGCACGAGTCGCCTAGTGTGCAGTATTTGCTTTTTGCGAGTTCCGGATTTCGCGTGAGCATGGAGCTATTTAAAGCTAGCTGTTCAACACACGATCTAGTCTTTCGGAAAGACTGCCTTTTTGCGCGCAATACACGATGTACATAGACTATTCACCATTGGCCGCCAGAGGGCGCACCTGAAATACAGTCGAAAAGACAGTCTTTCATATTCCGTATAAATCGCTCGCAAAATACCGAGCGAATTCCTGGCATACCTTTGTGTGACACGTTGAAATGCGTGACGTCATCTAATTTCCATAATTCACAACAGCTCTGGTCTGTCTGGTACCCAGAGTACACACTGGACAGGACAGTGCATACAAATGTCGCTGCTTTTCCAGTCGCTGATCGATCGATCGATCAGCAGTCAGCAGGCAAACATGATATGAGGCAAACACGTTGTCCACGGACAAAGCTATCTTGCGCGTTGCACTCAGTGGCTCGCCTGTACCGTATAGGCCGTCCGGGCCTTGCCGCTTGCCGGCCTGCGTTGCTCGTACGGTTGGGTTAGACCCGTGAACGGGTCTACGGTCGGGTGTGATGATTGGGCGGCCAGTGAAGACGAAGCATTTCGTTCCAAGTTGGGAATCGAAAAGTTCAAAGGCTATCAAAGACTGGCATTTAGAGATTTTCTTAGGGCGATTTTTTTTCATCGCTTACGCATGGAGGAAGAAAACGACTGGGATTGTTTTCTTCTCCTCTATACTATGGCATGCTTTTCATATTATTGGCTTCGGTAAAAAAAAAAGTGCTAAACGATTTCAGAGAAGTTATCCACTACTATTTTCCCCTAAAATGACTTGCAAGCATCAGTTAGTTCAGATATGATAGAAAAAAAACGAAATTTAGGAGTGAATTAATCTGAGTGAAGAACCACCCACTTTCTTAAAAACTACTAATTTCACTCACTATCACATGCTTTGTACACAATGTTTGAAGTGTTATAAATTGTTGGGCAGATTTTAAAAAATTTAAAAATGCCCTTATTAAATTTTTGTAAGTTTAATGTTGAAAGGAGTCTCTCAAAGCCACATGGTTTTACAAAAGTAATTGTACATTTTCTAAAGTCAAATATGACCCATTTGATTTTCATTTAGGCCAACAAAAAATAAGGCAAATTGTTGTGACCCAAGGATCGACCTTTTACGGCCTATTTAAAACAATACTTTTTTTCTGATTCTTCGTGCATGTTTTTGTTTTTACAGCAAGCAGAATTGCAGAAAATTAATTAGAGCAACTTGCTTACACAAGCCTCCGAAAATATACTGGAATAACGTTTAATGGAACAAATTTAAATTTGATGTTTATTAGTTTACTAAATGTTTAAAATGTCGCCCTTTTCAGTGCTTTGAGGAGAATGCTTTGAGAAGGCCCATTAATTTTGTGGATATGAAGCTGTTTTTACGAATTCCAGGGAACAACAGCAAACTAATTTGTAGATAGGACAGAAGCCCTTGAAGGAAATTTGCAGTTTGGTTAACTAAAAAAAAAATGGAAATTTTCGTCAACATTGTCTGATTCATTAGTTCAATATTTGACTTCAAGTGCAGAAATAATTTGAATTTTTAGGTTGAATTCCATATCCGACCACTATAAACGTCTTTATTCTGTAAATGAAAAATAAACAATGCATGTTAGAATAAGTTTGATGATAAAAATGAGAAATAAAATTATGACATGTCTGATTTTAGGCCCCCAGCCTGGATTTCCATTGTTATAAAACCATGTAAAATTTTAGTTTAGTTGTAAAAACCATGGTGTAAAAACTAAGAGAGAGAAATTTTCATGATTTTTAAATTTTTTCCCACTGCTGTCCAACATTGTCCAAGGAAATGTTCGTCAACATTGTCTGATTCATTAGTTCAATATTTCACTTCAAGTGCAGAAATAATTTGAATTTTTAGGTTGAATTCCATATCCGACCACTATAAACGTCTTTATTTTATATTAAATGAAAAATAAACAATGCATGTTAGAACAAGTTTGATGATAAAAATGAGAAATAAAATTATGACATGTCTAATTTTAGGCCCCCAGCCTGAATTTCCATTGTTATAAAACCACGTAAAATGTTAGTTTGGTTGTAAAAACCATGGTGTAAAAAAATAATACAGAAATTTTCATGATTTTTAAATTTTTCCCACTTCTGTCCAACATTGTCCAAAGAAATGTTCGTCAACATTGTCTGATTCATTAGTTCAATATTTCACTTCAAGTGCAGAAATAATTTGAATTTTTAGGTTGAATGCCATATCCGACCACTATAAACGTCTTTATTTTGTATTAAATGAAAAATAAACAATGCATGTTAGAACAAGTTTGATGATAAAAATGAGAAATAAAATTATGACATGTCTGATTTTAGGCCCCCATTGCAGCCTGGATTTCCATTGTTATAAAACCATGAAAATGTTAGTTTGGTTGTAAAAACCATGGTGTAAAAACTAAGAGAGAGAAATTTTCATGATTTTTAGATTTTTTCCCACTGTTGTCCAACATTGTTCAATGTTTTGGCCATGGCATTGGGTCTTAATCTACACGGACAGGCACCCCCGGCCGGGGACAGGAAGTCACCGGGCTGGCTGGGCGCGCACTCGTACCGAGAAATGCCGCTTCTCGGCAGGCCATGCACCACGGTCACTGTACGAAAACGGCCCGATATCATTTTCGCGCGGCACGGTGAATCACTGCACACGTACTGTACACGGCAAGTTACCATCCCACATGACCTATTTATGGAGGCATCGCTTTCTCTTCTACGCAGGCGCCCATAATTTTTGACCTTGCTGTTTAATTATTCATGTACTTCCATAAAGGTTATCGAACTTTTTTCTTACGGAGTAATCAAGACCGAGTTTTCGAGTTCACGTTGTAAGTGTAGGTACGCCCTCTGGCGGCTAAAATGAACAATGTGGGGATCGCGAACTCTAACAGTAAACTCGGTCTTGCATCAAGACTACACACGATCAAGCTACGGCAACAAGCAGTGTTTTAATTTCACCCGTTTTTGTTTCCATTCAAAACAAATGTACAGCTTGAAAGATTATTTTCCTGACTCGGCGGGTCTTAAACTGTCAAATAGGTTCAACTGTGGCCTCGATTATCTGTGGAACAGTACCTATTTGATATATTTTTAAAATTTGCAATGTCCTATACAATTGTTTTTTCAACAAAATCTCTAAATGTGTCGAAATCGTAAGGTTCGCCGAGGGCATTACGATTTCCCAGCCCGCGACTTCCCCGGCCCCCCGTGCAGTCATGCCACGGTGTACGTGAGGACGGACTAGACATCGTGCAACATGCAACTAGTAAGCAGGCGACAGTGCGCTCTGCATACATTATACAAAACAGGTGCGCGCGCACGGCGCTGTTACTACTAAATTCCCTAGACGTTGTTATTGACTGTGTCGCGGTGATCAGTTTTCGGGACGAACGCAGGTTCAAAACAAAAATAATAACAACGTCTAGAGCCTAGATTAACCCGCCATTGTACCCCACCGAATACAATGCCTCACTGATCATTGTCTACATGTGTTAAGTGGAATATAATGCAAGCGATAGTCTGGTTCCCGGACCGAAAAATTCGATCACTAGACTGATTTTAAGGTCCGGCAACCGTACCGCCTATACATGTACATGTTTGTCCGCCATATTGAAACGAGCCTTGTCCAAGTCTATGAGCTGTGGCATCATTAGCGACCTCTCGCGATAAACTGTAGCCAGGCTGGTTACCTGAATATCTTGGTCAGAAATCCAGACTTACACGCGCGAGGCTAAATCAAAGGCTGAATCCGAATCAGTGGCTTTGGCTGTGGCTGTGGCTGTTGCTATGCTGTTTCTAAGGACTGTCATTGTCCGCCCATAGCAAGGGCATACATGTAGCAACAGCCATAGCCACAGCCAACGCCACTAATTCGGATCCAGCCTCAGCCTTGTTCTTTCTGTACACGACGTGTTTTATGGGCGGGGACTGTTTATGCTAATTCTTCAAAGAAAGCACTGAGACGTAAAAGCTCATTGAAAATTAACGGTTGTTTTGACAGAACAACACGGTGCTGTTTGAAAAATAGCAGATGCATTTTAAATGTCGCGCTATAAGGCGTGCTACGTGCACGCGCGCTATAGTATATCGGCACTGCATGCGATGAAACATGCGCGGCGCGTGATTGGTCAGTTTCGATCACTGTCACTTGCTAATCAATATTCATATATATTCCTTAAAAAAAGGAGGAATTCCACCTGTTTCAAAATGGCGGAATTGGCGGTTGCCGTACCTTAAAATCAGTCTATTCGAACAATATTTGGTCCGGGTACCAGACTAGACTACAATAGTCTTGGGAAATCCTCCCAGAAGGTTTAACTTTTTCTTTGTTTTTGCCTAGGCTTTCCTAGGGAACCAATCAGCAAGCGACCCAAATACAGCGCGTCGGATGCAGCGAGTGACCCAAATACACCGCGTGCACGCGCTTCGAATAGTTTGAAAAATATAAGGCGGCTTACAAGAAACATCGAACATGACCGTTTTATCGTTGCTAATATTTTCTGTGGCAAAATCTTCTTGCCAAATGTTTGCGAATATATTTACAAACATGTTTGCAAAGGCGTATGACATCGCAAAATACATTTGTTTATCTGTGGTATGCCATGTCCCTTGTGTGCCATCATAAAACCCTGTACAGCTATTTACATAAAACGGTACCGCCCCCAATGCTGAACTTCCGGGAGGATTTCCCAAGACTATTGTAGTCGCGCAAAGGGCTGGTCTGTTAGTGCTGCAAGAGGGCGCACTACCGGGAATGGCCAACGCGTACACAAACCAATATCGACCAAAATAGTCTTGGGCCAAGACTACACATGCCCTGGCTGTGACACTTAAGAATACTGTTTTGGGATGTCCCAAGATATACTAAAACTGAAAACAAGCTCCAGAAATTTGATGATTTTTTTTTGCAATTAAATGGCCCTAGCCCAGGGACTAAAGGATCGTGACGGCCCAGAAAAAAGTAATCAGAGTCTAAATAAGATGCGCTGCTCGACCGTCGAGAGAGAGAGGGGAAACCTGTATAGTACGCCCGCACCTGGCCGTTAAGGTAGGCTTACATAACTTCAGGCTATCTAAGTGCTAATGTGTTCTATCTATCTGTTTCTAAAACTGCGTAAGCCCGCTTGCGCAACTTTTTATTGCGTAAACTGCGCAACATTCCTGTGATAATTACACGCAAGCCTATATAGGGATTATGCAATTTTCAAAAGTTGCGCAAGCTACGAAATTTTTCGTGAAATCGGCTGCTGGCCCACCTGGCCCTGAAGGTACATAACTTCAGGCTATCTATAGTGCTAATGTGTTCTATCTATCTGTTTCTAAAACTGCCCACATCTTTGTTATATAAAAGTACTACGATCTTTATATCGTTGTACTTGTACTTGTGAGTTTTACTCACGTGTTGGGTCCGCAACGCGCAGCGGACAGTCTGCGGGCAGGCGGCCTGTCTAATCTCATATCTTCTGTTTCTTCTGTCCCAGAAAGTCTTCCGAGACATGATAATTATGTGGAATATGTGGAATATTTTGGCCGAAAACCAGTCGACCTAGCAGATGGCCGCGCGAAGCATCATACGAAGTATCATACGATCGCCTGCAAGGCTATAGAACGGGAAGGCCTTATGAGTTGTCTCTGTGGCGCAATCGGTTATCGCGTTCGGCTGTTAACCGACAGGTTGGTGGTTCAAATCCACACAGGGACGTTTCCTGCATTTTCTTGAAAACCGATCAATTTGCGTCAAAACGTCGGAAGAACTGGATCAAACGCGCCTTAAAAATTGGCCAGCATTCAGCAATTTATCAAAACAGGAAGAGGAGAAAATACAAAGGAGAAACAGCGTACAGCTTTTAATTGTATAAAGGATGTACAGAGAAGTTTAGCAAATGAATGTTGCAACAACAAACCAACAAGAAAATGCAGGCTTCTTCCACATTATTTTTGCCAACACAGTCCAGCATTACCGTTCGTGCACGTTGATAAAGCTAGAAGTATACCTGTACCTGGGCTTACTTCTGATCAAAAGTTCAACGTTTTGGAACTTCGACAATTACCACCCCCTATTAGTCAAAGTAATTAGTACAACCAAATGGTGTCCAAAAAGTAGATTAGGTCGTGGTCGCCACTTGGACTCTCGCTACCGCATCCGTCCCGGAACGTCATTAGGCTCGAGTACCGTATAACAATTCACAATCATAATTGAACACGAAAGCTGATGGTGGTCGGATGACTGCAGCTGATTATCTGGGAAAAGTTTCAATCGCCGATATCTTAAAAGTTTCAGACTGGTCCCTATACCAAATTCACTATACATGGAAAAGTACCTGGAAATGACCACGCCCCATCTTCTCAGAAGAGCTACTTTCAACATTGCTTTATCTACTGAAACCAACTGATATAAGATGAACGTAAAACGCGAACGTGCACGTGAAATGCTTTGCTCTCTTTGTCATTATTCTGAGGCAATCTTACAGTAGATAAACACCAAAATCCCACATATGAGACTTTCGTGGCGAGATAACTTTGTTGCTGTGACCAAGATCTGAGCCCACCTCTAGCATCCTGAGATATCATTCTGAAAAGCGACGTGACAATACCCTGAGGAAATACACGCAAATCTGTGGAGCAAGCCGGCTGTTGTCTTGAGCCAACTCACGCCCGAGTCATTTTGATGTAATTTAATCAATTCGGTCATGTTATGCCGAAAAGAAACAATTTCTATACTTTCCAGAAATTGTATTGGGTTCCGTTCCTTGTGACTGTCCCATTTCTACCAAACTTTCAAACGACGAACCATATTTACTACGCAGTTTTTCAAATTAATAACAGGGATGCATGCTGACGAATGTAATGGAACGGATTCCCCAGTATGCTTTAAATAGCAGCCAATCGCCGACGCGGACAACGGCCAGCATTGTGGAATTTCTTTTCGGCATTGTACGACATGCATGCTCATTGAGCCATTAAGTAACGCATAGCGTTACTCATTCCTTTCAGGGTATATAAGAGTGCATTTTACAATGCTTGTTCCTTCTCGGTTGAGCATTCAGTACCTCGCCTTTAAACCCACCCTTTGACCCACCTCTTCACTTACGGTATCATGGAACAGGGGAGTGCGCCCCCGCTCGGCATCCTTGGACGCAACCACGTTTCCTCTACAAGTTAGGGGTTTTTCGTGGCCTCCGAGTTCCATTAACCACGCGTTATTGGACCGCGGTGCCGGGCGCCATGCGACCACCTAATAAAGTAACAATACATGTGCGTAGCATTTATTACAGAGCCAATTTGGCAGATAGTTGTTCTCTATTTTATAGAGAATGTGCAGCAAGGCAATTTTATGCCATGTGACGTTTGGTCTCACGTATTTTGTGTTCATTTAGTACATTTTGGTAAAAAAGTACATTCTGATACATGTTTTTCGGAAATAAAGCGAGTTGGTGCTCACAACCGAATCCAACTTGTTCAACAAAGTTGTTGGTTTCTATATTTTGCATTATTTGGAAGTTTTGTATTTTGTTCCTTTAATGAGGTAAATAGAGAAAAGAAATGTATTTTCTTACGAAGTAAGAAAACCGAGTACATGTATCACATGCATGCACGGTGTTTACAATCTGCGCGCGTTACATTTGAATGCCTGCAATCGTGCTGCAAAATGCACTGCAGGCGTCCTGATTGGTCCAGCAGAGGCGACAAGATTTCTGTCGCTAGTCCCACCGCCAAATGGGGCCTTTTTCAACAGGGCCACTGTACGCAGGAGTTAGGGAGTGCGTTAAAGGGGCACTGTTGCAAGAGGATGACCTCTAGGGCCTCTTCGTCATATGACCCGTGCTGAAAGAATTTCGCGTTCACGTTAACGTTTTACGTGCATCTAAACCTCCCTACTATGACCCCGAGGAACAACATGGGATGTATGCCAAAATCGCTACCTCGGGGAAAAGTACCCCGAAAATGACCACGCCATTTTAAATGACCACACCCCTTATCAGAAGTGCTACTTCCGACATAATTGCATCCACTAAACTCAACTGATATAAGCTAATATGACCCTAAGGAACAACATGGGATGTATGCCAAGATAACTACCCGGGGAGAAGTACCCCCAAAATGACCTCGCACTTTTAAATGACCACACCCCTTTTTTCATCAGAATTGCTACTTCCGACATAGTTGAGTCGTGAAAACTGTTACTATAACAGCTGGGTATTTGGGTTGCTCAAAATGTTCAGAATGGCCATGATGTTCAGGGGGTCATAGAAACGTTTCGAATATGATATTGGAGGAAAAAAATGCCCAAAATTTTATCCATTACCATAGATACCACCCTTTACTAGGAATTGCCAAATATTTATTAACGTAAACTTTCCAGGCTATTTCTTGTTTGTTCTATAGTGTACTCACACAGGAGTAAACCGTGTGAGAGTTTGAAATGGACGTTGTTATGACCTCCATCGGTTGGGTGTGTAAATGACATTGCAGCATTTTTAGGGGTGGGGTAGGCAGTGCACCTATCAGCAGTATGGATTAACACGAATATCTTATTTTTAAATAATGTGCACCAAGCTATATAGTCAGTAGATTATTTTATTTTTAACTACATACTCTGAACAAGACGAAGCACAAGGAGCAGTGAGAGCGACCTCACCCTATAAAGAAACAATTATACCATCATCAGATTGCTACACAAAGTCAAGAGTAAATTTTGCTCTGCCATCAAATACCGGTAGATTTCTCTCCAAAGCAAAGATCCATCTTTGCCCTCTAATACACGGTAGAAATGTAATTTCTATCAAAATAGTAATTTAAAACTCTTCTGTGATTTTTGGGCGAAGTGGCATTTGGGCGAGGTAGTGTTTGGACGAAGTAATTTGAGGCGAAATGGCACTTGGGCGAAGTGGTTTAGGGGCGAAATGGCACTTGGTTTTAGGGCGAATTAAATTTATGCGAGACGAAAAATAATTGTTTTGCTCATTTCTCAAAGACTATAGCACTTCAGACAAAACCATTTCAGTGGAAGTTTTCTGCAGTCATCATGTTTATATTGTGTAAGTTAGGTGTAGATCTGTGAACATTTCTGATTCTTCGAGATACATGTACCAATCATGTGGATTAGCACTGGGCTTTTTCGCGCGTAAATTTGACGCACGTCGTGTTGAAAAAAGCGGCGTGTGAGGCTATTTGGAGTGAAACGACGCATTTATGCACCTATCAATTGTTTCCCCCACCCCTCCCCCCAGGCTATCCCACCTAAGAGGTGGGGATTGTCACTTTTTGCGTGACAATACATGCGCACAAAATGCACAGAAAATGAGTCAAATGCCCCACCCTGGGGCATGAAAAACGTGACCAAACCCCCACCTAGGGGGTGGGGTAGCGAGTTGAACTACAGAATCAACTCGGGCAGGAATTGTTTTTGTGTTTGTGGTTTTCAGTGCATCGTTTCACTCGGCGCGTCGCTAGGGGGTGGGTGGGTGTGTGTGAATCTATATTTGCACCCTTATGGGGTACCCGGAAGAATGGTAACGCCCCCAAGGAACAAAGGCGAACAAATGTCGGTCTTTGTCTACTTAGTACCCCTCAAGGTTTTACCAGTGCTTAACCTATATAGAAAAAGTTTTGTAAAAGGAAACAAAGGGAGGACAGAGGAAAGGGTGGGAGGGTAACAAAAGAGGTACCCCATAAGGGTGTCAAAACACCCTTATTTTGTCGGCAAAATTATGGTACTGTCTGCAAATTCATGGTGCTGTTGAGAAGAAAAAAATCCAAATTGAAGAAATGAAGTGATATAGCACCGCTCATAAAAACACCACGGCTATATTGCCAATGTTATTACTGCGTTGGTAATACAATACATTATATTACGTCGGCACGTGTTGTCGCGCGAGGGCGTTCACTTGCTCACTCCCACCTCCCCCTCCCCCTCCCTCCTCCACCCCCACCCCCCCCCCCCCCCCCAACCTCCACAAAGGCCTGGCAGCCGTCGGAAAATTTTGGTCACACACCCCATTCAAAATGGTCTAGCGACGCCGCTGGTTTCCCTGCACATTCCCTCCTTTTTCTCAAAGCGAGGCGCCTCAAATTTACGCCCAAGAGGCCCAATGTGAATCCACCCTAAAGGCAAATCGAAGGCTTTGAAAACGACTATAGGCCTAAAGATGGAAATCGTTGAGGTAAACAAAAGGAATTATTTTGTACATCTTTACTTTTAACCTTAATAAATTCCGCTTTGGACCCCTTTAGTAAAGCTACCTCTTGTAATTGTAAAGATAGAAGATTGCGACGCCAAAGAATAAAAAAATAAAACATTCAATTTTCAGAATCTGCTATTTTCAACCTGACGTCCTCCAGTGTAGACATATCGCTGAAGACGGTGGCAGAAAGCATGTGCTGCAACCGAAAGCTTCTGAAGGAATACAGGTTTTTTCGTATAGCTTTTAATTCTCGCCCGGACCAAAGCTGATGCAAGTCGCTCAATAAAATTTATCAGGCCTTGTTTACATGATCTGAAATTTTGGTTTAAATCCGTAGGCAAATGACAAAGTTATTTAGGATCAAAAGTGGGACTTTATTTTGACACGCAGTACATTGTACTAACGGTTCCATCATCAAACGCAGGTATAGGATGCTAGATAAAGTGATCCCTTGTCCTGAAATCGGCGATTGAAACTTTTCCCAGTTAATCAGCTGCAGTCATCCGACCACCATCACCTTTCGTGTTCAATTATTATTGTGAATTGTTATACACTCTAAGAAATAATGGTTCAAGTCTGCACCTTAAGGGGTGCTTATCTTTGATACAATAGCAGCACCCCAATAGGAGCAAATGTGCACCCTGTGAGTATGGAGCAAGTCTGCACCCCACATGAAGGTGCAAGCCTGCACCACACGGGGTGCAGGTATGCACCTCCAGAGGTTAAATCGTGCACCTTTAAGGGTGCAGAGCTTTGATACAATAGCAGCACCTTAAAGGGTGCAAATTTGAACCCAAAGACCAAGGTGCAAATATGCACCTAAAAAATGGGGTGTAGGCTTTCAAAGCGGGGTGCAATTGTGCACCTCTAGGGGTAGTTATTGCACAACATGGCTGCATCCGCACCGAGGTGCAACTCTGCACCCTTAAAGTTCAATTATCAACCATGCAATAAATTCACGCTGGGGAAAAAAATCACTGTTAATTTGGTCAATTAAAAATTATCGAAACATTTATTTACAAAGCAAAAACTGTTTTAACATCTGGCAAGTATTGTGCGTGGGAGGTAAATTCCCCGTAACAAGGAGCAGTTTTTCATACATACAATGCATACAATGTACAAGTATATGAGAGTTACAGTAATTACATGTATTAGCACATCAAACAACACTGCATTATTTCGGAAAAAGTAAATGTATAAATTGACACTATAACCAAAAAAATTATGTCTTTGGCAAGGCTCCAGCGTCCTAGGTACAGTTACATTTTAAAACAAAAGTACAGAAAGATCCACATAGCTAAACTACAATTTCCACCATTTTTTTTCCCAATAACAAGTGGTATGCAAGTGATACATTTCATAGAACTTGGCAAGGTTTTTTTTTTGTAATTTTCAGCAAAACTCATACTTCTGATTAAATCCTAAATTTGTTTATAAACGAGTGTTTAAATTTCGTGCAATAGAACGAACACTTTCATTAGTTGGCAGATTTATTGTTCACCTCGTGGAATAAGATATTTCTGTCAATTTATTAAAATTATTTGTACTACTGCACAGACAAACATTATTTGCATATTACTATACCTCATAAAATGTCTCCCATTTGGAATCACTAACTTCAATAAAACGGCGAGCAAAACTGGGTTTGCTGCAATATTTTTTTTATGTAGCTTGGTGCGCATAATGCGGTGATATACATGTATGTGCTGCACCCGAAAGGTCTTTTACAACTGCAAAAGCGTATGTGTTTAATGTGCATGTGTATTACCTGGATACAGATCACTATACACTGGTTGTAATTTATTGTAGAAATTAACAAAAAAATAGACAACTGATATGTGGTGTTCAGTGGACTAGAATACAAATATTGACAGCTCATGAGGGTGTTGGTGCAAACTACAGGCATGCAACTGTGTCATTACAAAAAGAGCAAAATGCAAAAAATCGCCAACTTTGTACAGTGTTTTTAAATTTTCAATGAAACAAACAAAAAAGAGGAAATCAGCTGAAAAGTTGCATGTTTGAAACTATCGTCCCGAGGTTATTTTTAGATGGCATGCCTGATATTTTCCCCCGAGGCCGTTGGCCGAGGAAAAATAGCAAGCCTGCCGTCTAAAAATCACAGAGGGGGCGGTAATTTGCAACACCCAAATAAAGAGCAGTCAATATTTGTTTTATATACCTCATACATTGATCTTATATGTCAAATGATTAGTATTTTTGGACAAAATTGAGTTTTCTGAAAGCCGAGCGCAAGCCAAAATGCACATTTTCCACGTGAATGCGAACATCACTTCTAGTTGCTTCTCGCGTACATCCGCATGTGCTGACACACCTTTGACCTATGACGCAAAAGGTCAAACAATGGTACTTTTTCAAAGTTGCCCTCAGGAATGGTTCAACTAATACATGTCAGGTGATCTGCTTTTAACCAATCAGTGAACGAGACTCAATATATGAGGTATATAATAAGAATTTGCTCTAATGATTATGTATGAGGCATGGTAATATAAGTTTCCTTGGCATCTAGTAGGAAATTGCATTTATAAAATGCTGTACCTTGGCAGGCAAGGACTTGTTTTGGTTAAGACGTGCAAGGTACTGCTAATAAAAAAGGAGTGTTTTTACCCTGCCGTGGATATTCTACACCATACACATAAAAAGCTGCAAAGGTTGCAGAAACGCCCAATGGTATACTGCTGGTGATGCACAGAACTGTTCCATCGATTTTGATGGCAAGGTCCACTGTGGTGAAGGGGTTTCCCTTGATGACCAGGGTAGGGGTTAGAACTATAGGCTCCTGTTCAAATGTAAGTAAAAAATATAGCAATAATCAGTTAACTGAAATATTAAATATTATATACCTTGATGTCTCAAACATCAGATGAATTTTTGTTTTAACAAAAGGTTTGGGGTGATGTACTTTTATCACACGTCGTGCTGGGTATATTGAAAGGTAATTTGTTATTCCAGTTTTCCTCGGAATAGTCTTCGATAAAACTAAAGTATTGAACAGTTAAATAATAGTACTGAACAGTTAAATAATCTATTACTGCAACCCCTTTTACCACCACCAGCTATGATGCATCGGGCAGCACAGCCATGAGCCTTGAAATTACATCAGACAATTAAGTTACCTCGTCAATGACATCTATAGTCGGATCCTTTTCGGCCATCAACAATGGAATGAGCAGGCAACAGGCAGTAACTGTGAGCTCTGAAACAAAATTAAACATTACATTTTAGTACTTATTTTAGCACAATATTGTCTTCTTTTCTTTGGTATCCCACTTTCTTGTCCTCTCCCCTTCACATTTTTGCCTGTCTTCAAAACAAAAGCAAATACAAAATGAATACGTACCTTACGTGCTTATCGTTGGCGTTTTCTAGTTGAAGTATATTTTTGCAGGCACTGCATAACGGTTTCTGCCTGCTTTATGATTCCTGACCGCCATGGCGATCCCCGTCTTCTGTAGGCACTCGTAAATGTCCTTTGCGTAGCTGCACTGCAATTCTTTTAGCAGCTGCAAAGAAAATATCAAAAAGAAAACATTACTCACAGAAAAACTAAATAATGAGTGTGGATTTTCTACTGGCATGGCCCATTTATCACAGTTTTTATAACGACAAACATGCATTTTTTAAAAACTAATACTAATAGGCCTACTAACTGAAATTAGAGCAGGCCTAAAAAAAAACAGAAAATGAAGCCTATGACCAGATCATGAGATGACTATCTGTATCACTATTTTCCCAACATAACCGTGACAACAGGCCTAGGTCCTAAATTAACAAGTTAGTTAGTGAAGTGGTATTGGTAAATTTGTATGGCCTATTAGTATTACTTATACGGCACATGTACTGTACTTTAGGCCTATGTTTTTACAACTCTGTGGCAAGCACTTCCCATACCAGGGCCCGCCCACTGGCACTGCACTACAGCATTTTCATTTTATAATGTACTGTACATGCTGAACAATGTCAATGTACATTCAGACCTAGCAAAAACCTCAGTACAGTAGTACATGTACAATCAGAAATGTAGACCTAGTACATGTACATGTACCTGTACGTACGTATACATAGTACATGTACACGGAAGGGCTAGGGCTACTTGTAGGCCTATCGATACATGCACAAATAAGGCATAGTTCGCCATGCACAACTCGACCAGGCCCACAGTCTGATCACCATGGGCATGGTCTGATCTAGTCGATCGGCCGTGCATGATATGTGCAGACATGAAAAACTGACTGAACACAATGACTGGTTAGCAATAAACAATAAAAATGGCAATAAAAACCCACTTGAAGATGCAAATATAACACTCACCTTTTACAAATTATTCTCTTGTTCGAATGTTGAAGTCTGGACGATCGTAGAAAAGTGCAAACACACGGGACCTCACTATGCGTGACGTTATAGTAGGCACTGCACTCGATGTGACACGTTGGCGGTTTATTTAGACTGGCTCCCCGGCCGGAAAACTTAATATTGTAGATTGGACTGGCGTGGCACCAGACTTGGTTTAAGCGGGAATTTTCAGGTACATAAATCACAGGAACAACAGATTGATTTCGCAATGCCGTAATAGCCTTTTTATAAGTCGTTTCGGTACGCGTTGTCATACAGAGGCACTTAATTTCTCGGGTTTTCGTTGTTATCCATTAAATATTGACTTTATTTCCATCGGTTTACTAAACGACGGTAATTTAGATATGAAACAGTCACGGTATTTTGTACCATTCATTGCAAAATAAGCTGACAGCAATTTGTCAGACTTGTTGTGAGACTAATCCTGAGAGCTGGAAGGTGCAGATTTACACCCCAACATGTGTGCACCCAAAGAGGTGCAGATTCGCTCCCTTCAAGGTGCAAATCTGCACCCACCAGAATTGCGCGCACTTCAGCAACATTCTGCACCCCAGTTGCACCCTAATTTCTTAGAGTGTACGGTACTCGAGCCTAATGATGTTCTGGGACGGAGGCGGTAGCGAGAGTTCAAGTGGCCACTACGACCTATTTGTTGACACCATTTACTTTGACTAATAGGGCTGGTAATTGTCTAAGTTCCAAAACGTTAAACTGTTGATCAGAAGTAAGCACAGGTACAGGTATACTAGCTTTATCAACGTGCACGAACGGTAATGCTGGACTGTGTTGGCCAAAATAATCTTGGTTCTTGGTTTGTTGTTGCAACATTCATTATTTTGCTAAACTTCTCTGTACATCTTTTATACAATTAAAAGCTGTTCGCTGTTTCTCCTTTGTATTTACTCCCTCTTCCTGTTTTGACAAATTGGAGAATGCTGGAAAAATGTTAAGGTGCGTTTGATCCAGTTCTTCTGACGTTTTGACGCAAATTGATCGGTTTTCAAGAAAACGCAAGAAACGTCCCGCGGTGGATTTGAACCACCAACCTTTCGGCAGCCGAACGCGATAACCGATTGCGCCACAGAGACAACTCAGTAAGGCCTTCCCGTTATAGCATTGCAGGCGATCGTATATGATAAACTGATGACGCCTTTCAAGATGTCTCACAAGTGCCCACGAAGTTTGCCTGTCAGAACTTCTTATGCAAACAAAAGTGACCTCCTACACCCCCGCTGCACTCATACACCCCTGCTGCACTCGGTTATTACTCTAAAGTACTGTGTATACGGATGGGCGAGGCAGTACAGTAATAGTGCGTTTCGGGCGTTGAAAATGCAGCAATTAATGCAATTGCAATTCATGTATTTTCACCATTTGCGCCCCTTGCAATAGACTACTAAAGTGAAAACGTCACCCTTTGTGTGTTGCCATGGTTTTTGGGTCTACACTAAAACCAGTGAACTGTTTCCATGCGCTATACCAATGGACGTTTCAGATTACCAGCGAATGTTTTGACCCAAAAACCATGGCAACCGACGTCACACTTTAGTAGTCTATGGCTACGCCGCTGTGTTTCATAACTGGACTGACACAGGAAAATGCCCGTAATCACACCGCTCGTGCTGCTCGTGTATCAATGTACTTCTTGGAGAGTGGAGGGCATGGGTTATGGTTGCACCCAAGTCAATATGGCTTCCATAGAAACCAATGCTAAATGCCAAATTTAAAAAAATCATTTAAAATTACTCACAACTCTCTCAGCTTCTCAGGACAACAACCAAAATACACATTGAAGTTTCATCTTGTCAATTCTGTTCAATTTTATGGGGATAAGCCGTCACTTTTATTCCCTATAATTTCCACTTGAAACAAAACTACCCCTGCAACAGTGAAAATTGCTAAGCAGACCAGCGTTCATTTTGGAACAAAGGCACATATATACGCTACTGGGCAAAATATGGCCACTTTTAGGAGTTAAATTGTCCAAAATGTTTATAGTTGGAAGAAGAAATACCCGACATCGCGACGATGGCCATATTCTACACAAGACCACACTCGTTCAGCTCGCAACTCTCTCTAATAAAAAAATAATTTGAGGACAAAAAAATATTCATGAGCTCGGCGCACGGATCTCTGCCTATTTACTTGGGTGCACCCTTTAGGACTGCTCAGCTAGGTCACCGGATCTGAATTCCATAGATCATTGTTGGGATATGCTTGGAAGACGTGAACGAGCCCGTAACGAGCTCGTAATAAAGGCCCTCTCAGACACGGAAAAATCTCTCCCGCGAGCTTCAAGAGTTGGCGAATTAGGGAAACTCCTGGTAAAACCCTTTGCGTCACAATGTTTGCGAGTATATACTACGAGTCGGTTACGAAATTGGTACGAGTTGTCCCGAAAGTACTACGAATTACAAATTAGGCAGGAGTTTCCCAAGTAAGTCACGAGTTTATGCCCCGCTTTCACTTACGCTACGAATATCCCGAATCGTGCCGAATCGGAAATTGTCGAAATTCGTGGCGATTCGGCAAACAAATTAAAACATTTACGATAATTCGTGGCTAATCGGGTTGAAAAATATGCCGAATGTCAAGAATGGGTTAAGAAACAGGTACGATTTCAAAGAATCATGTAAGAATTGTACGAATAAGGTACGACTCACTTACGAATATGCTGAATTCGTGTACGAATGCACTACGACCTCGACGATTAAGTTACGACTACTACGACTTATCTACGAATAGTTTACGATAATCGGCATTGTTCGTGACATTTCGGCATATTCTTGGGTCACGCAAGGCTATAAAAATCCGCCGATCGCTGGCCAACCGATTGGTACTTGATTCGTACTACATTCGGGACATTCGTGCCTGTTTCGGGATGTTTTCGGCGTGGGTCCACGAATTTGAGGGAGACACGAATGGCCAAGAATAGCCCAGAATGCAAAAGAATCGATTACGAAGCTGTTACGGACGATAAGAAAGGGTTACGAAGATCTACGAAATTGAAATTCGTGAACCCTCCCACGAAAGTTTTTGCAAAATAAAAACTTTCGTGGCGGCTCGACGAACTCACGCGAACTGTACGAATGATTAGTAATCAACTAAGAATCATTTAAGAACTGCAAGAAACGTTTGATAATTATCTACGAACCGGACACATTTCCGATTCGGGACGATTCGGGATATTCGTAGCGTAAGTGAAAGCGGGGCATTACTATACGAGCTTTCCGAACTTGATGAGAATCAGTTACGAGTGTAATGTGGCACGAGTTTGGTACGAGTTCCCGACTTCAGTATTTTGCGTGGGATTTGGCTCCAAACCATCTGGAATTTCACTGACTTTTGCAACTCGTACGTGAAGTCCTATAACTCGTTGACCACTCGTACAACTCGTATCAAACTCTACCGAAACTCGTGTGATACAGTTTGCTACGAGCTGTACGAGTGGCCTACGAGTAAAGCAGGCCTCCCACTGTGCGATTTTTGCCACGAATTTCCTACGATTGGGTACGATTGTGTGTAGAGTCTATAGGCAGTCTCCGATAAACGTACCAATTCGTAGGAAATTCGTGGCAAAAATCGCACAGTGGGAGGCCCGCTTTATATACGAGTTGCATGAGTTTTCTCCGAGTTGCACGAGTTTGGTACGAGTTGCTCACGAGTTGGCAACTGATGGCGCTAATGACCACCCGTCCCCTTCCCCCACTTTTGAGGGGGACGGGGGGGGGGGGGGGTGGGGGGTGAGATGTCTGCAAGTCACGGATTTCGTGCTGTTGGAAAAAACGATGGTCTGGTACGCCAAATTTGAGGTAAATAAATTCGGTGGGAGAAGGGCAACAGGCAACCCCCCCCCTCCCCCCGCACCACCCCCCCCCCCTCCCCCATCCCCCCTCTCCCCCCCCCCAAGCGACCTTGGCACTGGTACGGCACCCCCTTGCTAGTTTTCTCCGTACGACACTTTGAGTATAATGTTTATTGGATAATGCAATGCATCACTGTCTCATGAAACTATGAAGCTATATCGCCAATTGTTCTTTGTTTCTACTTTTGAAGGTAAATTTTGTGGAATAGATTGCAAAAAGTTTATCTCTGTCAGGCAATAAGCCTACCTGTATCTTTGTTGGCCTATTTGTTTGATTGTGTAGTCCGTGTACGCCCTAGCTTAACGGTATCATTTGATACGAGTATAACGATGTCATTTATCATATAGTATATACTTTTATACAACAAAGATTTAGAAATAGATAGGACGCATTAACACTATAGAAGTTATGTACCTTAAGGGCCAGGGCCCAATTTCATAGAGCTGTTTAACAGCCCATTTTCCGTTAACCGAGCGTCAGGCTATTTGGGTCTTTCTATAAATTAGGGGTCCAAAAGTGTGACATTTGTTGTCCCCCGTTACACCTAATATGTGTTATTTTTCGTACAAAAATCATTAAAATGGCTTTTAAACCATTTTGTATAAATTGTACTTTATACACACACTTTTTGAAATGGAAAGTATTTAAAGAATGTGTCCTGAATTTACAAAAACAAGATGTAAAATGTAACGGGGGACACCAAAGCTGGACCCCTAATTTATAGAAAGACCCATTTCATAGACATCGTTAACGGTAAGCAACTGAAAACCTGCCCTAACCGCAGAGCCAAATTTTGCTTATGATAGTGACGCAACAATGGCGGTTTCCAAGTGCGCGCATGCATGCTTAAGCACGCCGCGGCCGTGAAATAGCCTTAACGTTAGCACAACTTGTCTGCTACAGTAAGCACAATTTTCAGCTAGCGCTTAAGCAACTCTATGAAATTGGGCCAAGGTGAGCGCACCATACAGGTTTCCTCTTCATCGACGGTCGAGCAGCGCGCATCTTATTTATACTATGATCACTCCTTCCGGTATGTCACGATCCTTTTAGTCCCTGGGCTAGGGCCATTAGCCTTTTCGAAGTATGGCGGAACAAAAGGAGAGGGCGCAATTTTATTTGGGTATGAATGTTTTAAACAATTGGATTTTTTTCCAAAAACATGATTTACATGTTGCAATTATAATACAGAGACAAAATTGTAAATAAAATAAATAAGTGCAAAGTGAAAAATGCAGTTATATTGCATTTTATTCAATTTTATACCCACTTCAAAGTGCGCCCTTCTATTGTGTCCGCCATACTTCAAAAAGGCTAATTTAATTATTGAGCTTATTTTCCGTTGTAGTATATATTACCTCGGGACATCCCAAAACAGTATTCTCAAGTGTCACAGCCGGTGCATGTGCCGTTCAGGTAATTATTGGACAGGTGCAAAATTACAAAAATCGTCCAAAATCATGATCTTGAGTGCTGCGACCACAAACATCATCCAACTGTGACCTGCTTTCATATACAGGACTTTTAGAAAGCTCAACCAGAGAGGTTAAACTCCATACGTTTTGGTCTTAAACTATTTAGCCTGTTGGCGGTATACTACTGTGTGGACCAGACAGATCGGCCGACCGATCCCGGAGAATTAGTCGGCCCCCTCTCATTTTCGCCACAATAGTGGCAGCGGTGGGATTTGTCGTGATCGTTAATCCCATTCTTTCCGTTTTCACCACAATGGTGGCAGCTGTGGGATTTCTCTTGGTCGTAGTTTCCGTCATTCCCGATTTTGCCACACTATCACAGATACGACCAGGGTGCGTGTTTTGTTTTTACACCACTGCGAGGAGAAAATGAGGGGTTTTGTACCTTTTTAGCGTCTTGAGAGGAGACTATATAATAGGTTAGGGTTCAGGGTTAGGGTTTAGGGTTGGTTATTTTAAAGGAATTTAGGGTTTTGAATGCGGTCGGTTTGCAACCAGCTTCGTGGTCTGGTTAGAAGAGAGCTTGACTTGTAATCATAAGGTCCCTGGTTCGAATCTCAGTCATGTTTGGGATTTTCCGAAATTTCTCGGTTTCTTCTTTTTCTCTAATAGTGAGAGTAAGAGTTGTGACTATTTCCAAGATTGTCACTTGAGAAGTATCAGTCATTGGAAACTTAGACTCTATTCGGGTTGAAAAATTGGGGTGTACCCCTCGCTGCGGTGTAAAAAAAACCCAGGGTTTATGCTTACATGATGCTGTCATAGGTACAAAGAGTCATGGGTGAATTTATGATGACAGACAGGTATGGTATCCACCGAACCATTTAAAGCTTGACCTGCGAATGTATTGTCTTAGATTATATATATATACACACATGTATATATATATATTTATCCTTTTAACACAATCAACGATCACACCAATATAATTATTGGGAAGATCACGGCTTGCAGCTGTGACCTGGTTTATTCAGCTATACCTCACATGTCTTATCATGTACAATCCAGTCAATTTGATCAAAAAGTTGTTTAAAAGCGACAATCGTCAATTAAGACAATTGATGATTGTTACGATGCAAAGTAAACTTATCCGTTAAGCAAAACCCCTTAACAAACGAAGATCATCGCCGAGTGTGATCAGACTGCTAAAAATTTGCACATTTTAACAGTTGCTGTGTTGGTTGCCAGATACGAAAAACCACAAACCCATTGGGAAAAATGGAAACGTACGCCTGACCTATGCAAACCAACGGCTTCAGGCCCAGCAATGCAACTGAAAAAATTCTGAAAAACACAAAATTTTAGCGATGTGCGCTGCAGTATGCAAGCAACGTGAGAATGCCCAACACCCGTGAACACCCCTTATTTATCAACCCCCTAGAGCACTGAACCGTTGCTCTTACATAACAAGGATAAAGCAGGTTCTTTCCTCGCCTTTCACCTCTGGGGTCCCGGGTTCGAATCCGGGGCGTGTATGTGGATTGGGTTTGCAGTCCCTACTTGACCGCGTGGGTTTTCCCCTGGGGCATTTCTCTGGGGGTTTTCCTCCCACTTCTAAAACTGCAACTCCTTCTTCGTCATCTCAAGTTGAGAATATAGTATAGTTAAAGCTAAAACCGTATAGTTGATGGCATAAAGGGCCTTAGTTGCCGAAGATGCCATAAAATATACAACAACAACAACTTGCTTTTTCGCGTTTAGGTCGACCAGGTATGGGTAAAAACGGCGTATTAGGACGACCGACCGCATTAGGGCGACCGATAGCCGGTCGTCCTAACGCCAAGTGCTTTAAAAACGATCTTTTTTATTAGGTTCTTAACCATTTTTATTAGGTCACAAACCGTTTTCGTCTAGGTCGCAAAACATTTTTTCCGACAATTTTGTGGTTTTAGTGGTCTCTGTAAGGACTCTACCCAAAACGGTCGTCCTAATACGGGAAAAATAGTTATTTAACTTCCTTTTTCCGGTATAGGACGACCGTTTTGGGCAGAGTGCTCTGGGGGACCACTAAAACGGTAAATTTGTCGGCAAGAAACTCTCCGTTGACACCCATTTTCTCGACTTAAAGTTCTCATAAAAATGTTTTTTCGACCTAGACCGAAATGGTTACAAACCTAATAAATATGGCGAGAAACCTAATAAAAATGGTTTTTGACCTAAAAATATGGTTTTAGAGGCAAAAAACATTAAGACGACCGGTTTTCGGTCGTCCTAATGTAAATGATGCTATTGAACTTGAAAAGATAAGCACTTGGCTTCTTGCAAATCAACTTAGTATCAATGTTCTCAAGTCAAATTATATGATATTTTGTTCAAGCCAATTCAAATATACACAATCGGTTCCTCTGATTTTAAACAATACAAGGCTTAACCAGGTTAAAACGTTTATATTCTTGGGTTTAACAATTGATGAAAATCTTACTTGGAAACATCATATCGATAATATAGCAATACAAATATCCAAGAACATTGGTATAATGAATCGATTAAAATATTACCTTCCGAGTAGGATTTTATTATTATTGTAAAACTCATTTGTGCTACAACCGTATTTAAATTATTCAATATTGATGTGGGGTAGTTCGTCATCCAAATGTCTTAAGTTACTCACTTTGCAAAAACGAGCAGTTCGTATCATCTCAAAGGCGGACTATCGTGATCAGACGGATCCATTATTTGCTAAATGGGGTTTGCTTAAATGTAATGACATAGGCTATACTATTTCCAATTGGGAAAATTCATGTATAAACTAAGGAGTAATGTATTTCCTTTTTGCTTAAAATCTTGTTTTACTTTAACATCAAATGTTCATGAATATAACATTATTTGTACAATATAACAGAACGTCAATGTTCACTCCAGCAAAGCGATGTTAAATTTAGTTTCTAATTGATTCTATAAAGAAATGTTTCATTTATCTGTCCTTTTTTGTTTTTGACACTTAATCCATTACCAATGTTAATTTTGTGCATTATTTAAATGTAAATGTTGTTTATTTATGCGTGTTAGTTTTGACATAAGTATTAATGCAAACAAGTACATGCTTTGTGAAATGTATTGAAGGAATTATTATTTGTCAAACATAGACACATGTTATTTTATATTTAATTTTTATCTGAACATTGTACATTATTGTTTACTGGCAATAAATGGAGCCGTATAGCTCCAATTTTATGGGAAAAAAGAAAAAAAGAACAGTGTTGTTCATCGAGGAACTCTATACTGGAATAACTTGGATGATTCAATAAAAGTTTTACCCACTATTTTTGTATTCACCAAAAACCTAAAGGTTCGATTTCTTGATTCATACTCATGTATGTCTATTTGGACTTTTCTCACACTGGTATTTGTTTGTGTGTCCTGTTTTTTATGTTTATCTAGTACCCTGGTGCTGTATGTTTGTCTGTCCATAGGTTAGGGAACAAAAGCTGATCGCTTCACCTTATACCTAGATGTTGTCCATTGTTTTTAACTTTCTTGCTCAAATTAAACTATTGCTACTAGACATTATTTTGGTTCAACACAACAATATTATGCAATATGTATTGTTTGTATTTATTGTGATAAATGACAACATTGAAATAAATGTTCCTGAACTGAACTGAACTGAACAGTATGGCGCCGTGGCAGCAAAATTATCAGAGGGTTGTGTGAAAATGACCTCGAATCTGAAGTTGATGATGATATTGTAATATTATGAGTTCTCCACATGAAGTCAGTGATAGTCACTTCCGGTCATTTTGAAAGTGTCATAAAAATGGACTTGGCGTCCTCGAAAACATCCAAAATATTGTGTAAATCGGTTCATTATTGCCGAAAATAGGTGCCTGGTCGGTCTGGAGGAGGGTGAACTGAAGAAAAAATGTTGTTTGTCTGTATAATATGCTCAAAAACTATGAATGCTAGGATAGGGCGACAATTTGTGTGTAAAAAAGCTATATTAGGGCGACATGCTCAATATAGGGCGACATTTTGGTGTCGCCCTATTTTTTTTTAAATCATTTTTTTAGATAAAACATTTTTTTTATTAGGACTAGAGCTGTTTCTCTTTGGTCTGGAACAATTTTTGGAAGCTTTGGGTAGAAAAATAAGGTGTCATTTTAAGTGACTCTTGCCGAAATTTCGGTGGTCCCCGGGGAGAGTCTTCCCGAAATGTCGCCCTATTGCGGCATCCAGAGTTCTTACAACATTTATGTTAATACTTTCAGCAAGAGGTAAAAAATACCCAATAAATAGCCACTGTTTCCCCAATTTACGGAACTTTGCATGTAACCAACGTTGGTGTTCTGGATGTTTTACCCAACAGAACATTTTCTGCAAATGTTGAGGAATTATGACCCAACAAACGTCAAAATGAAATTCCCCAACCTAATTTTACCCAGCATTTCTTTTTACAGTGTATAAACAACTTTCAATACATATTTTAATAGATTCGAGTCCCGGGCACACTTAATTTTGGTTTAAGCTTCAGCCGCTCACTAATTAGTACGTAATTAGAGAGTTAAATGGACCCTTCCCCAAAAGCTAAAAAGTATAGATTTTGCGCAAAAAGAGTATACACATCTGTCAAAGAAATTGTACCTTTCGAAAGTGCGGCTGAATCGACGGCTGAAACAGCGGGCCGCCTATGGATGGCGGCTTTGCACAATTTCAGGGAAGCAAAAACTCATTTGGAAAGCAGGCTTGAGATAAGTCTTTAAAAAATGTTGACATGGTCTGTGTAAAAGCATGGATGTGGAACTTATAGTGTCTACGATTGTTTATATGATAAATAAACACTACTAGAGGCTTAAATACATCATTTTTGCTTAAAGACATCATTTGCAGTTACCTAATTTCATTTCAGAAAAATCCGACTAGAAGTGTTGCTATCAATGATAACAAACGCCACATGACTTTTCGTGTGCACCTTTGTACAGGAGAAATTGCCAATTGAAGGCGCTCTAAAAAAAGTTTGCAGACAATTTTGTTTTTACCATTCATTCAACACAAAAACAAATGCATGGATTTGTTTTAGGTTTTCTGAAGTATTATGCTGTATCTATGTGGCTTATACAAGGCGATTTATTAACATCATTCTTCAGTTACTTAATCCTGTTTTTAAACGTTTTCCAATCATGTGATCTGTCATTAAGTTTGTTTAGGTAACAATATATTGAGATTATGTAAAAAAAAAAAATAATAATAATGTGATACTTTACGTCAGCTCAGTATCCCATCTACGTTCCCAGGCAAGAAAAACAATGAAAAACTGTGTCCAAGCTTCAGAGATATTGCGAAAAAAATGTACGGTGGTTTCCTGCTGTATTTTACGGGAAAACAAAGCTATAACACCACGGTAGCCAGGGACCTTGTTTCTTGCATATGAGGGCACTCTTGCGTAGAAAGAGTGCGTGTGCACAAGCATTCATTTTCTTATAAAAAATATCATCTGGGGCAAAAGTAGTGGGTTCCAATTATATTATCCATTTGAGTAAGGTTTTTGCCTGGTCAACTGGCTAATTATAATTTTCCCGCGATAAAATTTGCACGCGGTGCTGTAAAACTTAATTAATTTCCGGGCTGATGGTGTCCATGCACCAGTACAATTTCGAGTACAAAGATATACACAAACACCGTGCTTGCACGACTAAATTGAACAAAAAAAGATACGGGTAGATTATAAATAACTTTGGAAACTCGAATTTAAAAGGTTTTACTCAAAGCTTTAATCAGTATAGATGCTTTGCACGACGGCCATTTTGGTGTCAAGTACGGTGTCCCTGTTACATCTGCAACCAGTTTCAATTCAATTCAATTTATTTATTGATCACATTAAAAATGTGAAATTTGTTCTCCCAGTGTACATCTTTAAAACAACAAAAATAATACAGTACAATACAATAAAGGAACCAGTCGCCCATCACCAGTCACTAAAAACACACCACACAAATGGCAAGAAAATGGCTCTTCACAATGGGACAATTAAGGCAAGGAGAAATCATTGTGGCCACAAATATCAAACCACTAGATTGCATCACCGTCTTAATATTATCTCATAAAATTAGAGTTACAAACCTGAATTGCCCACGGTAAAAACGAGGACCTAAACCTTTTTGTTTTGAGATTAAGTTGTCTCACTCTACCAGACCGGTTCACAACAATAAATAAACGGAGAGGGTGTGTTCGGTCAGACATAATTTCGTTAAATTTTTGTACTGAGCAACTCCATATGCAATATCTTGAATGCCCTGAATGTCCATCCCAATGATCCTCTTTGCCTGTTTGTCAATACGTTGAAATTTCCGCCGGTTATGTTGAGAAAGTGAATTAAACCAAGAAATACAACAAAAAACTAAAATTCACTGTATCGAACTTTTATAAAACAATTTCAGAATCCTATAGCTTACATTAAAATAGTGTAACTTTCTTTAAAAATACAGACGTTGGTTGGCTTTCTTACAGATGCTGACCGTGTTTGCATTCCAATTTAACTTATCATCGACAACAACACATACTTTAGCATGCAGTCACGTTATCCAGCCAAAAGAAACTCGGGCACTGAAATTATAGTCCTATTATTTCAAATACCACCCCAAAATACTATCCGTGGGAAGAAAACAGGAAATTTGCAATCTCCAATTTAGTTGTGGAAGCATAACGTTTGGTGTAAACATTGCACTTCTTTATAAATTAGTTTAAACATTTGTTGATGGTATCCTTGAAAATATACGGACCGAGAGCGCAAAATTGTAGAATGGTAATGAGAATAATATGACCCACGGATAGTATTTTGTGGAGGTATTTTTATGATTGTTAGATTAGAACAAAATCCATTTTCTGGAAAATCTGAACAAGCTGCTTTACTATAGCTCTTATGTGAATGCTAAATTATAACATTTGTCTCCACATATGGTTTCCGGACACAATGGTGCACGTTCTGTTCGAACGTTGATGGGACGTTCTGCGGACGTTAGAATCTAACATTGCTGTATAGTGTAACGTTTTAAGAACGTTCCGAGAACGTTGTTAACAAAGCAGATCGCGCGGAGATAATTTTCCCTGCAAATTTCACAAAAAAGCTCCACGTTCTCTACTACACACTCTCTGATTTCCAATTTCCGTGAATTTAAATATTAGCCATCCATCGTCTATATAATTGTAAAGGTAAGATTTTCAATGAAGAATAGATTGTGGTTTCCAATGTCCGCCAGCCGTGATTACATACGAAGGCAATGCAAGGATAATGCACACAACCAAAAGTTGACACCTTTTGACGTAACTAAACAAATACTTTATTGATTTGTCTTATTCCAACAGCTAGTGTAGGCCTACAGCGTTCTCACGCACACAATGAGTGGTCGTTCAGTAGACGGCTTTTTTACCATGAAATCATGCATTTGAAGAAAGTGTGCGCAAGAACAATAATTACACTTTTGTCAGAATGTTCAGTTTACATACAAGAATAACAACTATTCATTGTTTTTGGTCATTATTAGGCTACTCCTTATCTTAACTTCATTTACTTTTTAGCTTTTGGAAGCGCTATTGATTCAAGACGGCCCAGACTCTTTGTAATGTGCTGCAAATCCTGCAATATCATCAAATGCACGATTTTATGGAGAAAACGCTGTCTACTGACCGACAACTATACAACAACTCATTGTGTGCGTAAGAACTCTGTGCACTCTTTATGTTTTGAATGACAAAAATCAGAAGAAAAACAATATATTTTTTAGTTACGTCCAAAGGTATGAGACGGGAACTTACATGTAGTATACTTTATTGTTTGGGCGTAGTACCTGTACCTGGGTCAAAAGGTCAACGTTTGGAAATTGGGACAATTACCACCCCCTAATCTTAGTCAAAGTAATTAGTACAACTAAAATGGTGTCCAAAAAGTAGGTCGTAGTCGCCACTTCAACTCTCACTACTGCCTCCGTCCCGGAACTTCATAGGCTCGAGTACCGTATAACAATTCACAATCATAATCGAACACGAAAGGTGATGGTGGTCGGATGACTGCAGCTGATTATCTGGGAAAAGTTTCAATCGCCGATATCTTAAAAGTTTCACCCTGGTACCCTATACACTCCCTGCACAAATTTCAGTACAAGTGATAACTTGATATATCATCCTAACCAGCGTTTGTGTATGTCTGATGATGGAACCGTCAGTAAAATGTACTAAATTACATGTACGTGTCAAATAAAGTCCTAGTTTTGACTTAGTCATTTGCCAACAGAATTAAACTGAAATTTAATGTCATGTAAACAAAACCTGATCAATTTTATTGCGCGATTTGCATCGGCTTTGTGCCGGGTGAGAATTAAAAGCCATACGAAAAAAACCCTAACTTTTTGAATCTGCCAATCATCGAATGGCGTCCTCTACAAGGAAACTGTCTTTGTCAGAGGTCTCTTTGCAATGACATTATATAGGAGTGACCCTGTATTCGTTCAGAAGCTTTCGGTTGCAGCACATGCTTTCTGTCACCGTCTCCAGCGATATGTCGACACTGGAGGACGCCAGGTCGAAAATAGCAGATTCTGAAATTTGATTTATTTGTTTATCTTTTGGCGTCGCAATCTTCTATCTTTACAATTACAAGAGGTAGTTTTACTAAAGGGGTCTAAAGCGGAATTTATTAAGGTTTAAAGTAAAGATGTACAAAATGATTCCTTTTTTGTTTACTTCATCGATTTGCATCTTTAGGCCTTCGATATGCATTTAGGGTGGATTCACATTGGGCTTTTTGGGCGTAAATTTGACGCGCCTCGCTTTGAGAAAAAGGAGGGAATGTGAAGGGAAACCAGCGGCGTCGCTAGACCATTTTGAATTAGCCTTTTTGAAATATGGCAGACACATTAGGAGGGCGCACTTTGAAGTGGGTATAAAATCGAGAACAAAAATGCAATATAACTGCATTTTTCACTTTGCACTCTGTCTCTGTATTATAATTGCAACATGGAAATCATGTCTTTGGAAAGAAATACAATCGTTTAAAAACATCATACCCAAAACAATTTGGCCCTCTCATTTTGTAATGGGGTGTGTGACCAAAATTTTCCGACGGCTGCCGCACTAAAAACCACGAACACAAAAACACTTCCTGCCCGAGTTGATTCTGTAGTTTTCAATGCGTCGTTTCACTCCAAATAGCCTCACACGCCGCATTTGTTTCAACACGACGTATTCCTACGTCAAATTTACGCGCGAAAAAGCCTAGTGCGAATCGACCCTTAAGGTACATCACTAATTGCCAACTATTCTCTCTAGTTTGAGAAAGAAAAAATATAACAAAAACTAGAAAGAATCAATTTGACAATTAATATTGTTTGCTATATCGTATCCACTACTTAAATGCAGTATACATGGTTGGTATCTCGAAAATCAGAAATGTTCACAAATTTACGCCCGACTTACACAATATAAACATGATGACCGCAGAAAACGTCCCCTGAAACGGTTTTGTCTGAAGTGCTATAGTCTTTGAGAAATAAGTAAAACAATTTTTTTTCGTCTCATCAGACGAAAATTCAATTCGCCCCAAAACCATTTCGCCCAAGTGCCATTTCGCCCCAAACCACTTTGCCCGAGTGCCATTTCGCCTCAAATCGCTTCGTCCAAACACTACATCGCCCAAAGGCCACTTCGCCTCAAAACCACTTCGCCGTGGTTTAGGGGGAAATGGTTTAGTGGTTTTAGGGCGAAATTACTGCAAACCCTTTTTTTACTGTTTTCTCAAAAGTTAGATGAAGTACAGAGCTGGTTTTTGCTCAGGTTGGTTTTAATCATGGATATCTTCAATCACACAGGGGGATAAAACTATTTGTAACAGTTTACCAATCATGTATATTATCTTTAAAGGCAGGGGCTCGTCAATGCACGCGTGAGGCAAAATTCGTATAAGAGAATTTAATGTAAATTAAAAAAATAATGAAAATTGCTTGCTCAATAGCAATAACAAGCCAGAACTTGTTGGGAATGGCTGAATCGTGACCGGAGAGATAAAACCAAACTTAAAATATTGGGAAGTAACCAATCACACTGTGAGCCAGTTAATTACTCAGAGAACATTTTCATTGGTCGGGAATGTTTCTCCAAAGAAAGTAACCAATCAAATTTGTTTTTCAATCTTGTGCACGAAGTACACGCGTGATACCACGTGCTTGATACGTGCACGTGGGCAGACGATTTACAGTATAAATTTGGGTGCATAACTGGCTTTCCTCAGCAGTGTCATCTAGCTGCGGAGTTTGGTCTTCGGTTGTTCAACATTTTGCACCAAATTTTGAGGTAAGAACTATTGACGGCGTGTTTAGTCATTACGGAATCGTACTTTTATGCTACTTCGCTTCGCTCATAGGCATGAAAAGCAGCTTAACTTTAATGAGAGAACAGGGCCTTGACGAATTAGGGTTGAAAAAAGAACAATTGTATTGCAATTATTTTATTGCAGCATGGGGATAGGTATATTTATGTTAAATTACTTCTTTAAGGATGTCGGTACTTTAATTCTATTTTATTTACAGTTTATCCGAAATGAAAAGCTCAGGTTCGAAACTTCCAGGAAATTGATGAATGTTTTTAACTCTAAAAATGACTTTCCTTAAAAATTTTAACACGTTTTGATGGTTATTAAATTACTAAAAGGACAATAAGTGACGACCGGTAAACGGAATTCTTTCTGCCCCATCCACCACTTAGGTGGAGATTTGTTTAGGACGCATAGTCATAATCTAATTTTTAGCGCACCTGGGAACAAAATGTGCATGTTTTGCCCCATATGGGTGAAGATTTTGTCACCCAAATGTTGCCCCAGGGGTGAGGAAATTTTTTTACACAAAAAGTGACAAACCTTAGTCTTAGGTGGGACAGCCTGGGGTGGGGGACTAGGGAGGGGTGGGGGAAAACGAAGACCAGGCGTAGCCAGTATGATTTATGTACTACACTATCACTCCGCACAACACCCCACCCACACACGTATACTTGTATTCGCCGGCAATCGGGGACTTTTTATTGCTTGAACAAAAGACGCTCAATAGGTCCCCGATTGAGCAACCGTCCCCGATTGCCAATCCCATGCAAATCCTATGGAGGCCTTCGCAAAAAAACTATGTCCAAAAAAGAGAAGCAATAAAAAGTCCCCGATTGCCGGCAAACACTCACGCACACACGCATGAAAACCCACAACCCACCGCGGACGTCCCATTGCTCCTCTTTTGTTTGGACTTTGTTTTTTTTGGCGACTGCTCTCATTTGTTTTGCACACGATGCTAAATCGCGGACGTCCTTGGCAATCGCGGACCCTATTGTTCCTATTGTTAAACGTCCCCCATTTGAATACAGAAACTCGCGCACACATGACGACAACGACGCGTGAAAAAAAATTGGCTGCACTGACGAATGCTGCCATTCACCAATGGCAGCTTTCAATGGACACCACGTGACTTGGTTAAGCAAAAGTTTTTAACCAACTTACCTTTGCGGAGGTAATAAATTATAACCAAGGTTGGTTAAAATACAGCTATCTGATCTTATAGTTTACGCAACCTGCAGTTTACCCAACTTGAAAGCAGAATATTAATTAACCAAATTTTACCCAACTCACAGAATTTAACCAACGTTGGGAGATTTTTTACCCAAAAGATTTTACCCAGTGATATTTTAACCAACGTCCTGAGAGTGTACAAAATTGTGTATGGTTGCCTGGTTGCGCCAGTCGTCGTCTGAACGCTGTCTCGTACACAGGTTATAATGCGTCTCTGCATAAATATTACTCAACGGGTTTTTCCTATATATGATTCTGGAATTCTTAATCTTTATTATAAATATTAATTATGGAAAAGCCTCATGCACAAAACCACAGATATTTGATCACTTATTTTTGGATGCATTTGATTAGTTCTTTGACTGAATTTTGTCCAGAGTTACTCCGGGTAGTCATATAGTGACTCCGGCCGGAATGACTCCGGCGGGGTTATTGTGTATGTGTTATTGTGTATTGTGTATCTTCCATGTATTTGAACCTTAAGGATTATGGAATAGGTGTTGCTTTGAGCATAATAATTTGTCTCGCGTGTTGTTAAATAATTGTATTTTACCGGAGTGAACCCGGCGAGCGAGCGGGTGACTCCGGTAACCGGGTGACTCCGGCGGGAGTGACTCCGGCCGGAGTGCAGTGACTCTGGCGGGGGTGACTCCGGCAGGGGTGGCTCTGGACCGGGTGGCTCCGGCGGGGGTGACTCGGGTGAGTGCAGTGGCTCTGGTACGACAATCCACAGGCCCTATGGCTTATACCATGTTGAGTTATTTATTACGATTTGAGAGATCATTTAATGAAACAAGGTTGAGCTTAGATTGTGATATAAATAATTAGTTAATGCGGCAGTCGCTGTCTGAACTAGCCGCAACTCACTCAACTACTCGGCCATACCGTTGGAGTAACTAGTGAAATTCCAGGTGTTTAATCATAGTCGGAGCCGACTCCGGTTAAGGCAGCGGAGCTGACTCCAGGGGAAATCCTATCGAAGCGATAGCTGTTAATCAGCGGAGCTGAGGGTTAAACTCAGCGGAGCTAGCTGACGGTTGAAACTCAGCGGAGCTGACGGGTGAAACTCAGCGGAGCTGACGGGTGAAACTCAGCGGAGCTGACGGGTGAAGCTCAGCGGAGCTGACGGGTGATACTCAGCAGAGCTGACGGGTGATACTCAGCGGAGCTGACGGGTGAAACTTAGCGGAGCTGACGGAGTAATAACCAGCCAAGGGCTGACGTGAATAGTTGAAAAAGTCCATCCAGCAGGGCGGACGAAAAAATGCAGCGGAGTTTAGAGTAATTCGCCTATTAATTGTTTCCCCCCATCCCTCCCTCCCCATTGCGCTGCCCCATAGGTGGAGGTTTGGTCACGTGTTTCATGCCCCAGGGTGGGGCATTTGACCCTTTGAAATAAAATTATCTGTGCATTTGTATACAAAACGTGGTAAATTGTTGATGATTTGAAGTACTGAAGTGAATGTGTTATTAAAGATTTTTAGAAGTTAGATTGCTCTTCCCACAGTTCTCCTTTCTTCGTCCAAACGCCCCTCCCCAGTTAATAGCGCAGTAGACGTATTTTGCATGCAGTTGGTTGTATAGGCCCTATTTCAACCCGGCGCAGCGGTTCAAAACATAAATTGGAGCGCGTCCATTTAAAAAAAATCGAGCCGGCCGGCTCGCGACAAATTGGTGTCGTGAATTGGGGTCAAACAACCCCCCCCCCCCGCTCCGATACCAAAAAATATAATGTAATGCATTTTTTGCGTGTCTGCCTGTCCGAAACAAGCAGACATAAAAATCTGATGGGCAAAACCTCTTCCTGGTGGCAAAACCCCCTCCTGGAAAAATTCCTGGATCCGCCCCTGGATCTGTAACAGGAGCTGTTGAAATAACATGAGATAATAACACTAACACGTCCTGAGCACGTCCTAAGCACCATGTTAACATCGAGTTAACACGTTGGTTGTTCCAAGGTCACAATTCTGATTAAGATAACAGATCTGTTACACTAACACGTAACACAGAATTGTGACTTCGTCCTGTGTACAATGTACAGAATTAACATGGTGTTAACCTGGACATTTAATAAGAGGTCCAGATTAATGCCGTGTTAACAGATCTGTTAAACTAACACCAACACGTTACACACACAGACCTCACCCATTGTATTTGTTTCTGCAGGAGCATCACATCATCGTAACGAACCGGAACATCATCATCATGGCACGATTCAGCCTTGTCGTTTTGGTCTTCGCATCATGCCTGATGGCTATGACGGATGCATGGGGGCCAAGTATCCGTGTTCATTTCCGCAAGTAAGTTTTTGTTCTCTCTCTCTCTCTCTCAATTATTCACAGCCCATCACAGGAAATAACATATCACGACCTTTCTTTGTCATATAGGGCACAGCTTTTCAGCTGCTGCGTTTATTCAACTTGGCCGATTACCAAACGGTCAAAGGGCTGCAATACATTAAAATATAAGGCCACGACCTGTTAAAGGCATAGGCTCGTCAGCAATGCGCGCGCGCCAAATTTGCGCGGCGAAATACGCAGCTCCATGCTATGCTACATGTAGCCTTGTCCAAGGCTATGAAATTGTGTGAATCCGTGAAGAATTTGCCTGTATGCTATCCAGCGAAAGTGCGCCACCACGCGGTGAATTGTAGCCAACTGCCAAATAGTCTGGTTACCGTAATATCTTGATCTGAATCCTGACTTCACGGGCGAGGCTGGATCATCACTAGACTCACTACCCATGATGGCGACGCCATGCACGTACGGCTTCACGCAATACCGTAACCACAGATTTTCGACAGTTATCTCAAAAAAATCACCCTTAGACGCCCATATAAGCCCCATACAGATATTCAGTAGGTTGAATTTGTATCTGAACTCTATATTACCAGTTGTCATTTTGTGTCAAAAACACAAATTCACCGCGTTTTACGTGTTTGAAACGGCCAAAGGCGTTACTCGCCATATATGTGTACGTAAAATCGACTCAATTCACTTCCGCCTACCACGTCCGTTATGCACATGCGTGATGTGTTTGTTAACTCACCAACTGGGTATAGCTAGGTTACGTACGGAAAATCTGCTTTTTTTCAAACGGCACCGTATTGTTCTGTCAAAACAACCGTTAACCAATAAGCTTTTACGTCTCGGCGCAGTGCTCTCTTTGAAAAATTAGCATAAAGAGTCCCCGCCCATAAAACACATCATGTGGATTGGGTTTGCAGTCCCTACTTGACCGCGTGGGTTTTCCCCTGGGGATTTCTCTGGGGGGTTTTCCTCCCACTTCTAAAACTGCAACTTCTTCTTCGTCATCTTAAGTTGATAATAAAGTATAGTTAAAGGCAGTATACATCATTGGTAATCTCGAAAATCAGAAATGTTCACAGATTTACGCCTAACTTACACAATATAAACACGATGACCGTAGAAAACTTCCCCTAAAATGGTTTTGTCTGAAGTGCTATAGTCTTTGAGAAATGAGTAAAACAATTAGTTTTCGTCTCATGAGACGAAAATTCAATTCGCCCCAAAACCATTTCGCCCAAGTGCCATTTCGCCCCAAACCACTTCGCCCGAGTGCCATTTCGCCCCAAACTACTTCGTCCAAACACTACATCGCCCAAATGCCACTTCGCCCCAAAACCACTTGCGCACAGGCCGTGGTTCAGGGCGAAACGGTTCAGGGCGAAGTGGTTTTGGGGCGAAATGACTGCAAACCCTTTTTTGACTGTTTTCTCAAAAGTTAGACGAAGTACGGAGCTGGTTTTTGCTCAGGTTGGTTTTAATCATGCATATCTTCAATCACACAGTGGGATAAAACTATTTGTAACAGTTTACCAATCATGTATACTATCTTTAAAGCTAAAACCGTATAGGTGATGGCATAAAGGGCCTTAGTTGCCGAAGATGCCATAAAATAACAACAACAACAACAACAACATCCGGCCTCGCGCGTGAAGTCAGGATTCAGACCAAGATACTTCGGTAACCAGACTATTTGGCAGTTGGCTACAATTCACCGCGTGGTGGCGCACTTTCGCTGCATAGCATACAGGCAAATTCTTCACGGATTCACACAATTTCATAGCCTTGGACAATGCTATGCTACACGGGGCTGCGTATTTCGTTGAACGAATTTGGCGCGCGCATTGCTGACGAGCCTGTGCCTTTAAATGAAATTGTGTCCTAAGAGTGGGCACGCTTGCCCAATTAGACTGAAAGCTGGATAGGGTTAAATCAAAATTTCTGGAACAAAACCGCCGATTGTCTTAAATTATAGTATCAGCGACCCAGATCACGGAATGGCCGGTCTTAAGTTTCGCTTGATCAGACCGAGGCTCTTGTAGCCAAGCTAAATCAGGCATATTTTTACATTTCATCAAATTTAATCAAAAATGTCAAGAACAAAGATGAACCCAGTCTCATTTTGTAGCTCGGAGCGTGTAGATTACGGAAATATAACTTACGAGTAATTTTAGATCAGACTAATTAACTTAAGAGCGGCGCGAAAATTGCAGGAGGGGCGTGGCTACGTTAACCCCCTTTTTGCCTTTTTGCCAATACGACGACACGAACGACAATGACACCAGTTCGTGGTGAAAAGTTACCATTTGTGAACAATGAAAATACAACTTAAGAGTAGTTTTAGATCGGACTAATTAGCTTAAAAGCGGGCTAATAAGTGCGGAGGGGGCGGGGCCTCAACCCACCCCCACCATTTACTTTTTTGTTTATAATTATGGTCGCAACTCGCAATACTCTATTTATACCGTGCCAAATTTGTCTGACATATCTGCTGGTGTCCTGTAGATATTTGCACGCAGGTTTCGTGAAAATAAGCCATGGCGTTTTCACAAAATGCTAATTTTCGCCAAAAAGACGCTATTTTTGGGGGAAATTAGCATTTGGTGAAAATGCAATTATATAGCCTATTTTCACGAAACATGTTTTGATTGGGCATCATTACATGTATCCGCGCTGGAAAGAAACGCTGCAGGCGGATCCAGCCTCATTAAAATACAGGAATACAATGGATTTCAGGGGGTCCGTCCCCTGAATTCCATTTTATTCATGTATTTTAATGAGGCTGGATCCGCCTCCGGTACCGCATTGCATGAGCTCCGAGTCAGCGATCTTTCCAAAACAGAAAAATAAACAATGGTGACCATTTTTTTTGGGGGGGGGGGGGGGGGAGGAGGGGGGGGGGGGGGGGGGGGGGGGGGTGGCGGAGGAGGGGCGGGGGGGGGGGGGGGGGGGGACAGTGTCAACCCCGCTTTAAGGTGGATTCACACTAAAGCGGCGTTCACACCATCGCGGAAATTAGTTACGCGCGCGCCAGTGCCATTGGTTTCCACAGGCCTTGTTCAGACACAGTATAAAGCGGACTAACTTCAACGAAAAACAGTCTATATCAGTTGTGGCTGAACGGTCTACGTAAACCGCTTTTAGTACCAAAAACGGTCTAACTCCGGTCTACGTAGACCGCCGAGGGAAGACGGTCTATACGTAGACCGTTTTCGGTTTAACCCAAGTTAGACCCTCTAGTACACTCTCAGAACGTTGGTTAAAAATGTTAACCAACTTGGTTAAAATTTTAACCAACCATGTATTACCAGGTGAACATCCCAACAGTTGGTTAAAACCTTAACCAACCCAGGTTGGTTAAAGGAACACACCTTCTTTGTTGGGCTATTTTGGGCTCGAAATAGACCTTCTTAAAACTTCTTAATTCTTTCCTGCTCCGTCCCCACTGGGTCCATGCATTAAGTACATGGAGCATGGCATAACCCGTTTTCCAAGAGAAAAACTGGATATTTGTTCATTCTAAAATCACGTTTCTAACCAAATTCGCACTTTATGTTACATTATTATGTCATAATTAGTGGCAGAGGTGTACGGTATTCATACCTGCCTAAGTACTATAGGAAAATGTCACTCATGACTAGTGTTAAACAGCCAATAAATCATTCAAAAGCTTATTTATAGCTGCCGCGCCGTTGACTGCAGTGGATACATCCGGGTATTTATCAATCATTTTGTCCACTAACAAAATGGCGGACGCGGTCCCAGGGCGGCACGCCCGCGAAGCGCGCACAGTATAGCGACTGCGCACTCTAGTTTTCTAAATATAGCTCCATGACCGATATTTATATGAGATGTTCTGACATGTATTTTGGATAGGTTCTCCTGTGTCCTTTAAATTATGTTTCATGCATGACCGCAAATGAGGCAAATAAGGGTGTCAGGTGGAACACGACTTGCGCCAACATCAGAATTGAACAAAAAAGAGACCACCAAATTAATTATTTTCCGAAGAACCTGTTGCAAAATCCGGGACGGATGGCAGCTCTGCACTGGTTCAAATCCGTTTCTTTTTCCTAGCCAGACTGAATTGGCGCAAGTCGTGTTCCACCCGACACCCTTATTTGCCTCATGTGCGGTCATGCATGAAACATAATTTAATTGAACTGCTACCAAATAACACACCAGAACTTATCCAAAATACACGTTGTCAAAACATCCCAAATAAATATTTATACACTGAAACACAACAAGTAATTTTAAAAGTGTATAGTTTTTTTTACTCAACCTGTAGTTGTGTCGAAAAAGTGGTCAAAATGCAGCTTTGTCCATGCTTTGATCAAGAAGACGTGGTTCACGCCGAAGCCTTGCTTAGCAGTAGCCTAGTCAGATCAACTGATGTGCACGATGAGTGGTTATGCCGCCTTGGCTTCTGCTGTCATAGTTGTTGTCGAGTAACAGTTGCTGCCAAGATGCCAAATCCGATCCGATCATCCCCTCCTTTGTGGATAAACAAAATGAAACAAGGACTATTAACTATTAGTATAAGATCCAAAGGCGGTATAATGTGACCCATCCATTCATACTACTATTAAACTAATAGCATCTGATAATCTTTCTAATGGATACCGGCGCATTACAAATATTCATTATTATTATTAATATTGCACCTATCACTGCCCCCACCCCTCCCCCGCGCTACCCCACCCCGCGATGCCCCACCCCTTAGGTGGGGATTTGGTCCGACGATTTCCGTGCCCCAGGGTGGGACTTAAACGCATGGAAATCAAATTGTCAGCGCACAGGGAGCAAAACGTGCATCTTTTGCCCCATGGGTGGGGAGTTTGTAACCCAAATTTTGCCCCACGGGTGGAGAATTGTCATTCGAAAAGTGACAACCCTGCCTCTTAGGTACAGGTGGGGCAGCCCGGCGGGAGTGGTGGGGAAAAGTTACACGTATATAGGCCGTGCGTAGCGAGTATGGTGTACACAGTACATGTATGATGTAGTTTGTGGCGCGGCCCGCATTCGCTGCACGTGCACACGGCCTACAACGTGTAAGTAACGTTATACTCGTGACAACCCGTACGGGTAAAAAATAACACTTTCGGCTTAAATCTTCGAGAAAGGTTTCCAAAACCGACCGCTAGCAACCACTAAAATGTCTCCCCACCATTCACCGATCAGACCAGACAATTAACGAGGCAGAACTTACCTTAAATTAGTTGTTTCGGCTCGGAAACACGACTACATTTTGCAAATTTGCCGTCAACACATCCGCCATGACACAGTCCTGTATACGTTTGTGTATAGTTTTACACATACAAGGCACACACACGAAACGAACGCGCGTTGGCATTTTATCGCTGCTGCTTTTCTGCAGACAATCGAGTCACTAACCAATGGTGGCTTTCACTGGACACCACGTGACATGGTTGGGCGAAATTTTTAACCAACTTTCGCTTTGTGGGGGGTGTGAATTATAACCATAGTTGGTTAAAATACAGCCCTCTGATCTTATATTTTACACAACCCGCAGTTTACCCAACCAGAAAGCAGTATATTTCTTAACCAACCCCTGGTTAAAGAAAAATTTACCCAACTCAGAGAATTTAACCAACATTGGGAGATTTTTAACCAACTGATTTTTAACCAGTGATATTTTAACCAGCGTTCTGAGAGTGTACCGTGTTTGGAAAGTTGAACATCCGGTCTATAAGTCGCCGCCGTGACCCACCTTATTCAAGCAAAGCGTGCGGCATGTATTCTTGCATCCTGAGATCTCAGGGAATTTCCACTCTTCGAAGCGACGTGACAATAACCTGAGGAAACCGGCCCCATTTCGCTGAGGAACAAGCGACATAAATATTGTCGCCTCCTCTGGACCAATCAGGAAACATGCCAGAGTCGGCGATTGGCTGCTATTTAAAGTAACTGGAGAATCTGTTCCATTGGCTTTCGTCAGCATGCATCCCTGTTATTAATTTGAAAAGTTGCAGAGTAAATAAGACCGTCACCAGGAATTTTGGTAGGAATGGGACAGTCGTAAGAAATAGAACCCAATACAATTTGTGGAAAGTATAGAAATTGTTTCTTTTCGGCATAACATGACCAAATTGATTACATTACATCAAAATGACTCGGGCGTGTGTTTACTAGACGCAACATCCGCCTTTCTTCGGAGATTTGCGCGGATTTCTTCAGGGTATTGTAACGTCGCTTCGCAAAGTGGAAATTTCCTGAGATTTAGGGATAGTATTCTTGGCGTTCATAGGGCCGCGTACGGTACGCCGGTATTGGCCATACCGGCATACTGAAAACATTGAACGCAACCGAACGCAAGGTATTCCCAATACGCATTACAATCCCAACTCGAACGTGGTACGCTTTCCATACCAAGACGGCGGACGGACAAATTGCGGCTACGACCTCGAGGTTTCAAGTTAATATTTTGCTTCATCATTCGGGGTGCAAACTGCATGCAGAGTAGAATTTCGAAGTGTTTATTTATAGACTGTGGAAGACCACCGTAAGCTGAGTTAGCAGCTTTCATTTACAATTTAATTGTCAGAATCTTCGCGTTGAGCGTGCAGCCGTAGTGCTTTGCCAACCGCGTTGATTACAGTAGCCATGTTTGATCGTACGTTTTGGGATGCAGTCGTTCAACTATAGCCGTTTCGGTTCCAGCACACCGACGCTGCCATACGTATTTCTGAATTCTGCTGTTGAACCGGCCTCTGCATGGATGCAGCTGCGTGACCTGAGATAGACCGTTTTCAGACTAACTCGGTCATGTCTGAACGCTCAGTTTTTAGGCCAGGAAAGGTCCCCCGCAGCAACCGCGGAATGTTAGACCTTTTTCACTCTCCGTAGTCCCATGTCTGAACATAGCCACAGAATATGATTTTCCGCTTGTGCACGGCCTATCGCGACGCGCAACATTTGTTGAGCTGCATGCAGTCAGTTCAAAATGTTGTTGAACCCAGGGCTGCGTTCCACTTTAATACGCGAACGTTACCAAACGTTGGCAGCGCCAACGTTTTGCTCAATGTGGAATGGATTGTTTGCTAAAATACGTTGTCAAGATGGCGGCTTCGACTCCCATCAGCAGTACTTGACGCTGCTTACCCAATTTTTGAGAAAATGTGAGACATATAGCTCTTTGTGTTGTATCGCCAGCGATAAGGACAAAAATGTGCAATTTATTTGTTATTTTTAAAACTGGAAACCATCGTCTGTATCTGTCATGTCCGTGCGCCATTTTCAAATGACTCGCGAACAACCAAAACGTTTGTTGGCCAACGTTGATGGCGCACAGTTCGTTCCAATCGAAATTGTTGGCAAACGTTGCCAACGTTTTTAAACGTTCGAGTAAGTGGAACGCAGCACAGGCTACAAGAGGATACGTTTGTCTCAAAAGTACTTCGCACGACAGGGCATCTACTGCATGCGCGTCGGTTGTTTCGCAGTCTTGCTGGAGCGCTTTTGCGGATCCGGATCGCACTTTTGTCACAGCCGTTTGACAAACCAACACAGTCAATCGAAGTCTTCGCAAAGTCGCAGCGCCTCCATTGCGCTGACAAATTCCTTTTAATTTGACACGGCATGAGCATGATCGCTGAAATGGACCTGAACGGAATTGCGCTTACGTCGCCAAATCTTCCTCTCTTTGAAACACAATTCTATTATTTTTTCTCAGAAAATTAGAGCGAGTCCTTGGCAGCGCCCCGAGTAATAATCAACTCTTTCGTCTCTTGGACAAGAACGAGAATGGTTTTCTGTCGATGGCCGAATGGGAAGCAAATAATGAGAAACGACGGGACTTCCAAACAATCCTGCACCGTGTCGACACAGACGGTAAATATTAGTACACCCAACCAAAACAGTAAGTTCCTGTCTGATACTTTTTGACGTAACTCAAACAATATTTTCTTGATTTTTGTCTTTCAAAACGTAATGAGTGCACATAGTTCACACGAACACAATGAATGGTTGTTGTCGATCAGTAGACGTCGTTTTCACCATAAAATCGTGCATTTTATGAAATTGCACGCAAGGACAAAAATTGCACTGTTGTCAGAATGTTCACTTTTACATACAAGAATAAGAAGTATTCATTGTGTTTTGGTCATTATTGCTCTATGTCTTAACTTCATTTAGGTAGCCCAGTGAAAAGAATAAGTGACACTTGTGCTTATCTGCAAGAACTGTTCAATTATGACCGACAACAACCACTCATTGTATGCGTAAGAACTCTGTGCACTCGTCACTTTTTGAGTGACAAAAATCAGAAAAGTATTTTTTTAGTTACGTCAACAAGTATCAGACGGGAACTTACTTTTTGGTTGGGTGTATGCTGAACCCTGCGCTGCACTGATGTACTTTTTTTATATAGTATTTTTGCCAAACTCTACAAGTTGGTAAAAGGCATGTCCACACGGAGGCCGTTCCCTCCAGGGAAAATTTGAGGTTTCAAACCCTCGAGGGAAAACTTTTTTGGGGGGGGGGGGGTGGTTGGGGGAGGGGGAAGGTTTGCGCCGTGTGGACATACTTCCCCTCGAGGGAATACATTATACCCTGTACCTGGCCTTTCCCTCGAGAAAACGAACATCTCTCGAGGGAAACGAACATCCCTCGAGGGAAACTTGGAGGTTTGTGATCGTGTGGACACGATTTGGGGGGAGGCGGTTATACTTTGTTTTAATAGCTGGCACTCCAAACTCGGAAACCCTCGAGGGGTTGTGACCGTCTGAACACGGCTATACACCAATCCGAGAGTTGAGGACCTGCAGCAGATTTCACGAAACTTACGCAGTTGCGTAAGCCCACTTGCGCAACATTTTATTGCGTAAGTCGCGCGACAGCGGTGATAACACGCAAGCTATGGGGCTTGCGCCATTTTTTCAAAAGTTGCGCAAGCTGCGCACTCTTTCGTGAAATCGGCTGCAGTTCTCTGTTCGTCCTCCATAACTGGGGGCCATCCAGTGCCACGAACAGTACGTTATATTATGTTGTCACATCGAACAATTTGCGCATTCTTTGTTGAAGCCTGTGCACACAAAGGCGGCACATTGTGCACTATTCAAATATAAAACAGCATAGAACGCACACTTCATGGCACTGGATGGCCCCCAGTTTTAGCGGACGCGCAGGGAAGGAGTCATTAGTTACCGGATTCCTGTATAGAGCCAACAGTGTGAGTGCACGTTAGGCCCTATAGTAAAAGCTTGACCCAGACGGTAAACCCTGACTGTCTGGCAGGCATTCATATTGTGGCGGTCGCGACCCCAAGAGCGCCCTTCCTAAGACACTCGGGTCGCACAATTTCCTAAGTCGGCACCAACTACGCCGCGGCTGCACACGGGAAGTTGTGAACCCATTTGATAGCCTACGAGTTCGGATCAACGTGTGCTCAACGTGAGCCATATGTAGTCCGCTGACCATGCACAGCTAACGTTAGTTCGCTTGCCAAACCACGAGGCAAGGAAACGCAGATTCGCCTACTTCGCGCACGAATTGCCTGCGCTAACGACACCGAATTCACTCACCGAATTCTACGGCACAACCGCAAATGCGCACCAAACTGCTGTACTCTCGCCCGAAATCCCTAAATTCAGGCCTAAACTTGCTGCTTTATCTTCAGCAGAAACACTAGCAATCTTGTCGAAAAACGTAGGTCTCAACTATAGCAAACTCGAAAACCAACTAACGCACAAGTAACAAGTAACCCACGGAATGGACGTCACGTCATTCATTTCATTCTCACGCACTGTGTTGATGTGATTTGCCATACACAGTGCAATAAGTTCATTCATAAACATTATGTCAAACACTACGCCTATCAGGGCGTGACTATGCCCATATATGGCACTGCGTCTTTTTGTAGAGCATGCGCTTCAGTCCCGGCGCAATGTAGCTTTGATCAAGGCGTTGGGCTTGTCTTCTAGACGGCTCGCTGAAGATAAAACTGAACAAAGCGCTAATGCTACGTTTACACCATGTCCCCGGCAGTCCCGGCGCCCCGGTTTGGCCAAAACGTAGCGTGCCGTGGAACTTTTTATTACTTTGGCTCGACTCGGCCCTAGTTGGGCCGGTGTGTTGCGTTCTACCACGGTGCGTTACGTCCCGGTACGTAAAGCGTGGCGCGCCGTGCCGGTTCCGGGCCGCGAGGCGGACGGCGCGCTACGTTTTAAGCGCCGTTCCACTACGGATGGGTCCACGTCCCAGGCCGACCTGCTAAGTTCTAATGCGGTGCCTCACGTCCGTCCCGTTCGTGTCACGTTTGTTGTCCCGGCCCAATACGTTCCTGACGGTCTGCGAGGGTCTGCTGCGGCGCCCTGCGACTGAACGTGGCAGCTGTCACGTTTCACGCCCCGGTGGTCACCCGGTGGTCTCCCGGTGAGCCCCGGTTGGTATAAATAGTGCGCTCCACACCTTCATTTTCACCTTCATTTTCAGTGAGGCGTAACTGGCCGTGAGCAACAACCGTCACACACCTTGGCGCACCGCAGTTTACCAGGCCGCATTCACACCATGCTGTGGCCGCTACCGTGTCGGGCCCTGGCAGACCGTGGGGTTCCAAACGTGGCGGAGCGCGAGGCACCGGCCGCGATCAGAGTTCCCCGGCACCCCAAGTTGCCACACCCCGGTGAGTCAAGGCACACTGCGGTCCGTCACGCCCTGTGACGGAAGCCCCGTCCCACTGCGGCCCAGGACGATTCTCATTAGTGCCGGGACTGCCGGGGCAAAATTTTTGACAGAGCTGCTCACCGGCCGGTAGCAAGGGTGAGCTACGGTCATTCACGTTTCGCCACCCCGGTCCCCTACGCTACCCGACGTCCATCCCGGTCCCTCCCCGGTGCTTCTCTACCGGGGCGCCGGGACTGCCGGGGACATGGTGTAAACGTAGCATAAGGCTACGGAATCTGTTGCACGTATTGGCTCACATCGCGCCGCGCTTATAGCTCCATGCTACGGCTATGCACACACGCACGTACATATCGGTACAGTCCTAAACCCAACGCCTTGATGGTTCTGCATTCAGCCAGCGAAACTCATTACAAGTAATAGGGAAACCACCCCAGCGTGAGCTGAGATTTCATTGGTCGACGCACGATAGGTTATGTTTGAAAAACGCTATGATCTGCGATCCCCAGTTTGTTCATCCGATGCAGTATTAAAAGCTCCCACAAATCATTCAGGAAAGCTGTCATATTACGACCGTTGTCCCCCAGAAGTGTAATCAAATATGTAAACAGACAAGCACAATAAATGCTACGAACCAGAGAATATTTGTTGTTTTCGTCCATCGATCATGCCACGTATCTCGTAACATAAGGACGCCATGACATGCATAATGAATGCTTCGCGTCATTACGTGCTACTCATGAAGCTCTTGATTGGCTCAAGACAAATGTTAAATATTCATACCTTGCATACCCGCATATCCAAAGCCCGCCCATTTTCGGCCAAAACTGGCCGAAAAAAATTAAGAAAAACATTAAACCTGGAAGTGCAGACTCGACAAGGCTGTCTTTCGAGCTAGGCCAGGCCGTACGCAGCTAGTACGCAGTATACGCAGCCAGTGTGTTGCCGTACGGGTTTACTTACGGAAGTCGTTATCTCACACGGTGGCTCGTTTTGATGCCGTGTGCAGTTTGCATGCGCTAGACCCAATATTCTCTCGTACAGCAAAAAACCTGAAGACGGCCTTGGACAAGGCTAGGCGCAATGTGTCTTTTTATAAGTAGGTTTACATCATGTCTGGAACATCGATATGTAATCACTGTATGCAGCAACGACGTCTAAAATTGAAGCCACCGTCCGCCATTGTACCCCACCAAATACAACGCCTTGCCTAGACTGGTCATACTGTCTTCACTAGTCTAAACGTGTTAGTGGAATGCAAGCGTTCGCATGGACCGGGGAGCAGTCTAGGCCACGCATTGTTCGTGGGGTACAATGCCGGCCGGCGCATGGCTTCAATTCTCGTATAGCCAACTGCTATTGCATACTTCATCCAGTGATTATTTATCGATGGTCTGGAACTAAAATTAGGATTACGTCATGTCTGGAAATTCCATCGATGTATACACTGGATGAAGCAACGACGTCTAAAATTGAAGCCACCGTCCGCCATTGTACACCACCTTATACAGTTCATTGCCTAGACTGGTCATACTGTCTTCACTAGTCTACGCGTGGTCTACAAGTGTTAAGTGGCATGCAAGCGATCGCATGGACCGGGGAGCAGTCTATGCCAAGTATTGTTCGTGGGGTACAATGGCGGCCGGCGCGTGGCTTCAATTCTCGTATAGCCAACTGCTATTGCATACTTCATCCAGTGTATATATATCGATGGGAAATTCATGAATGGGAGTAGACTGGTTGTCAGTCCATTTCGCTACAACATGATTGTGTACAAAACAGACTACCAATCATTCCAGCAGCATTTACCACATCTTTAGTGTAAAGATCTCTGATAGACACTTTGATAAGAGGTATATGTAGTGCTCTCCCAAAACGATTATTACGCCAACCATTACATGTAATGTTGCAAAATGCCATGGTGCGACATGCATGGATTTTTGCTCAGTGCAGCGCACCTCCAATTTAGTCTGTCAAAACAAAGACAATGTCCAATAAAAATTCACAGGACCAAAAGACAAAAGAAGGAAATTATTGGATCTTAATTACATGTTCGGATTAAATCAGTAGACAACCTAATGTGTGATTGGTGTTTTTATTCACCTTTATTACATATAGGCCTACATGTACATGCATGACCAAAGTTGTCATTGACTTGGGGCGACTATCTGAACTGTATACATACTTCCGTGTCATCTTCCTCGGTCACTACTTGTCCTGCAACAACATTTTACAAAGTGACGAACAGTTAAAATTACAAACGAGGCCTACTTTTTTGTTTTTGTGGAGTGCAATATTTTTGTTTTATTTCCGTACATGACACACTTCGATTTCCAGTACCGTGTTCAGAGAAAATGGATTTCGTTTTAACCTGACAATCATATAAAATGCCTTCACAAAAAAAATATCCATGGGAAGAAAACAGAAAATTTCAAATTTTGTAATATCCAATGTGGATGTGGAAGCAAAAAAACTTGGTGTAATTACTCCACTGCTTTATGGAACCAGATAAATGAGTTTACTAAACCTCGGTGCGGTGACTTTTCGACGATATCCTCAACAATAATTATTATACAATAATATACGGATTAAGAACGCGAAATTTCAGAATGGCAATGACAAAATATGACAAATGATATGGTATATCAAAATCATGGGGGAAATGTTTGATTCAAAAATGTGATCTGGACACGCTCCTTTAAGAGTAATGTAAATTCTATATACACGGATTTGATCAAAATGTGATTAATTAATTGAGGTTTCTGCACTTCTTGTGATTTCCAACAATAAAAAAAAATCACAATTATGCGCGAGTGGGATATCGTTTTTAAGAGACACCTGCTACCCTCTAGGTGCATTCTGCATTTATTTTATCTCGTCGACTTTCTTATATCAAAACAACTACACATACGTGTTTTTTATGAGTTACTTTTTGCTCGACAGTTTATTTTGATTTTCTTTCAGGTGACGGAAAGATTTCCATTGAAGAGTTCCAAAAACTCAAAATCAGCGAGTAATCTTTGACCAGATGACAAGATTGCGTATCCTATATGAAAGTCGGATGTTAACTTTATGATTAAGGGTGTTGTTTTTCTTCTTTGATTTCTTTTAATTATTGAACATAAAAAATATCTGAAACCAATAGCTACCTCACATTTTGATCGCTTGAGAAGCATTTTCGTCGAACGAAAGGTCTTATAAATGGGAGACCTTTGCAACGCGTGGTGGCAGAAAACGAACCGGCCCTTTTCCACTGTTTAAGGCACTTTGAGCTAAAGTGCGCATGCTCAATAGACGTAAACAAAGAATAAGGACCGGTTTGTTTGCTACCACCAAGCGTCTCAATAGTTTCCCATTACTACCAAACTTGGTGTGAGAGAATAATAGTAATGGCCTTATCGGGATTCGAAATCGAGACCTCTGACTCACTAGGCAGACGCTCTACCAGCTGAGCTATAAGGCACAGTTGGTATACTCCCTCAGGTTTTCCCTATATTTTTTCTCTCAGTGTTGCATGGCAGCGCAACTGGGAAAAGTAACGAACACAACATCTGGTATGGTGCCTAATCACCATTGAAATGAAGTAACCAAACTAGCTGTTTATATTTCGGAGGGATAAACAAAGAAACAAACATTACATTTCAAACATTAACAGTAGCCCACTGATCCATTTTTGACTCAAACAAACTTGTTAGGATGGTTGCAAATGACATACTAAACAAACTCAGTAAACTGATACAGCTAGTTCATGATATCAAGAAGCCACTGAAAATCACACCAACTTTTGTAGACAAATCTATGGAGATTATATCTATTGTCCTGAGAAGACATCACAGTTTTGCTCATGAATATGGAAATTTCATTAGCATAACAAAGGAAAACTTGCAATTAGGCCTACACTAAAACGCAACCAAATTCTCTGAAATTGATTGAAATGCGCAAACCACATCTTCTATTATACTATAGTTTTATTCAACTCAATTCAATTTCAGGTTTACAGTAATAAAGTTTAATCCTCCTATTTCTCCAAGTCTCCAATGTCCAATGGAATAAGCTGTGCATTACACACAAGGTTAAACGCAAATCCAACCAATGTCTTAAAACAATGTGGATTTTGTGGATTTTTTTCTGGGTATAATTCCTTATGCAAAATAATAATTAAAGTAGAGAGAAAAAGTTGGAAACTATAACAGCCTACTTTTTTTGCTATAAATTATACTTCGTAATAAATCATTTTCTTGCTGTTCCTAGTAAGTTATTCTTAAGTTATTATTATTCTCTTGGTTCTTTTAGTTTCTTGCTGTCTAATTTCAATTAAAAACCTCCTGTATTCACCATAACTATTGCTTAAAATGTGCCTTTGTAATGCGTGATATTTGTGTGTTTTTAATCGGATTTTAATCAAGGGTAATACGGCAAGACGAAATAGACCAATTACGTTGGAACAACGGCTATACGGTGTTTAGAACCGCGGGTGAAAGATAGTTTTTGAATTTGTGAATTTGGAGAAGTAGTAAGGTATTTGTTGGGTTAGGGGAAAACCTTAAAACAACTGATTGCTCACCAACATCGATCTTGAAAACGAAATTTCAACTTTGGGATTTGCATCTATAGTCTTTAAATTTCTAGATCGATAAGATGTTGCCGAGTTGAGATATCAAAGCGCAAGCGAGCGTTCAAGGTTGCGTTTAAACCTAAGGCTGATGGTTATAGTTAATGGTTGTTTTAAGTTGTTTTCCCCTAAACGCAACAAGAACCATACTACTAGGCACGTGGGATTTAAACAAAGAGCCTCGGGAAAAAAGGTGATATTTTAAAAATAAATTTCTTATAAGGTTTTAATTGGCAGAGAGTTTATGGGTAGATTTAACGTAGCGATGACTAAACACGGCGCGATTAATTGTTCAACGTGTCATTCCCAGCTCACACCGGACACAGGGTATCGTCGAGAGATTTAACAGATCTTTAGCCAAAGTATTATTCGGTCCCCCATGCTCCGAAGAAATGCTAAACCCAAAATCGAGAAATACGGAATGGGTTAAGAGACTGCCCGACGTAATTAAAGATATGAATAACGAAGAAACCAGGTTAATAGGAAAGAAGCCCGTCGACGCTGTAAAATTAAAACGAGTCAAGCAATCGTTAGCAGTTCCTGGTACCAAGGAGACCCCGCTGAAAATCGGTGAGGACTCTTTTAGATATCTGTATCAACCCGTTGATTCCGAAGGAGGAGATAGAAGAAAGGCTACATACCACATTTGGAGTCTTAGTACATAATTATACCATTAGAGAGTACACTCGCGTTTACGGGCAACCCATTTTATATTACTTAAACGACCCGGCTCCCAAGAGAGTGTTCGTTCGACAAGAGCTTCAAGTCGTGCCCTCGGACACCGAGCTACATATGTACCTCCTTCCGCTAAGTAATGTCCGCAGGCAAGTGTGTCGATGCCGTTATTTCAGATGTACTGCTTGGTGTCGAGCGGGAAGATGGCCAATTTATGCTGAGTTATAGAGTAAATTTTGATAATTTTGATAAATTTTGTACAGACTTAAAGATAGGTTATCCTTGACTACCGCCTTTTTTAATGCCCTTGGCTTTCTTTATAACGTCTTGTTCGGTTTTAATACCGTATAATTGATCAATTAAACGAGAGAATTGAAGTTTGATTGTAATTCTACAGAACTACTACCGAAATAAGGAATCACATGAGATTGCATTGTCTGGAATGTCTTGCATGCCACACTTTCAAAGAAAAAAGCAACAATAGGCGCGCCTGAAGTGTATACAAGGGAGCTCAATCCATTCAACCGATCAGTATTCAAAGTACATACACATAACACTGGCCCTAATCACATGCAGGGCGGGACGGTGACAGGGAGGGTGTCATGTGATTCCTCATTTCGGTAGTAGTTCGGTAGAATTACAATCAAACTTCAATTCTCTCGTTTAATTGATCAATTCTACCTCGCCACTACCTCCATTCAGAATCACATGAGGTTTCAAAGCTCGGACAGTGTTATGTGGAAATAGTCAGTGAAAATTCAACACAATTGCAACAAAGTGCATACATGTAGTTCATTCATGTATGTCAATGTGTAAATACAACTGGTACACTGTCCGAAAATACTAAACCTTCCTAAAAAGGTTTTACTCAATATAACCGATAACGATACATAGGCCTACACAACGATGCCTAAAAAAAAACAAAATTTGTTCATTTCTGTACGTTAATTCATAAATGCAATTGGTACACTCAATTTTCCACCGTCCAAACAAGTGATATTCTCTTAGTACCTGTATTTGTGCTGAAAGAAATCACAAATCAAATACATGAAAATACACTTTGATGTAACATGGAAATTTATATCACTCGTTTTCCAAAACGGATTCAGAAAATATTTTTGGAGCCGTCATCTTGTCATGGCATCTATGATAAAACTTAGCAAAAGTAGCAGCTTTACTCCAACCTGCTGTTTGTAAAATTACATTAACAGGAACGCCCCTCGAGGCTGCGGATGAAGTGGAAGCAGACCTAAAACTGTGTCCCTTGAAGATTGACACGTCTATTCCACTTAGCATAAGAACTTTCTTGAGCCATCTGCTCACAGTTGCAGCCCCTATTTCATTATGTGGGGCCGCATAACTTAACAGTAAATAATTTACGTTTACCTTTACGAACTTGCTTCGTGCGTTTAATATATTCTAAGAGAGTTCTTACCACACACAAAAACTTGTCTTTCTTGTAAACAGATAACACCAAAGTTGGCTGTAATGCATTGGGTCTAGACGTTTTAACCAGTTCAGTGATAATGAACTTCGCCTGATCTTTCTCAATACATACATTTGCTAAACTCATAAGTGATATTGTCTGAGCACGCTGGCCAGTCGTTAAAGCACAAAGGCATACAAGTTTGTAACTTAGTAGTTCCAAAGTAATTGAACTCAAAGGTTCTAAACCAGCAATATAGCGCAAGACAGGACTAACGTCCCAGGTAGTCGTGTAACGCGGGAGTTGTGGCTTCATATGATAGACTCCTCTCATGAATTTGATTACTAAAGGGTGATTCCCAAACTTGCTGTTTACTTCCTGATCAGACCACAACAACATAGACAAAGCGCTGCGTGCTGTATTGACAGTGCTATAGCTTGCTCCCTGAGCAACGAGTGATGTTAAAAAGTCAAGTACTACACTTATAGTGGAATGAACTGGATGCGTCTGTCGTTCAGCACAGAAATCAAGCCACTTGGAAAGGGCGGTGCCATATTGTTTCTGTGTGCTTCGTCTCCAAGACTGCAAGATGATTTGGATCGTTTCCTGAGAGAGTCCTCTTGACAACAGGGATCGCTCGACAAGAGTGCTGCACACATTACTAGGCTGGTACCTAGTGGGTGTTGGCGTCGAGGGTCATGAGGGAGTCGCAAGAGACGTTCTGACCTGGGAAGTATAACTGGTTGTTTGACCAGCAGTCGCAATAGTCGTGGGTACCGATGTTGGGTTCTCCACCATGGGAAGACAAGAACTCCTGTCGCTCTGTCCACTTCTATTTTTTTGAATGACCCTGTCAATTAGGGAGAAAGGTGGGAAACAGTAAATCATTTCATCAGACCATGAAATAGAAAATGCATTGCAAGCTATTGCTTCTGGGTCTGGTTGTAGGGAAACAAAGGTTGTGATTTGGCAATTCATTCTCGAGGCAAACAAATCAATTGTAGGGGTACAATTAAGGGTGAACATTATTTGCTTGAAAATATCTGGGTTAAGTTGCCATTCGATATTGTCGTTAAACAAACGAGATAAAGAATCTGCGGTCTTGTTACCGATTCCTGCAATGTGCTGTGCTAAAAGCCAAATGTCCCGATCTTTGCACCATAACCATATGGTCTTGCTTAATTTGTTCAATTCTAGAATGACACCCTCCAAAATTATTGATGTATGTAGCGGCAGAAATGTTATCTGTAAGAATTGCCACGACCTTGCCTTTGACATGGGAAGTGAATGACCGTAAAGCATACCAAACTGCCAAGAGTTCAAGATAATTAATGTGTTGTTCAGATTCATTGTCTTTCCAACGTCCATTTGTCTGGAAGTCAAATGTGGGGCAATACGCTCCCCATCCAACTCCAGATGCATCTGTTTGAATTTCCAATTCTGGATTTTTGGGCATTATTGGGCAGAAGGAAATCGGTAAATTCGTAATCCACCATTGCAATCCTGATTGCACTTCTGTTGTTAATTGCATTCTTGCGTCAAAATTTCCCATATTGCTTTTCAGGGCTTTCTCTTTGGTCAGTTCAAGATTTCTGTAAAACAATTTACCAAGAGGCACAGCCGGAAAACATGAAACAAGTTTCCCAATAACTTGAGAAACTAAGCGTATTGATGGGTTTGTTTGATGGATCAGTGATTGACAAATCCCAATACACGCCTTGGTTTTATTCTGAGGAAGGCGTACAGTCATATTTTCAGAGTTAATGACAAATCCAAGAAATTCAATACAATGAGTATAGGGGTCATATTTGACTTCTGTGTGTTAATCACAAACCCAAGGTCATTCATTAATTGGCATCGATCAGTAATATTATGAATGCATTCTTGCTTGGTGTCGCCAATGAGCAAAGAATCATCAATATAGTCAACAGAAATATGGCCCATGTTACGGAGCGTTGCTATGGCTGGCTTTAGAACCTTGGTAAATATTCTAGGGGCACTAGTTAAACCAAAACACAGGCATGTAAATTGCCAAAGGTCATCTTTCCATTTAAATCGTAAATACTTCTAATGTTCCTGAGCCATATGTATGGTAAAATATGCATCTTTCAGATCAATGGATGCCAACAAGCAATTTGGTCTTATCAACTTCAACGCAAAATTTAATGTTTCCATTTTAAAATGGTGGTACACAACACATTTGTTGAGTTCCTTCAGGTTAATAATAGTGCGCATTGAACCGTCTTTCTTTGGTCTAAGAAAAATTGTAGACAAAAATTGACCTTTGCAAGGCTTTGCTGGAATTTTGGCATGCACCCTTTTGAAAAAGGGAACAGATTTCATTATCGATCATATTCGATTCAGTTGCAGAAAATTGAATTGCCTTTGGTGGGTGTAATAAGCGAGTTCGGCATTTCGATGCGCGCAAAGGGTTGTGGGTAATGTCAAAGGTCAAGAGTTCCTAAACTCCGGTCATGCCTGCACGCGCGCATACGATTGTGCATACTCGCGTGTTCAAATGTCTCGTTTTTCACCTTTTTCTTCCTTATACGTGGTTATAACTTAACATGAGTGACGAACAGTATAAGAACTTAGGTTTGGATGATTTTCTGCGTTGGAAAGTTGAGGCTTTGAAGAGATTTTTGGCGGATAAAGGACTGAAACGAACGGGACGGAAAGAAGAACTTGCAGCATTAGCCTTTGCTGCTGCAACACAGTTGAATGTACCTGTTCTTCCAAGTGCTAGCGAGGAAAAGCAGTTGCATGCATGCTCGACAGTATCTGCAACTTCTGAAAGTATTGACACAATGACTTGCTTCCGCGTTTCTTTGTTCCGGGGCGGTGAAATGGATTAAATCGGAGAATAGACTCGAAAGTGTAGATTCTTGAAAATAATGGGCTCGGCTTCGCCTCGCCCATTTTTTTCAAGAATCTACTCTTCTTAAAAATTGGTTAACGCTTTTTAAAATATTTGCCCTAACCATGGTTTATATTCAATCTTCGCCAATAAACTAAAGCCCAGGCCACTACAACATTGTTATTTGAGGGATCTTCTTAAAACGTTGTGCACATATACAATGTATGACAATTTCAAGACTTTAATGTAAAAATGCACATAAAGTACTACACGTATGCATATGAAATGTACATGTATTACTATTTTCATGTTACTTGTACATTTAGATAATATATAAGTTTTGCTTTGGTAACTCTAATTAACATCTTTGGAACTGAAAATAAATAAGTTACTATACATGCTATACATACATACATGTGTTAAATAAGTTACTCTTTTCAGATTATAGAAAATATAAACGTTTTCTCTGGTAACACTAACAAAAGATCTTTGGTATGCTTTGGAGAGACATTTTCTCTTAAATATAACTCATAAATATGAAAATAAATAGGTTACATAAACGTATGTATGTGTGTTAAATAAGTTACTCTTTCCAGGTTTGGATAATAGTTTTTATAGACGTTTTCTTTGGCAACACTAATAATAATAAATAATAAAGATCTTTGGTATGCTTTGGAAAGACTACATTGTACCTTTTTTCTTAATTATAACTCATAAATCTGACAATAAATAAATTCGGATTTATCAAAACAAAGGAAGTTGCCACTGCACTGAAGGTGGAGGGTTTTAACTGTTATACATACTTTTATGTCAATCTATGCTACTTGAGTGAACTTGTTCAAAAGACAAACTGCATTATGGGAAGGAGTGATCAAACAACCTTCGCAAAATACTGTTTTTTTGTTTGTACAAGTCCATGCAAGCATTAACCCACTCCACACATTTTGGTTTCAAGACTGGCAACCCTGCGTAAGTGGATCACCTTCTCTTTTTGGCAATGGGCGCTCTGATGTTGATGGAGCAGAATGAAGTTCATACCCAAGGTGCAAGACGGGATCAGGATTACGTTCAGTTGGCTCACCATCAGGGAAGTGCCTGGAACAAATTCTGCTATTTCTATAAAAAAAAAAGAGGAAAATGCACAGAATCTTCATCTTTGTAGGCCTACAGTATTATTAAAAAAAACATTATCAGATAGGTGAGGAAACAAAACAGAGGCAATCGGCTGATTAGCTGATATGTTGAGGATCCCCAAATTTCTGCAAAAGTGCCGACAAATTTTTTTTCTTCAAATTTTCAAGGTCTAAATTCACTTTAAAAAGTAAAGGTTGCCATCTGATAAAGCTTATAGTCACTCCCAATTCATTCGCGAAAACAGCTGTAGTGTATACCAGACAAATATGCACAAATATTTCTCCATACGTCTCTATCTGGACCATGGTCAGGAGGAAGAAAACACATTTCCTCCTCCATGTCTGGACCGAGCTAATAAAGCAGGGTTCTTCGCGTTATTAAATCAATGTCAACGAGTCGCGAAAAGTCGGTCTGTTTTATCGTGGTTTTCCCGGCTTATTGCGCATTCCAGGATCGGGAAATGCTGCAGAAACACTTTCGGTAGTATAAAACAAAACAATAATGCTAATAATTTATGACTTGCCTTATTCTGTTATCTTAGGGAGCATTTATAAGACCGCAGTCCATCGTGTCCGCATAGCGATAACACAGTCAGCAGCGAAAGTTAGGAACTCTTGACCTTTGACATTACCCACAATCCTTTGCGCGCATCGAAATGCCGAACTCGCTTATTGACAAGGTTCATTTTTGAACTCGATATGGCAATGGCGCACTATGTCTAGCACTTGGGCATCAGAAGTAATTACTTCCCAGTTCGATGAAAAATAACGTAATCTACCCGCAATAGGTGATTCAGGAATGGAAATGAGGGATTTACTCACGGACTTACTAGTGTTATGGCCGTGGTCAGTTTGCTCTGCATATGCAGTTGGTGGTTGATAGAATCCTCCACCATATCCAGTTCCGCGACTCCGGAATCTTTGCCAGTTTCCTCTGTGATAGGGCGCCCTCTGTTGGCGGCCACGAGCGCGGTAAGCTGAAAATGGTCTAAATTGGCTACGGCTGCCACGCCTGATTCCTTGATCAAAGCCATACACTTTTGAGCCGATCTTGTTAGTTTCTTGAATCGTCTTACAAGACTGTGTCAAATCGTTACCGAAAAGCAAGTTAGTTATCGGTACCTGTGACGAGCAAAGTGGTGCGTATTTAGCACTTAAATCAGGTCTAATGCTATCACGTCTGCGAAAGTTCAATAAACAATTCCCATGACCTAATATGGCTATCGCATCAATAAGCGTTTTGACAGAGCCATTTGTGTCAAAATTAGCCAAGGAATTAGGTTCTCTGGCTTTCAACAAAAGGTCAATGACCCGAGTTATTTATTGCCACTGATGCTCGTGCAAAGCAACTTTGTATTTTTTGATCTCGGGACTTCGTCCCTGGTTTTAGAAATGCCCATACTTCAGGGTTGACCTTAGTAAGGCCCAATACGTCACAGTTCTCTGGTTTATCGTAACTTTTCAGTTTACCGTCCAATTTCTCACGCTGGATTTTGCCTTTTGCCAAAGCGTTTATAGTTTTAGCCAGTTTCTCATCAATCGGTGGGCCCTGTATTTCGTCACTTTCTACAAGTGCGGCCATCTCGGCCAGCAGTTCATCTGTGTTATCAATATCAGTCTCTTGTGAATTGTTCGGCAATATTTCCCCTTGTTTCTCACGGCCAATATTCAGGAGGCTATTTACGTCTTCTTCTGAATAAAAATCGTCGCCCCTCTCGGGTGCGATTGTACTGGCCCAAAATTGGTCGCCTGTTTCGGGTGCGATGGAGTTGGTTCCACGTTGCTCGCCCGTTTCGGGTGCGGCTTCAAATCCTTGATCATAGCTGGCAGAAGTACCAAATGTACTATAGGCCATGGGCCAAAATCTGTAAGAGGCCTAGAAATCGAGTTTCGTTTTTACTTTCTAGGGGCAACTTTATTTTTCGGATATAAGTAGTTTGGAACATGCTGAATAATATTTCACTTGTTCACATTTGAAATATCTGCTCGTAAACTAGAAATAAAGGTCAGAAAAATCGGCGATTTTGGTCGCTTTCTTGTACGGTTTTTCTCAACCTCGATCTATCTATCCATTGCAAAATGCAGTATCGTCGCGGTAATCTGGACACGAGTTAGGATTACAGTAGACTGGTTCCCACTCCACCCTAGCTGGCCGTGCCAGACATTTCGTGACTGTAACTATAAAGAGAAGTTGATTAATGCTATTCAGCGGGAATTAGTTGAGAAGAATAACGAATTCGCTCAGGAAATCGAACTGTGCTGGGTTTGAGCACTTACCCAGAGGCTGTGCTCGCGCTGCCTATCGTTTTCAGTCTATTATATTCTGCCCGCGGTTTGGTGATTGTTGGAGCTATACCAAAATAACACTGTTCCAGATGTTCTGTTTAATATATTTGACAGTTTGTGATCTCATTTTGTACCAAGTAAAGTTCAATAAAATAATTTTAAGCATATAGGCCTATAAGGCTAGACAAGAAAAAGGGTGTTCGCAACATGAAAACGTGTAGCTACTGTCCTTTTCAGTGTTTACACATTAAAGTGTCATTAGAGTGCTTGAATGAAGAAACCTTTGTGCTCTTATAATGCTTAAAAATGTTGAATTCGGACTAATTCAAACAAAAACAGATTTTGCCCTTGAGACGCAATACACGCCCCCATACACGCTAAATAAGTTTGTAATGTGTCATTAAGTTATAAACTTAGACGTTCGTCAGTATTGCGCGCGCGCCAAATTCGTGCCACGAATTACGCAGCTCCATCAGAAAAGGTATGGAACTGTGTATTTCGTGGGATGAACTTGGCGCGCGCGCATTGCTGACGAGCCTGCTGTGCCTTAAAAAATTACACCGTGGATCGTGTGTTAAAGTGTTTGTATTTATGAACACGTACACGTGCAGTTAAACTTATAAACTAAACATGGGCCGGGGTGGGGTGTTTCGGGCCGCGTTCCCCCAGCAAAAATCCAGTGCCTCTCCAGATTCCCGCTAGAAAACAATAAAGGAAGTGCTATAAAATGGCAAGGAAAATACATTATATAGGCCCCTAGCCGTACATGTAATTTAACTTAAAAACGTGTCCCCGCGTCCCCCTTCACTAGCAATTCCCCTTGTTCCCCATTGACAAAACAAAGGTATTAATGGCAAAATGTCACTATTTTGACAAAGAAATGGGCAAACAAATCTCCAAATAAGTATTTTTTCTCCTGTGTTAACCTATTGGGCCTACAATTTACAAGCAGCAAACATAAGATTCGGATTCAACATTATTGAAACTGTGCACCATTTTATGTCAACTCTGAAAGCATTTGCAGGCACTGTGGTCAAAATACTGTTTTTGACCAAAAACGGGCAAATCCTGATACCTTCCAGTCCAACTAGCACAGGGTCATTTTGCATTAATAATGTTAACAATTACGTGCAATGTGGACCAGCGGTTTCGGATTCACGGCATAGTATAAAGATCACTCAAACAGTTAACACGATCGAATTCGATACAAATAGCTTAATTGGTAGGGCATCTGCACGTTGATCAGAAGGTCCGCAGTTCGAATCCTGGAGGAGTCAAGTTGCTTTTTACTGCATCCAGATTTCCGAAATTCATGGAAATTTGTAAACATTTGTATCAAATTTATTCAACCCGGTGCGGCGGTTCCTGGATTATAATCCCTAAAAATAATCACTTATTCAAAATAAGACGAAGGCAAAGCTTAATATTTCTAGGCCTCTTACAAAATTTGGCCCAACCCCTACATTTAGGCCTATATTGCGATTGCAGTCACATAATTATTCATTGCTAATGGGGATAGACCTACTGACTGCGAATGGGTTCTTTTTCATTCTTAATCATGTCAATATACACGTTGGTACGGCCAGGGCACTGAGCTTTATTCGGCCAGGGTGGATCGGGATCCAGTCTATTGTAATCCTAACTTGTGTCCAGATTAACGCGACGACGACTGCATTTTGCAGTGGCAGCGATAGCTCGAGGTTGAGAAAAACCGCGCGAGAAAGGGGCTTAAAGAGTCGGTTTTTCTGACCTTTATTTTTAAGTTACGTGCAAATTGTTCAAATGTGAACAAGTAAAATATTATTCAGCATGTCTCAAACTACTTATATCCGAAAAATAAAGTTGCCCCTAAAAAGTAAAGACGAAACTGCAAGATACGGGCCTTTGGCCCATGGCCTACTAGCCTGTTGGCGTAAAAATGCGTCAGTAAGGCTCGCTACGGTTTGCTGCAAGGTCTTGCCTCGCGCAAGTCAGTAGTATCATTGCCTTGGGTGAAATCTACACGCACCGACTTACCCTTACTAGTACTTGGTCGGTCAACTGAAGCTGCCGTTTTAGGCTTGGCATCACAAGTATTCGCAGACTTGCGTTTGTACTTTTTACCCGGGGTAGCGGATGCTTTCTGTGCCAGTGGCACTTGGGTTAGATCAGCTAGCTCACCATGTAACTCGGATATCATATTAGATTCATCCCCCGAGGGATTGGCATGGATTTCAATTGAACAATCCGTCATAGTTACAAGAAAAATGGCCACCAATGTGGTCCTGGCGCGCAGTGTGACATGCACCAGAAATACACTGATCGGTTGTTGTTGTTGTTATAGTAGGTTGAATGGCACGTTCGGCAGTCTAGTGCCCTGTGTGCCATAAACATTAGACGTGCGTTGCATTAATCAAGCGAGCTTGTACTGTAGACTCGGACGAACAGAACGTGTTAAAGCTGCAAAGTAGAGAAATAGTACATAAAAAAGAGAAAGGGGTGGTATACACATGGGGATAAGGGTGTGAGGTGCGCCAGCAATCTTCTAGACACAGTGCCACCAGGGTCCCGCAGGGCCAGCCGTCCCCAAGCAGTTTAAGAGCACAAGGCCCCGCTCGTTACTTTGCAGGTCTGCATACCCTCGGGTGATGAATGGGCGACACTTTGCCTATCCAATCGCCGGCGACAACAGTCCTCCACAGTCCCTTGTCCATGTGCAACAGCCCCGGGCAATAATAATAAAATCATAGAGGTCAATTTACAAAATAGATATAAATAAAATAAACAAATTCATTATAAACTAACTTTACAATTCTTGACATAATTAATAATCTGATGGTAATTTTCCTTATGACCAAGAAGATAAGTTAATGTCATCTGGGAGGCTGTAAGATTAAGCAAGCCTTGTAGAGATTGTCTTTGCCGAGAGAATTTCTTACATTCGAGTAAAAAGTGGCTGACGTCATCAGTGACGTCACATGTTTCACATTTACCATCAGGGTGTTGTCCAATATTATTAAGATAACTCTTAAGGTTATTGCAAACACCAAGGCGTAGTCTATGTAAGGTAACTTCTTGGGGACGTGTTTTTCCCCAAGTACTGAAAGACAAAGATGGGTTGTGTTGAAAATGTTTATTGGGGTTTAATTTAGGAACGGTTTTGGTCCAATCCTTTAAGAGTTGTTTCTTGAGGTGCTGCTTAATTTCCGTGTCCGAGAAGGGGATGTGATGGTCAATATTTTCCCTTTGAGCGGACCCCTTGGCAATTGCATCAACTTTTTCATTACCTGGAATTCCGCAATGGCCAGGAATCCACTCAAAACCGACTATGTTGCCTTGGTGTTTAATACTAATGAGAGTATGGTGTATGTCACATACAATTTTATTCTGAGGGAATGGTTTTGATATAGTTTGTATAGCACTTAAACAATCAGAGAATATGCATGTATGCATAGGCTTCACATCTTCAATCCATTCAAGTGCAAGTAGGATAGCAAATAATTCTGCTGTGAAAATAGAGGTTCCGTTGTTGAGTCTAACTCCCTTACTGTATTTGAGATATGGTATGTATATACCACAACCTGCAGTGTTTAAATTAGGGTTAAATGAACCATCCGTGTAGATGTGAAGGGAGTTATTCCAAACAGAGTTGATTGTTTCAGTGCTAATAATGCCCTTAAGATTAATGTCATCTACTTTACTTACTCTAGAGAGAATTTCCGTAGAAATTAGTGGTGTATAGTAATGCCAATAAGGGAATGGGTTGAAGGTGGGAAAAATGGCAAATGATCGGTTGATGGGAATTCTGGCCTCAAAGGGGGTTTTATGGAGGGTATTGTGCCATTTATCGGCAAAGTAATGTTTCTGCCAGTTATCTTGCTGAAGCTTATGATTGGGATGGTTATAAAGACCTTCGAGTTTTAGGGCATAACGATGAGCTAAAAACTGGCGACGTAAGGCTAAAGGGGGATCGCCACATTCGAATCAGAGTTTGTATAAGGGCGAGCCCTGGATAGCCCCCGTGCATATTTTGAGTGCTTGGTATTGAACACTATCAAGTTTGTTTTTCAAAGTGGTAGAGGCAGAATCAAAAGCTTCACAACCATACTCGAGGTGAGGTTTAATAAGAGCTGAGTAAAACTGGTAAAGGGACTTACAATTGGCTCCCCATGAACTTCCGCTTATGCAACGGAGGAGGTTGAGTTTCTTTTTACTTTTTACAATGATACTTTCAATGTGCTGTTTCCATGTTAACTTACTATCAAAAACCATTCCCAGGAATTTGACGGATCTGGCAGCCTGTATAGCTCGGTCTTGGAGACGAAGAGAAAACTTAGGATTATTTTTGTTAGAAAAAAGAACAGCAATAGTTTTTGGGGTAGAGAGTTTGAAGCCCCACCTGTTGCACCACAAGTTAATATTATTTAGGCTTTCCTGTATTTTCTTCTCAAGGAATTTGATGTTTCTGTTCGACTTCCAAATAGCAATATCATCTGCGTATTGAGATACATGAATGCCAGGCAAATTGTGGGAAAGGTCATTGACAGCTATATTAAATAATAAAGGGCTAATTACACTACCTTTAGGTACACCATTTTCTAATATTCTCTCCTTAGATAAGATATTGTTAATTCTGACTTGGATTTTCCTATCATGGAGGAAACTGTCTATCCATCGAGTGATGCGACCATAAATGCCCATAGCTTGGAGTTTAATAATTATACCTTTCTGCCAAAGCATGTCGTACGCTTTTTCTAAGTCCAGAAACACTGCAAGAGTGCTCTCCTTATTAGCACGTGCTTTATTGATAGAAGACTCTAGGTTAAGTATATTATCCTTGGTACTCCTCCCTTTTCTGAAGCCGCTTTGTGTTTGAGTTAGAAGGTTCCTTGTTTCCATGTACCAGAGAAGACGTGAATTAACGTTCCATAAGTTTACATATCGTGGAAGTGAGGGCTATTGGTCTGTAGGAAGAGGGATTAGCGGGGTCTTTCCCTGGTTTGAGGATAGGAATGAGAATAGCGTCTTTCCATTGATTAGGGCATTGAGAGGAGTACCAGATCATGTTAAAGATCATAAGTAAATAATTACGAATTTTCATGGGAAGATGTTTAATAATAGCATTGCTCACACCATCTTTTCCTGGCGTAGTGCACTTAGATGAATCAATGGCATTATTAAGCTCATCTATATTGAAAGGTTCATTAATAATACTGTCATTGTTATCATTAATTAACAATTCGTTCTCTAAATCGGTTTTATTATTGATAAAGTCAGGGCAATAATTTTCAGTGCTGCTAACTTTGTTAAAGCTATCAGCAAAAGCTTCAACTTTATCTTTATCAGTAGTGACGTCTATGTCATTATATTTAATTACTGGTATGCTATTACGACTTTTTGTTTTTTCAATACATTTAATCTTATTCCAAACCAGTTTAGTATTAGTTTTTGGGTCAAGTTCTTCGCAGAATTTTTCCCAATCTTTCTTTTTAGCATTTTTAATAGTTCTTCTGGCAATAGCACGTGAGCGTTTATAGAGAATAAAATCGGTTGGTAGACGTGTTTTCCTTAGTTTTTTTAAAGCGTTCTTTTTGTCCTCAATAGCCTTTTTACATTCATCATCCCACCAGGATGTTGGAGTCTTACGATGATTTGGGTTGGTTTTGGGTATGGAATCGGTCATAGCTAGATTAAGTTGTTGCAGAAAGTTATCATATGTATCATTAACATTATCTGAGGCTGATGGTTCGGTAATGTACTGGTTACATGACTTATCAAATTTATTCCAGTCAGCCTTTTTGTTGATAGGATTTCTATGGATGGGATGATTGAATTCAATTACAATTGGACAGTGATCGCTACCCCAAGTATCATCAATCACTGTCCAATTGCATTTTGAGGCTATGTCGGGAGAAACAAATGTGACGTCAATACAGGATAATGAGTTGAGCGAAATATTAATCCTCGTACCTTCTCCAGTATTAATGCAAACTATATTGTTCTGAGAAATAACATCTTCGATGATCTGGCCATTATGGTCAAGTCTACTACTTCCCAAAGAGGGTTGTGGCCATTAAAATCTCCACAAATGATGTAAGGTTTAGTAAGTTTTTCAAAAATCTGATTAAGTGTCTTTGACTCGAGAGAGGTACATGGATTATATATATTCACAATACTAATTTTCTTATTGTTAGAGTCAAAAATTTCACCTATTTGATATTCAACCGGTTTCTGTGATCCTAAGATGTGTAGTAAATCGTGTCTTCTCCCGAAATGGGTTCTACTACTGTTTATGTGGCCTCGTGTCTGTTCTTGAATATCGTGAAAAACGGCACACAAAATGTTGGTTGTTCACAAGTTTTAATGCTCTCAAAACTCACAAGTTCGTCATGCACCTGCTATCCATAGTTAACAAACTTCTGGAACTACGTCAGTAGGCTTAAACAAACAGCAATTGACTGAATAACACTTTTGAGGAAACTTTCAACGTTGGAATAAAACTTGCACAAAGCAGAATGAAATCGGAAAGTGCAAGGTCAAATACATGTCACACTGCGCAACCGCAGCACAGCGCGAGAGTGCCTATGGCAACCAAAACTACTTAACATACTTATTTGTATGGAACGCCTGTTGGAGCTGAAAGTACAAACAATCAATTATATACACATGTACGTGTCACTACAGTAGCTCCCCTCTAAATTGTAAGAGATAAATGAAACAATCGATACAAGCAGTAGATAATAACAGTCAGTGACAGTCGAATTGTTCATATTTGGCTGGCCAGTGAACTCGTCGACCAACTCTGGTGGTTCGTTGTGGAGGAAATGACGTCTCCGGCAATGGGGGTTGGGAAACTGGCAAAACAGTTCTCGCGGGGGCGTTCTCGCGAATCTGTTGGGAATGCGCGTTTGTCCAGTCGTCATCAAGATACGCCACTTTCAGACGATCCTTAGAAACGGCATCCCGTCTGCCGTTGAGGTCCAAAACAAAGTATTTGCTGGCGCGCTTGATGATGCGAAATGGTCCATCATACGGGGGTCGTAGGGGTGTTTTCACTGCATCATGCCGAACAAAAACGTGTGTGCACTTGTCTAGGTCAGCTGGAATGTGTGATTGTCGCTGTTGTGACCTGGGCGGAGTGGGACGAATGTCCCGCATGTGACAACGCAGCCTGTGAACATACACACTGGGGTCGAGCTCAGCATGATCATTGTTAGGCACAATAAACTCACCAGGCAGCCTGACTGTGGTACCGTACACCATTTCTGCTGGAGAGAAACCAATATCTGACTTGATAGCGGCTCTTATGCCGAGGGGAAGAGATTCCGTCCAACGTGGATTAGCATGAGTCTTTAGCGATGCCTTGAGTTGTCTGTGTAGTCGCTCTACCATCCCATTTGCAGCCGGATGATATGATGTAGTGTGAATTCTTTGACAACCGAGCATGTCTGTGAGCATCCGAAAAAGTCGTGACTCGAACTGGCGTCCTCTGTCGGTGGTGATGGTAGCTGGCGCACCGAACCGAGAAACCCAGTGAGTAACGAATGCATGAGCCACAGTCTCAGCAGTCATGTCAGGAATGGGGATCGCCTCCGGCCACCGTGTAAATCTATCCACACATGTTAGCAGGTAAGACTGTCCGGCTGACGGTGGAAGGGGACCGACTAAATCGATATGTAGGTGTGAAAATCGTGCGTCGGGTGTGGAGAACGTACCAAGTGGCGTCTTGATGTGGCGATGAATTTTGCATTGTTGGCACTTGTGACAAGTCTTAGCCCAAGTGCGAACGTCTTTGTTAATACCAGGCCACACGAACCGTGCAGTGAGTAACTGCTGTGTGGTCCTGATACTAGGGTGCGAAAGTCCATGCAAAGCGTCAAAAACTGTTCGACGAAACTGGGCTGGGATGAAAGGTCGAGGCGTCCCCGTGGAGGTATCGAATAGAATGGTACCCTGCGACGTCTGGAGGGGGACGGCAGTTAGCTGGAGAGAGGTGTCGGAGAGATGTTTCAACTCGTCGTCATCAATCTGTGCTTTAGCGATGGCGTCGAAATTGATAGTCACGCTCTTCGGTAAGGCATTAACCTCCAGACGAGAGAGTGCATCTGCCGCTGCATTGTCATGGCCGCTGATGTGTCTAATGTCCGAGGTATACTGCGATATGAGGTCCAGTTGTCGAATTTCTCGAGGAGAATGGCGGTCCAGTTTGGAATGTAGGGCGTATGTAAGGGGCTTGTGATCAGTGTAAACGCGGAATGCCCGTCCCTCCAGCATGTGTCGGAAATACTTAATGCCGAGGTATAGAGCTAAAAGCTCTCTACCAAAAGTACTGTAGCGGGTTTCCGCTGGTTGGAGGCGCTTGGAGAAAAACGACAGTGGTTGCCAAACACCTTCGACGTGTTGCTGGAGAACACCGCCCACGGCCTTGTCCGATGCATCGACTAAGAGGCATAACGGTGCGTCGGTCTGAGGGTGGACTAGTAGTGTTGCGTCGGCCAATGCAACTTTCACACGCTCGAAAGCTAGCTGCTCGTTCTGCCCAAACTGAATCGGCTCGTTTTTCTTCCTCCTGTTCTTGAGCAGGTCGGTCAGGGGCTGGAGCATGTCTGCGCAGTACGTGGGGAACAAATCGCCTGTAGAAATTGATGAGGCCAAGGAATTCCCGCAACTTACTCAGCGATGCCGGTTCCGGGAAATCTCTGATGACTTGCACTTTGTCAGGCAAAGGACAGACTCCATGCTGGTTGACAAGATGACCGAGGAAGGTGAGGGATGGCACACCGAACTGGCATTTGTGGGGATTGATGACTATGCCATATTGCGAGAGGCGGTCGAACAGGAGTTGAAGGTGTTCTTTGTGTTCGGCCTCTGATGAGCTCGCTACCAGCAGATCGTCAATGTACGCAAAGACAAAAGGTAAACCACGGGTTACCTCGTCGACGAACCTTTGGAAAGTCTGTGCCGCATTGCGGAGCCCAAAGGGCATGCGCACGAACTCGAATAATCCAAACGGTGTAGTGATTGGTCTGCTGGTTCCATTGGTATTTGATACGCGCGTACCAAATCAATCTTGGAGAACAGCATGCACCCGTGAAGGTTGGAGGAAAAATCATGCAGGTGTGGAATTGGGTAGCAATCCGGAATGGTGTTCTTGTTTAGGGCGCGGTAATCACCACACGGACGCCAATCCCCGGGAGTTGTCTTAGGAACCATGTGCAACGGAAACGACCATTCGCTACTGGAAGGGCGAACAATTCCAAGGCTAAGCATATGGTCAAACTCAGCCCTGGCAACTGGTAGCCTATCCGGTGCAAGTCGACGGGGTCTAGCCGCAACCGGGGGGCCACGAGTTTCGATGTGGTGCGTGATGTTGTGCCGTACCTCTGTTTGTTTATACACGGGACGAACTACGTCGGGATACCGGCTAAGGAGCTCGTCGTATTGTGATGAAGTTGCATTCACAAACATGGGGCTCGCGGACGGGGTACCAGACATGATTCCTTGTATGGCCAGACTAGTTATGGAATCGACAAGCCGCTGGTTCTTTACATCGACTAGTAGGTTGAACTGCCTTAGAAAATCAGCTCCAATAATAGGGGTTGGCAAGTCGGCAACAATAAAAACCCAACGGAATACTCGGCGAAGTCCCAAGTCTAAAGTCAGAGACTTCTCGCCGTAAGTTACAATAGGTGAGTGATTGACCGCTTGTAGCTGTATAGAAGTAGGTTGAGCTCGTGACTTGTGACTGCGTGGCAACACACTCACCTCAGCACCAGTGTCAACTAGGAAACGAGTGCCTGTGGATCAGTTACATGGAATAGGCGACATGTAGTATCGCTGCCAGACCGACCTGTCGCCGCTAGTCGTTGGCTTGGCCGTTTTCCTGGTTCCGCTGTGGTTCTGTGCGTCGCGAACAAGGACTGGTGCATTTTCGTGCATTAGTTCCGTACTTCCAATGATACCAGCATTGGCGATCGCCGGGTGGCATGGTTATCCGCCGAAGGGGTGGGACTACGTTGTCTGGGGCGACTGCGGGAGGAAGAGCGGGGACGACCTTGTCGCTGCATGCCCTGTAGCTGAAAAGTTAAGGCCTGCACTTGCCTAGTCAGGTCATCAACCTTGTCGTGCAGAGTGAGTACCTCGGGGGAGGCGTGTCGTTGCCGGGGTTGGAGGGGTGGTGAAGAAACCGTGGAAATGTGCGGTGCCGTCGTAGAGTGGGCAGACACCTCAACAATTTTGTCGGCCAAATCTGCCAGCGCTCCAATTCCCACAGTGTCCGCTGTGGAGGCCAAAATGGACTGGACGGTGTGGGGAAGTCGCTGTAAGAATAACTGCTTCAAAATATTCTCCTCCAGGGAGTTGTCCCCCAAAAGCTGGTGCATGCGCCGCAACAACTGCGAGGGCTTACGATCCCCCAATTCCTCCGAAGTAAGCAGCTGGTGTAGTCGTTTCTGCTCAGAAGCTGAAGTGCGGCGTATGAGTTCTGCTTTCAGCTTATTGTAGCAGTCCGTGGATGGGGGTGAAATCAGGATATCCCGCACCTCTTGTGCGATCTCCGGTTGCAAAGATCCGATAACGTAGGCAAAACGAGTCTCCTGGGTAGTAATATGGCGGATGACAAACTGAGCCTCCACCTGGGTAAACCACAGGATCGGGTCGTTAGGCCAAAATGGAGGGAGTTTTAGGCTTACTGCAGCCTGCATCGGCATGACAGGCGGTTGAAATGGGTTAGAGGGAGGTAGAGGTGGAGGTGGTGTACCCTCTGTCCCATTAGGTTTAACTTCCACAGACATGGCTTGTCCAGAAGGTCACAATTGTTCAAAACCGGGTCACCAGTGTAGTAAATCGTGTCTTCTCCCGAAATGGGTTCTACTACTGTTTATGTGGCCTCGTGTCTGTTCTTGAATATCGTGAAAAACGGCACACTAAATGTTGGTTGTTCACAAGTTTTAATGCTCTCAAAACTCACAAGTTCGTCATGCACCTGCTATCCATAGTTAACAAACTTCTGGAACTACGTCAGTAGGCTTAAACAAACAGCAATTGACTGAATAACACTTTTGAGGAAACTTTCAACGTTGGAATAAAACTTGCACAAAGCAGAATGAAATCGGAAAGTGCAAGGTCAAATACATGTCACACTGCGCAACCGCAGCACAGCGCGAGAGTGAACTCTGGTGCCTATGGCAACCAAAACTACTTAACATACTTATTTGTATGGAACGCCTGTTGGAGCTGAAAGTACAAACAATCAATTATATACACATGTACATGTCACTACAGATGTATTTAAGGGTAAGGCCATGTTTAACCAAGAATGCGCAACCACCGCCACCTTTTTTGATTATATCATTTCTGTCATTACGGTAAATATCATAACCAGATAATTTATATATTTTGTCCTTTTTCAGCCAGGTTTCTTGAACACAAATAATGTCAGGTTTTTGATTCCAATCATTAATAGCATTTTTAAATTCTTGATTGTGTGCAATGAGTGATTGAGCATTCCATTGTACAATAAATAGGGCTACCATGAAGAAGAGGGCAATCACGATGCTTTGTTTGATTTGGATTTAGAGGATTGACTAGCACTTTGTTTGGGAGTTGATGGCGGGCCCATTTTCGTTTGGGATTGTTTGGAGCCATCGGTTTCATTATTTTTTTGTGTTGACTGGTGAGTGCGATGGGGTTCTTCGTTTCTCTTGTTTCTGTTTCTGCGGTTTAGGTTCTTCCGTGTTGCCGATGTGGTCAATAAGAGATTTGATGGCCACAGCTCTTTTATCTTTGTCCTTGATGGAGTCCCAGATCTGCCTTGCGCCATTTAGTAGTTCCAGCATGTATTGTTGGCTGCACAAACAATGGGGTGATCGTTCTGTTTGTGTTCCTGTTGTTGCTTGATCCGTCTGAGTAGTGGCATTTTGAACGGATCGTGTCCTGGGAGTGGCTTGGCTGTTGATTTTTGCTTTGACTGCAGCAGCTGTTGTGTTTGGCTTAGGTGTCGGTTGAATGGCTGGAGGTTGAGTAAGCATCCCTCGCATGGGGGTTTGTTGAGAAGGTGTATCATTGGGATAGATTGAAATGTCGGCTTTGACGGCTTTAGCGGCATCAGCGTAGGAAATTTTGTAGGAGATTCGAATACCCTGGATTTTCTTTTCCTGCTTTATGGTATTGCAGCCAGCGTACGCTGAAGAATGATTTTCACCACAGCGACAGCATCTGACTTTGACTTTCTGTTGGCATTGATCGTATGTGTGGGCGCCTCCGCAGCGTACACAGCGTGTAGAACTTCTACAGTTGGATGCGGTGTGGCCCAGTCTCTGACAGTTAAAGCATCTGATGACAGGGGGGATGTATGGTTTCACGGGGAAACTTTGGTAACCTATTTGAAGTTTATCTGGAAGTGTTGGAGTATTAAATGTTATGCACACAGATAGACTCTTTTCCAGCTGGCCATCTAGTCTTCGCATCAATCGTTTTGCGTCACAAACTCCATTTTCTTCACATGCCAGGACTATGTCATCTTCTGTAATGTCAGTAGAGATGCCAGATATTACGCCCTTGCTTTGGATTTCAGATTTGGGGTACTCAGTTGTCACAGTCCACTGGTCAAGTCGGGTGATCCCTTTTAGCTTTTTGGCTAGTGCTGGGGTGTGGCATCTGACTGTTATTCCACCTTGGTTGTTTTTGGTTACCTCTTTAACCATGTCGTGACCGAGTTTATTTAGAGCCTTAGCGATTTTAATTGGGCTTATTCTGGCGAGTTTGACATCAGGCGAAGTTATGATGATCATGGTTGGTTGAATGGGCGTGTTTTGGTGGGTGGGTCGACGTTTGGGTTGGGGATCATTATCGGAATCGGTGTAAACATCGCTGTAATCTAAGCTCGACTGGGGTCGTTTTCTTGTTTTCGTTTGATTTTGTGAACTGTTTTGGGCCTGACTAATTGATACATCTATCGTGGAACGTGGTTGTTTGTCTTGTTGTGAGACTTGAGTGTCCATAGGCGTAGATTGGGATAGTTGTTGGTCCCAGGATGTATCGTCAATTTCGGTGCCGCCATCAGCCATCTGACTGAATCTAGCCTAGGCTTAAGGCCAAGAAATATACTACAAAAACAATTTATATCGACCTCTTGATTTTATTATATTGCTTACCGATCAATGTAGAAAATCAATGATGTTAGGTAGAGTCACTGTAGTACACAAGTGACGCACATCGATATTCCTGTGCTCATGAGTAGCTTAAAAAACACGTCCGTTCGGTCCGGAGTCCAAGCTATCTCCTCCTGATCGGTTGAATGGATTGAGCTCCCTTTTATACACTTCAGGCGCGCTATTGTTGCTTTTTTCTTTGAAAGTGTGGCATGCAAGACATTCCAGACAATGCAATCTCATGTGATTCTGAATGGAGGTAGTGGCGAGGTAGAATTTTGGTTTGATGCACACCGCCTCGATAATTTGTTTACCCGCCGTCTCGTCTTTAAATTTTCCGATTACCTTTTTATTGGTTTTGTCGTACAGCGGGTGACCTGCTGGGTAATCGGAGAAATCCTACAGTCAAATGGTTGTACTTGGCCATGTCGGCGTAGACGTCCTCAGTCGTAATCTCAAAGAGAAGGATATCGGTGTCTGTGTAAACCAAGCTGACGTTGCGCCGGTACTTGGCCTTGAGGTGCTTATATAGTAAAAGTCGTACAAGCGTCTTACTTAAATCTAAGTTCGACATTTCGCAGTAAATTGGCTTGTTGAGTACCGTCTTTGTTTTATACATGTTGACTATTGCTAGAGGACAGTCTTCAAAGCAGGTGGTCGATGCGTACCCGGTAGTTCGGTGAAGACGCCATTTTTAACAATTTCCTTTCCTCGTCTAATCTGACGAGCTCAGAGTTCATCCTATTGCGTACGTTTTCCATGTGGTCTTGCCAAAAACAGAATTATTCATCAGCTTGAAAAAGTCCGTTTCGAATGCAGACGTTGATTATTTTTCTTAATTGGGTGTACGACATCCAGGGCTCCTGTTTAAACGAGAGTATTCAGTAAATCTTTATTAAATTTAATCACAGGTTTAGATACAATTTTAGCGTCTAAGAGTGTACGACGTTCTTTGCATTGTCTCTGAGAGTACAAGTTAGCTTGTCGACGTCCGCTGGATTTAGCTCATGGTCTTTGATCAGTCCTTTTCGGTCATCCGAAAACCAGCCTTGCGGAATACTCGCGTTCAGCTGGTGCCAGAGGGTAGTCGTTGTGTAAGTCGTGAAGATTTTTAGGGTATTCCAAGTCTACTTCCAATATGTATCCTCTTTCCGAGGTTGTTTCCAATCTCTTTAACGCATCTTCGGTAAATTCCTTTAATTTTATATCTGTGCACCACTTAAAGTCGCTGATGGGGAGTGGTCGCGACATATCCCACCCGTAGAGATTGTTTGCGGCCAGGTACTGAATAAACGTAATCCGTTTGCTTTTGTCGTGATAGAGCCCTTTCGTTTCAGATGGCTTGTCGTACGTGTTGGGCGGTGCGTAATTTTCTTGTCCAAACAGAATCCCATACACACAGTAATGCTAACCCACTGTGGCCTCGTCCAATCACAAAAGCGCCCACGGTCGTCTTTAAAGTTGTTTGCATGTTATAAATAATGAACGAGCCACCGCACAATGCTTGTTAAAGCCTCAGACTCAGCGCCGCCCCCGCTGTCTGCTGTCAATTCGTGAAGTGCTCCTGATACAATAGAAGGCCCCGTGCCGTGAGCCTCGTCTACACTGGCAAACACTTGCAAACTTTTTGTTTGCAAACATCACCAAACAGGTATGTTTGCTGATGTTTTTCTGTGTGCCTACATTGGCAAACAAAAGAAAACTTCTGGAACAATCATGCGATCACGATTGGTTGGCTTTAATCACATGACCTGAAACTGGTTCCTGATTGGTTCAGACATAAAACATGAGCAAACAAATGTTTGCCAATAGCAGCATGTCCAAACACGAGCAAACACAGTTTGGTGAAGTTTGCTGTTGTTTGCTAATGTTTTATGTGCCGTCCACACCTGCAAACACTTCTGAAAAACATGACAAAACTTGAAGTTTGGTCATGTTTTATATGATTTTTTTTCCCAGTGTAGTCCTTTTGATATAACGGCCAAATGAAAACGACAGCAACATGGTGGCACACCCGGTGGATTCATTTGTCTTCGTATCGCCGAATGACATTGATCCACTTTTCTCAAGAGACAATTGCCGTATGAACAGACACGAATATAAAAGTCGTAATTCGTAATTCATGTACATGTACGGTGCATGCAGTACAGTACGTGCGTACTGTACATGTAAATTATGTACGCTGCACTGCGCGCGTGACGTAGTTGCCAGCTGGGATAAACACAGGCGACGTCAATATGAATTATGCATATTGCACAGTTAGCCATGCTCCTTGACGTCTTATGATCGAGAAGCGCCACCATCGTCCAGGATATCAGCTAAGATGGCGTCGCCCAGGGCATGCAGCTCAGAACGTTGTCCGAATTTTGTCCAATGTTTCCAGACACCGTAGATGGCCAAATTGACGATTCCGTAAGCGTTACCGTTATTTTATGAAACACTAGACTCTCAGGGTTACAATGGTGTATGTGAAAGTGCTCTGGTCTGATGTGCTTCGGACGATATTTGTAGTGGAACTTTCTCGGATTTCAGCAGTTAAAAACTTAGCATCTAAGTAGGGCTGTGATTTGCGACTGTAATAAGTCAGATTTGAAAAGCGAGTTATTTACAGCCCTATTTGTAGGGCTAAGTGTAAGTACTTCTATTGTAGTGTATAAACATGTGTTTCTTTATGAAATGAATATACTTACTAAATTTGTAGCTGGGTAGTCTTGGTGCAAGACGATACTGCGTGATATTTGTCACTGTACCGCCGCGCGCTAACCAACATTCACCGACATTCGCCAAGAGAGGGCGCCATACACTGTACTATCCGTGCTCTGCAGTATCGTCTTGGGACTTTTCCTGAATCCGCTCGGGAAATTCCGAGCGCATTCCAAGCATTGCTCATTATGCCATGCATACCTATGACGTAGGGCTTATTAACATATTTCAAGCCGAGCGCTGTGAAGTCTGGTACCTGTACGTACGTCTTATCAAACAGGAAAAGCACACGTTATCGCGTCAGACAAGTCCGTGCTTTATTTGTTTTTTAAAAAAAAATACGAAAGTGTGGCAAGTTTTTTTTCAATGGATTCAACGAACTTCGGCTTTGGTTTGTCGGCCAGGCAACCGAAGCCGTTATTTGGCTGAACCCGTACGCTGCAGAAACGTGTCTTTGTTATGATTTCACAGACCGCGAAAACCGTACGGCACCAGCACTCGCTGGCTAGCTAGCGCTACTCAGCCGTCGGACGAGACTGAGAACTAATGCGTCCTGTGTTTTTGAAGAAACTACTAAAATCACGTTTCCTCGCCAAATTTAAAGATAGTGCATGATTGGTAAACTGTTGCAAATAGTTTTATCCCCCTGTGTGATTGAAGATATGCATGCATGATTAAAACTAACCTGAGCAAAAACCAGCTCCGTACTTCGTCTAACTTTTGAGAAAACAGTCAAAAAAGGGTTTGCAGTCATTTCGCCCCAAAACCACTTCGCCCTGAACCATTTCGCCCTGAACCTCGGCCTGTGCACGAAGTGGTTTTGGGGCGAAAGTAGCATGTGTGTGTGTTTGTACGAAGTGATTTGGGGCGAAATGGCACTCGGGCAAAGTGGTTTGGGGGCAAATTGAATGTTTGTCTCATGAGACGAAAACTAATTGTTTTACTCATTTCTCAAAGACTATAGCACTTCAGACAAAACCATTTCAGGGGAAGTTTTCTACGGTTATCATGTTAATATTGTGTAAGTTAGGCGTAAATCTGTGAACATTTCTGATTTTCGAGAATAGTGGCAAACGTGTATACAACAATTTTTTTTTTAAACAAAAGGTCATGCGCTGTTTCCGCAAATGATCGACGTCTCGCAGCAACTTGGGGAAAATCAAAAGTTCAATTATGAATAAAAATGATTCTCTAGCTACACACAATTGAGTTACAACAGATTTTAGAAATACTTTGGTTGCAAAATTGACCAAGCGGTTGCTGTGTTATGCTTGGTACAGTTCGTCCATCTCCGTGCGGAATACAGTGAATTCACCACTAAACATTGTGACGCTGGCAAAGGGCAGGCTTTAATTTAATTGTGGGCGACAAACAGCACCCGTAGCACACGTTTATTAGAATACAATTTCAAACAAATACGAACAAGTGTCCCCATGAACAGTAGACAGTTTCACAAATCTGTCTGGCAAACACGAACCTGGACACGATCGAACTTTTTTTATTTTGGTATATTTAGCAGGCATCGCATTTTCATTATTCCCGGTCCGGCACACGCAAAATTCTGCAAAATGTGTGCAATGCCGTGCAGCACGCACAGAAACGGTCTCAAAATCGTTCGGGAAAATTGCACTTTCTTTAAGAATGTAAGTCAGTCATTGTACTCGGCTAAAACCTCGATAGGCTACTTGAACCTCAGATGGTGTACAACGTGTATTTGTGGCCATTTTGAGGTTACAGCTGTTGCTTTTTGGGGGCGTGTGTGGATCAGGAATTCCACCGCGAGGCGCGGGCCGCGCCGGGTAAGTCTATAGGTCGACGGCAGCGGAAAATCTGAGCCGTTCTTTTAAATTTTACGTTTATGATTCTCCCCAATTTGTAACACACTTGATTCGGGTATAACGTATATATACAAGTGGCTTTTTTTAGGGATATATGGGACCATGATCTCGTAGGAAGGAAATAACCCTAGCTGTGCAGGCACAGAAAGTTGCCAGGCTGCAGTCAGTCCGCAGCGCGCACAAAAGTGCTTCCTTTTATGTGCACAGTATGCACGCGTGACTTCAGCCAGTTGCAGTCTTGCATATTTAATGAGCTTGAACAGCCTCTCGAAAACCAATGATTTCTCATTCATTTCTAGGGATCTTAACAATAAGAGTAGGATTTTCGGAAAGATGAGAAACATATCTGTCGTCGAGTATCACTATTTTATGTTTTGTTTGTATTTTGAGTTGAGAAATATTCAAGAAAAAACACGTCAAAAAAGACGACAAAAGACACCCAAAACATCGGCAAATATCTTAGTCCATGGGCTACCAACCGAAACCCCCCCCCCCCCCCCCCCCCCCCCCTCGGGATTTTTGGAGACCACTTTTTCTGGGTAGCCGAGAGTGTACCATTGCAATATCTGCTTGTTTGCAAAATTAATACTGGTGGAATAAGGAGTTAGGGGGTGGGCAAATTTCCCCCTTCAAATCACTAAAAACTTATTTGTGCTGTTATGCAAGCACAGACTTACATCATATGTATGTATTTTGGTTCTAAGTGTCACCCCATAATGGTTTTAGTACCTGGCAAATCGTCTGGGGATAAAATATTGGTATTTGAGGTCTTTCTTACCCCCCCCCCCCCCCCAACAACCCCCCCCCCCCAAACCCCCCCCCCCCCCCCAAAAAAAAACCACCGAAAAGGGCCTCTTTGAAATAACCGTATCAGTTCAAGGCAAATATTCTGTTGAATCCCAGGCAATAAGGTAGGGACCAAAAACCGACAGCCATTGGTACAATGCCAGAAAAAGAGGGTTGTAAAGAGGGAAGTTCACCTGACCCCCCCTTTTTAAAAAAACCTGGATCCGCCCCTGAAAGTACAACTTTTCTAACCCCCCCCCCCCCCCCCCCATTCCCCACATATATAATACTCATAGTATTTTGTTGGTGGCCATAAACCCAAAACACTATTTTATTCTGTGTAGGATTAAACTGGAGTGATCTTTACATGTGCAATATTGGTATTAGCAGTCACTTGTAATCTAACACAAAATAGCAAGACTTTCTGGCCAATATGTTGTTCTCACTTTAATAATATAGTGCTTCGTTCGTTCGTAGGGTTGACGCTACTTCGGCGCTTAGCAGCCAAGAGCGTATGTTGCCTTAAGCAACGCGTTTAGTTTGCACTTATCGAAAAGTGCTCGTCGGAGCTGGATCGGGTCGAGACCTAAGTCTCCTGCTAGTCTTTTCCACTGGCATACTATGCCTTTGTGTGCAGTGGGTGTGAATAGCCATTGTTTGAGTTCGGAGGAGTTGGGCATCCTTGAGATGTGGCCGAGGTATTTGAAATGTTGGGTTTGACAGAAAGTGGACGCTGTGGAGGTCTTGCATATCCATATCCGCAGGATGTCGGAATTTGAATATCGGTAGGCGTACTGGCGAGACGGGTCAGCATCCGGGGGTTCGGCTCTAGCCCATCTTCGCTGGAAGCCACCTCTAATCATCTGCCTGCACATCCGCGCCCACACCGAGTCGATTTTGCTACGCTGGGCGGCGCTCAATCACTCGGTTTGCACTGCATACGTCAATCTTGACCGTATGAGTGACTCTGCCATCCTCACTCGTACCCTGAGCTGTATCTCTTTATCTGTTAGGACACCCTTGCACTCATTCCACTTCCCATAGGCCGCACCAATCAGGTGCTGGAGGTATTTGGGGTCTTTCGGGTTGTCGGTGAGCACATGACCCAGGTATCGGAACTGGCACACGTTGTCAAGGTCAGCGCGTTCAGTTGATCAGTGTTGTCGCTTGTTTGACATCCAGCGGTGTGTTCCACGTCATCGTGACCGTTTTTGACTCGGCCACTCGAAGTCCAAAGTTTCCGAAGTTCTCGACGATGATTTTCATCATCCCTTCCAACTCCACCTTGGACCTCGCCACCACCAGAATGTCATCAGCGTACATGATCAACTTCGATGGGAGGAGGGGAGGAGGGGGGGAGGGGGGTTGGGGGGAGGAGGGGGGTTGGGGGGAGGGGGGGAGGGGGTGGGGGGGGGGGGGGGTTCTGGTAGCCCATGGACTATCTCCCTTTGTCACTACTTGCAGCAGTCAATGTTTACCTTTTATACAAAGAATATATAATATTCTACCCATAAATAATGAAAATTGTACGTACTTTTGTCTAGTCCAGTCAGGAAACAGCGAAATCCAACGGCATTCCCAAAAAACACAAACCCAAAATTACCGCCGTGGCACCGCATAGTTTCCCGTAGTCCGATTGGCTAACGATGACGTCATTGTTAGTTTCAGATTAGACTGGTTTCAAGTCCACCAATGTTTTCGTGGGTTGTACCATGGAGCTAGTTATTGTATGTATAGGTCTACCTTGATTTCATTTTCTCCTCTTCGAACAGTATAGTTAAGCCCCCATCAATCGAGTTAAATTCAAACCGGTGTAAACATTCTCAAAGCATAGCCAAGTGTGTATTCAATCTTAGTTTTAATCATTTTTTCCTAAAAATCACTTAGCTAGGATCTGAAGCTTTTTTTTTATGTTTACACAAGATTAAAGTAATTTTCTAATCTTCTGGTTCCTTGTTCTATGCCTCCATCTGCCCAAATAAATTTTAAACAGTAATCAGTCCAGTTGGGAAAAGGATTATATGACACAGGAAACATGACAGATTGTTAACGGTTCTTTTTAATTTATTCAATGTCACACATCTTTGGATACTACACAGCAACTGATAAATAAATCTGTTAAAACAACTACATGACTTATGATTGACATATGGTGGATTTCAAAACCGTTATTATTGCCAAAAATGTAACCATAATGAAAAACCACGAGCGGAATAGTCACAACAGGTTCTGTTGTTGCAGAGAGTGTATAATTACATAAATATTATAAAACGTTTTTTAAAACTTGATAACTGCCACACATGTACACACCGTCTGATTAGAGTTGCTAAAGTATACTGGATCAACTGTAAAAGACAAATACATGTATGACGATACAAAATATATGGTTCATTGCTTGTACATGTATTTCAAGCTGCACAGATCCCAAAAATAACATATAGGTTGTATCTCTCATCAGCTGGTTTAAAATTATATACCTGTAGGTACATGTACATCTAAACTCTAGGTGGGACTTGCACTAACATGCATAAAAAACATGAAGTACAAGTTATTAATATCAGTTGACAATTTTGACATACATTGTAATTAAAATAGCACACTGGTACAAACCCTGCAAATAAAAGTCTTGCATAAATACACACACTGCCACATTTCTTAATAGGATAAGTACTGCAACTTAATTACCAGTAAATGTATGTTTTTATGTTCCTTGGCAGAATGCTTGACTCTATGTCAAAAGACAAGTGAGTGAGTTATAATGACTAAAATTACCAGGGATAAATGCCGGAGTCTCTGTGAAGTTGTCAGGAGATGACTGTGTCTCCGATGAACTTTGCCATTGTGCTTCTGATGCTGCATACATGTACATAATAGCAGGTCCCCATGATGACCACTGCAGTATTTTAAAATAGTTAAAACAAAATTAGTGAGCACTAATAATAACATTAAGGGGAGGGGGAGGGGTGTTGTGCCGTGCAGATTTAACCCACATTTTGAGTGGGGAAAATTTAACATTTCCTGAGGAAACACTTAAAAAATCGCAGTGGCTATATATAGTTACAGTAACCATAACGCGTTAAGAAATGCACATGGTTACGGTATTGCAACTGTGTAAATCACTGCATCGATGATATCAGGGGGCGAGTCGGTCAGGGGGCGAGTTGGAAATGGGCCGAGTACATAAGGTGGCGACTTGACCTGATTCCAACTTAATTACCAATAGGCATACCTTAAGAAAAACATAAGTGGGATAAACAAATTTAAGATTTTTTTTAAATTGTGTGAAGAAAGACTTAACAATTTGTCAGCCTGGCTCGTATGTTTTGCACTCAAGGTCTAAAGCCATGATCGACTCCCCAAATTTCCCTCAACTTTGAAGTCGAGTCGGTCAACGGACGAGTTGGTCCAACGGTCGAGTTGGTCCAATGGTCGAGTTGACTGTCATGAATGTGTTTAGGCGCATTTCTACAATGTCTGCGTGCACACACCTACGTACGTACATACATGTACGTCTGCAGCCACAGTAACATCGCACTGCTAAAAGGGTGAAATCTCGCGGTAAAATCGTAGCGCAAAAAAACATTGAAAAAACTCTTCCAGCAAGCCACATGGCACGTTAAACGAAAGCAGTTGTCTTCATCTATCGGAAAAACGCTATTGTTTTCCAAAGTTTTGTCTAGTCCAGTCAGGAATCACAAACCAATTGACCCCCTCAAAATCCACGATACGACCCATCACTTCAGATTTACATAATTACCAACTAAACAATGACCCAAATTGTGACAAAATATACATCAATCGAAAGAGGAAGAATTATTCTACAAACTTACCCCGCCATCTTGGCCACCAACTACTTGTTAAAAACGCTTGCGAGCAACGAAATAAGGCCAACGAAATCTCGCGAACATCCCGGACTTTCTCGCGGCGCGTTCACGCCAATGAGCTGTGCTGATACAATTGGGCATTTGACCTCATCGGGGGCGCTGCGGACTGACTGGCTGGCATGCTTATTATGTGGAACTCTGTTAACCTCTATAATGAATATGTATAAGCTTAGGTTAGAGGTCACACAGTGTCACATACCAACGTTCGACAAATGTCCCAAGACGATACTGGAGACTGGTGCGTATGGCGCCCTCTCTTGGCGATTGTCGGTGAGTGTTGGTTAGCGCGCGGCGGTCAGTGACAAATATCACACAGTATCGTCTTGCACCAATACTAGTAGCTGGGCTGAAATGTTACTCATATTTCAGATCTGGTATGTCACACTGTTTGTACCCAACCTCGTGGAATGATCCACATGTATTCCTCATGCCGACGGCCTATTAAGCTCTTCAAACTCAATGTTATGTTTTCCGTAACATTTTTGTCAAGCCCAAATGAGGCAACTCTTTCATTATTCATTATTCATTATTTTGTAGCATTTCAGTATTTGCTAAATAACGGCTATTTGAACAAAACTTAGCGCGCTCTATACCCTCTAATAGTGTGTTAAGACACAACTCTGATCAATTTATACACAAATTTGTATTTATTAAAATATCTTTCACCATTTCCCAGGTATTTATGATTTATTTAAGGATCAATATATATTTTAATAACAACACCAAAGGGTATCAAATGCAGATCCAGATGTAGGCCTAGCCATTGATTGTGAAGTCATGGAAGTGGACGGCTCTTCCCGGTCCTTTGCGGCTGTGGTGGCTCTCTCTACAGTTGTTTGTACATGTACTTCAAAGCACACAAAATTGCCAAAAGCTTGACAAATTTCGTGAGCCAAGCATTTTGGCCAAGTCAACAGCTGCTTTGGACATGTTGGAGTTTTGTGAAGATCCAACATAGGCGGATAGTGGTATACAACATGATTAAAGCGGGCCTCCCACTGTGCGATTTTGATCACGAATTAGGTACGATTAGCTACGGTTCGGTACGATTGTGTGTAGACGCTAATCGTAGGAATATCGTGGCAAAAATCGCACAGTGGGAGGCCCGCCAAACACTGTCGTTACCGAGTTCGACAATTGACTCAAATAACTGCAACAAAGTCCACGTTTGAGACACGGTCGTGATAGTCTATGGCATCTTGGTTACACCCCTTTCCTGTATCTTCACTGACGCAAACATTTTATCTGTCTTGCATCATTCAACCTTCTCCAAAACACGACAAACGATGCGATTCTACGCGTCGACAGTAGTATAAAGCTACGCCCATGTGTAGTTTGTGTAGTTAGGCTAGCACTCGCAGCTACAAACCACCGATCTAATAAATACGATGGAGCGGACGGTTGTGTTTGTACAGCAGCGCGCCGGGCTTGCGCGTATGTGTACGTGCAGGGTTTTGCACACCGGGTACATGCACACAAATGGCAGCGCTATATGTCTTCTCCATAAATTTATTGTAAATCACTGTTGCAAACGTTCACGTGCCGGCGGCCAGCCGCGCCAATACTCTGCTTCTGGGGTATATTTTTTTTATGGAGGAAGAAAATTACGTTAACATTTTTTTTGGCGGGAGGACGAGAATGAGCAATGTGAAATTCGAGCGCTGATTTTAAAAATCCAACCAAAATGGCAGGAGAAAAAAATAAAAAACTTGATATTTTTTGGGGAAATACAAAATAATGAATTGTTTTAGGATTTTTGGGTCTCAAACGCGGCCGAAAAATCCAAACGCGGGCGGGTTACGGGAAAAATAACATTGAGTTTGAAGAGCCTTAAATAGCCCTCAAGCATTTTCCCGATCTACGTCCCAGCTGCTATTCCCCCACTATGCACACTTCTTCGACTTGCTGAGCTGGTCATCACGCTCAATAACCTTACGTCAATGATTCTCACGACCATTCTCTTGCTTCTTCACCATATTACGAAAATTGTTCTCTTCCTATCCCAGAAGAGTTTGTTCAAAAGCAAATTGCGTCTTTGTCGGTTGGGAAAGCAACAAGCCCATGCAGATGATATTAGCGTTAATATGATTAAAATGGCTGCACCGTCCTTTTATTACTGAGTCTTTAACGCATATATTTAACCTCTCGATACGAAAAGAACAGTATCAGAAGGCATGGAAACATGCTTCAGAAGTGAAATTCAATATTTTCCGCGTAATTTCGTCCGTTGCTCTTTAAAATTGTGACAATTAATTAATTGCACCATAATATTGGATGACTATGAATTTCTCCTTGGATAGTTTAATTATTCACGTCAACAAACTTATATATAGGTCAAATAAAGAATTATGAAGAGTATTTTAGTTTAGGCTAGGGTAAATCATTTTAGGGGCTGCAATCAAGTGAAAATGTTTGCTCAAATAGCTGATTTTCAATTTCCATTGATACCAAAACATATCCAATGCTGTTATTTGCTAGTAGTCTGAAACGTCCATGCACTGTATGCTAAAATAAAAGCGCAGAAGGTCATTTTAACCAATGTGATTGGTTGAAATAACCAATATGATTGGTTATTTTAACCAATATATTGGTTGGACACATATCTACTAACCACATTGGTTTAATTCAACCAATCTGTTTTTAGAGTGTAGTATAATGCACAAAGAGTGACGTTTTCACTTCAGATATTTCCATCTATTCGTGACCAAACTTGTGATGTTCCATTCTCAGAATACTTTTCCCAGGCTCTTTGTTTGTGTACAAATTATCCCCTTTTCTGTAATTTTTTTAAGTTTTCAACATGGATTCCTAAAATTACACTATACAAATACAACATGGTTTGATGGGAAATAGTGAAAACTAATGACCCCGAGGTATTCGATGATTGGGACTCCCGAGGCGCAAGCCGATAGAGATAATCCTTATCATCCAACACCAAGAAATCATTATAGTTTTCACTATTTTCCTTGAAACCATGTTGTATTTGTTTTACTATACCTTATAATATTCTTTAAGGCAGCCGCAGTATATCATGTATCCGAACCTCCATTTCTGATATCGCAAAGCAAGCATCGCAAAGCGAGCACCGCGCGGACGTCGGTTTGAGTTCTAATGCTGTATAAACTGGTACAATGTGGTCACCACTGATTTCCACGGGTACGCACGTAAAGCGCATACATGAACATCGTTGGTACATTTAATTATAAAGATCACGACGTACTGGGACAAATCTAAGGCAGTGAGTAAAAGTGTGTGTTATATACCTCATGCGTAGATTCCTGTCATATGATTGGTTAAAAGTGGGGGCATTGAATCAGCTAGATCGTACCCGGCGCGTGTAGAATTCTGACTATGCCCACGGGCATGGTCTTTGCCATGCCCAGGGCATAGTCATTTAGCGGGTTCCGGACGCGCGCATAACGTGTGTAGCATAGCTGTGCACCAGCTATGCAGCTGCGCGCTTCACGTAAACATTCAACTGGACGGTAATTACGGAATTTCTATACGAAGTCGTTTTGTCGTCTGTCGTAGATGATGACGTCCTTAAGAAAATAGGAGAAGTGGCCTACAGTAAAAACTGTGTCAGGTGAAATGTGTTACTAAAGTGCCAGGTGATTATGCTACAATTCAGTGTTTTGCTGTAAATATACAACTTTTCCGCCGTAGACCAGCTTCCGAAATCGAAACTCGAAGGACCACTGTCATGACTGTGACTGTGTACCGTTACTTTTAACCAACCAAATGACAACAATCTACACATTCGGTATATAAAACAAATATCGACTGCTGTTTATTCGGGTCATGGTTAATATTATAGGCCCTCGGTGATCTCAAAGCCATGACTATGCCCCTCGGCTTCCGCTTTGGGGCATAGTCATGGCTTCGAGATCACCTTGGGCCTATAATCTTAACCATGCCCCTCATTCCAGTCAATATTTGTATAATATAAATACCTCCGCGTCACGCGCACGTGCGAAGACATGCTATGCGCGCGTCCGGAACCCGCTAAATGACTATGCCCACGGGCATAGACAAGACTATGCCCGTAAGCATAATGCGCCGGGTATAGCTTGATTCAATGCCCCCACTTTTAACCAATCAGATGAGAGGAATCTACGCATGTATATAATAAAAACTATCACACGGCCGAGTTGCTGGAATGGACCAATAAAATACCGCGGCTGCATGCCTAATAAAAATTTATGCGGTATAGTAATATGCAAATACGCCCGTCTTAAAGAAAGTTAAAAGGGTTAAAAGGCCGTTTCCTTTGAAATTCAAACTTTAAGATAACAAGTCTTAAGCGTATTGACAACTGGAAACGTATTACCAGCTGGTTTTGTTTGATACCAATACGAATACGTTTTTGCGGACAACCTTTTCGGGTACACTGTAAAAACAATATTTAGCATTTAAACACATCAGAAACATGTTTATAGATTAATACGTTTAGGAATGTGTTTTAATTCTAAACATTTCCCATTTTGTACTGTTCAGTGCCTGAACGTGTTTACGTTTTTGACATGTGCTTAGGATTGTATATCTTTATGCGTTTAGGAAGGTGTTTAACTGCTAAACGTGTCATTCGTTGTACACGTCAAACGGATAATGCGTTGAGTTATCATAAATGCTGCGTCATAAAGTGGTCGTGACCAGATTTACCGTGTAAAAAAGCTAATTTGCTTCAGTTTTGGCAGTTGTTTTGATTGTTGTAAATGGGTTGTTGCTTGATAATAGGCAAATTGGCAATTGTCGGGGATGAACAAACTCAAAATGGCGAGTGATTAGAATTAAATTTGGTATTCGGTTAGTAGGTGTGTGCCAACCATGGGTTACAGGGTACAGGTTTTTGTGTAGCATAAATTGAAGTCGCGCATAGTGATAGTGTATGGGTAGTGTATGGGTAGTGTATCAATGAATATGTATAATTAATGTATAGTGGACGTCAGAAAAAATACGTCTTTTGGCTTTGCATACGACCCCACAAAGACGTTGATAATACGTCAATAAGACGTTTGTCCAACGTTAACGCCAACTTATAAACAACGTTGTGCCAACGTTATTCGGAAGTGCAATTTTACGTTGGAACAACGTCATTAGGCTAACGTTGGTCCAAGTTTTTTCGTCAATTACTGACGTTGATCCAACGTTGGGCTAACGTAAGTTTGCTGTCTGGAGGCAAAACATGTTAAACCTAAACATGTCAAAGAAAAAGGACATCTAAACATGTCATAGTGCTAAACGTGTGGAAAAAGTGGGTACAGAATTAGTGTTTAGAAATGTGTTTAGATCCTAAACACCATTTTTACAGTGTAGTGCCATAGGAATGCCAGAAGGACTTGTGTGCAAAGACGTCACACTTTTCCCAGTATTCGGACAAAATGGCAGCTCCCATAGTCTAGTACGACGCTTCGCTAAAATTGCAATTTATTTATGAAATTCGTATCCGCTTTTTAGTGGTAATATTTCTTGTTCTTTGCATTAAAATAATTTACGAGTTCCACTTGTTGAGCACAAGGTCTTTTGTTTCTTGGTAATTCCCCTTTAAAACCACTACTCTAATCCGATTGAAAACACCAATATCAGACATTTCAAGGTAAATTACCAATTCCATGCGATTAAAAACACGAATATCAGATTGAGGAAAACATACAAATTCCAAGCGATTAAAAATACGAATATCAGACACTGTAAGGAAAAATACATTTCCAAGCGATGGTTATGCTGAATACACGAGGTTTTAATGGAAGTCACACAGCAGAAAATTAAAGGAAGAAAGAAAATAATTATATAACTTAAGGAACAACGAACATATTATTTCTTATGCTAAGCATAGTTTAGGAAGTACATGCAAGTTAATTGTACGTTTCTATTTTCTTTTCTCGTTAATTATGTATTTTATAATCATATTTTGTAGAATAAAAAACAATTGTTCAAGACGTTAATCCAATTTGTTTTCGTGATATGATACGCATCGGTGAGATCAAAATTAATGTGAGGTAGTTACGGTTTCAGAAACGTCTTGAAATGGATGCAAATATGAATATTTAAGTTTTGTCATTTTCCTTCGTTTGCCACATCAGGGGGCATCAAAACAAATTGATATCAGGTGGGGGTGGGTGGGTCTGTCGACCGAATACTTTGGGAAAATCCTTTTTTTTTTGTGCCAAAAAAAGGGGGGTGGGGAGGGGGGGGGGGGGAGTGGGGGGAGTCTACGGCCTCGCTGAAAGAAAACTCAAAGTGCAAAATGGGTACAGTGGGCGACGTCACAATTCTGTGTGTGTTACGTGTTAGTGTTAGTGTTGCAGATCTGTTAATAGATCTGTTATCTTAATCAGAATTGTGACCTCAGAACAAACACCGTGTTAACAAGACGTGTGTTGAAAGTCGTGCGCAGAACCGAACATTTCAGTGAGTGAGAGCGAAACTCTTTGCTACGTGTTATGCACCTATCAATTGTCCCCCCCCCCCCCGCCCCCCGCCCCCCTCCCCCGGCATTATAAACTATAAGGGCATTTTGGGAAGGTGGTTGGTACCAGATGTGAGACCTTTTCACTTCAGAGGCCCTTTCTGTGGCCCTTACTCCCAGTCCTCCACACAAGCCATAATAGCACAATCTCAAGAAGGGTCCCCTTGCACCTGTCAATTGTCCCCCAATTGTCAATTAACAGGTGACAAAATCCCCACCCTGGGGCAAATTTATGTGACGAAATCCCTACGAAAAATAAAAAAAAACCTTACCAGGTCCCCGCCTAAGTGACGGGGCAATGCGGAAGGGGGAGGGGGAAACAATTGAGAACATGTAAGTGCTCTTTAGTAGCCAGTCGTAAGGTTTTTTTTCTGAATCGAGTGCAGTCTGGTTCAGCAGAGTTTAGTAGACTTAATCAGCTTATTCTCCTTCTTTGCACCAGTTTTTATCATGTCTTTTTGGGAGGAGGCGGGGGAAGGTGGTGGAGGGGTGGAGGTTGTTAAAATTTGAAAGGGGGGTGTCTTTAATGTGGTATACATTACGTAAGATGTTTTGAGGGGGGCTAGGGTTTGTCTCGTTCAAAATGGGTATTTTGTTTTGTTTATCACGTCAAATTATCCGGGGGAACTAACTGACCTGAACAACCAAACATATTTTTCATGTAAGAAAATTGGGTGGGTGGGTCTGACACCACAGAAGGGCAACTTATCCAACCCGATATCAAACCTTTTTTTTCATGATGCCTTTTCATATTTTCCTTGATCTATGAACATGCAGAGCTTTTTAATTGTATTAATTACCATCGTGACAAATGTAATAGTGTGTTGTTGTCTTTCAATGTTAAATAAAAGAAATTGAAGGCGGAAAAACAAAGCTGTCATTGGTGCAGCATCCGACTTCAACGTAGGATACCCATTCCTCTCAAAATCACCCAGTTCTGGTGGAAGTTTATGGCCTGACCTGGATATTCTTAAATCTTTTGAACTCGGCCAAAGAAATCTTGTCGTCTTCTGTTAAGGCAAAAAATCGGAATAAATTGTAGAGCGAAAGTGATGTTCATGAGGAGTACGCCAAACTCCTAAAATGATATTACCATAAATGCTGTAGGGGGTGTTATCTTAATACGAATTTATTACACATTTCACATTCGCTTTCTTGAAAGAGTTGTTTAAATGCGGAACGTTTCGAAAGCTAGTCGTAGTGTCTAGTTTAAAAAATATCGTTATAGCGAAATTGTTCAACATAACGATTTTCTACTTCTGACAGCAATACGCTTCCGTACTTTTATCTGTTTGCCACAAAAATATGTTTTATGTCTTCAAAATTGACCTTTTAATGGGATCCATCCCTGGCCTCCCAACAGCCGGAAGAAGATCATGAATTGTTTACACAACAATCAAATTATCTGGGGATGGGCCCAACGAAATAGTTGTTTACAATAAACCTGGTCTGTGGACTTGCAACTCTGAAAATAATTCTTTCTGAAGTTCCTGTTGGGAACAGTATAAGAAATATCATCAAGGACTCGGGTATGAGAGCGTGTAAGAAAAGCCTCGTCTACATTGGCAAACATCACCAGACAGGTATGTTTGCTCATGTTTTCTGTGTGTCTACATTGGCAAACGGAATTGGAGGGAAATTCAAAAGAATTTCCCGCATAAAAAGTGTTCGGTAAAGACGCCAACAAAAAAAAAAAAAAAAAAGCGTCGATAAATGTTAGCTCATCCAGTCTTTAGCGTCACTAGGGGCTGCCACCTTGACCAGTCACATGAACACGCTGAGCTGGCCCTACAGTCACATGACTTGAAACCGGTTCCTGATCGGTTCAGACATAAAACATGAGCAAGCGGATGTTTGCCAATAGCTGCATGTCCAAACAGCAGCAAACACGATTTGCTGGTAAAGTTTACCGTTGTTTGCTAAAATGTATACACCTGTAAACCTTTCTGAAAAAAATGTGAAATGTTTGCCAGTGTAGACTGGGCTTTAGGGATCTACCCGATGCATGTCGCAAGTCGTGCTGAGTATACAAAATTGGCCAAAAGTTCAGATCACACATATTTACTATTTTTGTCGACATTGTCCACTATCTGATTGAAGTCCTTTTCCTTTCCGCTGTCTTTTAACCATTCGTCCAACATCAGGAAACCATCCTGGTTCTTGTCCAAGGCACGGAAAATTTCACCATCAGTCATCCCGCCAAGGACTCGCTCGTATTTCCTGAGAAAATAAAATGCGGCTTAAAGAGAGGAAATTATGGGAAGTGTATGGCATAACCGCTGCAAGCCTTTATAGAGGTCGAAATAAACTGAATTCACAGCGCCACTGGGCACTGGAAACTGTATTTAGTCAATCACAGTGAAACATTTGTCAAACAAGGGCACAAATTATTAGTCATGTGTAGAATTCGTCAGTTTACAACTTTTTGTTGGTGCCCGACAAATTAAAATTCTTGCATTACGAGGTTGGAAATTTGCGGAAGACTAATCTCAACGACTAACAAATAGATTATGATCGTCTTTTGACTAATTTGTATCGTCACGTAAAACAGGAACTGACGATTTATTTCCCCACGACTAATTGCATGATTAACTTTTTACTACATTACCAATGGAAAGAATAATTTAATTAGTCATGAGTTTTGGCGGGATTATTCTTGCCATTGATAATGTACTAAAAAGTAAGTCATGCAATTAGTCATGGGAAAGTCAGTTCTGTATTTATATATTTATGAAATTGGCTCACACATATCGGTAGACATATGTTTCATGTTTTCATTAACGTCTTCATCATGCTTGGAATTTTACGCCTGACCGAACAGGGGCTATTTTTATAAACAAAGCTAAAATTAACTTGCGCGGAAAAATTGGAAGATGCAAAACAGAATCAAGGAGCATGAGAGGTCAATTTGACATGTCCTTTCTTCGCTATCAGCTTTTTCGGAAAGTTGAGCTATCCCCTCAGTCCTCCACGTGACCGTCTTTTCTTCTGCACACAGATTTGCACGCTTAGCGTAACACCAAAGGCACGCCTGATCTCTCAGCTGCTTTGTTCTGTCTGATAAGGGCGACTGTGGTTCTTATTCATCTCTCCAGGTCATCCAGTTCCATGGGCAGTAACAAAAACTTGGACTTGAGATGTCCCCATAAAAAGTCCAGTGATATGTTAGGTCTGGTAATTTTTGTGAAATGGACTTGGCAATGGCCCCTCAAAATCACCAGACACCACAACTGCACTGGTCGTGTTTTTCTTTAATTTTGGGGACATCTCAAGTTGCTGTTACTGCCCATGGAACTGTATGACCTGGAGAGATGTATAAGAACCAAATTCGCATTTCTCAAACAAAACAGAGCAGAGATCTAAGCGTGCAAATCTGTGTGCAGAAAAAAGACGGTCACGTGGAGTACTGAGGGGCTAGCTAAGCTTTCCGAAAAGCTGATAACAAAGAAAGACATGTCAAATTGATCTCTCATACTCCTTGATCATGTTTTGCATCTTCCATTTTTCCACATGAAGTTAGTTTTAGCTTTGTTTACAAAACTAGTGCCTGTTCAGCCAGGCGTTAAATAATTCCCAACATGATGACGACGTTAATGAAAACATGAAACCTATGTCTGCCGATATGTGTGAGCCAATTTTCTATAATACAATGTCCATTTTATCTATTTGATACACCCTCCATGTTATAATTTGGAAAACTGCTGAACACAACCGACAACAATCGACACTTGTAGACACGTAAATTTATAGCACATGGCAACAATGTTTGTCTGAGGTCCAGTCATACTTGCGTGACCTCACCATTGTGGTCGTTAAGAGCAACCACTTGTTTTTAAAGTATGCGTGGAATTTGCATACATAACACAAATCTATTGCACCAGATTGCACTAAATTTGGAAATAACACCGATCTTACTTGTTTAAACCTAAACAGAGATTCCATCCAGACGTCATAGCCACCAGATAGGCGAGGACCAAGACAACAGCGAGGAATCTTGCCATACTACTTGATGTTCTGGTTCGTTCCTGCATGTATAGAGGCAGCATACATTGTACACACTTAATTCAAGAGCACCCCTCCCCCTTGCCCCAAATTCTATGTCAGGTTAGCTATAACGTGTTAGTCGTTATTGGCTTTTCTATATTCTGTAGGAACGAGCACACTGCAAAACATCTGATGCTGTTCTTTTAGTTGATATCAGTGGGTTGGTTTTGTATTTTAGATGTCTGTGAAATCACGAGTTTAAAATGTAATAATAATAGTAATACATGAAATGTTTAATAACAAATGACGCATTTAACAAGGCTCAGTACGTTTACAATTTCGTAACATTCAAAATGACGAGAAACAAAATTAAATAAAAATTGAGCCTGAAGTGCAGTCTTAAACATCTTAAACATTTCTGTAACTTTTAAGAGTAAAATTCGTACAGATCTGTTTTAAATGTTTAGAAGAAAGTGATTTTGTTATTACAATCGATACAATATTTTGATGAAACATCCCCTTAATTTGGTATGTTTTCACCAATAAATGAACCCCGTATTTTCACCAAAGAAAGAACAGAATTGACAACAGACGCTGTAAATCAACAAAATCCCGGCAACAGGAAAATTATACACCAAAATATTATAGCGCTGTAGGCGCAAGATATACAACTAATGCAAATACGAAAAGGTGCCATTCGACTAACTGCCTGGACGCGCCTCGTGCCTGTTTGACATGCCTCTTGTGGTGTAATGATTGTGTTGTGGCGAAGAGTTTCAGCAGCATCCACTACGGGCATGTTAAACAGACACGAGACGTTTCTAGTTTTCGTACTTCACTTTATCGAATTGAATTCGCATAATTGGTCTATTTTGCGCCTACAGCAGCGCTGTATTACATTTGACTACACACTATAGTGCACTACGTCTCGATTTGGGAAATTCAGCACGCCTTTTAAAAGTCCCCGCTCGGATTTAGCATACATGCCACGCATGCATGCTTGCGTGTGCCGTTCTGTGTATAGCAGAACTGGTGCTGGTTTTCGTCGGTCCGTCGAATCCACTACACGACGCACACTGAACAAGCTCCGCCCCAAGAACGCTCACATATGTAGTCTGGCAGCGTTACAGATTCGACAATTGATGAATTTCACTTTAATCAGTTCTGCGCACTTCCGCATTGATGCCGAGGTTCTCCATGTCAAGTCGGCAGTACGCATGCGCTACAAGTAAAGTATTGTACATGACCGAGTGTGTACGTGTGCTGTTCTGTGTGGCATTATTGTTTTCCTTACTAGAGCATTTTCGTAATGTTTGCTCTACATGTATAATACATTTTTTTGTATTGCATCGGCGGAAACTTCAGGCACGGAGTCATGTCATAATTAGGTTCTGTGGGAACTTTTCAACTGTTGGCTCTATTTCATGTTTCGAAGAAAAACAATGATAGTGGAATTCAGTGTTACTGAGATATTTTATCTTGGGAATCACCAACCTGAGATATCTCTTTCAATAAACACGAAATTCCACGTATGCTTACCTTAAAATTGTATGGAAAATGGTGTAGGCCTAATCGAAGAACTCTCCAGTCAGCTACCGGACAATGTGAGGAAAGATAACTAGTGCACCCGTATTATAGGCACGATTAAACACCTTTAATCGATTTTATGGGCGGAGTGCTGACATCATTTGCTGTGCTTTGCTTTTGATTGGCTTATTAATAAGCAAGTGGGCTGTTTTGATTGACAACTCCGTTTCGCGAGCGCACACCTGCATTGCCTTAGCTGCTTGCAATGACTGTGACAACTTTGCCCACGCACTTTTTGCCCACCTCCTCCCACTTCCCTCCACTCTGTGTTGTTTCATCACCAGGAGTTCTCGTTTTTTCTCCGTTTGGATTCTGGGCCGGTTGGCCCCACATCACTGGCTTTTCTCCTTTATCAATTGCTTTGTATTTTAATTTATTTTATTTGGCTTATTGTTTACAGACTCACATTCGAGATCAAAGATTACGAGGTGAAAGATTATTTCGATAAGTTTATTCAAATCAGAATAAAGAACTGTTTTAAAAATATTTTCCATTTTTTTTCTTTCAAGACAGAACTTGTTCTCTGGGAATTTTTGAACAAAAAGTTATAAGCATGTATTACATAAAAAGTTCTTAGCGTGTATTACAGAAAAAAGTTCTTAGCATGTATTACAGGTATGCTTATGATCTATATTCCTTTAGTCTTAATTTTGATTATTATAAAACAAGAATTTAATGTGTTAAATATAACTTGTTGACGGACTCCTGTTACCCACAGTACAAAATGTGACTGTGTGATTTCTTTGTGGTTTTAGCGACAGCCCATAAATGCTGTAAATGTTCGTGTGCACGTGGCAAGCACGCTTCTACGTCGTGCACAACAGTTTTTGCCATTGACATAACGCATAGGCGTTGTCGCCACCTTTTCAGGTTGTTTCTAAACTTCAATCTTAGCCTAACTTAGTCACATCAAAGACACAGTAAAGAGGGTGTGCACCCAAGAATGACGTCATTATGACGTCATCGGTTATGTAATTATAATATTTTAACAATGCCTAAAAAGCAAACAATTACCAAAATATGCACTTTTAAAAATGCTTCCCTTGCCAAAACCACGTGACCCAGGGTCTTTATAGGGGCGTTCGAGATGCTTACACCGGGTAACACCAACTTACACCGGAGCGTTCTTTTAGCCATCACGTGTTACACGAGTCTGCCCCGGTGGCAGCCAATACTGCCCTAGCTCGCGAGCGGGTCTGTGGTGTAAACTCGGTGTAATGACGTCATGCACCTAGTAACCGTGAACAGTAAAACATGGCGGACAGTTTGGAATCGCGACGTGAGTACGAAGAAAAACACAGATTTATGACATAAAATAAGAGGGAATATGGCTGTAAATACATTTTGCTCAATCAGTGGATGTCTGTGGGCATTGACAAAGTTTATTGCGGCACTTTAGGGCAACTATTTTGGCGTGGCGCCGGCTTCATTTTTCATCGTGAGTCGAACAATAACGGCATTAATAAAGCCCCACCCGGCAACAACCTTTGACCTGTGCTCCCAGAATTCAAAGCGTAACCCCGTGTCGTTCGTTTTGCATCTCTTCTGGGGGATTCCCCCGGTGTAAACTCCCTGTTACCCGGTGTAAGCATCTCGAACGCCCCTATAATTTGGCAGACATCTAATTCAGATCATGGGGTACAATTTTTTGTATGTAGGCATTTTCATCTGACCCTTCCTTCCTGGGTCAATTGAAGGTCAAAGTTCAGCTAAGTCAAAAATCACATTTTTTTTGGTACTTAAGCTATTGGCTATTAAACTACGCTTGATCTTCATGAACATAGGTACAGACATATGCCCCATGACAAACCTCCACCATCATGATGCAAGGTGCACATGTCCATACTCGATGACAAAGTATAGGATTCGGCCCGTATACTCGGCACTAAGTGATCTCGGAAAACTAGGTACTCGGATTTTGGTACTCGACTACAACACTACATGCTCGGTTGGTTTTTGTGCACCTGGCTCGGTTTGCTCGGTATGCATGTTCACCTTGCTCGGTTTGCCCGGTATCGACATGTTCACCTTGCTCGGTTTGCCCGGTCTGGACATGTGCACCAATACAACTAACTCACAAGACCACGTGGCTTTTCAGAACCAGAATTTGGTTCCGAAAAGTCACGTGACCTTTAATTTTTCAAAAGTGCTCAAATAAAAACGGCCAAATTTGACGGCGTCTTTTCAGGATATATATAATTTACTCTCGAAGGCGCTTCAGAATAATGTATGGGTCTATTTCGAGCCCAAAATTGCCCAACAAAGCCGGTGTGTTCCTTTAATTTACTCCGCAGTTTTTCAAATTAACAGGAATGCATGCTCACGAATGTAATGGAACGGATTCCCCAGTATGCTTTACATAGCAACCAATCGCCGACACGGACAACGGCCATCCTTACCGTGTAGGCCTACATGTATCACATGCACGGTGTTTACAATCTGCGCGCGTGACATTTGAATGCCTGCAACCACTGCCAAGCTAGTCTGGTACCCGGACCAAACATTATTTGACTAGACTGAATTTAAGGTCCGACAGCCGCCAATTCCGCCATTTTGAAACAGGAGGAATTCCTCCTTTTCCCGAAGGTTCCCGAAGTTACCCGAATGCAGGTCCGGTCGTCCGGACGTTACCGTTAATCGTCGGGTATCAGAGTTCGTCATCGTTTCGAGAATTTGAATTTACGTCGCGTGCACGTACGCGTGCCGCTGCGTGTGTATTTATGGTGATGCCACGGATCTAAAACTTATACGCAGTGGCTGTCAGTGGCTAGTATAGTTACGGTAACCGTATGAATGGCTATATTTACGGGATTGCAACAGCAGATTAAAACTACATGTACAATATGGAGCTCACTGGGTGATGCAGACAAGGTTTTAATTTTCTTTTTGATGCTAGCCTACAAGCTACATGTATATTAAAATGGGCATATTTAATATTTAAGGTTAATATATTTGTATTGGTCAAATATGGAATAACCCCTTTCAAATTGTTGTACACCATGCCATATAGCGCGCAGCGCGCTTTAAAAATTAACGGTTATGTGCGCAAAAAAATAAATGCATGACGTAATGCTTAAAGTGCTATTTTAAACACCACAGTAGCCGGTCCTCATATTCAGCCGCTGTATGTGGAATATGTGGAGCGGGAACCAATCTACTGCCAAGCGTCCTGATTGGTCCAACAGAGGCGACAAAATGTCTGTCGCCTGTTCCCCCGCGAAATGGGGCCGGTTTCAACAGGGCCTCGGTACGCAGGAGTTGCAAGAGGTGACACAAACAAAACTCAAAAAATAACATGTGGACTGAAGTAACTTGACAATTCAACATGAAAGTACAATCTACCCATTCATATGCCATTGGGGCCCGAATTTATGGAATCACCCACATTCATATCGAGAAGTATCGAAAGTGTCGTGCCAGGGCTACCGTAGATGGAGAAGTATAAGATGGCCGCCGTGCAAAGCTTGTATATAGATTCAAACGTTTGAGTAAAAAAATATTTATTTCAGTTTGTAAAGTTATTTCTAATATGTTTAAACTACCCGTACCTTTGTTGTTCAATTTATATCTTTGTATATACTCGAGTCTGGTGTCGGTGTAACGAGTTATTTGCTGGCGCATGGACGCAGTCGGCCCGGAGAAATATGAAGGGCCTTTTCTACAATGAAGTGGGCCTTTCCGTATACGTTGCAATTAATTTTTACAGCACCAGCGTGCAAATTTGAGTTAATAACTTAAATTTCTATCGCAGGAAAATTGTAATCAGCCACTTGAATTGACCGAGCAAACCTCATACTCAAATGGAAGATATAATTGGTTCCAACTACATGTCTAATGCAATAATTTTGCCCGAGATGATATTTTTTGTATAAGAAAACAATAACTAAAAATTAATGCATGTGCACACGCACTCTTTTTACAAGAAGTCCCTCACTGTGGTGATATGGCTTTGTTTTCCGTGAAGTACAGCAGGAAACCAACCTACATTTCTTCGCACAATTTCTCGAAAGCATGCATGGACACAGTTTTTCATTGTTTTCTGGGAACGTACATGTAGATGAGGTACTGAGCTGACTTAAAGGTAGTCTACTTGTTTGGTAATTACCCTCCAAAACAATTTATGAATTATTAACTAAAAGCTTACTTGTTATTAAGATGGTAATGGTAGTAATCATCCTGTGAAATTATTTTGTCTAAAGTGGCCCCAAAAAGACAAAACTATTTGAATCTCCAAAGATTACTTGTATAGGCGATCTTTGGAGCCATTCATTCATGTACAAAACCGAGATTGTATTTTTCTGAAGTATTACTGCATCTATATGTGGCTGAAATTTCTGCAAGGTAGTTTTCTCAACCTAGGCTTTCAATTACCAGTGGAAATCATGCCGTTTTTAACATTTTACCAAACAAGTATACTAACTTTAAACACATGTGGTTTTTATTGTCAATCATGCGTAGTACGGAGATAACGCCCTCTGCATACAACAAAAGACAAAAGAAAAGACTTAAAGACAGATCACGATTAGAAAACGTTTTAAAACAGGAACAACAGCATTACATAACTAGGCCTATATAAAGAATAATAATGATAAACTGCCTTGCAGAAATTTCAGCCACATAGATGCAGTAATACTTCAGAAAACCTGAAAAGTCCATGCATTCTTTTTGTGAATGAATGGAACATGTAAAAGCACCTTCAGTTGGCAATTTCTCCCACAAATATACCATTTTTTTAAGGAAAATAATCAAGCTGTGTTTGTTACCGTTTTTATCAACACTTTTAGTCGAATTTGTCTTGTCGATTTGTGAAGCAAAATTTTGGGTAACATGTATTGGGGCTTTAAGCAAAAAGTGGCGTAAGATCCGCCTCTAAATGTGTTCGTTTATCAAACAAACAATAGTAGACACTAGTAAAGTTTTCAGAAATGTTTTTGGAGGGTAATTACCAAACAAGTAGACAACCTTTCAGTCAGCTCATTACCTCATCTACGTTCCCAGAAAACAATAAAAAACAAATTGTCCACGCATGCTTTCGAGAAATTGTGCGAAGAAATGTACGTGGGGGACTTCTTGTATTTTCAGTTATTGTTTTCTTATTTTAAAAAAATATCATCTCGGGCAAAATTATTGCATTAGACATGTAGTTGGAACCAATTCTATCTTCCATTTTTTTGCTCGGTCAATTAAAGTGGCTGATTAAAATGTTCCTGCGATAGAAATTTAAGTTATTAACTTAAATTTGCACGCTGGTGCTGTAAAAAATAATTGCAACGTATACGGAAAGGCCCACTCCATTGTAAAAAAGGCCCTTCATATTTCTCCGGGCCGACTGCGTCCATGCGCCAGCAATTAACTCGTTACACCCACACCAGACTCGAGTATATACAAATATATAAATTGAACAACAAAAATACGGGTAGTTTATACATAATAGAAATAACTTTACAAACTGAAATTTAAAAACAATTTAATCAAAAGTTTGAATCGATATACAAGCTTTGCACGACGGCCATCTTATACTTCTCCATCTGTATCTACGGTAACTCTGGAACGACACTTTCGATACTTCTCGATATGAATGTGGGTGATTCCATAAATTCGGGCCCCAATGGCATATGAATGGGTAGATTGTACTTTCATGTTGAATTGTCAAGTTACTTCAGTCCACATGTTATTTTTTGAGTTTTGTTTGTGTCACTAACATCAATTTGTACTAAACAAAACCTTCAAAACTGGTATCATGAATATGCGTTGTCCTAATTCTGACTAAAAATTATCACTTTTTAGGCAAACATTTGTGACTTTTTAAAGACATATTATAAAACAAAGATTTTCCTTATTTTCGGTGGATTAGCTTGGTTATTAAAACTTAAACAAATACGTAAACAAACAAGCACAATAAATGCTACGAACCCGAAAATATTTGTTGTTTTCGTCCATTGATCATGCCACGGTTCTCGTGACATGAGGACGCCATTACATGCATAATGCATGATCGCGTCATTACGTGCTACTCATGAAGCTCTTGATTGGCTCAAGACAAATGTTAAATATTCATACCTTGCATACCCGCATATCCAAGGACCGCCCATTTTCGGCCAAAACCGGCCAAACAAATTAAGAAAGACATTAAAGGCCAGTGTATCATTTGCAATGATCCCAAAAAGTAATCGACGAGTTTACAGGGGAAAAGTTCTGAAAGTAAAGATGGAATTAATAGCAACTACCCAATGAAAGGTTTCCGCTCAAAATGATATAATTTTACCAGAAAATAATCCCTAAAGATGAAATTATTTAGATCGTTTGCAAACGATTTACTTATTTTTGGTTAGCATCTACGCGGTCCAAAATGCATGGGCGCTGTGTACTGCGTGTGCGTGTTCCAACGCGATGCATTTTTGAAGTGGGCACACGCAGTATATGATGTGCGCCACAGAGTGCATGACGCAAGCACATAGTACATGTATACCCGATCAACTGAGAACGAATATTTGAAACACCCCGCCAAGACCAGAAAAACGCAATGGATTTTCATGGTTTTTTTAAACGTGGTACATTTGACAAAGCTGAAATTTCTTCGGATGAGTTTGTTAATGTCTTTCTTTTGATTTATAATGGTTTTATTTGCTGAATCGCTGAAAAGCAGATCATTTAAACCCGGAAGTGCAGACTCGACAAGGCTGTCTTTCGAGCTTGGCCAGGCCGTACGCAGCTAGTGATGTATGTACGCACTACGCAGCCAGTGTGTTGCCGTACGGGTTTCCAATGGACGTCGTTATCGCACAGTGTGGCTCGTTTTGATGCCGTGTGCAGCATAGTTTGCATGCGCTGGACCCAATATTCTCTCGTAGAACAAAAAACCTGTAGACAGCCTTGGACAAGGCTAGCTTTCCACTGGAGTTTTTTGCTCTTTCCAGAAATTGTACGAAGCCGCCGCCCATAGGCTGGTTCAGTGATTAAACTGTATAAATAATACTTTGTTAATCTAGTTTCAGGAATCCGGAATCTAGTTTCTTTCACAAATAAGAGCAGTCTGTAAACAAAATTGTGTGCGCACACATTTATACAGATTCATCTTCAATTATCGTTTTCTTATAAAAAATATATCATCTTGGGTGGAATCATTGCATTGGACAGTTGGAACCACTTCTCTCTTTCGTTTGAGTAAGATATTTTTCCGGTCGAATGGTTTTGGGACTTTGAAACTCCTGTATGCACATTGCAAATCCTGTATATTATTATTATTTCTTCCTGGTATTCATACCAAGGATTCCTCAATAGTGCTCATTGCACTGTAACTCGCAAGCGTGGGGAAACCCATGAAGAATTAGAATTAGAAATGGCCAGTTACACCGGGGAATCCCCTTGCTCTTCACGAAGGAATGCTCTGGGATCTTTAGAGTGCGTTACCATTACCTAACACACTGGACAACGGCTTTACATCCCTTCCGAAGGATGGAGCAAGTGTGGTTGAGTGCCTTGCCCAAGGGCACAGGTACCGCAGCCGGATTCGAACCCGCAACCCCAAGTGTTTTACCCATGATTGCGAGTCAATGACCCAAACCACTCGGGTATAGTGATATAGTCTCCATTTAAGACGTCAAAAGACGTATCTGGTGCCATCGGGTCATGGTATACCTTTCTTCGTTTTCGAATCTAGAGACCCCCCCCCCCCCCCCCCCCAACCCCGCCCACTGAGCACTCAGCCAAACGTACGTTGAATCAGCCACTTCTAAAACCAATTACAGTGGAGCAAATATTAAAAATAAACTAATTAAATGCTAAAAGTATTAGAACACAAAGCTCTTTACCGTCAATTTGATCCATGGCTAGCTCCTCCATCCGGATGTGCATTATAATCGACTATGCATGTACAAGCAAATTACTTGCACAATTAAATTGAACAAGAAATGCACTGGTAGCTTTTGAAGGCAGCCAATCATAATTTAACCCAATTAACCGCCAATGGCACACATACGTACGAAAAAAGTATGCATTAAAAATGACGGTTAAAGGAATTCTCAGAGGTAACTGGGGAAGTTTGAATGGGTTGTCTTCAGAGAGGCTAAAGATTTCAGTGGCTGGATGTGAGTAACATTTAGAGGCAGTATTCACTCGGTTAAACTTCTCTAAGTCTAAGTATAAATGTCAACGAGCCCAACTTATTGTTAAAGCTTTCCGAACAGTAAATTAGAACTGTCCCAACAACCAGGGCGGAGGTTGGGCCCGGGGTGCAATTTTCATGGCATTTGAGCGAGGGTATACGTATGTCTACTAGATACATAACATTAGTGTTGTCTCGAACAGGGGTGGCTTAACCAGGGCTAACGAAGGTCTTCAGCAATCTTTACCCTGGTCAAGAGTGTCAAGGGAACAAACTGGTTCGTGTCAGTTAGTGCCAGATTAAGGGGCCGTCCATAAAGTACGTACGCATGAAATGCCCACTTTTTAGACACGGCCCTCCCCCTGTACGCATGTCGTACGCAGTGGCTCCAACCAACACCCCCAACCCCCTCCTCCCACCCTGTACGCATACGCATTCCATATATACCTCAGCATTGTTAATAAAGCATTGGTAGATGGTTCAGTACAACATGCATAGTGCTACATGTATATAATACTAGTACGATTCGCATGTCGCCTCTAAAGTCTGAAATAAATGACAATATATAAATTTCTTTTGCATTTTTAAAAACTTAAACTGACACATAAATCATCAGTAAATACAGATTTAATGAAAAAGAACCTAAATTGAGGAGTGAGAAAAATGTGTGGCCTAGTAATATGTTTTGTACAAGGTCTGAAGCCATGGTCAACTTGTCCATCCTTTCCCGATTTACTAAAAGCAATTTTTCGGTTTGGCTTGGACCTCCCTCCCCCTGTACGCATGGTGAACGCAATGTCAGCAACCACACCACCCCCCCCCCCCCCCCCTCCCACCCCACCCCCTCCGTAAGTACGTACTTTATGTCGGCCCCTAAGAACATTGTTGTTAATCCCCAGATAACCCGGAAATTCAGAATGGGAAAAGGTTAAAAGTTCCCCCGCGTGTATTCTGCTCGCTAACCCGCCTCCCGACTAGGACTAAATCTTTAATACCCGGGTTTTGACCAGTTCACTCCGGTAATTTGTACTCTGGCCTGGGTTGTTTCCCTGGTCATTTTTTTTTTAATTTATCTATTTATTTTCTTTTGTAACCGGGTTGATATCGGGTTAATGTAGGTATTCAATGTAAAAACTAATTGTTTGGATATATGCATGGTCAACGTAAGCATGAAATTTGGAAACAAACTTTACATTCAACAGCAGTGTTCTAAAAACTAACAATCATTAATCTAAAATATGATAATCAAAGTAAAGTGCCCCACCCCACTCCTTTGTCAAAACGTGTTGCGATTGGTTGAGTCATCTGGCGAGTAAACCTCGAAGTAACCAATCAAATGTATTGTTAAACTCGTGCAAGAAGTAGACACGTGATATATCACACAACACCATGGGGACGTGGGCAAAAGGCAGTCCATTTACGCTATATATGACGGTGTTGTGACAAACTGTCTTTACAATTCGAGTGAGGCACGAATATTGGAGGTCGGTCTTCCATTGCACACTAACGTCAAATCTGCTATCATATTTTGCGGTAAGCATAGTTATGTGTCGGAATCAGATTTGTTTTGTTTCATCATAAAACCCCATATTGTTATTAATATTGTTTTTAAAAAGTAATATATGTGGAATGTAGAATGTCCCCTATCAAATTGTATTAGGTTTATTATGTCATTACCATGGATGACTGAACAAATAAGACAGTTGCGTATTGAAAGCAACACTGTGATGACGCCATTCTTGCGTTTTGCTCTCAATCCTCAATGAGTGCATGTCGAAATGTGCTTTAGCATGTCTTTGTCGTTACTTAATTCTATTGCACCTATCAATTGTTCCGAACCCCCCACCCCCTCTCCCCCCTCTGCCCCCCGCGCTGCCCACTTACTAGGTGGGGGTTTGGTCACGTTTTTTATGCCCCAGGGTTGGGCATTTGACCCATTTTCTGTTCATTTTTTGCCCATGTTTTGCACCCGAGGGTAGGGATTTTTGTCACCTAAATGTTGCCCCAGGGTGGGGATTTTGTCACGCAAAAAGTGACAATCCCCACCTCCTAGGTGGGGTAGCCCAGGGGGAGGGGTGGGGGAAACAATTGATAGGTGAATATTTTTCGATTGTCATGAATTTGTGGTGACAGGGACAATGAATTAAGAAAAATCAATCTTTCTGGTTTTGTGGCGCATTATCCTACTCGACAAATTTATTGTGCTGTGCCCTCCACATGGCCACCATTCATGGGCCTTTTTCCAAATCTCGACTTGGGTTCAGGCTCAGGCTCCGGCTCCATGTAAACCACATGGAGAAGGAGCCGGAGACGGAGACGAAGCCGAGATTTGGAAAAGCCCCCTGTTAATGCATACATGTAGCTGGCATCTTTGCACTGATAAAAACAAACGGGCAAATTTTTCCCAACATTTTACCCAACGTTGGTTCAAATATCAACATACCCATCTTTGGGACACATAATACCCAACTGGTGTTGGGTAACAGCCCAAGTCTTGGGTTATACTGTATGCACAATTATTGGTTAAATTTAATCAACCAATCTTCCGGTGAATGTGCATATCCAAATGCATAGTTCCGATTTTGCCTAGTTAACCCCGCCCCCTTGGATATTGTTGCTATGGCTCACACGCTATCGTCAAAATGGCGACACACGTAACGCACAAAGCAATGGGACTTTCAACGGAAAGCACAGATTCATTGGAGAAAACTCAAAGGTATTCATGTTTCAGGGTCGACAGTTATCTTAGAACACACCGAGTAAAGGGCTAGTAATACAGGGATGTCATATCATGAAATACGTACTTTCGTACCTTTGAACAACGAAACGACCGGCCTTGAAACCAAATATTCACCCGGAACATCGCATACTACACTGTACAAATTGTATGGGGCAGATACATCGCGTGATGTTGTTGCAAACCTTGCACTTTGACCTATGTGGGTGATCTCTGCTAGCTCTGTTGCGATTGGTCGGCGGGTTCGGTTGATTGACAGGTCGGAACTATGCATTATTGGTTAAAAGTTAATTATCCAACGTTTGGGTAAATGTGCGTGGCCAATTGTTGGTTAAATTCAATCATTCAATGTTTGGGTAAGATTGCATAGCCAATAATTTGGCTAAATTAATTAATCCAAGGTTTAGGTGAATGTTAATGGCCAATTGTTGGTTAAATCCAATTATAACCAATGTTTGGGTAAATGTGCATGGCCAATACAATTAACTGTTGGTTCAATTCAATTGTCTGAGGCTTAGGTAAGATTGCATCTAGCCATTTTAACATTGGTTACCATTTTAACATTCTCCCCTCCCCAACTTGTCCTAATAATTTGGCACAAGGAAAAGCTACACGTTGGGCATCTGCTGACCAATGATTGGTGTTTTCACATTGTAATAAATTAAAAACATTGTAATAAATTTAAAACAATTTCATTGTAATAAATTAAAGACATCCTGAAAAGAAACCACTAAATTTGGCCGTTTTGAGCATTTAGGTCGCGTGATTTATCCCTACCAGAAATCCGAACCAAAAAATAACATGGTCTTGTGTATTAGTTTTATTTCCAGCCGTATATGTTACTGCACAAAATTCAGCTCTGATTATTTTTTTAAAATATGAAAAATCTAAATTTTGAATGCGTCCACACGGAGACCGTTCTCTCGAGGGAAACTAAGTTTCAAACCCTCGAAGGAAATTCGAGGGAAACTTGGAGGTTTGTGATCGTAAGGACACGACTCGGGGGGGGGGGGGGGGGGGGGGGGGAGGGGGGCGGGGTTGTTTGTACATTTTTATAGCCGACACTCCCAAACTCAGAAACCATCGAGTGGTTGTGACCGTCTGAACACAACTCATGTCACAATGTGAAGTCCGCCGCGTGCGAGTTTATCACGCAAAACACGAAAGATAGGCCTCAAAATGTGCACGGAAAACTGCACTTTTTGTAGGAATGTAGGTAAGTAATTGCACCGCATCTTAAACTTCGATGTCTACGTGTGCCTCAGATGATCTGTCTATAATCCGAGTAACTTGGACTCTACAATATCGCTTTTATTAACATGGGGGTGGTGGCGGGAGCGGTGGGGATGGTTGCGAATTGTAGAGGCCAAGGAACTTGGCGGTACTGGGTATTCATTAAGCACGCCCCCAAAAAAGCAACAGTTTTTACCCTCAAAATGACCACAAACACACTTGACACGACATCTGAGGAACAAATGGATATTGAGATTTAAGCTGAGGGGTAATAAGTTACTTACCTTTTTGAAAAAAGTGCAATTTTATGTCCGATTTCGAGACTGTTCCTTCCGTTACAAATTTGCGTGACACGCACGCATCGTTTGAATTAGCAAAACGCCCGGATGCAGTGCGTGCACCACAGCGCGTAGTTGATGCGAACTCTACCCGGCTTGTCTGGATACTCAGTTTCACCTACCAATTCGGGGTCCACTTTGAAAATTCTTAAAATCCCGCCATTTATGACCTGTGCAAAAAGTTAATTGACCAAACATTTAATAAAATTATAAATCCGACCTCTTTATTTCCGTATCTGAGATAAACTGGTAACCCCAAACTACGCGGTGCGCGCATCGCAAGTGGCACAAATATTTTTGCGCGTGTATTTGACGGGAATCACTACGTTCCATTGTAGCCGTTTTCAAAACCACTTAAACAGCTAGAATCCCCCCTTCCACATTTTTTTAGTTTTTCTGTTTATCATGGAGGTGTATGTGTCTACAACACCATCACAACTTGTTTTTCACAAAAAATCGACAGGCTTTTGCTTAAAACGTAAAGCAGTTCCGACCCTCTTCACCCAAATTCTGAAACGCTCGAGGTCACTTGGCTTGTTTATCAACAGGGTTTTGACGTCATCCTGAGAAACATACAAAACGGTCTGTGCAGTATTGAATGGAAAATACACGAAGTGAATGTTTATCATGCTTATTTTGTCCTTGTAATTCAAAATACAAACGTGAAAAACACTTCATGTAATATGACAACAATCTACTATTACCTGTTTTGTGAAAAAACGATGAAATTGTGGCTCACAGTGAAGCTCTTTTGAAGTAAATACTGGTGCATTGCGACGGGTGGTTTTGTCACGGAACGTACGGCATTCACAGCGGTCTGTGTACGGTCCCCTGCGGGTGTAGTTTCTACGTGTTCGAACATCGGCCGTACAAGTTATAGAATGAGCGATTCATTTTTCTCTCTCTTGGTAATAGAAAAGAAAATCTTTCTGCTCTTTTTTTTCATAGTGTCTGGTAAAACATGCAACCACGCAGCTACTGGGCATATCTCTGGCTTTTTGGAACAACACAATTCTTTAAAAAACACCATCTAAAAGAGACGGTTTTCCAAGTTTTTTGCGTGTAAACGTATGGAGCTAACTACCGTGTTGACTTCTCTTTCTCAGGATTGCGTCACGGGGTCACGCGCATATCATGAATACCTAATGAGCGTTTCAGAAATCGCGAAAATCTCATTTTCGAAAAGCGCACTTTTGCTTGCAATTTATCCACTTAAAACCGAAAATTAAAAAAATAATAAAAATCCACGTCGGCAAGAGGGATGTTTGGACTATCGAAAAAAGCCTAAATGCTGGATTTTCGTCAAGGGGGATTCTTCCTCTTTAATTCAGCTTCGGACAGAATTTGCGAATTTATGTCCTAGCCGTGTGTATACTTATTTTGTTCAGGTTTTTCTTGGTGGTTTTATCTACTCTCAACAGAATTGAACGTTCGCGTTTACGTTCAAACCAGATATTCGTTAAGCCACGTTAATATTTCTGAGATGCACCAAGTCTGAGCCTGCCATTCGTAAAGGTACTTGGAAACAAACCGGAAACAAAAGGTCAAAAACATTTTTTTGTAATTGACAGACTGTTCGGTTGCTTGATTGAAACGTATGCCGAATTGAAGACAATTTGGAGAGCTGGGGATACAAGACGGAACACCACTCCAACCCTGGGAATGAAAGACGGCTCCCCCCCCCCCCCCCCCCCCACCACCCCCACTGAGCGTCTTCCTACCGAGCACCCAAGTTGACAATCTCGGCTTGTCAGGAGTTGGAGTTCAACTTTCATTAAAATCGCACCCCCCCGCCCCCCGCCCCCCCCCCCCCCCCCGCACCTCCCCCCCCCCCCACCTCCCCCCCCCCCCCAGGACCAAACCAGCCTACGCCCCTGAGATAACGTGATCATTCAAAAAAGATCGTCACAACGTTAAAACCTCATTGCCATTCCCTGACTGGTTTCCGGAAGTGTGTCCCGAAACGAGACTTACACGGTCTCATTTGGTTAATTATGAACATTTTGAGTTAATTACGTGACATTTTAGTGAATTTGTTGTGTTTTATTTTTTATGACACCCATCGAAAAATTATTCTCGATGATGCTACAGCATTACATTATATAAACAGTAAGCCGGTGTGTTCCTTTCATCAAAATTAAAATTATGTTGTGCACAAATTATCTCATTTCAATGTGATCTATTTACCAGTATTGATTTGAATAGGTGATTGGTGAACAGGGGCCAATTCATAAAGATGTTTTACTTGTTTAACAGAAAAATTTGCTTAATCCAAAATTGTTTTGCTTTATAAAAATGGGTTTCAGTCAAAATATTGTATAATGTGCATTACAAAAAAATGGTGTTCTGCTATTCTTGCTAAAAACACAAGTTGACATATAGGGCCTACAATTTGTTTTATTAACTCATTTTTATAAAGCAAACAAATGTTGGATTAAAGGCACAGGCTCTTCAGCAATGCGCGCGCGCCAAATTCGTGCTACAAAATACGCAGCTCCACAGCAAAGGCACGGAGCTGCGTATTTCGTGGCACGAATTTGGCGCGCGCGCATTGCTTTCGAGCCTATGCCTTTAAGCACAGTTTTCTGCTAAACAGCTTTATGAAATTGGCCCCTGGTCATTAGTACGCAATGTTTTTTGTATCAATCTTCAGAAGTGCCTCAAAAACACATCGTACATCATGCACAGACTCAGCGTTCTTGTCCTTGTCTTATCGTACATGGTCGCCATGACATCTGCGTGGGGCTATTATTACCACCACCACCACTACCACTACCACCATGGATATCACGTTGAGTAAGACAACGGGAGATTTTTAAGACGCTTGGTGGCAGCTAACCGGTCCTTATTACATTGTTTACGTCGCGTTTAGCTAAAATGCGCATGCTGAATATGACGTCGACAATAAGCCTTTTCGACATCTCGGTCTATGTGGCACTCCAGCCGTGTTGTGTATATGCGTGTCATTTTAGGACACGCTTTGCTCATTCCGCGAAAACGTTAACATTTCAGTGAAGATTGAAATCAAATGCATTAATTGCACAGGTATCTGTATTCGATAGGGAACTTATCTGGCATCTTTTTACGTAGTTTTAAGCGACCAGAGGTGCTCTAGGCTTGTCCAGCGTGCAGTCTTTTCGCCGCGCCGAGCTGAAGGCATGCCGTGTTCGGCTCGAAGTGCCGGTTTCCAGTTAAATTCTGTTAATATTTTTCTCACATCTATTACGTTGCATGGATTAGTTTACTATAATAATGGCTTTGCTATAACAATATGAGACTGTCTAAAAATGTGTGTTTGCCAAAATGTTGGCTTTTCCATCAAATATGCACCCAACCGTACGTACCTAGCCTATGCTTGATAAATCATTTCAAGGAAAATACTATGATCAACTTCTCAATTTTAATCAGGAGTCCCCAGTCTTCACAGTTCTGCTGGCCAAACCAGGCCAGCAGAAAAAAAACACAGGAAAAACATTTTCACTGGAAAAACTTTTAATTTGATGCATACGGATAGTCAAGTACTGTTTAAAGTAATTATTTTTTTCCTTGTACCTGCAAAAAAGCATTCAAAAATTCCTATCAAGATCAAAATAATTTAGTATACTCGATCACCCGAGAGTAGCCAAAGTGGTTCTTGTGAAAACATTTTAATTTTCCTCCAAGACTATGCAGTTATATTGTCACATCAAACACATGACAGTTTACAAGACAACATTTTGGCCAGCAGAACTGTAAAAAAGAACTCCTGATTAAATTGAGAAGTTGATTTTCCTTGAAATGATTTATCAAGCATCAGTGGGTGGAAAAGATGGAAACGCCAAAAGATTTGTTGGAAAAGCCAACATAGAGTGGGACCGCATAGATTTTGGCAAACAAATTCTTGCCAGTCAAATATGTTTTGTACTGACACAAGATCTGAAGCCATGGTCAACTTTACTCTTTCCATTCTGTGTGGTTTTTGTTATTGTCTTTAGGTTATAGTAATCCATGCAACGTTATGGATATCAGATAAAATTATTAAAGAATTTAACTGGAAACCGCGGTACCTTTGCCGAACATGCGACGGCATGCCTTCGACTCGGCGCGGCGGAAAGACCGCCCGCTGGACATGCCTATAGCACTTTTGGTCGCTTAAAACTACGTGAAAATATGTATAAAGATAAATTCCCTATCGAATACAGAAACCTGTGCAATGCACATGGAAAAAGTTTTCACTGAAATTTTAAAGTTTTTTGGGAATAAGCAAGGCGTGTCCTGTACACACGCATATACACAACACTGGCGCCCCACGCCGTGAGCTTGTTTATCCACATTCTATACCACAGTGCCTTGCGCGCGCGAGATATCGAAATTCGCTCGTTCCCAGCCGCCCATACTGGGCGCTGGTACGGGCTGATGCGCCTTCACAGATTTCTGTGACGCAAACACGTGACGCAACGGTCACATATACAGACGCGCGGAGCATTGTGGGTTGCTTACTGCCAGACGAAAAATGGATAAAAAGTATGTTATTCGCTCATATATCCAATGCAAAAAAATCAAATGAGTGTACTGTGCATGTGCGAGACCGCCTTGTTTGTTGAAAAAAAATTGTTTTCACATGCGTTCACAAGAGAAAGACGTAACCTCGTGTTCAGGTGGCGTATAAAAGTTTCGCCAATGAGGGCGAAAACAAATTAGCCTGTCCCAGCGCCCAGTATGGGCGGCTGGGAACGAGCGAAATATCGAAAAAGCTTATGGTTGCACACCAGTAAATAGGACTCCCAAAGGAACCAATGCTAAATGCCCAATTTTCAAAAATCATTTTAAAATACTCACAACTCTCTCAGCTTCTCAGGACAACAACCAGAATACTCACTGAAGTCTCATCTTTTCAATTCTGTTTAATTTTATGGGGGTAATCCGCCACTTTTATTCCCTAATTTCCACTAACAAAACTACCCCTGCAACAGTAAAACTTGCTAATCAGACCAGCATCCATTTTGGAACAAAGGCATATACGCTACTGGGCAAAATAGGGCCACTTTTAGGAGCTACAGTGTCTAAAATGTTTATAGTTGGAAGAAAAAAGTACCCCGCATAGCGGCGATAGTTATGGGGTGTTATGGCCGAGCGGTCTAGTGCGTCCAACTCAAGTTCCTGTACGTGTCAGTACTAGAATGTGGGTTCGATTCCGGGCCGTGACGGGATGTGGCACTTGTGCTCTTGAGCAAGGCACTTAATCACACTTGTTCCGTCCTTCGGAAGGCATGTAAAGCCGTTGGTCCAGTGTGTTAGGTTTCGGTAACGCACTCTAAAGATCCCAGAGCATTCTTTCGTGAAGAGCAAGGGGAGGGATTCACCGGTGTCTCTGGCAGTTTCTAATTCAACTTAGAAGTTGATAGTTATTCGAATATCTATGTTAATTGGTCCCATTCCTGTAATTGGCGGTCCTTTCGCTGTTAGATGTGGTAAATAAATAAATTTAAAAAAATAAATAGTCATATGCTACACAAGACCACACTCGTTCAGCTCGCAACTCTCCCTAATAAAGAAGAATTTGAGGGCATACAAAATATTCATGAGCTCGGCGCACGGATCTCCCCCTATTTACTTGGGTGCACCCTTATGGAAAAGGACAAGTTTGTTTGCTGCCACCAAGCGTTTGAAAAGGCTCCCATTATCTACAATTTAAATCAGAACTCAGGGGTGGATTGCAATAAAGAAGGTCAAGATGTCTTAACTCGAAAGACGTCTTAACTAAGACATCACAGTTCAATTTTGTCTCGTAATAAAAGATTGTATGCCATAAGTTGTATATCTTGAGACATATGAATTTAAGACACCTACATTCAGTGAGGACAATAGACCTTTATCACGGTGCGGCCATCTTCCATTTTCTCCTATTAAAATGAACGTGATCAAAGCGAGGCTTGCAGAAAAAAAATAGTTTGGCCCCGTTTTGACAATGTTCATTGTTGCATCACAATGACATGCGCGCAGCGTGATCAAGAAAACGTGCAGCGATTTCCCCCTCCTCTAAACTGGTCCGTGGGAGGTTTTGGAATTGACCACTTTTGGAAACTAAAAACGATGGTTTTTCGACTTTATTTACCTATTTTGTTAAAACCCTCACTTGGAGCGGAATACTAGAGACCCCCAATTTTGCCATTTATGAACAGAAAATCGTGAATTTTCCTGAAATAATTTAGTGTTTTTGGTGCAAAAACTAAGGACTGTCGAGAAGCCCCCAAGGACCCGAACCCCCCAAGGACCAAGCCCCACTTAGTACGTGCCGCATGGGCAGTGTGTTCGTTCATGAGTGTTTACAATACGCAGAATTCAACTACATTGTACATCGTGTGCGCGCATTTGTTCGAGTTTGGCATCGCGCGCGCGCGATTGCGCGATCAATGTCTGGAAAAACAAAATCGTACAGCGGTGGCGGCCACTGTGTCTTTCCAAGGACAGAAGATATGCTGTAAAATTGCTGTCAGGACCAAATAAGCATGTCAGTTTTTATGGAAAACAAGGTTAAACAAATTGCTGTATCCAACCATGTCATTCATATCATTCGATGCCGTTTCTGTCGAGTTTTTTATGGGATGAACAAAACTCTCTTTTTAACGACGGCCGCACACCCGGTGATGTCGATGTTTGGCGGCTTAAAAATACGGCAAACAGTGCGATTCCAAGTAAAAAGTAATGCATCAGGACATCCTGGACGTTAACAAGTACACCACTGCCAAAATTACTAAAGAATTATAAGGGATGGCAAAGATTGAATAGGATATGAAAATCCCGGCGTCAACTTTAAAAAGTTAGCCCAACTTTTTCAAGTTTTGCTGCGCATGCGCAAACCGTGACATAACCCCTTTAAAGCCCGCCGCACACCTTTGCGATTTACTGGATAATCGGATCATTGGACCACATACCGGAAAGGTGTGCGCTGAAACAATTCGCGCCGGTCTGACCGTACGCTATAATACCGGAGCAAATCAAACTTGTTTGATTTTTCCGGATCCGATGGTCCGGTGTCCGATGGGCCGGTTAATCGCAAGGGTGTGCGGCGGGTTTAAGGTATATTATGATCAGACTTAAGACATTGCAATCCACCGCAGGCCTCAAAATGACTTGTGGAATTAGTTTAACAAACGCAACAGGCTATACTTTCCCAAAAGAAGCGCAATTTTCTTAAATATCAATTCTTAATTAGAACAGAAGTTTGTTGAACTTGTGGTTAAGAGGTTCTGATCGACCAATAGCCTTGTCCACGGGCTATGAAATTGTGTGAATCCGTGAAGAATTTGCATGTATGCTATGCAGCGAAAGTGCGCCATCGCGCGGTGAATTGTAGCCAACTGCAAAATAGTCTGGTTACCGAAATATCTTGGTCTGAATCCTGACTTCACGCGCGAGGCTGGATCATATAGCCTTGATCTTTATGTGCTAGATGTGTTTTATGGGCGGGGACTCTTTATGATAATTGTTCAAAGAGAGCACCGAGACGTAAAAGCTCATTGGTTAACGGTTGTTTTGAGAGAACAATACGGTGCCGTTTGAAAAATAGCAGATTTTCCGTACGTAGCCTATACCCAGTTGGTGAGTTCACAAACACGTCATACCTTTACAGAAAATATGTGAGAGATATCTTCTGGTCTTCGTGAAAGTCATCAATTTGCAATTTGTAGGCTGCATAATTCAAACTACCGTTGATTTCCTCAGTTGTAACACTACGTGTGATGTCGCCATAATTGCTTCAGACAGGCCTACATACTGTACATTGCAGTCCCTACTTGACCGCGTGGGTTTTCCCCTGGGGCATTTCTCTGGGGGTTTTCCTCCCACTTCTAAAACTGCAACTCCTTCTTCGTCATCTCAAGTTGATAATATAGTATAGTTAAAGCTAAAACCGTATAGTTGATGGCATCAAGGGCCTTAGTTCCCGAAGATGCCATAAAATATACAACAACATACTGTACATGTACGACGTACAAACGTTTATGCTTGCAAACCGGTCACGTACGTATGCACATTTGACCCGAGTAGTGAGCTCTAATTGGATGTTACGTAAGATATGAATATTTATAAGCACTCGGGTTTCGCATAAGTAATTGCGTCGGATTTCCAACGCAGATATAAAGAAACACATAACAAATCGAGTACATAAAGAACAAGGCTATGATCTACCAGTATATTTTGCAGTTGGCTACAATTCACCGCGCGATGGCGCACTTTAGCTGCATAGCGTAGCAAATTCTTCACGGATTCACACAATTTCATAGCCCTTGGACAAGGCTAATCGACTAATCGCTTTTAAATCACCTTCAAGACATCCTGAGATCTCAGGGAATTTCCACTCTGCAAAGCGACGTAACAATACCCTGAGGAAATACACGCACATTTGTGGTGTGAGCCGGCTGTTGTCTTGAGCCAACTCACGCCCCAGTCATTTTGATGTAATTAAATAAAATTAGTCATGTTTTGGTCAAAATTCCAAATATCTATATTTTCTAGAAATTTGTTTGAGTTGTTGTTCTTTGTCACGTTAATCATATCGATAATTCCTGCAACGTTTGTGTCTACTACGCATTTTTTAAACAAAATTAATCAGAGGGATGCGGAACGAGTAACGTAATGTCCTGTTCAATAGAAATAGCGACCAATCGGCGAGCGCGTTAGATCGGACATGGACCGTGTTTACAAACTGCGCGCACGTGTGGCACTGGTAACAAGGTCGATCGTGGAAACACCGAACGCCACATATAACAAGCCTCATGATTGGTCTAGAGAGGCGACAAGATTTCTGTCGCTAGTCCCACCGCCAAATGGGGCCTTTTTCAACAGGGCCACTGTACGCAGGAGTGAGGGAGTGCGTTACAGGGGCACTGTTGCAAGAGGATGCCTTCAAGACTGCTCCGCTTCAATGATTTCCTTCAGGTCCAAGTGGTCTAAATTCAACAAAATGATTCCCACAGCAATAAAATGAGACATTTCTTATTTTAGGAGTAACCATGTGTACTTAAGAGGTTTCAACCTGATTAAACCTGCGTGGGATGAGCTGATCTCTAGAGCCGCTTATCTTAAAAACAACCCCCTGGCCCTAGAAGTGCAGGAGCTCAGGGAGCACTTCAAAAAGAGTGTCGCACCCTGCCCCAGCGGCTCGTGCAAATGCCTTTTTACGGTATATATTATCATAATCTTCCTCTTCAGTGAGTATAATCCATTGATCTCGACGATGACCGTTGAGGAAGCTTTCCACATTGCGGATGCGGACAACGATGGCCTTCTGACCCACAAAGAGTGGCAGGCTCGTGACGGCAAGGGCTTCCCCAACCTCCTGGAGGATTACGACAAAGACAGTAACTATTATTCAGTTTCCCTCACCCCTTTCCTCTGGGGATTTTCGAGTGACAAAATTCCCTGGGGAAAGACTTATGTTTGCTCCTATATGCGCTGACAATCTGATTTGTACGTGTCAAAGTCCCCCACCCTGCCCAAGTCCCTACTTAAGGGGTGAGGCAGCGCAGAGGTGAGGTGGGTGAAACAGTTGATATGTGCATTATTTCACAGTGATTCGTCATGAACTCTCCTTTCATAAACGAATACGTTCTCCTGTCATACGTTACCAATAATGCGGTATTTTAATATTCACGACATGTAAAAGACAGAGAATTGAGTAACGATGGGCCTACGCGCTCTTCTACTAAATTGGGAATGTATCGAAAAATGCTTCAAATGTAGGGCTGGTGGCCTGTCAAATCTCTCCTCTTCTGTCTCGGAAAACTATCTGAGACATAAGAAACAGAAGAAAAATGGAAAAGACGGGCCGCCGGTCCGGGGGCGCGCTGTGCGCTGCGCGTTGCGGACCAAACACGGGATGTCAGACTTGGGCAAGTCAATACTATATTATTGGCGGACCACCAGTAATTCGAAATATTGACAGCAATTGTTCGATAACTAAACGTTGGACGATTTTTGTCGTTGATGTCTCATTTGAAAGCGAATAACGTTTGTTTCTAGAGAAATATCAATTTTAAAAAAAAAGTTTCGAGGTGCCACATCCAAAACGCACGGACAATATATCTTTAAAGAAGTTAAGTAAAAAATAATATTACCAATTTTTGTACATCTTTAAGCCCAGAGCCCTGTTGCCAAAACACTATATTTTGTCTTTAGTTTTAACGGACTATGTTTTTTTCTTTCTTTTTAGACGACCAAAAGATATCTCTGAAAGAATTCAGAAACATTGAAGACGACAACTAAACATGGGCCAGAGATCCTGACAGGAATTTTACACTATATGACAGTGATATATTACCTTCTAAGTTCAGTGCAATTTGTTGTTTTTGATCGTTTTCTTGGTATCTAATTTTATTGCAGTAGTTAAAGGTATTTAATATATCAAATGTGGCAATCTCGGAAAATGTTTCCCTCTAAATTTACCTATTGTATTTGAAATTAAGAACCATTTTGAAAAAAAAATAGTTCGTATGCTCTTCTTCAAATTATTTGTTAATGAAGGACTTCAGAGTTATTTTTTTGAAAATGGTTATGGAGAAGCTTCATACTACAAAGTATCCGACTACTACAAATTGAATGGCAAACTGGAATTTGTTTTCATTTTGCAAAGATATGACCTTTTTAATCGATTAAACGGTTTCTTGACATGACATTGTGAGGGCGCTGTTCATTATAGTCAGTGAAGGAACGCACAGAATATCGCAGTCTCCTCGGGTCCGTTTTGACCCCAACAAATTTATTGGGCCATTGCAAAACTCACTAAGCCAAGTAAACTGGTGCACTTTATGACAGAAACTCCTCTAAATATATCTAAAAATTCCTATACATCCCACCAAATTGTTTGCACATGTCTTTGGAGATTTCTTTGTTGTTGGCAAAAGTACAAAACAACCTGAGCCATAGATGTGGAAATTGCATTAAGTTATACAAGAGGAAAATACAGGGGTTAAAACAACAAGATTGTACTGAAATGGACTAAATGCACAAAGTCACCAAAAGACCACATGGATCACCATTTTCTGTGGTGAAATCTAGGGGACGGCGCATTTGGATCGGTTATTCGTTTATAGGAATGCCTTCATGAAATTAAAATCTTATTTTATGCACAATGTTGGGCAAAACCACAAAATGATACTATTGCGTTATTGGGAAATACAAATAAAGATTGAAACAAAAATAATTTGGTTCCGCAAACATTTGATTTTTAGGACGCGAACATTCTGCCAGTGCTTTTAATAACAGATCCCAAAATTATGAGTCTAAAAGATGTTGTTGCAAGAACGAATATTTATCATTCTTGGTCTAAATATCTAGGCCTATATTATTTTTTGCTCTCCGATCCGAGACACTGTCAAGAAGAATACAAATCTTCAGAAGCGTCTTCGGGCGGATAGACCCCAACCCTATACCTCATGTATGTTTAGTGACAATCCTGCTTGTGTTCTTGTATTCAAGTTGGCGAACTAATTTCATGTATTCCTTTCTGCAGAAGGTAATTGAATCTGTTCCTTACATTTTTCTTTATCTTAATTTGTAAATAATATGAACCAATTAGCTTTTAAAAAAATGGAAAGTGTCTTTGTTAGATTTATTCTTGGTAATACTATTTGGATTTAATTTTGCCGGGTACTTTTGTCAAACTTGAAGCCCCATAGACCTAAAATGGAACATGAAACTAATTTTTCTCTGCATTTTACTAAAAATAAATCAATAAATCGTACAATTTCAAACGCAGAATATAGATTTTAGTTCAATTATTGTGGTCTGGCTACATAAAAGGGTTGACATAATACAGCATTTTGCAGTTGCCCAAAATTTGTCACGAGTTGACAAGAACAATCTGATTAAAAGTGTTGATACCAATGGTAACAACCACCACATTATTTTTTTCTGTGTAAAATGGTACCTTTGCGGAAAAGATGCTTTAAAAAAAGTCTGCAGATAACCTTTTTTACCACACACATTCAACACCAAAAAACATGCATAGAATGTTCAGGTTGTTTTCTGAAGTATAACTGCATCTATGTGGCTGAAATTTCGACAGTATTATTCTTCAGTTATGTAATATTGGTTTTTTAAAATCCAATTATGTAATCTATCTTTAAACATCTAGAACCTCACTGGTTGTGTACACATATTCTCGAAGAGAAGGGTACAATAAACCTGGCTGGACGTAATATGGTATTCTCTGTGCACAAAGTATACCCTAGATACTGGGAATGGCCTGTACCACTTTTATGAATAGGTCACGAGTTTTGTGATTTTTCTTACCACTTTTGTGAAAAGGTCAGCACGAGTTTTGTGAAAAACGCCTCACTGGTTTTGTCAAATATCGACCACTTTTATTAAATTTCACAAAGTTGGTCGAAAATTCACCAAACTTGTGACCTATTCACAAAAGTGGTAAATTCACAAAAATTGTTGTAACATGGCCTGACACCTCAAAAAGGTCCTTCGGGTTGTTTGCGCTGCAGTTATTTTGCTTTTTCTTTTTACAACAGATTAGCACTATAGTGTATGGGTAATATGTCATTGAAGAAAAGGTGAAATTGCCGAAATAGCTTGGAAATGTTTTTTAAAAATAAATTTATAGACACGAAAACAGGAAGCTCATAGACCTTATCGCAAATACCGCTTGGGTGAGTTTTTACAAAAGCAGCAATGTATTGTGGGAAGGTTTTCGGGGCAGACTTTGCCCCGTTTTCCTTCCCACAATACAGTTGTGCTTTTGTGCAAACTTGCCCAAGCGGTATTAGCGATAAGGTCTATAACATCCGTGTACACAGCGGCATCGCCAGACTTTTCAAAGTGGGGGCGCCAAGGGGTGGCACACAATAGAAGGGGAACATAAAACTGTTTACAAAAAACATGTACAGTTTTTTAAACCTAAATTTTTATTGGAGGACCAAAGAAGGAGCGGACGACACTTTTGGGGCGTGGGGGGGGGGGGGGGGGGGGGAGGTAAACTTAAGTGTGGTATGAGCAGTCTTCAAAAGTTAAGAGTGTCATGGCGGCGTCGTTACGTGCACATCGTTTCCGAGAAATTAATGAAAGAGTGCTTCAAAGAGAGATAATTTTCCGCGAAAGAGTTCAGCCTTTATAAGATTATACGGATTCCGAACTGTACTCGAGATATAGGTATTTTATTCATTACTGACCTGATTAGGGACGAAATCGAATCGGTAACCGAGCGAAGCCACGCCATTCAAGCCGAATTGAAAGTCCTTACGGCCTTGCAGTTTTTTGCATGCGGCACATCCCAAAGAACTGTCGGTGACACCATAGTTCAGTTTCCATAATTGTGCACGGAGTTTCTTCAAGCCTTGCGAGAAGGATTGGGCAGTTTGTGAAGTGGCCAACAGCTGAAGATATTCCAAAAATTCAACGGGGGTTATCGACGGAACACACATACGAATCATCGCACCATCAGAGCCGGAAGAGCAATATGTAAATCGGAAAAATTATCACTCAATCAACGTGCAAGTGGTGGCCGACGACAAGTCCCGTTTCACAGCCATCAATGCCACCTGGCCCGGCAGTACACACGACTCCTGAGTTTTAAAAGAAAGCCGTGTTGAGGAACAATTTGAAGCCAATCAGTATGCTCCGGAAACTTTCCTCCTCGGGGACACGGGGTATCCTTCGAAATCGTGGCTTCTTACGCCTTTCCTACATCCATCGAATCCTGCTGATGCCAGTTACAATGCTGCCAGCTACAGGTAGGCTAAGCCTACACTGTAAAAAAGTTGGGTAAAAAAAGTTGGGCAATGTCTCCGTTACCAATAGTTGGTAATGTTTGATCCATTGTTGGGCAAATTTTCCCATGGTGTTTAAATCGTAGTTGGGTAAATAAATTGTGCCCAATTGTTTTACAAATATTACCTAATTATTGGGCAATCGATTACACACAACAAGGTTGGTTAAATTTTTCACATGTGTACAATTTGTTGGGTAAAAAATATTGGGCAATGTCTCCGTTACCAATAGTTGGTAAGGTTTGATCCAATTGTTGGGAAAATTGTCCCATGCTGTTTAAATCGTAGTTGGGTAAATAAATATTCCCAATTGTTTTTCAAATATTGCCTAATTATTGGGCAATCGATTATGCACAACAGGGTTGGTTAAATTGTCCACATGTTTGGAATTTGTTGGGTAAAAAATATTGGGCAATGTTTCCGTTACCAATAGTTGGTAAGGTTTGATCCAATTTTTGGGAAAATTGTCCCATGCTGTTTAAATCGTAGTTGGGTAAATAAATATTCCCAATTGTTTTTCAAATATTGCCTAATTATTGGGCAATCGATTATGCACAACAGGGTTGGTTAAATTTTCCACATGTTTGGAATTTGTTGGGTAAAACAATTTGAGCAATGTCTCCGTTACCAATAGTTGGTAATGTGTGATCCAATTGTTGGGCAAATTTTCTCAAATATTAGCCTACCTAATTATTGGGCAATCGATTATGCACAACAGGGTTGGTTAAATTTTCTGCACGTGTGAAATGACCATTAAGAAGATGGCGGCGAGCAGGTATATGGAGTGCTTTTACTTTATTGTAACGTCGCTTCGCAGAGTGGAAACTCCCTGAGATTTCAGGATGATTAACTACATGACAGAGTGTTCATCAAGTGTTCCAGAATCGAAAGGTTAGTTGGAAAATCTTTCTAAAAACGTGTTAACATGTAGGCCTACATGTTTCATTTTGATTATTGTGCATTTTGTGTAGGGCGTATACAAACATGTCATGCATATCCTTCGAACGTATAATGCACCTACCAATTGTTAACCCCCACCAACGCCCCACCCCGGGCTGCCCCACCTAAGAGGTGAGGATTGTCACTTTTCGCGTGACAAAATCTCCACCCCTGGGGAACAATACATTTAGGTGACAAAAATCCCCACCCTCGGGTGCAAAACGTGGGCGCCTTGATATTTATGCACAAAACATTGTATTTCAATGGGTAAAACATCCCCACCATGGGGCACGAAAAATGTGACCAAACCCCCACTTAATTAAGGGGTGGAGCAGCGCGGGGTGGGGACAATTGATAGATGCATAATGTTTTCATGTGATATCTTTGCATGTCCTAGGCATTTTGCCTCTGATTCTTGTTTTTTTTGTTTTGAAGCAGACTACTAAGGTCGGAACATGAGTTTTACAGTGCATATATATGTAATGCACCTTTCAATTGTCCCCCCCCCCCCGGGCTGCGCCCTACCTATACATATAGTACATGAAGGGGATTGTCATTTAATATCGCGTGACAAAATTCCAACCCCTGGACAAAAAATAAATAGGCGACAACATCACCACCCACGCGTGCAAAACATGCGCGTCTTGCTATCAGATGCACATATATTTTTTATTTAAATGGGTCAAAATCCCCACCCTGGGCCTGGGGCATGAAAAACATAATCAAACCAACCCCACCCAAGGGGCGGGGTACTACGGGGAGGGGTGGGGAAACAATTAATAGGTGCATAGGTATCCTGAACTGAACATGCTGAATTAGTTTCAATTGCCTAAAGTAATGCCCACTACACTGTGTACATGTATGTTTATGTTTTAATTATAGAATACATGCATGAACAACAGGAATGGTTCACAATACGTAATAATAATAAAAATTAAAAAAAACTTTCTCAAGGCATCATGGGATTGGATGAAAAATCTTCACACCAACCTACATGTATGGGGCTCTGTGCCTTGTTTGTCATCCAATCCCATGCTGCCTTGAAAATGTCAAGGTTTATTTTGGCAGTAAAATAGCACAAGTTCCACATTTATTGTTTTTTCCCCCTGTCTCTCTCTTTCCGTTTCAGACAGTACTAAACTACAGGGAGGCAATTAAGAAACTAAGGTTCTGGCTTTGACAACCAACACTGGCAAGAATAAACTACCAACTTGCACGATTCATCATGGAGTTTATGTGCTGTGGATTTTGCATTCATGACTGAGGACCAGTGACATTTGAGATCATGCATCGGACAGTCAACCCCGAAGGTTGAACATGAACTTGATGGTAATTAGTCTGGCTTGGTGAAGTCAGGTAACTGATCAAATCAGCACCAGTCAACCTTGAATATTCAACTTTTTATATACATTATTTCTATGAAATGAATTAGGGATTAAAAGTAGGTTTGGTCAGTCTTAAACATACGTTTTAAAACCGGCTAAAGTCCCGGGCGCTGATTATCAGCGCCCAGGGACCCTAGACAATTTTAAACAGATTGTTTAAAATTGGCCAAACCTACTTTTAATGCCATTCATAAATACCTGTTCGTGTAAATCGGTAAAACTCATCAAAATTAGCTTGTCGTTTTACTATGTTTTGCATTCAATTTCTACCGCGTTCCTTTGAACTGCCAGCTGTGCGTCGTGTTGTTTTTGTTTGATCGCGCGTGTTATATACTAGTATTACATGTACGTGTAATGCAAGTATGTCACTGCACTGCACACTTTGCTTTCGGAAGCGTACAGTTTCTGTGTGCGTGTTCCATACGCACTGACTGGTCTTTATATCCCGTTTAAAACTGCCCACGTGATGTGCTTTCAGCCAATACGTAAACTGTCTAATATTTATGAATAAATGTTTTTAATGAAATGTCTTCATTGCTCTGTGATAAACAGCAATTTAGCCTTTGTACCTACCCAATTATGTAATGGGGGAAATAAATTATACTCTTATTTGTTTCTACTTAAAAGTCCCATTATAATATTTTCAATGACTCCAAAATTTCACTCCATAAATTGATTCAAAGTGGTTACAAACACCACATTTATTCCTGTCCAAGATGATACTTTCTGTATAAAATTAAGTACTGAAGGTGGTTTTAAAATGTGTATGCACACATTATTTAATACCATTCACTTAATTTCACAAAAAAATACATGCATTTTAAAGGTTTTTCTGGAGCACTGATGCATGTAGCTAAAGTTTCTGCATGCTACTTGTAAACATTTTTTTTTTATGGCCTTATTCCAAAAATTTGTGACAAGTTTCATCTTGCAAATGATACATTGGGACTTTAAAGTGATTTTGATTTTGTATCACTGGACTGTTGGGGTTATTAATCCCCATCTTCAACCTTTTCCCGACAATTATGTTTTAGTGAAATATTTGTATTGCATTGGCCATAACACTTAAAAACACAGAAAATTATCATTTCTTTGTGTTGGACCTTTTTCAGGTGTAAACATTATTTAGGGAATACAGGTGGGTTTGGCCAGTCTTAAACATACGGTTAAAACCGGCTAGGGGCCTGGACGAGTGATAATGCCCGAGCCGCAGGCGAGGGCCATTATCAACATCCAGGCCCCTAGCCGGTTTTAAAAAGATTGTTTAAGACTGGCCAAATCCACTTTTATTCCCATTCATTAATGCATTTTTGTTTAAATCGGTAAAACTCACAATTTATGATAATCTTGTTGTTTTGCCATGTTTTGCATTGTACTGTTACATGCATGACGCGCATTCATTCAAACTGCTGTTTGTTGGATGTGTGCGTTTCGCATATTGCACGCACACGACCGGGTACATGTACTTACCACATAGTGCACATTTTGCCTTTCGGGCGCGTGCAGTTTGTATGTGCGTCTGGATGTTCCATAAGCGCTGTGGTGATGGGCGCGGGCACGGGCCAGGCTAAACAGTTTTTAAGACTGGCCGGTCTATCATTCGTTTAAGACTGGCCACGTGACGTGCTCTCAGCCAATAGGGATCGCAAACTGTCTAAGGTATTGATGAATTACACTTATGTATAGGCACTTAACCATAATTTTAGTTTGTTTTGTAAAACAATTATATTGACCCCTTTCGAACACGTGCGAATATGCCATTTTGGGAGTCAAATAATGCTGAGTCATTGTGGAAGCAATGTGCGTGCGCGTTGTGTGTGTCTCTGGTTGGCGTAACGCGGTTTAGTTCACCAATGGGAGCCTCATCATAGCGCGTTACGCGTGCTATGGACACACACAACGCGCACGCACATTGCTTCCACAACGACGCGGCATTGTTTTACTCCCAAAATGACGTCATTGGCACGAGCTCAATTGCATTTATTTAGGCGGTATAGTATACTTTAATTTGTACTTTGAAATTCTTCTTCCCCACCAGTTCATTTACCATACAATGCTGTAAAAACATTGCTCCAGTATTGAAATGCAGCACTTTTTGCAGATCCAGCCTCATTAAAATACACTCAGGAATACAAGGGAACCGAAAGTTCTTAAAGTACTGTATATGAATGAGGCTGGATCCTCCACTGGAATGTTTAATTAGTTTAATTAAGTTTGACTATTAAATAGTGCAATGTTTTTTATGTTCAAGAAATATATATAGCGATTATCATAATGTAATGAATGCTTTTGTAAAATGTTTAACATTTCTGTCAGTAATTATGTGGAGAATAAACATTTTTGAGGAAAACATGTTCTTCTGTGGCTTCCTTAGTTTATTTTGCCCATTAATTGGGGATTTGGCATTAAAACCAATTATTGGGTAAATTATATAAAACCAATTATTGGGTAAATTAAATCAAACCTAATTATTGGGTAAATTAAATCAAACCTAATTATTGGGTAAATTATATCAAACCCAATTATTGGGTAAATTATATTAAACCCAATTATTGGGTAAATTATATCAAACCCAATTATTGGGTAAATTATATTAAAACCAATTATTGGGTGAAATATATCAAACCAACTATTGGGTAAATTAGGTTAACCAACATCTAGGTAGTCATTATAAACCCAACTGTTGGGTTGAATTGATTTAACTAATTTATTGGGAAAATAAAAAATACCCAACAGATGGGTAAAGTAAATTTGACCAACAAATAAGAATAAGTGATACTACTAACTGTTGGTTAAAACAATTTACCCAATTTATTGATCAATCAATTTGCCCAACCCCACGTGGGAAAATCTGCCCAGGAAAGTGGGCAGTTGGTATTTTGACCAACGTTGGGTACAAAGTTGGGTAAATTTTAACCAACTTTTTTTACAGTGTAGCCCCACCAATAGGGCTGTAAATAGCTCACTTCTGAAATCTGACTTATTACACTGTCGCTATACGGAAATGCCTAGTGTCGAAACTGCCGGAATCCGAGATAGTTTGACTGCAAATATCGTCAGAAGTACATCAGACCAGAGCACTTTCACATACACCATTGTAATCCTAAGAGTTTAGTGTTTCATAACATAACGGTAAAGCTTACGGAATCGTCAATTTGGCCATCTACGGCGTCTTGAAACATTGAACAATATCCCGAAAACGTTCTTCCCTGGGCGCCGCCATCTTAGCTGATCTGCTGGCCTGGACGATGGTGGCGCTACTCGATCATAAGAAGTCAAGGAACCCGGCTGTGCAATATGCATAATTCATATTGACGTCGCGCGTGTTCATCCCAGTTGCACTGCAAAAAATGCGGTGTTAAAATCTACACCACTGGTGTAAAATTTGATTCTTCCTTGGTATCCATTTTGGGCAAGGATTTGGGTGTTAAGTAACACCAATTTGGGAATCAATATTTTTTAACACCAAGAAGAGTGTTAAACTTTAACACCGGTGTCAACGTATTCTTCTTGGTGTTTATTTTGGGCAAGAATGTTGGTGTTAATTGATACCTGAATGTGGAATTAAATTGTAACACCTACAGTTGATTTATTTTTACAGAATTAGAAGCAATTGGTGTAAAATGGGAGAACCACTTTAAAATAAAACACGCACTGCAAAACCTCTGGTTTTAAAATGATCACAAACGCCTGTAGCCAATCAAATAGCTGGATTTCCGCGCATGCTCTCTTAGCATTATTTTTTAATACCAAAACATGTTTTTGGCAGTGAACACGTGACCGACATCCCATAATTTTCTCGAGATACTAATACTAAGCGTCATGCATTGTGATCATGCGCAGTTTATCAAGTTTAACACCATGCAAATTCTACACCACTTTTTCTGTTGTTAATCTATTACACCGGTGTTCGTTTGACACAAATGTAAAGCCCGCCGCAGACCTTTGCGATTTACCGGCCCATCGGACACCGGACCATCGGATCCGGAAAAATCAAACAAGTTTGATTTGCTCCGGTCTATGGCGTACGGTCAGACCGGCCCGAATCATTTCAGCGCACACCTTTCCGGTATTAAAGTGGGCCGATGATCCGATTATCCGGTAAATCGCAAAGGTGTGCGGCGGGCTTAACACCCAAAGAATTAAGAAACCTTGGTGTTAGAAATTTAACACCGCGTTTTTTGCAGTGTGCTACAGCCTCACTGCACTGCGCGCGTGACGTACTTGCCATGCAGCTGGGACGAACACACGTCAATATGAATTATGCATAAAAAAAATTCAGCCGGGTTCCTTGTCTTCTCATGATCGAGTAGCGCCACCATCGTCCAGCAGATCAGCTAAGATGGCGGCGCCCAGGGAAGAACGTTTTCGGGATATTGTTCAATGTTTCAAGACGCCGTAGATGGCCAAATTGACGATTCCGTAAGCTTTACCGTTATTTATAGATCTATTGTCACACATTTAAAATTTAATATGAAACCTGCCCCTATATCGTGGCTGCCGGTGCAAATAAGGAAACCCGCCGGGTTAATTGTCGGCGGAAGATGTAAAAGAGCAGCAACTGTACACTAATCTCTTGACGGAAGCCACAAAGTATGTAGATGAAAAAAGGAGGGGGTGGCAATAAATCGATCACGGGCGAAGATTCCGACAAGCGACTCCGCTTCGCAAGAAAACATGTAAGCGGGAATACGCCGGCCACCAGGGGCCGAACCTCAGCGCAGTGGGACAGAGACCGGCAACCGTTCGGCTTGGATAATAGACGGGGTTGTTTCAGGCAGCAGCGGAAATTCCACATGTTTCTGGTGCCGTAAGAAGGTGCATTTTGCGCGAGAATGCAGAGAAATCCTGTAGAATATATTACTTTACCTAGTATATTTTAAATACTAAGTAAGGAAAGTTTCATGCATGTGTTATTGACACGTCAAGCGGCTAAAGTTCATGTGATGTAATTCTCCAATGTATAGGTGTGTGTAAGGAGGCAATCAAAAATATTTTGGAGGGTTTAGTATGTCAGTAATAAGCAAAAAGACAATGGCGTACAGTTGTTTGTTTTGTGATTCGCCATGTGGAGAGGCAAGCCGAAGTATTGGCAGGACAAGCTAACATGAAAGATGAATCGATGAAAGGGTTAACAGAGGGTACTTCAAGAATAATGAACTTGAACATCAAATTCACGATAAAAACAAAAAGAAACAAAACAAAACAAAAAATGATATCAATGGATTAATGTTTATCAATGGTGAAGTCATGAGCTTCAGGGGTAATAAATTATGACTGTGTTAATGGAAAGGCTACCCATATAGTGACGGATTTGGAAAGAAGTTATTGAGAATATGGAAATGGAATAAACCTAGAATTATCTTGCAGTAAAAAGGCGTGTGGAAATGGTTCTCTCTTCCCTTTTTCCTTTCAGCTTCCATTTCTCTCTTTCTTGTCCAATGTAGGACTACAAACGATACCTGCATATTTTCCAGAGCCATGGGTGGGAATGGGAGCCTCAGCACGCATTTAATCCTATATATCTCTGCGTATGCTGAAAGGCGGAAACGGGCGTATATTCATGGGTCGACATATCAGGAGAACAAGCCAGCGCTCCCGACGGCAGTGCTCCCTGTCCCGCCGATGTACTAGCTGGGATCTGTCCTCCAAATTTCCGGTCATTGCGTTTCCGTGACCCAAATAAATTTGTTGTTGGGGGGTTACACGAAAGCATGGGGGCTTGGGAAAGTATTTTGAAAGAGAGTGCGGAAAATGGTCACAGGTGGTTTGGATTTGTATGAGGTATTCCAGCCCTTTGAGGGCGCTGTTCAATGGCGACCGGTCGTGTTGATTGAGAGCTCCGTTGTTTTTGTGTCTGTTTTTACTGGTTTTTTTCTGATTGTGGTATTTATAGTGCAATTTGTTCAAGTCACCATGTTTGTGAAGCTGTCAAGTATCCTGTGGATTGTGGTTGTGACTATTCTACTTGTATTAGTGCCAGTACAACAGTGTTTTGAAACCCCGGGAACACCTCCATTGCAGATCTCGTATGATCGCCATTTTCTACACGCCCTATCCAATGCCGTAGTATCGAGGACAAAGCCGGTCGGCCTGCCTGACTATACGCCATTGAATGATCATGAGAATCATAGTCCTCGTCCACGGAAAAGGGGTAAACGGGGTGGTGTTAAACAACGAATTCGTAGGAGAGGTCATCGACTCCCTTTGCCATCATTAACATTGGGAAATGTCCGCTCAATTTCCAACAAGGTTGACGAAATTAGAGCTCTTACCAAGTACAGCTTTGAGTACAAAAACACGAGTCTTCTGTGCTTAACTGAGACATGGCTTAACCAAGACATTCCAAGTGACACAATAGATATTGATGGCTTTTATTTAGTACGCCATGACCGGTCTGCGATTGAGACTGGAAAACAGAGAGGTGGAGGTATCTGCATGTATATTAACCGTCTGTGGTGCAACAACTTTCAAGTTAAAACTACGATTTCTAGCCCAAATTTAGAACTTCTGTGCTTGGCATGCAGACCATTTTATCTGCCCAGAGAGTTCAACCAAGTACATATTTTCCTCGTTTATATTGCTCCGGACTCAAACAGGGATGAGGCAGCTCGTCTAATTTACAATGCAGTACAAGCCGTTGAGACTTCAACTCCAGACTCCCCCAAAATCATTCTGGGTGATTTTAATCACTGCAACTTGGGACATGTCTTACCTCATTATTCACAATGTATTGACAGTGCAACAAGGGGAAGAAATATTCCGGATCGCTGCTACTGCTCCGTTAAAAATGCTTACAAGGCACTCATCCGCCCGGGGATTGGGGCCTCTGATCACAACATGGTAACCCTGCTGCCCAAATACCGTCAGAAACTTAAAACTGAAAAACCTGTCAAGAGATCTGTCAAAGTGTGGAACAGTGATGTCATTGATACCATGAAGACTTGTTTTGACATCACAGATTGGAACACATTGCTCGATTCAGCCGATAATATTGACGAAGCAACTGATATTATCAACAGTTACATATCCTTCTGTGAAGATCTCCATGTGCCGACTAAAGAAGTGAAAGTTTACCCGAACAGTAAGCCGTGGTTAACAAAGTCCTTAAAATCACTGCTTGAACAGAAACGACAGGCATTTAGGGATCAAGACCATGACAAACTTAACAGGCTGAAATCCGAACTCTCATCTGAAATCAAGAAGGCCAAAAAAGAATACAAGGAAAAGTTACACAGTCGTTTTCGCACTAATAACCCAAGAGATGCCTGGCGCTGTATTCAAAACATGACAGGGTTCTCTAAAAAGGGAAAGGATGTTAGTTGTCTCAGCACGGATCATCATAAAGCAGCCTCTGAACTGAACAATTTCTTTGGGCGCTTTGATACTCAGGATCAAAGAGAACAGATAACTGAACAACTATCGTTACTGCCCAATACCCAAACGCAGCCAATTAATATTAATACTTGGGAGGTGGTTAAACTTTTTAAAAAACTTAACCCACGTAAAGCCGCAGGACCGGATGGGATCTGCGGAAGAATCCTTAGAGAATGTGCACATCAATTAGCAGCTCCCTTCACAATTCTGTTCCAGAAATCGTTTGACTCTCATACAGTTCCAACCTGTTGGAAGTCGGCCATCATTGTCCCTGTACCGAAGAAACCACATCCCAAACAGTTAAATGATTTTCGACCTGTCGCACTAACTGCGGTTGCCATGAAATGCTTTGAGAAGATCATAATTAAACATATTCTTGAGCCAGCGTCAAAGTACATTGATAAATATCAGTTTGCATATCAACAAAATAAATCTGTTCATGACGCAGTCTTAACTTTGGTGAATGGTATTCAACAACACATTGACAGGACTGGCTGCTACGCACGAGCAACTTTCATTGACTTTTCATCGGCATTCAATACAATTCGTACGCATTGCCTCATTCCGAAGCTTCAAAACCTAGGGGTTGGGTCATCTTTGATTTCATGGATCGTTAATTTTCTGCAGGACCGTATACAGCAAGTTAAAGTCAATAACTGTATCTCTGAACGTTTGATCATTAATACTGGCACCCCACAAGGCTGTGTCCTTTCACCGTTACTGTTCATTCTATATACCAATGATTGTATATCTAACCAAGATAATGTCAACATTCTGAAATATGCAGATGATACAGTGATCGTTGGATTTCTCAGAGGAAATGATGAAGTTAATTACAGAGAGTGTATTAGACAGTTTGATTCATGGTGTGATGAAAACTACTTGCATCTGAATGCTACCAAAACAAAAGAACTTATTTTTGACTTCAGGAGGAAAAATGGTCAACAACCTGTTATTCCTGTAAATGTTGAAAATTCTGATATTGAAATTGTTCAATCCTATAAATATCTGGGTACCATCATTGATAATAAATTAACTTGGATTGAACAGTGTAGGGCACTTGTTTCAAAAGGGCATCAACGTATGTACTTCTTAAGAAAACTCAGAACTTTCAATGTGGACAAAACAATTATGAAGCTGTTTTATACTTCTGTGATTGAAAGTGTCATTCTCTACGGATGTTTTGTTTGGTTCCAAGGTCTAAGGAAAGCAGACATGAACAAACTACAAAGGATAGCAAATCAAGCTGGTAAAATATTCGGTGAGAAAATAGACCTATCTGAAAAACATCTCGGGTGTGTTTTAACTAAGGTCGGTGAAATAATGAAAAATAAGGATCATCCCTTATACCATTATTATTATTTCATGAGGTCAGGGAAAAGACTCCGAAGCATCCAATGTAGGACTACACGCCATCTCAATTCATTTGTGCCTTTGTCAGTAAGAGTTTTTAATGATTCTTAATGTGTTTTTTTTTTTAAATATTTATTTTTGATTTAGTGTTCTGTTTTGGAGCTGTCATCAATTTTTAGACATGTAAATTTTCCATTTTTATCTTTTAAATGGACAATAAATAAATGAATTGAATTGAAGGAAGCCATTGGGGCAGGTATTTCAATTCAAGCCAACCCCCACCCCCTGCTATGTACTTTGCGAATGCCCCGGTGTGCAAAGACTTCATGCCTTTCATTAATGATACAATCATAAAGCGGCTCTGTAGAGTTGTTGGGGTCCGTGCATGATGTGACTCCCCCCAGATGTGTTAACGCTTTATCATGAGTGGAGCCTACAAAGCCCAGGTTGGTGTTGTCCATGAAAGGGCTTAATCTATGGTGCAAGGACACGCCGTTTAATTTAGCGCCTTTGGGGGAAATTGTCAAGTCAGTTAATAAAGGAGGTTTTTTCACCAGTACAGATGACGCCCAAGGATATTAGCAAATCTTGTTAACGGAGAGGTCCAAGACGTTTTGTGGTTTTGAGTGGTGCGGCTGATATTTCGCCAACACAACGCTTCCATTTGGTTTCAAAAATAGCGCATATATATATTCTTCCATTTGGGTTTTGTTTCTCGACATGGTTAAAAAAGAGAGGAATACACACTGAAATTTGGATCGACGATCGCTTCATAGGGGAATCGGGATTGTCTTTTGTTTATTGCAAAATTCTGACGGTAGTCAGACAGAAGCAGCATTCGTGAGGGCATCACGGGCACTGTACGTGGTTTGTTACATGCAGTCGCACTTGGAATATTTTGTGAACTTGAAGAAGAGTCAGCTGCGACCTGTTTCCAATATATAATGGTGCATCTTGGGTTAGGGATAAGCTCACAGACGTTATCCTTCTGGATTCCGGATAAAAAGAAACTGTCCTTTGCCAAAGTGATCGGAGGAAATGATGTCGGTAGACGCAGTAATCTTGAAGACCCTGCAGCGGTTTGTGGGAAAATGTCAGAGCTTCGGACTGGTTTTCCCAGCAGCGTCCCTGTTCACGTGTTGTCAGTTTATGGCCAGCTTAGATGACACGACCGCGATGCCATTATCGCAGCCAGTAAGGGAGGAAATACTTTTTTTGGCGCTTTGTCGAGTCGTTTTCAAGGCCGATCCCATGGAGACGTGAACGCCACTGGAGGGTGCAGCTGAGCTCCGATGAATCAGGCTACAAATGGGGAGGAATATTGGCGCTCGAAGAGGAAGCTCTGGCCCTGTATTTTAATTTGTTCTGCTTTCCGTGATAGATGTCCTTTGGTACCAACGGGTTGATGTCCAGGTTGACTCCCAGAGCCTATATCACACATGTATGCACTTAAGGTCGAAGTCGTCAGCCCTGTCTAGAGCTCTGAGGCTTATTTTTACGCTCACGGTGGAGGCCAATTTTGACTTGAGGTTAGAATGGATTCCGTCAAACGAAAACCCGGCTGATATTCCCACAAGAGAACTCTCAAGGTCAGATTCACGCCTCAGTCCATCGTTATGGTTCTTTCTCCAAAGAGAGCTAGGCACAAGTTTTACTTTCGATCTCATGGCGCTACCATCCAACGTGCCAAGACGACGTTTCTCTGAGGTTCTTCTCCAGGTACCCAGTTCATAGCAGCTCGGGGGTGAATGTATTCGCCCAGCCTTGCCCGAGGGGCCATGAGTTGTATGTTTTTCCACCTTTCATACTCATTCCGTCGCTGATAAAGCTCCTTTGTGAGTGGGGTGACGTAGTCGTGACAATGGTAAGACCAAAGCACACGCATCCAAGAAGTTGGTGGCCACATCTTGGGCGTTTCGCTGTACAGTCGTTGAAGCTTTCGGAAGCGGGCCAAGTAGGCATTTTGGAAATCCCAACTAAGAAAGGTTATAGGTCAAATGTGGTTGGCCTGCCATTTGAGCTGTGGGCCTTTAAGTGTTACTTATCAGCAGATCCTGACGTCCCAAAGCAGCTGAGTCTTCCCAGTACACACGAAGTACTTCTAGTGTCGGATTCTATGTTCAAGGGGTTGGTCACCTTTGGTTGGCCGTCCGCACTAAATGTCAAACTTCGAGTCCATGGTGGGGCCAAGATGGAAATACTTTGCAGGATCCTTGCAGCATTGTGCCGGGCACAGACGCCGGCTGTAGCGGTTTTGCATGGGGGCGTCAATTACCTCAGCAGGAGTGCAGATCCATTTGCAGATTCGGGGAAACTCAGGAGGCTCTTTGAATTGAGGTTGTTTCAAGCCGGTTGCAGGCCCAGTTCCTGGAGGTCCAATTTATCATGTCCGGCATTTGCCAAACTAGAAACCAGGAGACGAATATTTAAGAGTCGTCGCATCGGCCAATTTGGGTCTCAGATCCTTATGTAGACGAACTGGTTGGCATTTTCTCTCCAACGATATAATGCAGCAGGATTTGGTTGATCATGTCCATTTGACGGTCGAAGGAAGCTTGGATCTGCATCGGCGGCTGCAGCTATTATTGCGCTCATTTTGGGTCTGCGAGTCGGCATGCAAATAGCAGTGTAAAACCTAGCCTTTAGTCAAGGCATCCGTGGCGAGGTTTGTTTTGTGCACTGTTTTGCTAGCGCTTGAGGAAAGACTTACATTCATACTGCAGACTGTTTGCCCCGAACGCCTTTACCATCTCGTTGCTGTGACCTCTGTGCTGAATAATTCAACAGCAACGGAGGTGATGAAATATTCATAAATTGTAACCAACCAGCGGCGGCGGCGAGCTTCTGGAATCGTCCATATAAATATAGGTAGCATTCACGAAAAAAGCGAAAGTTATTATTCGTACCAGGAAAACAAAATACAAGAAACTTTATCAGTCAAAGTTCTATAGAGTAACTCCACATAAATTTATTGATTAACCATTTTTCAAGTTATAAACTCGCTAACAATGCTTTTCGTGTGGCAAAAAAAACCAAGTACGTACATGTACGCGAAACGGGACAACTCGTCCCCGAGTCAAATCGGGGACGAGTCAACTCGCCCTCTTCAATTAACACCTAGGTCGAAGTCGTCCCCAGGTCAAGTCGTCCTTGCACCCTGTGTACAAAAGCTATAGCCAATATGACAATTTAAACAAAATCTGAGTTTTCTCCTAGGTTTTTCTCAAGTTGCAAGGATAATCGGTTTGGGCCTGTCGACTACATATCCTGTATTTCAATTTGGAAGCAAACAAAATCACTGCAATCGTAACTAAACTATATAACGTACGAATCGTAATGAATCTCATAATCATGATCGCAGACATTCGTATGTTTCTGAACAAGTCGCAGATGTCGTAGATTCATAATGTCATCGTAAGGAATCGTAATGAATCGCAGACATTCGTATACTGAAAATGCATATCGTAACATTACAATACGCACGTAAGCGTTACAATTTTCTAAGATTTGTAAAAAAGTGACTATCGATCTGAACAACCCGCAGATGTCGTCACAGTAGATTTGTACTCATCGTAAGAAATAGTAAGGTATCGTAATGAATCGCACAATGTGTAATTGTGATCATGATCGCAGACATTTGTATGTGTCTGAACAAGTCGCAGATTTGTACTGTGTTATCGTAAGGAATCGCACAATGCGTGATCATGATCACAGACAGTGGTATATGTGTCTGAACAAGTCGCAGATGTCGTAGATTTGTACTGTCATCGTAATAAATCGTAAAGAAACGCAGACATTGGTATACTGAAAATGCATATCGTAACAATACAATAAGCACTAAGCGTTTTTCTAAGATTTGTAACAACCCGCAGATGTCGTCACAGTAGATTTGTACTGTGTCATCGTACGAAATAGTAAGGTATCGTAATGAATCGCACAATGTGTGATTATGATCGAAGACATGTGTCTGAACAAGTCGTATATGTCGTAGATTTGTACTGTGTTATCGTAAGGAATCGCACAATGCATGCTCATGATCACAGATATTCATATGTGTCTGAACAATTCACAGATGTCGTAGATTCGTGCTGTCATCGTAAGGAATCGTAACGAATCGCAGACATTGGTATACTGAAAATGCATATCGTAACAATACAATAAGCACTAAGCGTTACAATTTTCTAAGATTTGTAACAACGGCCCGCAGATGTCGTCACAGTAGATTTGTACTGTGTCATCGTAAGAAATAGTAAGGTATCGTAATGAATCGCACAAAGTGTGATCATGATCGCAGACATTTGTATGTGTCTGAACAAGTCGCAGATGTCGTATATTAGTACTAGTGTTATCGTAAGGAATCGTAGGGAATCACACAATGCGTGATCATGATCACAGACATTCGTGTGTGTCTGAACAAGTCGCAGATTTGTACTATACTGTCATCGTGAGGGAATCGTAAAGAATCTCAGACATTCGTATGTATTTATACAAAAAATCTAAATAGCAACAATACAATAAACGCTTTAGCGATTTTCTAAGATTTGTTGAAGTGCAATCATGTCTAGTTGTAGAGTTTCGTAAGTTTATTCAGAGTATTTAAATATCACTAATAAAGTCTTCTAAATATGACATGATAAATGCCCCAGAAAGTTTAAATTTGGTGACAAGGAAGCAATTTTAGCAGTAAGAAAATTGTCTTTAGCAGTAAAAGATCATGGAGGAAGGAAAAGATTTCCTTCCTCCATGGTAATATTTTGTTGAAAACAATTTTTATGCCATGCTTCATTGACTTATAGTACATCATACGAGTCTTAACTGGCGAATGTGTTTTATGGAAATTTTTCCTTTTGACATAGCCTTTGTCTGTGCATAAATTCACCACAAAACAACAGTCGTTCACCGTTGGGCATGGCCGGCCATGCCCTAGGCCTAGCGGCAGACGGCCCGCGGCATGTACCGGCACGGTGTACAGTGCGGCCGGCCGGTTCGGGAGTAGGCCTCGGTGAATTGTGTTCACGAATAAATCGCGATCATCTAGAGCATTTTCTTGGCCTAAATATGTTGCGACCCGAAATATTTAGCTTTTTGTTCTTCGGAGATTGTCGTACAACTGGCATGCCTAATTTTCTATGCGTATGACGTCATGCAGTTTACCAGTTCACCTTCTCATTGGTCCATGGGGAATCCTGACCTCATGCATTATGCACGTAACCCCTCTACCAAAACGGTAGACAGAAATAAAGAAAAACATAAGCTCTAAAAAACGAGATGGTAAAGGCTGTCTGGGCGGACAGTCCGTGCGTGCTAGTCTTTCCTCAAGCGTTGCAAAACTGACTGCGCGCGAATTTATAACTCGCCAAGGCAGCCTTGACTAAAGGCTATGTAAAACCAGACTTTGTCTCAGATCAATTCTAACTTTGTTTCCTTTTTGGTAACTTTGTAGCTCGTTCGGGTGGCAGCCAGGCTGAAGGAGCTTGATGACAGGCTGAACAATTCTGCATACAACAGACAAAAAGCAGACTGGTCAAAAACCTAGAAGAGTTCATCAGCAGTAACCACGCTACGGGCTACCGTACAGAAGGCGCCGACCTGGATACGACGACTCCGAACGATATATATTGTCAAGTTCCTTATCGATCGAGATTCAAAGGGCAGGACGCAAGTTCACATTCTGGGATGTCCCAACTTAGGGACAAATGGCTTCTGTGCCTGCGGTTGTTCACGGCATTTGGCGGCCGGAACAATATATTCCTATGTCGGCCAGCTTAGGGCCTATTTTAACTCAATCGAGAAAACACAACTTTGGACAGAAAAAAAATCAAGGCGGAAATCCATGTTCAGGGCGGTCGGCCTTGAACAAGCAGAGGCACACGTCACTCCTCAGCAGGCAATTCCCATATTTTCAGACAAAATTAGATGGTTGGCTGGCGAAATAAGGAGGAAGATTTCTGCTCTTCAATCAAACGGCAGCAAAGAGTTTATTCCTGCCCTTATTCTGCACAGGGATCTGGCATGTTTTCTATGTCTCTGGTGGGCGGGCGATCGAGCATCAGGACTCGGCCGCTCCAAGACCTGCGAGGTCACAAGGATTGATGATGGAGATCTACTGCTCAACCACACAGTAGGCAAAACAGTGAGGGAAAGCAACTCTTCCTTGATCATAATCCCAAAGCTTGATTCCGAGGACATGGACCCGGCGGGGGCTGTTGACAGGATGGTGGAGTTAGCTAATAGCGAGGGTTAAAATCTTTCTGACGGGATACCTCTTCCGTCCGGCGACTCCGAATAGACGGGCCTTGGCAAATAAACCTTTCGTCGGAAATGCCCCTACAAATCGGTTGAAGATCCTCAGGACCGCAACCTTAGGCCACACGGCGGACGGGCAGGAGTAACCACCACGCTGAAAGTCCTTGGAGCTACTGATCAGCAAATAATGGATTATTGTAGGTGGGCAACGTACCATACATATAAGCATTATACGCAGGTGGAAAGAGTCTCCAGACGCCAAAACACAGTTCAGCTATTGAAGCGCGGAGGGCGGAGACTATGCACCAGCAGCAGACTTGGCAGGAAGCTTTTATCGGGCCTTGAACTCCGGTTTCAGAGCGCGTAGTGCATTTTGCTATAGCCCTAGCTGTTAACAAGCTTGGACGTTTTGAGGCATCGGCAGCTGGCCTTAGTTCAGGGGGCTCAGATTTGGGGTGATATATGGGTGGTGGGACTCTAGCGATATCCAATGGGTTGGAGCAGGAGCCTTAGCTGACTTGGGAGTTTTGGAGCGAACAGTCGTTTCACACCCAGTCCTGAACAATGTAGAGGCTGGAGCCCGAAAAAAATAGAGCGGTGCAAATAGATTACCATTTGCATTGCGTGGTCGTAGAGGGCGACTGATTATTCTACATCAGTCGCGATACTACCGGACGGGGTTCGAGGTTGACGAGGCAACGGTTGTTCGGTTCAGCAAGTCCAGTGCAAATATATTACAATCGACCAGACATAATGGACCAAAGCCTGAAATACAATAGATCCTTATTTGCACGTAACAGGTGTGAAGTACAGAATCGATACCATGTTCACCGTACCGCTGTAAAAACGTTGGGTAATGAAACGTTGGGAAAATGAAAATAACTCGGATATTAGTCAGTGTTTCGAAACCTTCAGTGCGAAATGCTTGAAGTTGTGATATCGGTATATCAACAAGTTGGGTGGTACCCTACGTGTGAAAAAAAACATGTCTTACTTTTGATTTTAAATAACTTTGTCATTTTCTAACGGATTTTAACCAAAATAACACATTATGCAAACAAGGCTTGACAAATTTTACTGAATGAGTTTCATCAGTTTTGACCAAGAGGGTGAGATTTTATAGCCATACGGAAAAAAAGGTCAATTTCAGAATTCGCCACTTTCGATGTGGCCTCCTCCAATGACGGATACACCGCTGGAGACTGGTGGAATGTGCATACTGGAGCCATAAGCTTCTGAAGAAGTGCAGGATCACTCCTATAATGTTATTGCAAACCATCTTGATCGTTTCGCGCAAATCAACAAGAGGTGCAAAGGGACCTCAGACATAGACAATTGCCTTGACAATGGAGGATGCAAAGTCGAAAGTGGCAAATACTGAAATTTAGGTTTTTTTTGTGTGGCTTTTAAATCTCACCCTCTTGTTCGAAAGTGATGAAACTGTCTCAATAAACTTTGTCAAGCCTTGTTTGCATGATGTGAAAAGTTTGTTTAAATCCGTTGAAAAATGAAAAAGTTATTTAAGATTAAAAGTAGGACATGTTTTTTAATTTTGGACACGTAATATTTTACCATGATGTATATTACAATTTATCCCAATGCAGTTGGGTATAGAGGTTGTATGAGGTTGGCCCTGGGCTTTCGTTGCTCATAATGTCACCATTGGATTGGGTAAACTAAGCGGCTGACGGATGGTTAAAGGGTCACCCCCACCCCCCCCCCCCCCCCCCCCCCCCCCCCCCCCCCCACACCCTCGACGCATGAGTTTCAAGGCTCTCCGTCAGGAACTACGGGTGAACACGAGATACCGCTGATTGACGAAGTCCCCTTCAGAATGCCATATCGCAGGATTCCACCAGGGCAGTTCCAAGAAGTCAGAAAGCACATAGAAGAGCTAAAGGAATCCGGAGTGGTTCAGCCGAGTCAGAGCCCTTACGCATCCCCTATAGTAATCGTACGAAAACAAGATGGCAAAATCAGGCTTTGCGTCGATTACCGCCAGCTGAATGCCAAGACGGTGCGTGATGCGTTCCCACTGCCTCGTGTTGAAGACGCCTTGGATGCTCTGAGCAAGGCCAAGTATTTCACAACCCTTGACCTGACGTCCGGGTACCTCCAAGTCAAAATGGCCAATAAGGATCGACCCAAGACAGCCTTCACGTCTCCCATGGGCCTGTATGAGTTCACCAGAATGCCCTTTGGACTTATTAATGCCCCCGCAACATTCCAAAGGTTGATGACATCTGCCCTTGGAGACATGAATTTTGACTCCCTTCTCTTGTACCTTGACGACATAATCGTATTCAGCACTACCGTAGATGAACACAGGGAGAGGCTTGCCAAGGTTTTTGCAAGGCTGCGTGAACACGGCATGAAGCTTAAACCATCGAAATGCCACTTTTTACAGTCGCAGGTTCACTATCTCGGCCACGTTGTATCGGCCGAGGGTATTGCCACCGACCCCGAAAAGACGTCTGATTGGCCTAAACCAAAGACCAACAAAGACGTCCGTAGTTTCTTGGGATTCACGGGCTAGAGCCCATGTTTTTCTGCTAGCAGCTACGTGCGTTTCCCAACATGGCTATTTTGTTTCCCCACCCCCTACTTCCAAATACTGAAAGCCACCCAGACTTCACTGGGTGGCTTTCAAGATCAGCACTTTTTTTTTCCCATCAAAATCGTTGCTCAAAATGGAATCTTTAGGCAAGTCTTTTTACAGGAAATGGCTATTTTTGTTAAAATACAAATCTCTACACGTTCTACATACCTCCCTGGCCGAAATACTCTCAAGACTGACGTACACACCTTCGTTTTTATCAATTTCACCATCAAATTTACATTCTGAAGTAGAACTTCTACTAATGGACGTTTTATGCACGTTTTACTTCTCGACATTTCCACTCTCGGTCACGGTGGCTGAAATCTGAAGTCCTGCCTGCGCTATGGCGCTCGCGTATAACGTGTCAAGCACTAGATCAGATCCAGCACGTACCATTTTTGGACGAGGGGGGATTTGTTTTAGCGTGCCACTGTGCGGTCAGTAAATTAGGTTTGGCCAATCTTAAACACACGTTTAAAGCCAGCTAGGGGTCCTGGGCAATGATAATGCCCGAGCCGCCAGGCGAGGGCATTATCAGTGCCCAGGACCCCTAGCTGGTTTTAAACGGGTTGTTTAAGATTGGCCAAACCTACTTTTAATCCCGTTCATAAATACCTTTTCGTGTAAATCGGTAAAATTCAGAAAAATTAGCTCGTCGTTTTGCCATATTTTGCATTCACTTTCCTATGCCTACAGTCTAGTGTCAACACGGCGTTCGTACAACTGCGAGCTGTGCGTGATGTTGTTTTTGTTCGATTGCGCGCGTTACGAGTAACGCAGGCGCGTTGCTCGCGCACGCACACGACATGGATATAGTGCACAATTTGCTTTCAGGCGCGTGAAGTTTCTTTGTGCATGTGCGTTTTCCATATACGCGCTGACTACGGCACAAACGCGGGACAGCCAGCCGGGCATTATCACTATTCTTTATCGCTAATTTAAGACTGCCCATGTGACGTGCTTTCAGCCATTAGGAATGCGTAAACTGTCCAAGGTATTTATGAATGGAGGATTTACGTCAAATGACTTTTCACTCGTAAAGTTGCCACGCGGGTCGCATTGACAAAAAGCAGTTTAGTGGTAATTTGACGTAAATCCTCCATTTACTGACCGCACAGTGGCACGCTAAAACAAATCCCCCCTCGTCCAAAAATGGTACGTGCTGGATCTGGTCTGGTGCTTGACACGTTATACGCGAGCGCCATAGCGCAGGCAGGACTTCAGATTTCAGCCACCGAGAGTGGAAATGTCGAGAAGTAAAACGTGCATAAAACGTCCATTAGTAGAAGTTCTACTTCAGAATGTAAATTTGATGGTGAAATTGATAAAAACGAAGGTGTGTACGTCAGTCTTGAGAGTATTTCGGCCAGGGAGGTATGTAGAACGTGTAGAGATTTGTATTTTAACAAAAATAGCAATTTCCTGTAAAAAGACTTGCCTAAAGATTCCATTTTGAGCAACGATTTTGATGGGGGGAAAAAGTGCTGATCTTGAAAGCCACCCAGTGAAGTCTGGGTGGCTTTCAGTATTTGGAAGTACCCACCCCCCACCCCACCGCACCCCCAAAATAACATGTGGAGGACAAACTTGGGACGGTCGTCACCTTGACAAGATTTGGGAAGTTTATCATAAAAATGTTTCATGTTTTGCACAGTATGCACACAAGGTATAAATTAGCCATGATCAACTTTCCAATTCTTTCCGAAATTTGTTAACATTTCCATGCTAATATTACGATTTATTAACACAATTTCACGTTTTGGTGGTTGATTTTAATATGCCGTAATAAAGGAAAATGTAGTGCAGGCATTTCAGTAAAAGTTTACCACGAAGGCACGACACGAGCATGACGAGTGAATCTGCATGTAGTGTGTAGTGTAGCCTGTAGGTACTTCCAAATACTGAAAGCCACCCAGACCTCACTGGGTGGCTTTCAAGATCAGCACTTTTTTTTTCCCATCAAAATCGTTGCTCAAAATGGAATCTTTAGACAAGTCTTTTTACAGGAAATTGCTATTTTTTTGGTAAAATCAAAATCTCTACACGTTCTACATACCTCTCTGGCCGTAATTCTCTGAAAACTTACGTACACACCTCCGTTTTTCTCAAATTCGCAAACTCACCTCACGTGCGTGCAGAACTATGTCATACATATGGCCGCCGGCTGCCGCATTGAATTATGGGATGACACCATGGCTCGATCCGAATTAGTGGCTTTGGCTGTGGCTATGGCTGTTGCTATGGACGGACAATGAAAATCAATTATGGGATGGTGTCATCCCATAATTCAATGCGGCAGCCGGCGGCCATATGTATGACATGGTTCTGCACGCACGTGAGGTGAGTTTGCGAATTTGAGAAAAACGGAGGTGTGTACGTAAGTTTTCAGAGAATTACGGCCAGGGAGGTATGTAGAACGTGTAGAGATTTTGATTTTACCAAAAAATGGCAATTTCCTGTAAAAAGACTTGTCTAAAGATTCCATTTTGAGCAACGATTTTGATGGGGAAAAAAAGTGCTGATCTTGAAAGCCACCCAGTGATGTCTGGGTGGCTTTCAGTATTTGGAAGTAGCCTGTAGGCATATGCAAACATGTCGTTCGTTACGATTTTTCATCAGGTTATGCGGATGTACTATGTAAACACCATCATTTTACAGCATTCCTACCTTTCAAATCTTGCACCTACGCCGCTGAGAAGTACCTGCATTCTTTGCCAAACTGTCTGTCTTTTGATATAATCCTGGAGTCGACCATAAATCGACGAAACTTGAGGCTAAGCTAAGGTCCCTTGCGTTGACATCGATAGCTGCCATGCATCGTGCGTGCGTTGAATGGTTTGTTTACTTTTCGGAGGAACTATAGCCTCGCTTTGGTCCGTTTATGAATAAATATTAAGAAAGGCGTATAGAACGGATTCCCAAGTATGCTTTAAATAGCGGCCAATCGCCGACGCGGACAACGACCAGCATTACCGAGTACATGTAACACACTGCATGCACGGTACTTACAATCTGCGCGGGTTACATTTGAATGCCTGCAATGCACTGCCAAATTTCCTGATTGGTCCAGAGGAGGCGACACGATTTCTGTCGCTTGTTCCCCAGCGAAATGGGGCCGGTTTCAACAGGGCCTCGGGACGCACGATCTGGGAGTGCGTTAAACGGGCACTGTTTTAAGAGGATGGTTATACCATTGCTATTAACACTTTGAATCGGATTGTTCTTGTCAACTCGTGACGAAAACTTTTGGGTAACCGCAAAATGCTGTATTGTGTTAACCCTTGTATGTAGCCAGACCACAATAATTGAACTAAAATCTATATTCTGCGTTTGAAATTGAACGATTTATTGATTTATTTCAGTAAAATGCAGAGAAAATTTAATTTCACGTTCCATTTGAGATCTATGGGGCACCAAGTTTGACAAAAATATCCGGAAAACTTAAACCCAAATAGTATTACCAAGAACAATTCTAACAAAGACACTTGCAATTTTTTGTTTAAGCTAATTGGTTCATAGTTACGATAAAGTTATGATAAAGACAAATAGGAACAGACTCTCAATTACCTTCTGACGTGCAGAAAGGAATGCACGAAGTTAGTTAGCCAACTTGAATACATGACCACAAGCAAGATTGTCTCTAAACATACATGTGGTAGGGTTGGGGTCCATCCGCCCGAAGACGCTTCTGAAGATTTTTCCTTTTTCTTGCCAACGTCTCGGATCGGAGATGGAGAGCAACAAATAATATAGATATTTAGACCAAGAATGATAAATAGTCGTTCTTGCAACATCTTTTATAAACATATTTTGAGATCTGTTATTAAAAGCAATGGCAGAATGTTCGTGTCCTAAAAATCAAATGTATGCGGAACAGTGTGCGGAACCAAATTATTTTTGTTTCAATCTTTATTTGTATTTCCCAATAACGCAATGGTGTCATTTTGTAGTTTTGCCCAACATTGTGCATAAAATAAGATCTTAATTTCATGAAGGCATTCAACCGATCCAAGATTGCACATGCGCCGCCCCCTAGATTTCACCACGGAAAATGGTGATCCATGTGGTCTTTTGGTGACTTTGTGCATTTATAGTCCATTTCACTGGCAGTGCAATCTTGTTGCTTTAAACGCTGTATTTTCCTCTTGTATAACTTAACGCAATTTCCACATCTATGGCTAAGGTTGTTCTGTACTTTTGCCAACAAATCTCCAAAGACATGTGCACAAAATTGTAGAAGAATTTTTAGATAGATTTAGAGGAGTTTCTGTCATAAACTGCACTATAGTTTACTTGGATTGGTGAGTTTTGCAATGCCTCAATAAATTTGTTGGGGTCAAAACGGACCCGAGGAGACTGCGATATTCTGTGCGTTCCTTCACTGACTATTATAATAAACAGCGCCCTCACAATGTCATGTCAAGAAACCGTTTAATCGATTAAAAAGGTCATATCTTTGCAAAATGTTAACAAATTCCGGTTTGCGATTCAATTTGTAGTAGTCGGATGCTTTGTAGTATTAATTAGCTTCTCCATAACCGTTTTAAAAAAAGGAACTATGAAGTCCTTCATTAAAAAATCATTTTAAGAAGAGCATACGAACTATTTTTTTTCAAAATGGTTCTTAATTTCAAATACAATCAGTAAATTTAGAGCGAAAACATTTCCGAGATTACCACATTTTACTTATTAATACCTTTAACTACTGCAATAAAATTAGATGCCAAGAAAACGATCAAAAACAACAAATTGCACTGAACTGTCATATAGTGTAAAATTCCCGTCAGGATATCTTGCTTATGTTTAGTTGTCGTCTTCAATGTTTCTGAATTCGTCCAGAGATATCTTTTGGTCATCTAAAAAAAAAATAACATAGTCCGTTAAAACTAGTGAAATACTATAAGTCAAAATATAGTGTTGTTGCAACAGGGCTCTGGGCTTAAAGATGACAAAAACAGAAATTGGTAATATTATTTTTTTACTTAACTTCTTTAAAGATGTATTGTCCGTGCGTTTTGGGTGTGGCACCTCGAAAGGTTTTTTTGAATTGATATTTCTTTAGAAACAAACGTTATTCGCTCTTAAATGAGACATCAACGAAAAAATAGTTATCGAACAATTGCTGTAAATATTTCGAATTATTGGTGGTCCGTCAATAATTAAAGGAGTAGACTTGCACAAGTCTGACATCCCGTGTTTGGTCCGCAACGGCAGCGCACAGCGCGCCCCCGGACCGGCCATTCTATTTTTCTTCTGTTTCTTATGTCTCAGATAGTCTTCCGAGACAGAAGAGGAGAGATTTGACAGGCCAGCAGCCCGGAGGAAGCGCCGCACGTCGCGCACCACAGACCAAACACGGGAAGCCAGACCTGGGCAGGTCTAGGAAAGGCGCAAAAACGGCGTATAAACACGCCGTTTTTCACAGGGTTGCCGATGTCTAAATTACAAATGCTTTAAACATCCTTTCGGAGAATAAAAAATCAAATTTACTGGGAACCACGGACAATATAACTTTAAAGAACATATTGATGAAACTATATACATCTCACTTTACCCTACATTTGAAGCATTTTTCGATACATTCCCAATTTAGCAGAAGAGCGCGTAGGCCCATCGTTACTCATTTCTCTGCTTTTACATGTCATAAATATTAAAATACCGCATTATTGGTGACGTATGACAGGAGAACATATTCGTTTATGAAAGGAGAGTTCATGACGAATCACTGTGAAATAATGCACCTATCAATTGTTTCACCTATCGCTTCCTCACTTCTTAAGTAGGGACTTGGGCAGGGTGGGGGACTTTGACACGTACAAATCAGATTGTCAGCGCACATGGGAGCAAACATAAATCGTGCCCCAGGGAATGTTGTCACTCGAAAATCCCCAGAGGAAAGGGGTGAGGGAAACTGAATAATAGTTACTGTCTTTGTCGTAATCCTCCAGGAGGCTGGGGAAGCCCTTGCCGTCACGAGCCTGCCACTCTTTGTGGGTCAGAAGGCCATCGTTGTCTGCATCCGCAATGTGGAAAGCTTCCTCAACGGTCATCGTAGAGAGCAATGGATCATACTCACTGAAGAGGAAGATTATGATAATATATACCGTAAAAAGGCCTTTGCACGAGCCGCTGGGACAGGGTGGGCCACTCTGCCTGAAGTGCTCCCTGAGCTCCTGCACTTCTAGGGCTATAGGGGGTTGTTTTATGACATGCGCGGCTCCCGAGACCAGCTCATCCCACGTAGGTTTAATCAGGTTGAAAACCCATTACCAATATCAGAAACTAATAAGTACATGGTTACCCCTGAAATAGGAAATGTCTCATTTCATTGCTGTGGGAATCATTTTGTTCAAATAAGTCCACTTGGACATAAGTCCACTTGGACCTGAAGGAAATCGTTAAAGCGGAGCAGTCTTGCAGGAGATTTAAAAGCGATTGGTCGAACAGAGCCTCTTAACCACAAGTTCAACAAACTTCTGTTCTGATTAAGAATTGATATTTTAAGAAAAAGGCGCTTCTTTTGGGCAAGTATAGTTGCGTTTGTTGAACTTCTACAAGTTATTTTGACTGAACATCATATTCATACCTCACGCGAATTGCAAAAGCAGAATTTCTATTTGCGAAAGCAAAGTAGAAAGTCCGACTATAATACTGTAATTGCAAGCCTTCAAGTTGATCCTCAATATTTAGCACATTTTAGTAAATTTACTGATAGCGACTCCTGGAGACACCCATAAACTCATCTTTACTCCTGTGAAATGTACCTTATGAAGCTTCAAGATTTTTGTTATCTACATAAGGTACCGTTGTAAAGCCTAAGTCACACCAAGGTCCCGAACCTTCCCGGACTGAAATATTGCCGATCCGGGGTCCTATCCGTGTTGGTTCCTGGGTGGTTCGTGTTGGGTCCGGGGTAGTTCTGGATGGTACTGGATGAATCGGGATAGTCCTGGACGGTTCGGGAGGTCACCCCGACTTTTTTAAACTGTTTAAAAAAGTCGTGGTGGTTCGGAACGGTTCGGGATGGAAGCCCAATCCGGGATGGTTCGTGTTCGGTTCCTGTTGGGTTCGGGACAGTACGTAGTGAATCCGTAGTGGCAACGTGATGATGCTTGGCGATACTTGGCGATACGGCATAATTTTCCCAACACGTTGTCGCCACGTACCACCCCGGACCACCCCGGACACAACACGGTGTCACCACGAACCATCACGGACACACCAAGGATCTACTACGGATGACAAAGTTTTTCCCGATTCATCCCGGACCCAACACGGTTTGACCCGGACAACCACGGATTTAACACGGACCCAGCACGGTAGAGCTACGGATGGGGCCGGAGGAGACACGGACGACCACGTATTACCACGTATTACGATGATGATGTAGTGAAGTTCGATGATGATGTCGTGATTACGCAACGATGTTGCCTCGTCAAAGTCCTGTCGAAAAGTGAAAACCAATGAAAAATGCACCTGTATATTTATAGTCTCCGTGACGGTTCGTGTTGGGTCCGTGTTGGGTCCGGGATGGTTCAGGGTGCATCCGTAGCTCTTCCGGGACAGTTCGGGACAGTTCGTGGTGAAACGTGTTGGGTCCGTGGTAGTACGGGGTAGGTCCGTAGTCAATCCTTGGTAAAACGTACTGTTTCCGTGTTGGGTCCGTCATGGTACGGGACAGTACGGGGGTGTCTGGGGTTTTCCACCGTCGAGGGGACTGTCTGGACGATTTCATCCCGATTAGCCCCGGAAGAGGGTCATTCTGGATCCGTGGCTATCCGGGATAATCCTTGTTGTATCCGGCGTTGGTGTGACCTACAATCCTGGCCAAAACTCGCTGGGCCCCCCGGCCCCCGTTCAATGTTGTTTGATTTCCGCGCGGTCTGTGCTCCAGCGCGGAGTAACAACATTGATCGGGGGAGCGGGGGAGGTGGCCCAACCATTTTGGCCAGGATTGTAGGCTTAACATACTCTCGAGGCCTGCGGTGGATTGCAATACAACTGTCTTAAGTCTGATCATAATATACCTTATCACGGTGCGTCCATCTTTGTCTTGTTCCACATAGTACGTGTCGGGCACGATCAGTGCGTATGCGCGATAGCGCGCTCGTGCAATCTTCCGTTGTTGTTTTGGGAGAATCGCGTTTTCTTGATCGCGCTGCGCGCATGTCATTGTGATGCAACAATAAATATTTTCAACACGGGGCCAAACTATTTTTTTGTGCAAGCCTCGCTTTGGTCACGTTCATTTTACTAGAAGAAAATGGAAGATGGCCGCACCGTGATAAAGGTCTATTGTCCTCACTGAATTTAGGCGTTTTAAATTAATATGTCTCAAGATATACAACCTATGGTATCTTTTATTACGAGACAAAATTGACCTGTGATGTCTTAGTTAAGACGTCTTTAGAGTTAAGACATTTGGACTTACTTTATTGCAATCCACCCCTGAGTTCGGATTTAAATTGTAGATAATGAGAGCCTTTTGAGACGCTTGGTGGCAGCAAACAAACCTATCCTTTTCCATAAGCCCTTTCGATATTTCGCTCGTTCCCAGTCACCCATACTGGGGGCTGGGACAGGCTAATTTGTTTTCGCCCTTATTGGCCAAACTTTTATACGCCATGCACGTGACCACGAGGTCACGTATTTTTCTTGTGAACGCATGTGAAAACAATTTTCCCAACAGACAAGGCGGTCTCGCACATGCACAGTACACTCATTTTATTCGTAAATTTGATTTTTTGCATTGGATATATGAGCGTATAACATACTTTTTATCAATTTTTCGTCTGGCAGAAAGCAACCCCAAATGCTCGGCGGCTCTGTATTGATTGATTTCCGTGACGTAGTTATCCGGGAATGTTTGGTGGTCAACAGTCACGCGCGTACACGCGCGCGCCAATAGACGCACATGAACACGCGTAAAAAAATACTCACCAGCGTATTTTCATTCGAAGATGCCGCACGCGCGCGTTGTGATACGTTCAAATTATTGAGCATGCACTCGGCTTGTAAAAACGAAATACGTGATCGCGATTTTTAGCCTGAAGAAATAGGCCTACGTTTTTATCTTTATCGATACAACAGTCACGGCGCAACAACATAAAGCAAGGTCAAGCAACAGAGGTAAGTGCAACCAATGCGCTTTTCTTGCCCCTTTTGGCGGTTATTACTCGAGCCACGTGGGTCATGAAAAATGACGACCAAAATGGTGGATGGAAGGGGTGACGTCACCGGAAAGCAATCAATATGTGACCTTTTTTGTCACGTGTTTCCGTCACAGAAATCTGTGAAGGCACATCAGCCCGTACCAGCGCCCAGTATGGGCGGCTGGGAACTAGATTGGTTCCCGATCCCTATAGATTGGTTCGCTTATTGCGAAAATATAGGGATCGGTAAAAGGCAGCCATGACGGGCAAAATTCTGCCCGTCACGTGGTTATTATAATTTTTTTGTTTTAGTAAGTGCGCAGATTTTGCATTGACATTTGTAACTTGGCCGTGCGTGTCGAACATATCCAATTATGTAAATCAAGTACATTGCCTAAAGCAAAGGGCTTGGCCAATTTTTAAATATAAAAAACACAATGCGCACGCGCAAAGACGACCAATTACAGATCAAGATGAAGCGCCCTTTACCTGTCCTTATATTCTCCTGTGTGGAATATGTGGACGGGAACCAGTCTAGCTGGGAACGAGCGAATTTCAATATCTCGCGCGCGCAAGGCATTGTGGTCTAGAATGTGGATAAACAAGCTCACGGCGTGGCGCGCCAGCCTTGGTGTGTATAAGCGTGTGTACAGGACACGCTTTGCATTGCACAGGTTTCTGTATTCGATAGGGAACTTATCTTTATACATCTTTTCACTTAGTTTTAAGTGACCAAAAAGTGCTCTAGGCCTGTCCAGCGGGCGGTCTGCCCGCCGCGCCGAGTCGAAGGCATGCCGTCGCATGTCCGGCAAAGGTGCCGCAGTTTCCAGTTAAATTATTTAATATTTTATCTGACATCCATTACGTTGCATGGATTACTATAACCTAAAGACAATAACAAAAACCACACAGAATGGAAAGAGTAAAGTTGACCATGGCTTCAGACCTTGTGTGAGTACAAAACATATTTGACTGGCAAAAATGTGTTTGCCAAAATCTATGCGGTCCCACTCCAAAATTTTGGCTTTTCCATCAAATCTTTTGGCTTTTTCATCATTTCCACCCACTGATGCTTGATAAATCATTTCAAGATAAATAAACTTCTCAATTTAATCAGGAGTTCTTTTTTACAGTTCTGCTGGCCAAAATGTTGTCTTGTAAACTGTCATAATGTGTTTGATGTGACAATATAACTGCACAGTCTTGGAGGAAAATTAAAATGTTTTCACAAGAACCACTTGGCTACTCTTCTGTGTTTTGTACACATTGTCTCAGGTGATCGAGTACTAAATTATTTTGATCCTGATGGGGATTTTTTAATGCTTTTTTGCAGGTACAAGGAAAAGAATAATGACTTTAAAAAGTACTTGACCATCCGTATACATCAAATTCAATGTTTTTCCTTTGAAAATGAAATTTTCCTCAAAAAACGTTGTTTGGCCAGCAGAACTGTGAAGACAGGGACTGAGAAGTTGATCATAGTATTTTCCTTTAAATGATTTATCAAGCATAGGTACGGTTGGCTGCAGATTTGAAGGAAAAGCAAATATTTTGGCAAACACAAATTTTTAGACAGTCTCATATGTTTTGTACACAAGGTCTAAAGCCATTGTTATAGTAATCCATGCAACGTAATGGATATTAGAAAAATATTAACATAATTTAACTGGAAACCGGCACTTCGAGCCGAACATGCGACGGCATGCCTTCAACTCGGCGCGGCGGAAAGACCGCCCGCTAGACAAGCCTAGAGCACTTCTGGTCGCTTAAAACTACGTGAAAAGATGTAAGATAAGTTCCCTATCGAATACAGATACCTGTGCAATGCATTTTATTTCAATCTTCACTGAAATGTTAACGTTTCCGCGGAATAAGCAAAGCGTGTCCTATGACACGCATATACACAACACGGCTGGCGAACCACGCCGTGGGCTTGTTTATCAACATTATAGACCAAGATATCAAAAAGGCTTATTGTCGACGTCATATTCAGCATGCGCATTTTAGCTAAACGTGACGTAAACAATGTAAACAGGACCGGTTAGCTGCCACCAATCGTCTTAAAAATCTCCCGTTGTCTTACTCAACGTGGTGGTGGTGGTGGTGGTGGTGGTGCCACCAAAACGCAGATGTCACGGCGACCATGCTTGATAAGACAAGGACAAGAGCGCTGAGTCTGTTCATTATGTAGGATGTGTCTTTGAAGCACTTCTGAAGATTGATACGAAAAACATTGCGTACTAATGACCAGGGGCCAATTTCATAAAGCTGTTTAGCAGAAAACTGTGCTTAATCCAACATTTTGTTTGCTTTATAAAAATGGGTTAATAAACAAAATTGTATGTCAACTTGTGTTTTAGCAAGAATAGCAGAACACCAGTCAATTGTAATGCACATTAGACAAGATTTTGACTGAAACCCATTTTTATCAAGCAAACAAGTTTTTGATTAAGCAAATTTTCTGCTAAACAGGCAACACAGCTTTATGAAATTGGCCCCTGTTCACCAATCACATAGAAATCCATGTATCCATTGCTAGATCACATTGAAATGAGATAATTCAGGGGCGGATCCAGGAATTTTTCTAGGGGGTGTTTTGGCCCGTCAGATTTTGTTATATATATATATATACATATATATATATATAAAGTATGCAATCTATCACTTGTACATTGCTGAGTGATGCACTTACCTTATGATGGGGAAGACTTGTATATCGGGGAAAATAACCTTTAGCTTTATAGTATCGTGCCGGTGGACATTAACAACCCGACCACTTCACAAAAAACACTGTTTCACGATCAGCGGCCGTGATTTGCAGATTTTATAGAACGTAGGCCTACACCTACAGCCCAAAATGCTATATACAGCCCAAAATGCTATATACAGCCCAAAATGCTATATACAGCCCAGACAGTACAGTCCGGGCTCCGTGGGAAAACACACTGACGAAAAACAAAATCTTCTTTGATTACACCGACGGACCTGATCTAAAAGTCAACACAAAAATTGGACCCCTAATTTATAGAAAGACCCTGTGGTGCACGCACTGCATCCGGGCGCTTTGCCAATTCAAACGATGCGTGCGTGTCACGCAAATTCGTAACGGAAGGAACAGTCTCGAAATCGGACAGAAAATTGCACTTTTTCCAAAAAGGTAAGTAAGTTATTACACCTCGGCTTAAATCTCAATATCCATTTGTTCCTCATATGTCGTGTCAAGTGTATTTGTGGTCATTTTGAGGGTGATAACTGTTGCTTCTTTGGGGGTGTGCTTAATGGACACCAGCACCATTCAACCAGTGGCCTATTTGGTTTCATTTAAGATACCAAATCATTTACCAAATGATTTCAGAAACCTACTGGTGCTAGCTGCATGCACGACTTCTTAACCTCCTATTCTTGGGTTTCACTTGGCTTGACAACGGTTGCTATCCGCCATTACGGTGTCCATACTATGGCACGCCAAAGCGAAAAATAATTAAACACTGATAATTTAATGTTGACGCATATTTTCGCAAATGTTGCCCAAGAAAGAAAGTTGGCATGACTTTTAAATGTTGCTAGAATGTTTGAAACTGGCATACCGTGCTTTTGTTGGCTAGTTTTTAAAAATGTTGAGACTTGTTTTTCAGAGTTGATGGCAGAATTATCAGTGTTGAATTATTTCCGCTTTGTATGGGCAGAGTAATGACGGATATGATAGTTGTTGACGTCACGCGTATGGCACGCCAAAGCGGAAATAATTCAACACTGATAATTCTGCCATCAACCCTGAAAAACAAGTCTCAACATTTTTTTAAACTTGCCAACAAAAGCACGGCATGCCAGTTTCAAACATTCTATCAACATTTAAAGGTGATGCCAACTTTGTTCTTGCGCAACATTTGCGAAAATATAAGTCCACATTAAATTAACAGTGTTTAATTATTTTTCACGTTGGCGTGCCATAGTATGGACACAGTAATGGCGGATAGCAACCGTTGTCAAGGTCATTTGCATGTATGTATATGGTGTGGTAAGCCGGTGTCTGGGGTTCGAATTCGTTTCGCATTAATCAACGGTCGGACAAAGTAATTAATCAAAGTAGGACAAGTGTTGAATTCTACCCGCACATTTACGTTCTCGCTCATTTCAGTGGATCAAAACACGGCAGTTGAATAAGAAAAGGGTACAATTATTGAGAGAGAAAAAAGTGATAGAAAACTTATTATTCTACACATAAATGAGAATTGTCTATGAGAGCTACAACACAGGGTTGTAGTCGAGTCCATCATAAGTCCATCACAAGTCCTCACAAGTCCACGACAAGTCCCTGCATGGGTCTTAATTGAAGTATCACAGCTATTCAAATGAACTCTAACAAAGGCATTATTTTGTGCGTGTCCATCCTTTGCTTCCTGTTACTGGACTTGTGACGGACTTGTGTGGGACTTGTCGGTTCTGGACATGTAATGGACTTGACTACAACCCTGCTACAACATATAAAATATGGATTACAATGATTTCATGTTATACAAGAACTAAAAAAGCCACAACGAATTGCGTTAAGACAATTTAGAAGAACATTTCTTGCCCATCTCATCCTCCATGTAGTCGACTACTCGACCTCATAAAACCAACAATGGAGTTGGGGAGGGGAGAATGGTAAAATGGTAACCAACAATTGGCTATATGCAATCTTACCCAAACCTTGGATGATTTAATTGAACCAACAGTTACATGTATTGGTCATGCACATTTACCCAAACATTTGGTGATTGGATTTAATGGCTCGGTCACACATACGCGACGCACGGCCCGCGCATTGAAAATTAATTTAAACAAATAGAAAATGAGATCAGTGCGTCGTTGTGCGCCCAACAGTTGTCAGGATTTGGGAGAAGCTAGCCAGTTGATGAGGAGGTTTTGTTGTTGTTGTTAATTTTATAGCATCTTCGGCAACTAAGGCCCTTTATGCCATCAACTATACGGTTTTAGCTTTAACTATACTTTATTCTCAACTCGAGATGACGAAGAAGGAGTTGCAGTTTTAGAAGTGGGAGGAAAACCCCCAGAGAAATCCCCAGGGAAAAACCCACGCGGTCAAGTAGGGACTGCAAACCCAATCCACATACACGCCTCGGATTCGAACCCGGGACGCCAGAGGTGAAAGGCGAGGAAAGAACCACTACGCCAACCCGACCGCCCTTGATGAGGAGGTGGGGGCGGGACCCGTTTATATACCCCATGGCTACACGCTGCGTACACGCCAGGTACACGCTAGGAACACGCTAGAAGAACGCTGGGCGCGCTAGAGACTCGTTCAGCACTCGTTCAGCACGCCCATATTCGTTGCATGTTCGTTTGACATGCGTTAGAAGCACGCTAGGTGTGCGCTAGGTGCGCCCTAGACCTTAGCCGACGAACATACAACGAATACCCAGCGTGTAGTCCGCGTGTGTCTGGCGTTGGTCTAGCGCGCTCTGCGCGTGTCTGGCGTCCTTCTGGCGTGAACATTCATGCATCGAGCACCGCGCACATTTTTGTGCATGCACAAAAATCCCGACGCACACAGCGAATGACAATGAATGCATAGCGTTGGTCCAGCGCGCTCGACGAACGAGTAACGAATGCTGACGCACACCTACATGTAGCGAACGACAACGCACTGGCCAAAATTGCTAATTTTTCAGTGCGCGGGCCGTCCGTCGTGTATGTGTGACTGGCGCATAACCAACAATTGGCCATAAACATTCACCTAAACCTTGGATGAATTAATTTAGCCAACAATTGGCCATGCACATTTACCAAAACGTTGGATAATTAACTTTTAACCAACAACTGGATGTGCACATTCACCGAAAGATTGGTTAATGATTAAATTTAACCAACAATTGTGCATACAGTATCACCCAAGACTTGGGTAAGGCTGTTGGGTATTGTGTACCCCAAAGATGGGTATGTTGATATTTGAACCAACGTTGGGTAAAATGTTGGGCAAAATTTGCCCATTTTTTTTATCAGTGCAAAGATGCCAGCTACATGTATGCATTAACAGGGGGCTTTTCCAAATCTCGGCATCGTCTCCGTATCCGGCTCCATCTCCATGTGGTTTACATGGAGCCGGAGCCTGAGCCTGAACCCAAGTCGAGATTTGGAAAAAGGCCATGAATGGTGGCCATGTGGAGGGCACAACACATTAAATTTGTCGAGTAGGCTAATGCGCCACAAAACCAGAATTGATTTTTCTTCAATCATTGTCCCTGTCACCACAAATTCATAACAATTGGAAAATATAATTAAGTAACGACAAAGACATGCTAAAGCACTTTTCGACTTGCACTCATCAAAGCATTGAGAGCAAAACGCAAGAATGGCGTCATCACAGTGCTGCTTTCAATACGCAACTGTCTTAATTGTTCAGTCATCCAAGGGAATGACATAATAAACCTAATACCATTGGATAGAGGACATTTTAACTTTTTAAAAACAATATTAAAAACAATATGGGTTTTTATGATGAAACAAAACAAATCTGATTCAGACACATAACTATGCTTACCGCAAAATATGATAGCAGATTTGACGTTAGTGTGCAATGGAAGACCGACCTCCAATTTTCGTGCCTCACTCGAATTGTAAAGACAGTTTGTCAGAACACCGTCATATATAGCGTAAACTGACTGCCTTTTGCCCACGTCCCCATGACGTTGTGTGATATATCACGTGTCTACTTCGTGCACGAGTTTGCATGAAATACATTTGATTGGTTACTTCAAGGTTTACTCGTCAGATGAATCAACCAATCGCAACACGTTTTGACAAAGGGGCGGGGGTGGGACACTTTACTTTGATTATCATATTTTAGATTAATGATTGTTAGTTTTTAGAACACTGCTGTTGAATGTAAACTTTGTTTCCAAATTTCATGCTTACGTTGACCATGCATATCCAAACATTTAGTTTTTACATTGAGATACATACATTATTAACCCGATATCCATCGGGTTACAAAAGAAAATAAATATATTAATTTAACAAATGACCAGGGGAACACCCAGGCCACACTGTCTAGAATACAAATTACCGGAGTCAACTGGTCAAAACCCGGGTATTAAAGTTTTAGTCCTGGTCGGGAGGCGGGTTAGCGTGCAGAATACACGCGGGGGAACTTTTACCCCTTTCCCATTCTGAATTTCCGGGTTATCTCGGGATTAACAACCATGTTCTTAATCTGGCACTAACTGACACGAACGAGTTTGTTCCCTTGACACTTTTGACCAGGGTAAAGATCGCTGAAGACCTTCGTTAGCCCTGGTTAAGCCAGCCCTGCTGGAGACAACACTGATGTCATAGGAACCAAGGTTGGGTGTACCTGGCGCTGCTACCCGCGTCCGAGAACATTAATTTTTCCCCTGAGTCAGGTTGAGTTACTGAAACGAGGTCATGGAAGAGGGGAAAATCATTTAACACGGTGCAGCTTACCCCAGCGAATCTGGATCCCTATCCGATCCATTCCAGATTCCCCGTGTATAGTTACCTTTGTGGAAGAAATTGCCAACTGTAAGTTCCGTCTTGCAAGAAAAACGTTCTCCCAAAATGTAATTCGTTCACAAAAATCTCCACTATTGTACATCCCCAACCGCAGACCGATCACCCAACTTGGCGACCTCAGCTTTAGGGGGTGCTTTCAAGCAGTAGTTTCAAAATCACGCACAGACATAGGTATCTAGTAGACATAGGTATACCCTCGCTCAAATGCCATGCAGGAGTTCGAGTTCTACTTTCATGAAAATTGCACCCCGGGCCCAAGCCAACCTCCGCCCTGGTTGTTGGGACAGTTATAACTTACTGTTCAGAAAGCTTTAACAATAAGTTGGGCTCGTTGACATTTATACTCAGACTTAGAGAAGTTTAACCGAGTGAATACTGCCACTAAATGTTACTCGCATCCAGCCACTGAAATCTTTAGCCTCTCTAAAGACAACCCATTCAAACTTCCCCATGCAGTTACCTCTGATAATTCCTTTAACCGTAATTTTTAATGCATATCTTTATCGTACAAATATGTACCATTGGTGGTTATCCTGATTGGTTTCTTTCAAAAGCTACCAGTGCATTTCTTGTTCAATTTAATTGTGCAAGTAACTTGCTTGTATATCTGCATAATCGATTCTAATGCAGATCCGGATGGAGGAGGTATACTGTAAAAAATGCTGCCTGGGTAAAATAAAGTTGGAGAATTTCATTTTGACGTTTGTTGGGTCTCATTTCCTGAACATATGCAGAAAATGTTCTGTTGGGTAAAACATCCAGAACACCAACGTTGGTTACATTTCATAATCATCATCATGATCATCATCATGATCATCATCATGATCATCATCATTATCATCATCATTATCATCATCATCATCATCACTTTATTTCCATACTCAATACACAGAATATATATACTAATTTTAGGGAACAAAAGTATGAGTACAGAGGAAATCCACAAAAAGGAAAGTTCGTCGAGTGTGGATTTAATATTTAACTTATCGGGCTATTACGGAAACATGATCGTTAAAACAAAATCATGCCGAAATGGATTAATTCGGTCGAAATAAAAAAAAGTTACAAATTAATTGATAAGCAATGAATTAAACGCAAGCTACATAAATCAAGGTTATATAGTGAGAAGACAATAATTATCAGTCAATACATGGAATGTGTGTGCAAAAGAAACAAAACAACAAACGCAAAAGAAGCTATATATGAAGTCATGCCCGAGATTAACGATTTGAAGTTCTATACGGCCCTTACGATTTTTCTCTCATCCCAAGTTACGTTGGTCAAAGGGTGTCCATTTATTGGGCACATATTATACCGTGTGCTAAAAGTATTAAAATGCTGAGTAAATTATACACTCATGACATTTATCTCCAGTTATTGGTGATTTTTCAACACAAAGCACGACGCATTCTAGCAACCGTAAATAATAATGGGTAAATTTTGCCCAACGTTTTGGTTTTTACCCAACTTGGTTCAAATATCAACATGTCAATTTTTGGGGCGCAAAATACCCTTGGGTGCATGGTATTGTATGTACAATTGTTAGTTACAGTTTTTCTCAGTTGCTTTGATGCACTTCCCGAAATACTAACCTCTTTCTCAATACTCTAAATGCCATCCTCAAAACACTGAAAGCATTTCTCACAACACTATACCACCCTTGCAAAAGCAAACATAACAATCAAAATGCTAACAACAGGCGTCAAAATACACTAAGTCAGTCAGTCGCTACATCAATGTAACCAAATGCGTAGCACCTTCTCTGATCATTGCGTGAACACTGACACCCAAATGGCAAAGTAATTGCATCAAAACTGGACAGAGTGATAGTGTTGCTGACAATGTAAACAACAAATGGACACACTATACAAGAAAAGACACATTTATGATGGTGTGTATCTTGAATGTATTACATATTGTGTAATACATGTACATGTAGTATTGTTGTTTTATTTCTTATTTCTTTATTTATGTATTTCTTGGGACAATCGCCCCATTGCTGACAAATGTAGTCAAGCTCTAAAGGACTCTCATTGGGCATCCATTACTCAAGTAGGTCTATTCGATTGTGCCAGTGGAAAGCAGTTACCCACTTCCATCGTGCTGGCATTATCTTTTGTACAAACACAATGCTCATTGTACGTAGTATTTTGCATGCAACGATTTAGCCAATGCACAATTGCGGCATTTCAAATGGACAATGTACACAGTCAGTTGAGAAGAAAACAACCTATTTTGCCTAGAATATCCAAAAAATTGAGAATTAATTCTATGCTATGGCAAGTGTGTTTAGTGTTTTGCATTTTGTGTGCACACAATGGGAACTGGAAATAGTGGATTGGCCAATTGCATTCATGATGTGGGGTTTTGAGGCGCTGTTAAAAAAATGAGGTTAGAGTTTGGGGAAGTGCATTAAAGCGATTGAGAAAAACTGTAAATTCTATAGACCAATGTTTGGATAGATTGTGCATATCTAATCGTTGGTTAAAAGTTAATTATCCAACGTTTGGGTTAAATGTGCTTGGCCAATTGCTGGTTAAATTCAACATAAAGCAGAAATCGTTTCGTATATATGCTCAACATGTTGGGTATCTCGGGTCAAATATGCTCGACTTATGGGTAAGCCATGTTCATGATGTGACCAACATGCTGCAGAAAATATTTGCTGTATAATTACCCAATGTGTTGAGCAACCCAGGTCAATTTGCTTGGATTTTGGTGATTTTTCTATCAAATACTAAAAAGCACACCACTTCGTGACCAACATACTGCTAAAAAGCTTGCTGTATATCCAACGTGTTGGGCAGCAGAAACGTCATTTGCTTGGATTGTGGTGTTAGTAATTTTATCACAGACTTGCAAATAATAAACCCGAAACACAGCGTGACATATTGTAGAAAAGGGTTTTGTATATTAAGATGAACGAAATGGGCCTTTTGCTTGAATTTTTATTCAGTTTCCTCGGCTTGCAAATAATAAACAGCAATATAGTGTATGTACTGAATTTGACCAGAATGCTGTTGAAATGAATTCTTAGGAGCGCATGTTTATGTACGTGTTCTTTCCACACTTCTCATGATTGAGTTGTTCCAGATGTATATCCTGATTTTAAAAATCCTATTCAATATCTTGGTGTAAATTTTACCGGTGTTAATAAATAAGGCTAAGTTAGCATGCGCGAAAATCCAGCAACTGGATAGGCTACAGGCATTTCCTAACGTTTCCCAACATTTCACACACAAACCGTAGCACTGCGTTGTATTCGTGACTAGACTATCTGTCCTGGGTGCTCCTTATAAAGGGTAATGTGAGAAACCTTCCGATGAAAGGCCCTTGGGTCATTCCGCGTCAAATCAACCAATTTTCTGAAAAGTTCCCAGGTGACCCTCTCAGATTTTGATGAAATTTCATAAGAATGATTGAGTGTGGCCCAAATGAACACTAGTAACCCCAAATTAAACATATTTTTAGCCAATCTGTGAAAATTTTTTAAAGAAGCTGATTTCAACTGATTTTGGTAGGTGTGGGTGTGAACATTTACCAAAAAAAAGTGAGCTGGGATTGGGGGTGGGGAAATTGCGTTTTCGGGGGTCAAAGGTCATTGACCCCAAATTTTGCTCAAAGTATATCATGTTTGGTCTCAAATTAAAGGAAATTTAATTTCAAACACTGAAAGTGATATTAATTTTACCATTTAATACTTCTGTAAAATGTTAAGCGTGATTGAAGATGTGGGCCTAGTGTTGGTGATCAATTCTCGTATGGCACCATGAAAAAAAGCGACTTCGGCTCTATTTGAGAAGCACTGGTAGTCAGGGAATATTGCCGAAATCTCGGAACTAAATCCTTACCAAATTATTTCTTCATCAAATTGTTGTACTGTACCAAAGAGTTCTACACAGTGGTACATGAGTTATGTCTTTTAATTTAGTAAGTAGGTCAACAGAGGTCAAAAGGTCAATTTTAAAGGGAGTTTCGCTAAATTTGGTAATCCTCGCCATCAAACAAAAATGTACACGTACGTGCACCCTCTCTAGAAATGACTAAACAAAATTGTTCTAGTAGGTTAGCATCTGTACTTCATTTTAAGACATGTTAACATGAGATTAACTGAGACTCACTAGTTGATTTTGGATGTTACATGAACCCTCAAGCCCAAGACTTGACGTCCATTTTAGGGTTAGGGGAAATTCAAATATCCATTGTTCCGTAAAAATTGTCGAAGAGATACAAGTTACCACTCAAAATGTAGGTCTTGGTGAGCTACACAGTGGTACATGAGTTATGTCTTTTAATTTAGTAAGGAGGTCAACAGAGGTCAAAAGGTCAATTTTAAAGGGAGTTTCGCTAAATTCGATAATCCTCGCCATCAAACAAAACTGTACGTTTAAATTAATAAATTTTTACTATAACATGATATTATTCTGTCTCAACGTATTTTCTTCGCCGTATAAATACAGGTTAATTTGATTATATTGGTAGAAAGGCTTTCTGCCACAACGTGGGAAATATGTGGGTCAATATAGCACCAAAATACTCCAACATAAAAAAAAAACCTTACAGGCATGGAAGGGAATGACTTCTCTAATATAACTGCTGATGTCAGATATAGCTAATTTTATTATTCATTAATGTGTATAACTGTGGCAAGACTGGCTGCACCAGTCACCATATGAGCCGCTAAGGCAGGGTGGGCCACTCTGCCAGAATTGCCTCCCTGACAACCTGCACTTCTAGGGCTGTTTTTGAGACATGGTGTTCAAAAAGTCTGGTCAAGCCCATGCATGTTTAATCAGGATAAAAAACCTAACAAACTTGGCCATCTCGGTTCAGCCCGAAGCCATCCCGGCCAGATCAGCCCGAAGCCATCGAAGCCATCTAAGCCAAGCTCAATGCCCTCCCAGTTATGCCCAAACCCCAAAACCCCAGCCCGAAGCCATCCCGGCCCACCCCGAAGTCATTCAGCCCCAGCCCAATGCCCTCCCAGCAAAAACCTGAAGTCCAAAAGCCCAGCCTAAAGCCCCAAAGCCCAGCCTGAAGCCACCCCAGCCCAGCACGAAGCAACTCCGGCCAAGCCCAAAGCTACCCCGGCTCAGCCCAAAGCCCTCAGGCCAAGTCTGAAGGCCACACTAGTCCAGCCTGAAGCTGTGGGATGACTGCGGGCTGGGCCAGGATGGCTTTGGGCTGAACTTAACTGGGATGGCTTCGGGCAGAGCTAAGAATTAAGGCTTTGGACAAGGTTGGGAGGGTTCCGGGCTGCACTGGGAAGTCTTTACGTTGGGTCAGGGTGCAGTGGCTTCGGGCTGGGCCTGGGGTGGCTTTAGGCTGGGCCGGAATGGCTTCGGGCTGGGCTCGGGGTATCTTCGGTTTGGGCTGGGATTGATTTGGGCTGGGCCGGGATGGCTTCGGGCTGGGCTGGGCTGGGCTGGGATGGCATATGGCTGGGGTTTTGGGGTTTGGGCTGAGCTGGGAGGGAGGGCATTAGACTTGGCTGAGATGGCTTCGGGCTTGGCTGGAATGGCTTCAGACTGGGCCGGGATGGCTTCGGGCTGGGGTTTTGGGGTTTGGGCTTAGCTGGGAAGGCATTATGCTTGGCTGAGATGGCTTCGGGCTTGGCTGGAATGGCTTCAGGTTGGGCCGGGATGGCTTTAGACTGGGCTGGGATGGCTTCGGGCTGGGGTTTTGTGGTTTTTGGCTGAGCTGGGAGGGCATTGGGCTTGGCTAAGATGGCTTCAGGTTGGGCCGGGATGGCTCAGTATTCAGACTGGGCCGGGATGGCTTCAGACTGGCCCGGGATGGCTTCGGGCTGGGCTGGCATGGTTTCGGGCTAGACAGGGATGGCTTAGAGCTGGGCTGGGATGGCTTAGAGCTGGGGTTTGGGTGCTTGAGCTAAGCTGGGAGGGCATTGGGCTTGGCTGAGATGTCTTCGTGCTGGGCCAGGATGGCTTCAGGTTGGGCCGGGATTTAGGTGACAAAAATCCCCACCCTCGGGTGCAAAACATGCGCAAAAATGCACAGATAATGGGCCAAATGGGGGAAACAATTGATAGGTGCATTACTGTAAGTTTTGAGCTGTAATTTGTATTTCTTAGTGCATATTTGTACTTTACGTGCACTGAACTGTTCGACAGCAGCCTCAGAATAATGTGGTATATCTTCAAAGATACATATTCATGTGTCATGATAGAGTTCAAAGGTTTCCTAAATTGTGAATAGCGGGAAATACCCTGTTAACCAGCGCCACATCTTCAATCACGCTTAACTTTTTACAGACGTATTAAATGATAAAATGAATATCACTTTCAGTGTTAAAAATTAAATTTCCTTTCATTTGAGACCAAACACGATATACTTTGAGCAAAATTTGGGGTCAATGACCTTTGACCCCCGAAAACGCAATTTCCCCACCCCCTATCCCAGCTCACTTTTTTTTGGTAAATGTTGACACCCACACCTACCAAAATCAGTTGAAATCAGCTTCTTTAAAAATTTTTCACAGATGAACCTTACTTTAGGGATACTACACATACAAAAAAGTAAGATCATACTCCATGTCGTTTTCGAAATATGACCAGTTGAAATTTGGTCAAGAGGGCCATTTTGTGCTCGTGCGAGTCGCGAAAAGTGATTTTTGTGATATTTTCCGACTTTGAAAGCTCATAGTTCAGTCTTTGTACCAGGTAGAGAGCTCAAATTTCGTATTCTAGCTTACTTCTTGGCAGGATTCATGAATCTGCACTCAATTTAACTGTATCTGCTTTATTTTTCTGGTTATGGTCACCCAAACTATAGGCACTTTATTCAGCCAAAAATGTTTTTTTTGTGATTTTTGGGGTCACCCTGTGCCCACATGATGGGTCAAATAAATCCTATATTCCCTAGGTATTATCTATGGGTGCATGTCTATACCCATAAGCAATTATAAGCTCACCAATGCATTAATTAAGAAATGGCATGGGCCCAAAGTTGGCTCCAGCCAGAAAAAGGTCAAAAAGACCCCTCCCGTCTTGACCCTGGTTGACCCCGCGATCAATTGAATTGTTTTTTGAAATTTACACCACTTAAACATATATATTATATCTACTTATACACTAAATTTCAACTTTGGCGCTCAACTCCTTCATGGTGTGGTGGCAATTTGAGAAATAGACGTTTTTCGCACCTTTTTTGCAAAAATGCGTATTTGTCAAAATGCGTAATTGTTTATTTATTTGTTAGCTTAAGATGTAAGGAACATTTCCAGAAAGATTTGGGATGGCCACTCTTACAGTTTTTTTAGTTACAATAATTTTAACATTGGCTAACATGTACATGTAAATACCATGTAAATACCATGTAAATAACATGTAACTGTGTCTGTACATGTGCTGTACAATAATAAAAACAAAAACAAACCTTTTCTGATGAATTTTAGTGTTGAATATACTTTTTTTCTAGCTGCAAAAAATAAATTACACAGGCTTCAAAGTTGAAATACACTGTATGATGTTAAATTACTGTACGGATTTATGTTTAAATAAGCGAAAAACTTATAATATCCAAATTGCCACCACACCATGAAGGAGTTTAGTGCCAAAGCTGAAATTTGGTGTATATATATGTTTAACTGGTGTAAATTTCAAAAAAGTGTTTCAATTGATCACGGGGTCAACCGGGGTCAAGACGGGAGGGGTCGTTTTGACCTTTTTGTGGCTGGAGCCAACTTTGGGCCTATGCCATTTCTTAATAAATTAATGCATTGGTGAGCTTATAAATGCTTGTGGGTATAGACATGCACCCATAGATACTACCTATCATGTAGGCACATGGTGACCCCAAAAATCACAAAAAAACATTTCGGCTGAATAAAGTGCCTACTTTGGGTGACCATAACCAGAAAAATAAAGGAGATACAGTTAAATTGAGTGCAGATTCAAGAATTTTGCCAAGAAGTAAGCTAGAATACCAAATTTGAGCTCTCTACCTGGTACAAAAACTGAATTATGAACTTTTCACGACACTTTTCGCGAGTAGAAAATGGCCCTCTTGACCAAATTTCAACTGGCCATATCTCGAAAACGACATGGAGAATGTTCATTCGGGCCACACTCAATCATTTTTATGAAATTTCATCAAAATCTGAGAGGGTCACCTGGGGACCACTGGTTGATTTGACATGGAATGACCCTCTTGCCTGTATTCTCAAAACATGATGAGGAAAATGGCATTTGCCAAGAACACTACTGTTCCACCACGAACGGATTAGTGTGGATAAATATTGAATAGGCATTGTGCTACATATTAAAAACAAAAAAAATAGACGAAAGTGTCCTTTATTACAATGTGAAAACACCAATCATTGGTCAGCAGATGCCCAACGTTTAGCTTTTCCTTGTGGCAAATTATTGGGACAAGTTGGGGAGGGGGAGAACACCAGTTGGTGAAATGATACCCAAAAATTGGCTATGCAATCTTACCCAAACCTTGGATGATTGAATTGAACCAACAATTGTTACATGTATTACACTATGAACATCTAACAATGGAAATTGGGCACACACCATTGTTACTAACAATGGGGTTACAATGAACATGTACATGTTCTTGCTCATAGTGTTAGCCATGCACATTTACCCAAACTTTTGGTGATTGGATTTAACCAACAATTTACCATAACATTCACCTAAACCTTGGATAAATTCATTTAACCAACAATTGGCTATGCAATCTTACCCAAACCGTGGATGATTGAATTGGCTGGCCAACAATTGGATGACCAACAATTGGCCGTGCACATTCACCCAAACGTTGTATAATTAACTTTTAACCAATAATTTGATATGCACATTCACCGAAAGATTGGTTGTCAATTTAACCAATTAAAAAGTCCGTTTTTTATTACCATTCATTCACTTAAAAAAGAGGTGGCATCTATGTTATCAGTGTCATCAAAATCATTATATCATTTTCCCCTTCAGCAAAATCTTTGGGTAGTGATTTCTTATAGTCCATGGGCCAGAGGGGCCCATCGTGCACCACCACCCCCACCCCCTAGAATTGACGAAACAAAATTTTTCTAGTAGGTTTGCATCTGTACTTTATTTTAACACAGGTTAACATGAGATTAACTGGGACTCACTAGTTGATTTTGGATGTTACATGAACCCTCAAGCCCAAGATTTTTGACGGCCATTTTAGGGTTAGGGGAAATTTCAATATCCATTGTTGCGTCAAAAATAGAGTAGAGATACAAGTTACCCCTCAAAATGTAGGTCTTGGTGATGAGTGCTACACACTGGTACGTGATTTATGTCTTTTAATTTAGTAAGTCAAAGGTCAATTGTAAAGGGAGTTGCGAAAAATTTGGAAATATATAAAACAAAAATGTACGTGTAAATTAATAAAGTTTTACTATAACATGATATTATTCTGTATAAATACAAGTTAATTTGATTATATTGGTAAAAAGGATTTATGCCACAACGTGGGAAATAGGCGGGTCAATATAGCACCAAAAATACCCCAACTTAAAAAAAAAATACAGGCATGGAAGGGGTGGACAATAACTTTTCTAATATAACTGCTGATGTCAGATGTAGCTAATTTTATTGTTCAGTAATGTGTATAACATGATACTGTGGCAAGACTGGCTGCACCAGCGCAGCCACCATATGAGCTGCTAAGGCAGGGTGCGCCACTCTGCCAGAATTGCCTCCCTCACAACCTGCACTTCTAGGGCTATTTTTGAGACGTGGGATTCAAAAGGTCTGGTCATTCCACGCACGTTTAATCGGGATAAAAACCTAACAAACTTGGCCATCCTGGTTCAGCCCGAAGCCATCCCGGCCCAACCCGAAGCCATCTCGGCCCAGCCCAAAGCCATCGCGGCCCAGCCCGAAGCCATCCCGGCCCAGCCCGAAGGCATCCTGGCCCACCCCGAAGATATCCTTGCCCAGCCCGAAGCCATTCCAGCCAAGCCAAAACCCCAAAACCCCAGCCCGAAGCCATCCCGGCCCAGGCCAATGCCCTCCCATATGGCTATGCAATTTTGTTACGCGGTTTGTTCTTATCATAAATGTGAAAGCAGGTCACAGTGGGATGTTGTTTGTGGTCGCAGCAGTCAAAATCATGATTTTTGACGATTTTCTTGTGATTTTGCATCAAAATTGCCGTTTCTTACTCCTGAACGGCACATGCACCGGGTGTGACACTTAATAATACTGTTTTGGGATGTCCCAAGATATACTACAACTGAAAATAAGCTCCAGAAATCTGAGGATTTTTGTTGCAATTAAATGGCCCTAGCCCAGGGACTAAAAGGACCGTGACGGCCCGGAAGGAGTGATCATAGTCTAAATAAGATGCGCTGCTCGACCGTCGAGAGAGAGGAAACCTGTATGGTGCGCCCACTTGGCCCTGAAGGTACATAACTTTAGGCCATCTAGGTGCTAATGTGTTCTATCTATCTGTTTCTAAAACTGCCCGCATCTTTGTTGTATAAAAGTACTATGATCTTTACATCGTTGTACTCGTATCAAATGAGATTCCAGCAGGGAGGCGAATGCGAGGGACTGACTGACGATGAAGTATGTTTGAAACAAGCCTCTTCGAGAAAAACACATCTATAAGCATCTATTTCATTGGTACTTGTAATGAGCTGCGTTAGACTCGGGCGTATATGGACTACCCAATCAAACAAATTGGCCCACAAAGATACAGGTAGGCTTATTGCCTGACAGAGATAAATTTATTGCAATCTATTCCACCAACTTTATGCCTACCTTCAAAAGTAAAATAAAAACATAATAATTTGCAATATAGCTTCATAGTTTCAGAGACCGGACAATGAGACAGTGGTGCATTGGCATCCTCCGATAAACATTATACTCAAATAAAGTAGGTCAAAGTGTTCCAACTTATGCCTAAGAGAGATTTAGCCGATCTAGGCCGGCCGGGCTCTGAAGTTGGGGGACACCGGGCTCCACAGTCACTCGGGCCGCCGCTTTCGTAGAAAAGTGGCGACATTTCTGGCCCGTTTATCGGTCGGTATCTGGCAGGCACTCGTCAGATGCCCTGGCGGTGACCCAGGGGGCTGGTTGCCCTTCCCCCACCGAATTTATTTACCTCTAATTCGTAATTCGTAGTACTATTGGCAGGGGCGGATCCAGGATTTTGAAAAGGGGGGGGGGGGGGGTGGGCGTGAAATTGTTAAGCATGAAATGCTGATGACAATGAAATAGCGAGCGCATAGCGCGAATCCCTAACGGCTTCTAGATGATTCTAGATGCTCTGTGGTGAAAAAGGGGGGGGGGGGGGGGCGTGCGCCAGCCAAGCCCCCCCCCCCCTGGATCCGCCCCTGATTGGGACAACTCGTACCAAATTCGTAACCGACTCGTAGTATACTCGCAAACATTGTGATGCCAAGTGTTTCCCTAATTCGCCAACTCTTGAAGCTCGTGCCCGAGATTTGTCCGTGTCTATGAGAGGGCCTTTAATTATTACGAGCTCGTTACGGGCTCGTTCACGTTTTCCAAGCATATCCCAACAATGATCTATGGAATTCAAATCGAGTCCGGTGACCTAGCTGAGCAGTCCATAACCCATGCCCTCCACTCACCAAGAAGTACATTGATACACGAGCAGTGTATTGACGGGCATTATCCTGCATAAAAATGAACAGCAACAGCAAGGTCATACGATAATGATTTCATATATGTCAGTCCAGTTATGAAACACAGCGGCGTAGCCATTGCAAGGGGGCGCAAACGGGAAAACAAATTGTTGAAACACAATTCAATTGGCATGCATGAATCATTGCTGTATTTTCAACGCCCGAAACGCACTATTACTGTACTGCCACGCTCACACGTATACACAGTACTTTAGAGTAATAACCGAGTGCAGCAGGGGTGTAGGAGGTCACTTATGTTTGTGTTCCCGGGTTCAAATCCGGGGCGTGTATGTGGATTGGGTTTGCAGTCCCTACTTGACCGCGTGGGTTTTCCCCTGGGGCATTTCTCTGGGGGTTTTCCTCCCACTTCTAAAACTGCAACACCTTCTTCGTTAATAATATAGTATAGTTAAAGCTAAAACCGTATAGTTGATGACATAAAGGGCCTTAGTTGCCGAAGATGCCATAAAATATACAACAACAGCAACAACTTATGTTTGTGTAAGAAGTTCTCACAGGCAAACTTCGTGGACACTTGTGAGACATCTCTAAAGGCGCCTTCAGGTTATCAATCTTCTATACAATTAAATAGAGACCTGACTTCCCTTACGAAAATGTCCTGTGGTATTCCTGTGGTATTCCTGTGGTACATGTAGATACCACAGAAATTACCACAGGAAAAGTATTTACCGCCGGAGTACCACACATATTTATGTGGTAATGCCAACGCTGGATATCCAGGTCCTGTGGTATTCTTGTGGTACATGTAGATACCACAGGAATTACCACAGGAAAATCAATACCACACAATTTTATGTGGTATACCCTTACGAACATGTCCTGTGGTATTCCTGTTGTACTGCTGTGGTACATGTAATTACCACAGGGTACCACACAGATTTGTGTTGTAATGCCAATACCAGATATCCTGATCCTGTGGTAATCTTGTGGTACAGATAGATACCACAGAAATACCACAGGAAAAAAACATTATCACAAGAGTACCACACAGGTTTGTGTAGTAATGTCAATGCCAAATATCCTGGTCCTATAAATACCACAGCAATTACCACAAGAAAAATATAGGGATGCGTACCACAGGAACCAGAGTACCACAGGAACCGATTACCACACGAACCGAGTACCACAGGAACCAGAGTACCACAGGAACCAGAGTACCACAGGAACCGGAGTAATACCACAGGAACCGATTACCACATGAACGAGTACCACAGGGACGCGTACCACAGGAACCAGAGTCCTACAGGAACCGATTACCACACGAACGAGTACCACAGGGACGCGTATCACAGGAACCAGAGTACCACAGGAACCGATTACCACACGAACGAGTACCACAGGGACGCGTACCACAGGAACCAGAGTCCCACGGGAACCGATTACCGCACGAACGAGTACCACAGGGACGCGTACCACAGGAACCAGAGTACCACAGGAACCGATTACCACACGAACGAGTACCACAGGGACGCGTACCACAGCAGAGTACCACAGGAACCGATTACCACACGAACGAGTACCACAGGGACGCATACCACAGGAACCAGAGTACCACAGGGACGCGTACCACAGGAACCAGAGTACCACAGGAACCGATTACCACACGAAATTTACCACAAAAAGAACCACAGGAACAAGTGGACATGCATGAATATGCAAATCGGAAACACAATGTACCAATTTACTGTAATGCACATTGTCGGATGCCATGTATACATAATGTATTATGTTCTGAATTGAAATTGTACTCATTTATCAAATAGAAATATGCATCAATACATTTTGCATAATGCCATACTTAAAGCATAATGGCCTCTTTTTGTTTTATGTTTGTTTTTACCCGTGACCAACCATGGATAGATAGCTGCATTTGGCCAATGGCCTGGTAAACATTTAAGTCTTGAGCACTAAACATTCCGACGCAAGTTAATGCTCTTTGCAGTGGTTCTTGTGGGCACAGAATGAACAACACTGGTTCAACCCCGAACCACTGCTGAACTGACCTTATAGTCTGGTTTGGCAGCTTTAAGTTTAGACAAACCAAACAAAAAATTTGTAAGATTTCGATTGACTTGATTGTTATCACAGGAATATCACCACGGGAATGTGTACTACAGGAATTTTACCACAGGAAATTTACCACAGGAATTTTACCACAGGAACTTCCTGTGGTAATAATGTCCTGTGGTATATGTCCCAAAATACCACAGGAATATTCCTGTGGTAATGTCCTGTGGTAATGTCCTGTGGTATTTTTTTGTGGTAATACCACAGGACTTTTTCGTAAGGGTTGTTCCCTGAGCCACTGAACTGCTAAACCTGTGCTTTCCTACCGTGATTGCACTTTGGGCGCAGGGTTACTAATCCCCAGTGCTCTGCGCCATCTTTGCTTGATAACAACTGCAGCGTGAGTGGCTACAAGCTGTCACGTGAGTGGCTGGCGTTACGAGACACGTTTTAGCGTTGTTTGTGCACTTGAATTTTCACCCACAAATTTACAGCTGCGACTGATTGTCGACACCAGTATCTTTCGGCTTATGTTTAGAGTCGATATTGTACATAAAGTCGTATTTTTGTGACATTACAGTTGTCCAATCGACGACGTTGTTACAACGCAACATACCATTCCGAGCCGTGTCGGGCATAATGTGAATGGTAATCTTGAGGGCTTTGTTTATGTAAGTATATTCGGGCTGAAAGAGTAAACACCGAACCCAGATATTGCGGGGTCATAAATAAGCATCCGTCAAGCCCGGGCCTTGGGCAAACTGTACAGCGAATCCGGGAGGGAAGAAATTATCATTTACATATACACAAACATTATAAATTATGCTGTACCGTTGGACTAATTGTGATTATGCAATTTTTTGTAATTATAGTGTTCATTATGGCTGTTTAGTTTGTATACTGATACAAAACAAGTTGCTGTGTTTGTTTATTTTTCGGCATGTGGCAATAAATTATGTTCCTTTTGATTCAGCGTTTGCATACAGACCATAAACGCTATGTTGTACTTCTGACTAGACCACCTTTATCGAATCTAAATCAACAACTTCCAAAGGACTACATTGCACATTGGCAGTCTGGAGGAGCCGTTTCGGCTAAGGAGACCCAGTTTCTCGAAGTACTGCTTTTAAGTAGTCGGTTGAGGCTGTGCCTTAAAAGACCAGTTGATCCCGCCTATTGGCGGATGATTTATGTATTAGCATTGGAAGCTGGCCATCTTTGGGGCCTTCTGCGGACGACCCCCTCAAGCAAAAAAGGACCCTCAGTCAGTCTGTCTATTACTTTATATTAGTACAACGGTAGGATAGTGGAAATTCATACCGTTCTTGCTGTGGAGCACATTGAAAGCATAAGAAATAGTTAGAATAGAAAACGAGGAGTCGGAAAAGTTGACCCCGCCCCCATTTTGGCATATATTGCAATCACACTATCGCACTTGACACATGTACAGAGTCAGACACAGCTCTTGCCTACCATACAAAAGAAAGGAACTTTTGCCAAATTTCCAGTGGTGGCGACTGGGGGCCGACGATTTTCTGTTTCTGACCCAATTTTCTGAACCTGGTGGGAGTAGTGTGTATGGTCTTAATGAGACACATTATGCAATTTTTTTGTTAATTTATCCATGACGTCATAGGTCAAAGTCACACATAATGAATATATCAATCTACAGCATAATATAATATTTTAAAATAACAATTTATTTCTGAAACTACCAGTTTTTAATCTCCACCGCGTTCCTCACGGTCTACTTATTCGTCTTTTACTGGAACAGTCCGTTAAATTTGACCTCGTGTTTAGGCATTACTCTGTTCAAGGCTTTGTTTACTTCCATGCCTTTATTTACTTTTTCTTCCAGATCTTCCACAATTTCTTGATGAGTATCGTTATCTTTCAGATATAGGTAACTTGACAAGAAATCCTTGTAGTTGTTGAAAAAGATTCACCCATACCCTCGCTGACATACTTTTCATATTTTTCACTCAACATGTCGTCAGTGGATTCTTTGGCTTCTTCCAACCAGTCCCGATAGGCGACATTGTCTTCCAATTCAGAATCGGACTCATCCGATGATTTGTCATCTTTCTCTGTTTCAGATCCCGATTCATCTTCCTCAAAATCTTCGTCATCAGCCTGCGTAGAGTCAATTTCACAGTTTTCTATTTCCGAATCTTGAAATCTATGGTTTTTTTCAAATCGGGTTCATAATTATCCGTGTCCGAATATTCAGATTGAATAGGTTCAATTTCACGATCATCGTCAACTCTGTCCGTTTGAGATTCATCTTCAGCATGTATATTCTCTGCATGCCGCCGTAGGTTATATTTCCGATCAAAGCTTTTGTCACACTGGTGACAAGCATATTGTTTGATTGCAGAAGCAGCATTCATGTTGAATCTTTTAAGGTTGATCTCCGAATGGTAAAAATCGGATTAAATCGTTAATATATATAACTACTAATATTACTATTTCCGCTGCTCATTTGCTCACTTCGCTGCTCTTTTGCTCCATTCCCTACCCATTTTGCTAATTTCGCTGCTCATTTGCTCATTTCGCTGCTCTTTTGCTCAATTCGCTACCCATTTTGCTCATTTCGCTGCTTATTTTGCTCATTTCGCTGCTCATTTTGCTCATTTCGCTGCTCTTTTGCTCATTTCGCTGCCCATTTTGCTAATTTCGCTGCTCATTTGCTCATTTCGGTGCTTATTTTTGCGTTTTACATGAAGGTGAAGCTTTTTGCCGCATCGAGCAAAAGAGCAGCGAAATGAGCAAATGAGTAGTTATATATATTAAAGATTTAATCCGATTTTTACCATTCGGAGATCAACCTTGAATTCAACATGAATGCTGCTTCTGCAATCAAACAATATGCTTGTCACCAGTGTGACAAAAGCTTTGAGCGGAAATATAACCTACGGCGGCATGCAGAGAATATACATGCTAAAGATGAATCTCAAACGGACAGAGTTGACGATGATCGTGGAATTGAACCTATTCAATCTGAATATTCGGACACGGATAATTATGAACCCGATTTGAAAAAGCATAGATTTCAAGATTCGGAAATAGAAAACTGTGAAACTGACTCTACGCAGGCTGATGACGAAGATTTTGAGGAAGATGAATCGGGATCTCAAACAGAGAAAGATGACAAATCATCGGATGAGTCCGATTCTGAATTGAAAGACAATGTCGCCTATCGGGACTGGTTGGAAGAAGCCATAGAATCCACTGACGACATGTGGAGTGAAAAATATGAAAAGTATGTCAGCGAGGGTATGGGTGAAGATCAAGCCAAGGAAAAAGCCAATAGGAAGACCCTCTGGGCAGTCAAGCGAATCTTTTTCAACAACTACAAGGATTTCTTGTCAAGTTACCCATATCTGAAAGATAACGATACTCATCAAAAGATTGTGGAAGATCTGGAAGAAAAAGTAAATAAATGCGTGGAAGTAAACAAAGCCTTGAACAGAGTAATGCCTAAACACAAGGCCAAATTTAACGGACTGTTCCAGTAAAAGACGAATAAGTAGACCGTGAGGAACGCGGTGGGGATTAAAAACTGGTAGTTTCAGAAAGAAATTGTTATTTTAAAATATTATATTATGCTACAGATTGATATATTGAGTGTTATTTACGTGAGTATTTACTTTGTATCGATCGTAAATATATGTATTGATTAAATCAACCGCAATTTGTTATGTTTTTTTAATACATTGCAACTATTAATTTCAAAATGAAAAAAAGATATTTAAAAAAAATGTACAAATAAACTCATGTAAGACTTCGAACATAACCATGCATGATGTTAGTAAACTTATGTTGTCATACCAGTCTGAGTTTATTTAATACATTGCAACTATTAATTTCAAAATGAAAAAAAGATATTTAAAAAAAATGTACAAATAAACTCATGTAAGACTTCGAACATAACCATGCATGATGTTAGTAAACTTATGTTGTCATACCAGTCTACGGCATTTGGTGTTGATAGCGATCTAATTTTCGCGCTCCAAGGACGGTTTCTTTGTTCTGTATCCACACAGGAGCAATAATCTGCCCGATACACCAAATAAACATGATAGGAGCCTACAGTATTCAGGTGGCAAACAGCTTATAGGGAAAACACACAGGAAACAAACAAATTGACGTGTAAAAAAAAAAAAAAATGTTTTACAACGTACCTTGACTACCATGTAATTCCGTCTTGGCGTCGATGTGCTAAGTTGCTGCAGTATTTCTGAAAAATGTTGTAAACTGCAAAAGCAGGGAAGGCAGGCGGCCCATTCGTCTGGTCTGCTGAAGCAGATACGGCATTCACCACACTGAAACAGGTACTGTGTGAGTCCCCAGTTCTAGCCCACCCCCGTTTTAAACATGACTTCGTCGTGGAAACTGACGCATCAGCGAAGGGGCTTGGGGCATGTCTTAGTCAGGCAGATGATTCTGGTAGATTACATCCGGTGGCCTATGCCAGCCGTGGATTACGTGGGGCTGAGAAAAATTACGCCGGAAGGTCAGGTTTTAAGTTGGAGTTACTGGCCCTAAAGTGGGCAGTCTCCGACAAATTTAGAGATTATCTGCTGGGACACCACACCATTGTCTGGACAGACCATAACCCATTATCACATCTACAAACTGCCAAGCTTGGTGCCACCGAGCAGCGGTGGATAGCTCAACTAGCTCCCTTCTACCTCGAGATTAAGTACCGCTCTGGGAAATCAAATAAGTGCGCTGATGCTTTAAGCCGGTATCCCCAGAACGAGTCGCAACCTGAAATCATATGTGAGGGTAAAAGTGACCTTATTTTTAGCGGCACTCGAGTCCCAATGGAGTTACGCAGAGTCCATGCAGCTAACCAGACTGAACACAATCAGCAACTACCTGATGGGCCTCAAGCCTCTACGCCAGCTGTGTTTCCGTCGTTCACATACACGGAACTGGTCTCATTCCAGAAAGAAGATGACGCATTGAGAGTGGTTTGGAAGTGCTTTCAGCGACGTTAGACACCTGGCCAGCCATTGGCAGATGTGGACTCACATATACCAGAAGTGCGGAGTTGGCTCAGGGAGTGGCCATGTATCACAGAGCACAATGGGGTACTGTATAGGCGCTTTCGAGATGCCGGGCTGGGAGATGTATTACAACTTCTGGTGCCGAAGCGACTTCGTGAGACCATCATTAAAGCTGCCTATGACGACTGGGGCCACCAAGGGGTCAACCGTACGCTCTTATTCATCAAACAACGGTGTTTTTGGCCGGGTATGGTTGGCATTGTCCGCAATCATATCCAAAGTTGCTTTCAGTGTGTCGTTGCAAAGGCACCAATTCCCACAGTCCGTCCCCCTATATATGCGGCACTTGCTGGCGTTTCAACCTCTAGAACGTCTGGCTATTGATTTTCTCAAGCTCGATCCCGGTAAAGGAAAAGTAGAGGACGTTTTAGTTATGACCGACTCCTTTTCCAAGTTTGCAGCAGCAGTACCTTGCAGGGATCAAACTGCCCCTACAGTCGCACGAGTCCTTCGGGATCACTGGTTTTGCCATTACGGCATTCCTGCTCAAATTCATTCAGACCGAGGTCAGAATTTTCAGAGTCGACTAGTACAGGAACTATGTGATTTGTATGGGATCAAGAAAACCAAGACTACAGCATACCACCCGCAAGGTAACGGACAGACTGAGCGGTTTAACCGCACCTTATGCCAGATCATCTCCCAAGTTTGGTGTATATTTATAACACCACTCCTCATAGCGTCACCAGATATACTCCATTTACCCTATTGTTTGGCCGTGAGCCTACAGTTCCCTTAGATCAGCTGTTGAACAATGCTCGCACAGACTGGAGTGAAGGAGCAGTTAAGAAACAGGCTCAGATAATCAAGCACACTCACCAGCTGGTGCAAGATCGTCTGAGAAAAGCAGCAGCTGCAAACAGACGCAATTATGACCGTAAGATGAGAGCATGTCCAATTGTCGTGGGTGACCGTGTCCTGGTGAAACAGATGGCACACAAATGCCGGCACAAGCTGTCAAATGTCTTCTATGATCAGCCTTACAAGATGGCGGATAGTCAACAGCCTCTGCATTTGGCTCTGATGTTTTTCACCATTTGTGCTGTCACTATTTTGATTTCCTGTGTAAGCTACACACCACTGGAAAGAGTTTTTCTTGGTGAATCTGCTGGTTCATCAGTTGGACAAGATGAAGGTACTGCAAAGGATTTCTGGACAGATTTTGTGTTGGATTTTTGTCAACTACAGTCAGTGTTTCAACCATGCACTGCATGCAGCTACACCCAAGCCACCATGCCTGACCGACTCCATTGTGGACAGCATGATTACCATTATGTGGTGATCACCACCCATTGTTACCTGCTGGGCATCTACAAGCATCTTGCCCCATGTGTATACACAATATGGCTGAAGTACAACAAACTCTCTACGACTCGAAAAAGTAAGTTTGGGAAAGCTACTATCCCTTACTATCAAAATACCACAGCATCATTCCACATCCTGCTAACTGTGTCTGGAGACATAGAACTCAACCCAGGGCCTGTGAAGGACCCCTGTGGCAGTTGCAGTCGGCCAGTCAAATGTAACCAGCGATCTCTTCTTTGCGAAGACTGTAACAAATTCTGGCACCAGAAATGCATCCCTGACATGTCAATCACCCAGTACAACTACCTGATATCAAGTACTGTGGACTGGTTTTGCCCATATTGCGTCTACAAGTTTCCATTCTCATCATGTTCCGACACCTCATTCCATGAAGTATTTGGCAGTGATCATGAGCTGGATTTTGCCTTGAATCAAGATACTAATTTGAAGGCTTATCCTGCAGGCTTCCCCACACCTTCAGGGATCCAAAACAATTCTGTCTCTGGGCTACTTCTCAACAGTCGCAGCATCCGCAGTAAACAGCAGGACTTGCAGTCATTCCTTGAACTTCATCCTTTTGACATTGTCTGTATCACGGAGACATGGCTGTCACCAAATGATGTTTTTTGCCTACCCGGATATTCCACCATTCGCCGTGACCGAACTACCGGCCGTGGTGGTGGTATTGTGGCAGTAGTCAAGGACTCATTGTTGCCGACGCATCTTGACCACCTAAACCCAAACGACATAGAGGTAACCTTCCTGTCCCTGACATTAAAACGAACAAAATGGCTTGTGGGAATTGTGTATCGCCCCCCAAATTCCGATACATCATTTTTTGAAAAACTGCAAGATATATTTGACAACATCCAAGCAAATCTCGGAAGCTTTGAAGGTTTAATTGTACTGGGGGACTTCAATTTAAATTGGTTAATTGAATCTTCCGCACTGACAACTCTGCAAGAAGTGACCACGTCAATAGGCCTCACCCAACTAGTTGAAGAAGTCACCCGGCCATCGAGTAATTCTTCATCGACCGGGACTGTCATCGATATGATATTTACAAACAGACAGGAGAAATTCTCTTCAGTGGAAACGGTTGCCAATCCAGTCAACAGTGACCATCATGGAGTGTTTTTCTCACTGGTTGCCAACAAAACACCCCCAGAACCCAAAACACTACGCTCATTTCTGCAGTACAAGAAGGGAGATTTCACACATTTGGAGACTCTGTTACATCTCTTGCCGTGGTCTGCATTCATGGACGACAGCAATCCTGAGGCGTCATGGGAGACATTTATGGATTTACTAGATGCAGCCATCCGTGACAGCATTCCACGGAAGACTTGTAATCGTCGTATCTCTCCATGGATCACACCAGCATTGAAACAACTAATCAAACGGAAACAAACACTTTTCACCAAAGCCAAATCAAGCGGTAACATCCGAGACTGGAAGAACTACAAACAAATCCGCAACAAGGTTAATAACGAAACAAAGAAAGAGTACTGGAAATATGTCAACAATCTATTTGCTCTGCCAGACAACAAACGCAACTTTTGGAAATTTGTCAAAGACCAAAGAAAATCCAAGAGCCCACCTGCATTCAAGGTGGCCGATACACAACTTCACAAGCCTACTGACATTTCTCAAGCGTTCAACAAGTTCTTTACATCAGTCCTCACCCCAGCACAGACTCCTGCAAAAACAGCGCCGGTTTGCAAACTACCAATCCCCGAGATGCCCCCTGTGACTGTGAGCCTTGGCTGGCTCATGAAGTCCCTGTCCAACCTGAATCCACATAAAGCCCCAGGTCATGACGCCATACCACCGAGAGTCCTTAAAGCAACAGCATCGTCAGTCGCTCTACCACTGATGCGGTTGATGAATGCCTCACTCGCAACTGGTGTTCTTCCCACTGACTGGAAATGTTCACAAATAACTCCGGTAATTAAATCTGGGAGTCGTACGAATATCAAGAACTATCGTCCCGTCTCATTAACTTCAATTATCTGCAAGGTTCTGGAGAGGGCTGTTACAGACAACATCAACAGTCACATTACCACACACTGCCTTGGCAACCCACAACAACATGGTTTCACTTCCGGCAAGTCGTGCGTTACTCAACTTGCAAACACAATCCACACTGGGCCACCATCCTGGATAAATCAAAACCCCCACGCATCGATGCAATCTTCCTTGACTTCAGCAAGGCTTTCGATACCATGCCTCACCATATCCTACTCAACAAGCTGGCCAGTAACTACAACATTCGGGGAACTACATGGGCTTGGATAAAGTCATTTCTCTTAGGACGCCAACAACGAGTTGCTTACCGGGGATGCTACTCTGAGTGGGCACCAGTCACCTCTGGTGTCCCGCAGGGGAGTGTTCTTGGGCCCCTCCTATTCAATTTGTTCATCGCTGACATCTCCCATAAAATTACCACTAACTGCTTACTTTTCGCGGATGATACACTTCTATACCAACCAATCAAATCTCCCGACGATGAACTCTCTCTTCAGTCAGACCTCACTGCAATTCAACGATGGAGTGAACGTAATGGCATGCAGTTGAACGCCACAAAAACCAAGATCATGCACATCTCAAGATCCCGGAAACCAGCTATTCTTCCCAACTACAAACTTCACGGCACATCACTCGCTCCCACTCCCACATTCAAGTACTTTGGAGTCACCATCAATAGTTCACTCAACTGGAACGATCACATAAACACCGTCGTCTCAAAGGCCAATAAGACGTTAGGTTTTATTTGGCAAATAGCGGGTGGAGCTTCACCCAAGGCCTTGGCTTCCCTGTATCGCTCTCTCGTCTTGCCAGTGCTTGAGTATGGACTGTCAGCATGGTGCCCGTACACAGCGTCCAATTCTGCTAAACTGGAGAAGGTGCAGAGGAGGGCTAGTAGGATGTGCCTCAAGCAGCGTAAGGGGGAAATGCCATACGAGGACTGACTACGTACACTTAACTGGATGACACTGAATTCGCGAAGACAAAAACACACGGTTTCATTTACAGTGAAATGCCTCTTCAACTTGGTGGACTGTCGGTCTATTAAAATTAACACAACGGTCAACACGCGACACCAGGACACACTCACCTTTAATCACCACTATGCCAGGACTCTCAAGCTCAAAAACTCACCCTGCCATGTATTCCCCAGAATTTGGAGTAGTCTGCCGTCACACATTAAGGATTCTCTTTTAATCGATTCATTTACTCACTTTAACACCACCTTATCTGCTCATTTTTATGTAAAGTAAAGGCTCAGAAATTTCTTTTGTATTGTGATGTGTTGTGCATGCCATTGCATTTAGAGACCACCTTGCTGTTGGTCGTGTCATCGGATTCAGATCTCAATCTGTGAGGTGCAGACCGCCGATCGGTTAACAGGCTAATTGTGCATTCAGGGTCTCGTTGCAAAAGCGAGACCTGGGGTATACAGTTGTCTAGTGCCTTGGTCGGTGGTTTTCATTTTATGAAGATTATTTGCAAGGGTTCGGGTGACACGATTGACAGCTGCTTCCATGGGAGTAAGATTCATGTTCAATTATATTATGTGCAACCTTCATGCTTTTATTGTTTGACATTCATCTCACTTCTTGCTGCTGTTTAATTTATGCATTTTCCATTTTAAAATTTATTGGGACATTTTTAAAATTCATTTGGTAGTTAATTCTACATGTTTGTGTTGTTTGTGGTGTTTTTTTTGTTTGTGGTGTTTTTTTGTTTGTGGTGTTTGTTTGTGGTGTTTATTTGTTCGTTTGTTTTGTGCTATTTCTTGCAGACATTTAGTTTGGACTCCGGGTGGGGGAATTTGGAAGGGGGAGGGGGAGGGGGAGGGCATTTTGGAAGGGGGAGGGGATTTTGGAAGGGGTGGGGTTAGCGTCCTGTGGTTTTAATTGTGCTTTTACTCCAAGAGTTTTTGTACATGTTTTGTGGGTCTGTTTCATTTTTAATACATTTTTTTTCTACTCTTGTATTCTCTTACAGAAAGAAGGATTTAGTTACCCCATTTGTAGTCATCTTTGTGCACTTTTTCAGTTTGAAGTAATTTCTGCCACTTGCTATTTTATTTTATTTATTTATTTATTTATATATATTTATAAATACATATATTTTTTCCCATTATGATTTGCTGTCGTTCATCCTTCATCCAATATTTCGTCAATGTATTATATAAATATTAGTGTTCTTTCCTCACTGTATTTTCTGAGTTAAATTTATCAAATATATATTTTATGCATTTATATATAAATAATTTTAAGTTATATACATGTACTTCTATTCTGTGTGTTACCTCTTCAAGTTAGGATTGGCAGGCTTTCGAGTCAAAGTGTTTTATTATACTTTTGTCAGTCCAGGCCAACTTGGATAGGGTTGTTTTGTTTAGTTTATTTTGGAATTGTATGTTGTATGTTTGTATTTTGTACCTTGTTGTTGAAGGCCGAATAAATAATAATAATAATAATAACTAGAGGTATGACGTTTGTTGTTACAAACGCCAGGTGATCGGGCTAAATGAACATTTTGTGATGAATTTCAGACGTTGTTATCACCTGTGGAATGGCAAAAATGGAAGTTCAGCAGCCGATTTCACGAAACTTTACGCAATTGCGCAAGTCCACTTACGCCATTACTTGCGCAATAACTTATGGCGTAAGTGGACTTGCGCAATTGCGTAAAGTTTCGTGAAATCGGCTGCTGTATACACTAATCTGGTAACTAATATCTCCTCCCTGCATATCCGCCATAGCTGGGGGTTGATAGCTTGCACCGTTTTGAGATATGAATTGTTGAAATAATAACCTTTGAAATCTTGTAATGTGACACCTGTGACGACATCATGACGTCACAATTTTGTGCACAAATTGTTGAACAATATGTTGAACATCAAGTTCTTAAATGTGGCGAAGGAATCATACCAATATCTGTTGTAGTTTTCAAGATACAGCATTTTAAAACATCTCAGCTCCAAATTTGCGTAATTTGACACCACATTACGTAACCACCGTCCATGTAATGACGTCACCAATGGTATAGTCAAAAGGTCCACATGTGTGGAAACATTTCGTTCCGTAGAAATATGGTCAAATTCACTACCACTTTGAATCTATATTTGCATTCAAAATGCTAAAAAATTGCACATTTTCGAACAACTTCCGGTTTGGACCGGAAGTAGGCGTCACACAGGGGTCATGACATCGTATGATTTGTTCAGTTCATTTAGACTTATCATGTTGTGAAAGAATTGTTCAAGTATCTATTACGGTTCTTGAGATATGAATTTTGAAAATAATAACCTTTGAATTTTTGTAATTTGACACCTGATGACGTCATGATTACGTCACACTTGATGCCATCATGATACTATACATGCTGGTGAAAGTCTGCCGTAGGGCCTATGTCTGTATCTAATTTACTAACGATTCAGCTTGGTTTGATGGGCATTGTTACTGGTAAGTGTAAAAACTGAGATTTCCGTTTTCGTTGAACTTTGACCTCCAATTGACCCCAGAAGGAAGGGTCAGATGACAATGCCCACACAAAGAAAATTGTAGGCCATGATCTGATATATAAGCCTGTCAAATACGAAGATCATGGGTCACGTGGTTTTCCAGACGGAAGCATTTTAAACCATGCATATTTTGGTCATTTTTGGGTTGTAATTTGATACCCGATGACGTCACAGTGACGTCACACTTGTATGCACACCTTCACATTGGGGTTGATGTTCCTACCAAGTTTCAAATTGATAGCTTGAACCGTTTTGAAGAAAAGCTCTGGAAACGTTTGAGTGGAAAAATAAAAAAATAAAAAAACTAGAGCTACGTCTGTTCTATGAACAGAGCGTAGGGCTTTTTCACATTTTTTTTACTTAAAAAAATGAGCATGCTTACCTTGCAAAATTAGATGTTAGCATATCAACAATTTAACTTTTAAAAAGTTTACCTTTAATGTGTTACCTTTAAAAGGATTGATGACGTCATCAATGTTTTAACCACACAGACATGTTTGGTGGTGGACTTACTCTATAAGCAGCACTATTGGGCTAATTTGCGCAAACACTGCTATGAAAGGGTCATTTTAAGACTTTTTAATTTTGACGCTAGAGGGCGCCCTTTTATGGAATGACGTAGAAACTTACATTTTTGGAAACCCTATTTACCTTAGACACTGACACTACCAACCGCATCTCGGCAGCATTCACCACTTTTACAAAATAGGTTCATTTAAATGCACTTCCGGTTTCTACCGAAAGTGAGCAAGGTCACAGGTCATGGCGATATTTTTGGATACCCCACCCTAGTCGAACTCAAACACCTTTGACCCCATCCAAATACCTCTTACCAGTTTCAAATGGCAAGGCAAAGTCTGTTTGACCAATAGGGAATGAGGTCAAATGTCAAGGCATGTGGGCATCTGAAAGACCTTTATTAATGATCGTATATGCCGAAAGAATCAAGACCGTAGGTCAAACGGATGATTTTTTATGAATTTGTTAATATGGAAACATTAAATTTCATGCCCCTTTAAACTTACACCTGATGACGTCACGATGACGCCGTTGTTGGGTGCACACCTCTTCAACTATGTCTTTGATGTGACCATGTTTGTTTAAATGCACAGGCTCGTCAGCAATGCGCGCCCGCCAAATTCGTGCTGGAAACACGCAGCTCCATGCATTTGCTATGGAGCTGCGTATTGCGTGGCACACATTTGGCGGGCGCGCATTGCTGACGCGCCTGTGCATTTAGGAACAACCTCAAGTTTGGGAACAACCTCAAAAGGTGCCGACAACGCCCATGCGTTATGTCAATGGGGGGAAAATCAAAAGACGAAATAAACGGAAAAGCCAAAAGTTAACGACCTTTGTATAGTGATCGTATATGGGAAGGAATCAAGGTTGTAAGTCGCATTTTTTAATATTTCATTTTTATAATATTTTTATCACCTTTAATGACGTGATGACGTCATTATGAGATCATCAGTTAAATACCTTTGTAAATGACCGTATATGGCGCAGGAATCACGATCATAGGTGAATCGGCTGATTTGTTAGAATGTTTGAATATGGAAAACATTAAATTGTATGTTCATTTAATCTTATAACTGATGATGAACAGTTTTTGAGTTGTGTCAGTTTGCCTGAGTGGGGGAATTACTGCTATACAGATCTACCACTTCAAGGTGTTTGATGAACTGTGAGATACCAAGTCATGGTGCAGGTAACAACTTTTGATTACTTAATTAGCTCCTTGAGGAGTATCATAACATGTAGGTTCAGGATTTATACTAAGAGAGTATTGAGCAAAATTTCATATAAAACAAAATAACATGTACATTTAATGGAAATAGTGCAGAAGCCTTCATCGATTCAGAAAATGTTTAGATTTGAAAATATGGCAATTTTCAGTTTTTGCACATTTAAAAACATCGATTAGGCCTAAGTTACTGTAAAATTAGTACTATTTGTCATAATGTCACATGCAGTTATAAATTAAATATTTAAAAAGTTTATCCTGAAAACTAAGTTGAGAGGCAAGTTTTATTTCCCTTTGCGAATTCTAAACTGTTCATTGTTAGTTTGTTTTGTTCACATTTGGGATGGAAATCCGATGTTTACTCGAAAAACTGATATACATATATATTAGTCATCAAAGGCAGAAATCAGAGCACATAATTTGTTAAGATTGAAAAGAGTTTGGCCAAGAAGGAACAATTTCGTAATTAGATTTGTTGAAGATGGTTCAATAAAATCCTGACAATAACTTAATGATATCAGGCCTATATTAAGCTTTGCACCTTACTAAACCTAAAAGGAAGAAAACAAACATTGGAATGAATGCTTCACGGCAAAACTACGACATTCCCTCAATAACATACAACTACTTTCGTGTAGAGAGTGGACTCTCTTAAATAAGACTGAAATAACATAAAAGATTGTATCCTACTCACATGTCCTTTTGTTAAACCATCTTCTGTTGAATTACACGTCCGTGGTAGACACAGTTAAAAGACTGCTTCCACGCAAACAAATAGCGTGTCACTGTCTCGGTCGGCGCCGTGTCACACAGGGCACACGTAATAGACAGCTACGGTAAAAATTAATTTCTGCGAAGTTTGCTCGCATTGAGAACGGTCAAATCTAAAACTAGGCTCCTGGCATAACACTGGTCACTGCTCAGTCAACCAAAAACATAATGACATGATCATGGTGTAATTTTTAAGAGGAGATTCAACCCTAACAGATGATATCTCCTGTTCATTCATACGCGCCCTACTTTAGTTACAATTAGCAATAATATCTCGGTTTCGTTTTTTTAAAATCCAACCTGTATATACGGAAATGTTGACTTTGGCCTTCAATTGACCCAGGAAGGAAGGGTCAGATGAAAATGACTACACAAAGCAAATTATAGCCCAGGATCTGATCTATAATGTCTGCTAAATATGTAGACCCTGGGTCATGTGGTTTTATAGAGGGAAACATTTTACGAAATGCATTTTTGGCTCATTTTTATGACGAAAATCCACTTTTTGGCCAATTTTAAATAATTATAATTACGTAATCATTGACGTCATGGTGATGTTGTACATGGTGGTGGAAGTTTGTGATGAGGCCCATGCCTGTACCTAGTTTTATGAAAATCAAGCGTACTTTAATAGCTAAAATTGCTTCATAAGTACACAAAAACACAACAAATGTGAATTTTGAAATGGCTGAACTTTGACCTTCGATTGACCCAGGAAGGAAGGGTCAGATGAAAATGCCTACACAAAGAACATTGTAGCCCATGATCTGATATATATGTATACAAAATATGAATACCCTGGGTCATGTGGGTTCATACAGGGAAGCGTTTTACGAAATGCATATTTTGGTACTTTTCATGATAAAAATCCACTTTTGTGCCATTTTAAAATTATTATAATTACGTAATCCTTGACGTCATGGTGACGTTTTACATGGTGGTGGACGTTTGTGATGGGGCCCATGCCTGTACCTAGTTTTATGAAAATCAAGCATGGTTGAATAGCTAATATTGCTTCATAAGTACAAACAAATACAACAAATGTGAATTTTGAAATGGCTGAACTTTGACCTTCGATTGACCCAGGAAGGAAGGGTCAGATGAAAATGCCTACACAAAGAACATTGTAGCCCATGATCTGATATATATGTATACAAAATATGAATACCCTGGGTCATGTGGGTTCATACAGGGAAGCGTTTTACGAAATGCATATTTTGGTACTTTTCATGATAAAAATCCACTTTTGTGCCATTTTAAAATTATTATAATTACGTAATCCTTGACGTCATGGTGACGTTTTACATGGTGGTGGACGTTTGTGATGGGGCCCATGCCTGTACCTAGTTTTATGAAAATCAAGCATGGTTGAATAGCTAATATTGCTTCATAAGTACAAACAAATACAACAAATGTGATTTTTGAATTGGCTGAACTTTGACCTTCGATTGACCCAGGAAGGAAGGGTCAGATGAAAATGCCTACCCTAAGAACATTGAAGCTCATGATCTGATCTAAATATTTGCCAAATATGAAAACCATGGGTCATGTGGTTTGGGCAAGGGAACCATTTTAAAAAGTGCATATTTCGGCAATTTTCCGCTTTTTAGGCATTTTTAAAGTGTTATAATGACGTAACGGATGACGTCACAATGAAGCCATTCTTGGGTGCACACCTCTTATACTATGTCTTTGATGTGACCAAGTTTGGTTAAGATCAATGTTTGGGAACAACCTGAAAAAGCGCCGACAACGCCTATGCGCTTTGTCTATGGGAAACAAATCAGAAGAAGAAGAAGAAGAAGAAGAAATAAACGGAAAAAAAAAATCAAAACGAAAACAAAGGCTCTTTCGCCGCAAAGCGAAAAAGCCAATAAAAGACAAAGAAATCGTACGAGAGTAATAGGTGATCGGGCTGTTGGCCCGATCACCTAATAATAATACAGACCAATGCTGAACAAGATCTTTTTCTCGTCAGACCAGTTGGCGGTGGGAAGGCCAAGTGGCTGAACCGTCGGTTGATAGTGCTGGACCCACGAAAGGAGCCCTCATTTGAGGATCTGAAAGGTCCTCTGCAGGCACTGCCTGATTTTGGAGTTGAGTCAGATCATGAAGACTTGACATCACTGTTTGGAGACCCAGATGACTGGGAGTGGGTGATCACTTATGATGCCTCAAAAACATCAAAGGTCTCACCAAACCCGACTCCGTCAGACTCAGGGAAATCAGTTGAGTTAGTGCCCCCACAAGCCTCTCTATCGAATGACCAGACCGTGGATGATTCCACACCATCAGTTTCAGATCAGAACTCAGATGGCACATCTGAGCTGCGAAGGTCAAAGAGACTTCAGGAGAAGCGTAGAGAGGGTTGGCCTAATGCAATTACCTAATATGTTAGATCTCACAAAATAGCAAGTGGGTTTTCCACTGCACACTCATGTATATCGAGCTAAGAGTGTAGTTCTGTATCATGTTTCCAATAAAAAAAATACAAAATACCATGTACACATTTAGTATTCTGTTTGTTTCTTTTATTCTAGTCAACTGCAGTTTCTGATGAGACCGTGCGAGAGGATTGCCTGTGTGCAAGGGTTGCCACGGGACAGGCTCTATGCCACCTCGGACCACCGTCTATCGGATTTTTGCAGCAGCGTGCGTAGCCTTTAGTCAAGGCGTCCGTGGCGAGGTTTGTTTTGTGCACTGTTTTGCTAGCGCTTGAGGAAAGACTAACATTCATACTGCAGACTGTTCGCCCCGAACGCCTTTACCAAAGCGTATATGTGACCTTCGTGCTGAATAATTCAACAGCAACGGAGGTGGTGAATTATTCATAAATTGTAACCAACCAGCGGCGGGGAGCTTCTGGAATCAACCATATAAATATAGGTAGCATTCACGAAAAAAGCGAAAGTTATTATTCGTACCAGGAAAACAAAATACAAGAAACATGATTAGTCAAAGTTCTATAGAGTAACTCCACATAAATTTATTAACCATTTTTAAAGTTATAAAATCTCGCTAAACAATGCTTTTCGTGTGGCAAACAAAACACCGCGCGTAGGCCTAGTACGCGAAACGGGACAAGTCGTCCCCGAGTCAACTTGCTCCCCTCACCTCGGTCAAGTCATCCCCAGGTCAAGTCGTCCCCGAGACAAGTCGTTCCTGGCTCAAGTCGTCCTCGAGACAAGTCGTCCTTGCACCCCGTGTACAAAACCTATAGCCCATATATGACAATTAATTTGAACAAAATCTGACTCCTAGGTTTTTCTCAAGTTGCAAGGATAATCGGTTTGGGCCTGTCGACTACCATATTTTGTATTTGGAAGCAAACATTTCAAGATACAAGCACAAATTTCACTGTTCAATTTTGCTGAGATTACCTGCAACTTTTTATACGATATATCGCAAAGTGGGAGGGTTACGTAAAACACAGCTTTTCGAAGATTGACATAGTGGTCGTGGCTTGTCGCAGATGTTGTTGATATGTACTGTCATCGTAACTAAATCTTAAGGAATTGTAATGAATCGCACAATGCGTAATCATGATCGCAGACATTTGTATGTTTCTGAACAAGTCGCAGATGTCGTAGATTCGCACTGTCATCGTAAGGAATCGTAATATGAATCGCAGACATTTGTATACTGAAAATGCATATATCGTTACAATACGATAAGCGCTAAGCGTAACAATTTTCTAAGATTTGTAACAAAATGATCGACTGTCTGAACAACACGCAGATGTCGTCACAGTAGATTTGTACTGCGTCATCGTAAGAAATTATAACAAATATTAAGGAATAATAACAAATAGTAAGGAATCATAATGAATCGCACAATGTGTGATCATGATCGCAGACATTCGTATGTATCTGAACAAGTCGCAGATGTCGTAGATTCGTACTAGTCATTGTAAGGAATCGCAGACATTCGTATACTGAAAATGCATTTATCTTTACAATACGATAAGCGCTAAGCGTTAAAATTTTCTAAGATTTGTAACAAAATGATCGACTGTCTGAACAATTAACACGCAGATGTCTTCACAGTAGATTTATACTGCGTCATCGTAAGAAATCATAACAAATTTTATGGAATCGTAACAAATAGTAAGGAATCGTAATGAATCGCACAATGTGTGCTCATGATCATGATCGCAGACATTCGTATACTGAAAATGCATTTATCTTTACAATACGATAAGCGCTAATTAAGTGTTAACATTTTCTAAGATATTTGTAACAAAATGACTCGTGAACAACCCGCAGATGTCGTAACAGTAGATTTGTACTGCGTCATCGTAAGGAATCATAACAAATAGTAAGGAATCGTAATGAATCGCACAATGTATGATCATGATCGCAGACATTCGTATGTGTCTGAACAAGTCGCAGATGCTGTCGTAGATTTGTACTGTCATCGTAAGGAATCGTAAAGAATCGCAGACATTCGTATGTATAAAAAAATCCATATCACAACAATACAATAAGCGCTAAGCATTACGATTTTCTAAGATTTGTTACAGTGCAATCGTAGCTTGTCGTAGAGTTTCGTAAGCTGTGGCTTGTCATGGACATTTAAACAGGATCAACAAATTTTCTGATCGTACCGTGTCATCTCTTAAGGAACTGTTAAATTGGGAGATCACTAACAAAAATAAAGGGAAATATTTGTATGTTTTCGGAATAAATTGCACATTGTAACCATATCGTAAGCGTTAGAATTTGCAAATTAAAAGATATGTCGTGAAGTGGCTGAGAATCCTTACGACACGTACAATACTTCCTACTTTTGCATGTGTCGCAGTCGCAACAAATTGTGGCAAATCATGCAGTGGGTGACCAAAAACTGTACAAAAGTCTGTGACAACCTGCGAGACGCTACGAAATTGTACCTGTTATATCTTAAGATAATTGCGACTAGTCGTAAGAAAATATTGCACAGCGGAATACCGGCTTATTAGCTCCCACTGTGCGATTTGGCTTTGAAATTCCCAAAATTTATGATTTATAAAGATCACCAGAGCCAGCTAGTACAATTGTCACACAGTGGCAGTGTTTTTCGTAAGTAATCGTAACTTAAGAGTTGTTGTAAGTAATTGTCGTGGCTTGTCGCAGGTTGACAGACATTTGAACTTAAACGTTTATCGTAACAAATAGTAAGGAACTGTTTCTTCAGGGTATATATAAATTTAAATATCACTAATAAATCCTTTTAAATATGACATGATAAATGCTCCAGAGAGGGTGACAAATTGGGTGACAAAGAAGCAATTTTAGCAGTAAGAAAATTTTCTTTTGCAGTAAGATTTTGTTGAAATTTTTTTTATGCCATGCTTCATTGCCTTAGTACATCATACATAAGTAACATTGTACGCAAAACAACAAACAATGCACCGTGCGTGCGGCATTGCCATGCACTAGCGGGGCGGCCGCCGCAGACGACCGGCCGGCGGCATATATATACCGGCGCGGCACGGTGTACTGTGCGGCCGGCCGGTTCGGGAGTACGAGTAGGCCTTGGTGAATTTAATATTCCCCTAAATCGCGATCATCTCCAGCGAGCATTTTCTTGGCCTGGATATGTTGTGACTTATTAAGTTTCCCGAAATATTTAGCTTTTTATTCTTCGAAGATTCACACAAACTACAACTGCCTAATTTTCTATGCGTATGACGTCATGCAGTTTAACAGTTCACCTTCTCATTGGTCAATGTGGAATCCTGACCTCATGCATTATGCACGTAACCCCTCTACCAAAACGGTAGACAGAAATAAAGAAAAACATAAGCTCCAAAAAACGCTATGGTAAAGGCTGTCTGGGCGGACAGTCCGTGCGTGCTAGTCTTTCCTCAAGCGTTGCAAAACTGGCTGCGCGCGAATATATAACTCGCCAAGGCAGCCTTGACTAAAGGCTACAGCGTGCGTAGTTCACCAACAGATTTCATATGTGAATCCCCGTGAGACACCTCTACCATGACTAAGCCCGTTGTGTACATTTTTGGACATTCGTTTCCTGCATGTCTACAGCGGCATGCTCGCGATCAGCAGGTAGAAATTGCAGATTTGTTGCAACTTTCAGATAAATTTCAGTTTTGTATTGAAGGTCACCCTGGATTGTCTTATTTCAGAACAATAAATAATTTTGATCACTATAGTCGCATGATGCAATCAAAACATATGGACATTCTAGTTATCGACCTTGGTACAAATGACTTGTGTGAACCTGAAAATCCTCCAGCAGTTGTAGGACAGCGTGTAAGTAAGTTCCTAGATCTTTTCACCACTGCAGGCATTTTTCCAAAACAGATCGTGTTTTTGTCAGTAATACAAAGATCACGTATTAATAAGCCTGGCCAAGTACTGTGCTCTACGTTTAACCACAGGGCTAAGCGATTTAACCTTCTTCTTGGCCGAATTTTAGAAGGTCGCACTGGGGTAAATATATATGCACAACGTATAGTAAATCATCCAAAATTCCTAATTGATGGATGCCATCTTAATGCCGAAGGGATGGTAAACTACTGTCGCGTTATTAGAGGGGCAGTTAACCAGTGTAATTTGTAATTTGCTTTATACATAGACAGATTACATGTATAAGTTTGTATGTTAAGTACAACTCAGCGAAGTGTATGCACTCTGTTTTCTTGTATGAATGAAAGTTTTTTTATTTTGTAAGTATCCGATATTACGTATACCTAAGAGGATGCCAGGAGCATCACTGTTTTGAATTGTTTTGTTATTTGGATTACTGGATCCTGACTGTGTTGAATACGTATACTGTTTCAACAGTGTCAACGACCAGTAAAATTATAGTGTTAAGTACATATACTAAAGTAAATATATATTGTTCGAGCTAATAATTGTTCATTTGAAACTTTGCGCCCAAAATTTAGATAAGTGTTTGTGAGCACTGGTAATGTACGTTGTATCTTATTATAACGTAGAATTAACGCTCAGTGTGTTTATAAGCTGAAAAGTCTTCAGATTTCTGAGGAACTGTGCCTTATTTCTGAGTTATACCCACACTGTAGTTTTGATGCGAGTTCCTTTAATTCTTACTTAAAGACTAGTGTGTTGTTTGTAAATTGTTTTGGCGAACCTGTGTATTGAGTAGGATATTACAGGATTTACTCCAACTTGTTCTTTTAAAAATAGGAAACTGTTATTGATTCTAATACTTATTCCTAAATAACCTTACTTACTGTTTATAAGCACTATCCGAGGCCGTGTAGTGCCAAAGCAGGAAACTTGTGGAGATCCGTACTTTTTGTATAGAAATCGCCAAACTAAAATTTGTTTACGATCCACCTTTAATGAGAGTATATATTCGGAAGGCTTCGGGAAACTTCGTGACCTTTTGACCTTGAGCGCGCGATAAGAGTGTCTACGGGAGAGAATGAAAACGTTGTGAACTCAACACAGAGACGGAATGATCCTGCCGTCTTTTTCATCTTTTTTCGTCTCATCGGGACGTCTAATATGCCAAATCCACCGTTTAATCAAATGGACAGACTTTAGCCCTCTAAGTGGTTAACTCCTCCCTTGATTTTGGGCCGGGTTTTGAGACTTTTGGCCGTGTTATTCACAACGTCGGGGTAAGGAAAAACGTTGTTAAAATGTGTATTATGTACCTGTGTACAATGCGCTGTGTATAACATGCTCATAGAACTTTGTTGAAACATATAATTGTATTCGTGTAACAAATCTCCAGTTGCACTGTAAGGAAATATTTTTCTTTTCTTAAATAGGTTTTGTTTTTGATTGCAATTTCATTTGCTACCTTGGCACCTTGAGATGTCATCATGCATTGGATTGGAACTTTGTGAACAATGAATAAACTGCGATCATCCAATACACCAGTTTGCAGCCTCCGTCCCATTCTTCGTTGGTGGCGAATCTCCCCCTCTGTGTAACAGCTGGGTCAGACCACTACATTCACTTCCACTCTCTCTCAGTGGCTAATTACGCCCCCTTTGTCTCATTAAGATTTTCACCACTATGCGGGCTCGACTGAACGGCGACAACAAGGGCTTTCTACGCCACAAAGAGGTGGACTCCTATCGACCATGCATACCTCGGCGGGCAACTCCGGTCAGCGAGTACGACGCCTGGCGGGTAGCCGTCGAAACCCGTCACTACGCATACGAAGGGCCGGGCTACTATGGCTCTCCGCAACCTGAGCATGGCCAAGATTCGGAGTTGTCTGGGTCTATCCCCCAATACATCCTATCTACCACTCGTCCCGGCCATCGCTAAGCTAGAGCAACTGTCACCGGTCATGAGGCGCTACGCGTGAACGGGATTTTTGCGTTGAACAACCTGCAACAAACCAAACGGCTCTTTTCAGAGCCACCCACAACTTCAAAAAAAGAGAATGAGTGTAATATAATGCCTGACCTTGCTAGGAATTTAAAAAACAAACGTTTCCTCACAATATTATCACCCGTGTCCTACCAAATGAAATTAATTACCCGTCCCTCACACCAGACGTGTCTATGCGTGTATAACGGTCCTTATTGGCAACTTCCGCCACAGCCACTTCGAGGTTGTAATACATCTGTCGTGTGTATAGAAATAGTGTGTAGGTAATTACAACGGTACACATTTTCTGGGACATCCGCGGAGAATGGAGTGGAAAAAAAAAACATTTTACAGCAGCGCTTCCTATTGGGTCGTTTTTAAATGGGGCGCTCGAATCTTATTGGCTCAATCGGGTCTATTGGCTTGCGGGTCCAAACGCATGTTTTTCTTTATTTTCAAGATGACCTCCTGAATATTTGTCTCATCAAGCTTTAGGGTCTAAACACTTGTTTTTCTTTGTTTTCAAGATGACCTATTTGTCTCATCAAGATATTCAGGGCTCTGCTTCGCCATTGGCTAACGACATTTTGTCTCATTAAGATATTCAGGTACACGCTCTCCTATTAGACCATTCAAACATCCCTCATGCATTATGCATCACACATACATTATCTATACGACCTCATCCCTATTCACGTGACATTGTGACCTCATTAATATTCATTATGTGTGACATTTGACCTATGACGTCATGCATAAATTAACATAAATGTGGATAAAGTGTCTCATTAAGACCATACACACTACTGGTGGGGTCTGATCAGGAGACAGTGTTTTTTTTCTTGGCGGTCATAAAACACGAACTAAAAACCACAGAACCCCATGGACTATGGCTATATGCAATTTTGTTACGTGGTTTGTAGTCATGTTCTCATCAATGTGAAAGCAGGTCACAGTGTAATGATGTTTGTGGTCGCAGCACTCAAGATCATGATTTCGGACGATTTTTGTGATTATGCACCAACATTTGCCGTTGTTTACTCCTGAACGGCACATGCACCGGCTGTGATAGTGGCACTTAATAATACTGTTTTGGGATGTCCTGAGGTAATATATTACAACGGAAAATAAGCTTAATAATTAAATGGCCCTAGCCCAGGAACTAAAAGGATCGTGAAGGACCGGAAGGAGTGATCATAGTCTAAATAAGATGCGCTGCTCGACCACGGTCGAGGAAGAGGAAACCTGTATGGTGCGCCCACCTGGCCCCGAAGGTACATAACTTTAGGCCATAAGTGCCAATGTGTTCTATATATCTGTTGTATAAAAGTACTATGATCTTTACATCGTTGTACTCGTATCAAATGAGATTCCAGCAGGGAGGCGAATGCGAGGGACTGACTGACGATGAAGTATGTTTGAAACAAGCCTCTTCGAGAACAATCAATTTACGAAAAAAGGGAAACCGCTAGCAACACAGCTCTATAAGCATCTATTTCATTGGTACTTGTAATGAGCTGCGTTAGACTCGGGCGTATATGGACTACCCAATCAAACAAATTGGCCAACAAAGATACAGGTAGGCTTATTGCCTGACAGATATAAACTTATTGCAATCTTTTCCACCAACTTTACTTTCAAAAGTAAAAAAACAACATAATAATTGGCGATATAGCTTCATAGTTTCAGAGACCGGACAATGAGACAGTGGTGCATTGCATCCTCCGATAAACATTATACTCAAAGTGTTCCCCCTTATGCCTTATGCTGCCGGGTCATTTTTTGGCATCGGGCGGGCATCAAGTTACTTTTAACTCGGACTTAAAACCTGGTGCGGCGATTCGCATCGCAAACTGATCGCCAATAAATCGGTCGATGCCTGGCCGATGTCCGGCAGGGCATCGCACACATCGGGCGGGCACCGGGCCAAATTTTAGACAACCCAGACAATCCATATATCGGCCAGGCACCGCCCAGGCGCCGTCCAGGTGCCGCCCAGACGCTGCTCAGACGCCGGTCGGGCCCTGCCCGGCGTCCGGCCGACTTGGCGGCGCCCGGCCGGAAATCGGCCAGACATCGGCCGGGGCATCGCAGTGACATAGGCAGGACATCGTACGAGTGCCTGCCGGACACCGGCCTATAAACAGGCCAAGGACGGTCGGGTTGGCGTACGGGTTCTTTCCTCGCCTTTCACCTCTGGGGTCCCGGGTTCGAATCCGGGGCGTGTATGTGGATTGGGTTTGCTTGACCGCGTGGGTTTTCCCCTAGGGCAGTTCTCTGGGGGTTTTCCTCCCACTTCTAAAACTGCAACTCCTTCTTCGTCATCTCAAGTTGATAATATAGTATAGTTAAAGCTAAAACCGTATAGTTGATGGAATAAAGGGCCTTAGTTGCCGAAGATGCCATAAAATATACAACAACAACAACAACAAACGGGCCAAGAAATCGACCCCATTCCGTCATGGCAGCGTGCGGGGCACTTTTAATTGTGACTGTGACTGCCTAATCGCGCGATCTTTCGCCGACCTCTACACGCCGACCGATGCCTATAAATTGCACACGCCGCCCGGCCTCCGCTTTAATTGTGATCTAGGCCCCGGCCGGGCTCTGAAGTTGGGGGGACACCGGGCTCCACAGTCAGAATATATATTTGCCGGCGGGCAACATTTTTGGCCCGTTTATCGGTCGGTATCTGGTAGGCACCCGTCAGATGCCCTGGCGGTGTCCCAGGGGGCTGGTTGCCCTTCCCCCACCGAATTTATTTACCCCTAATTCGTAATTCGTAGTACTATCGGGACAACTCGTACCAAATTCGTAACCGACTCGTAGTATACTCGCAAACATTGTGATGCCAAGGGTTTTACCAGGAGTTTCCATAATTCGCCAACTCTTGAAGCTGTGCCCGAGATTTTTCCGTGTCTGAGAGGGCCTTTATTACGAGCTCGTTACGGGCTCGTTCACCGTCTTCCAAGCATATCCCAACAATGATCTATGGAATTCAGATCGAGTCCGGTGACCTAGCTGAGCAGTCCATAACCCATAACCTCCACTCACCAAGAAGTACATTGATACATGAGCAGTATATTGACGGGCATTATCCTGCATAAAAATGAACCCTTCTCCTACAGCAACAGCAATGTCATACGATAAGGATTTCATATATGTCAGTCCAGTTATGAAACACAGCGGCGTAGCCATTGCAAGGGGGCGCAAACGGGAATTTTTTTTTGTTGAAACACAATTCAATTGGCATGCATGAATCATTGCTGCATTTTCAACGCCCGAAACGCACTATTATTGTACTGCCATGCTCACCCGTATGCACAGTACTTTAGAGTAATAACCGAGTGCAGCAGGGGGTGTAGGAGGTCACTTATGTTTGTGTTCCCTGGTTCGATTCCGGGGCGTGTATGTGGATTGGGTTTGCAGTCCCTACTTGACTGCGTAGATTTTCCCCTGGGGCATTTCTCTGGGGGTTTTCCTCCCACTTCTAAAACTGCAACTCCTTCTTCGTCATCTCAAGTTGATAATATAGTATAGTTAAAGCTTAAACCGTATAGTTGATGGCATAAAAGGCCTTAGTTGCCGAAGATGCCATAAAATATACAACAACGACAACAACTTATGTTTGTGTAAGAAGTTCTCACAGGTAAACTTCGTGGACACTTGTGAGACATCTCTAAAGGCGCCTTCAGGTTATCAATCTTCTATACAATTAAAGAGAGACCTGACTTGTTCCCTGAATTATGTTGCACTTTGGGCGCGGGGTTACTAATCCCCAGTGCTCTGCGCCATCTTTGCTTGATAAAAGCTGCACCGTGAGTGGCTACAAGCTGTCACGTTAGTGGCTGGCGTTACAAGACACGTTTTAGCGTTGTTTGTGCACTTGAATTTTCACCCACAAATTTACAGCTGCGACTGATTGTCGACACCAGTATCTTTCGGCTTATGTTTAGTGTCGATATTGTACATAAAGTCGTATTTTTGTGACATTTCAGTTGTCCAATCGACGACGTTGTTACAACGCAACATATTTATTCCAAGCCGTGTCGGGCATGATGTGAATAATAACCTTTAGGGCTTTATTTATGTAAAGCAGGGCGGTCGGGTTGGCGTACGGGTTCTTTCCTCGCCTTTCACCTCTGGCGTCCCGGGTTCGAATCCGGGGCGTGTATGTGGATTGGGTTTGCAGTCCCTACTTGACCGCGTGGGTTTTCCCCTGGGCATTTCTCTGGGGGTTTTCCTCCCACTTCTAAAACTGCAACTCCTTCTTCGTCATCTCAAGTTGATAATATAGTATAGTTAAAGCTAAAACCGTATAGTTGATGGCATAGGGGGCCTTAGTTGCCGAAGATGCCATAAAATATACAACATGTAAAACATATTCGGGCTGAAAGAGTAAACATCAAACCCAGATATTGTCATAAATAAGCATCCGACAAGCCCGGGCCCCGGGCAAACTGTACAGCGAGTCCGGGAGGGAAGAAATTATCATTTACATATACACAAACATTATAAATTATGTTGTACCGTAGGACTAATTGTGATTTTGTCATTATGCAAGTTTTTGTAATTATGGTGTTCATTATGGCTGTTTAATGTATATACTGGTACAAAACAAGTTCCTGTGTTTGTTTATGTTTCGGCATGTGGCAATAAAATATGTTCATTTTGATTCAGCGTTTGCATACAGACCATAAACGCTATGTTGTACTTCTGACTAGACCACCTTTATCGAATCTAAATCAACAGCTTCCAAAGGACTACATTGCACATTGGCAGTCTGGAATTAGAGCCGTTTCGGCTAAGGAGACCCGGTTTCCCGAAGTGCTGCTTTTAACTGAGTAGTCGGTTGAGGCTGTGTCTGTCTAGGCCTGTCTAGGGCTGTGTCTGTCTAGAATAGAAAACGAGGGGTCGGAAAATTTGACCCCGCCCCCATTTTGGCATATATTGCAATCACACTATATCGTACTTGACACCTACAGAGTCAGACCCAGCTCTTGCCTACCATTGCCAAATTTCCAGTGGTGGCGACTGGGGGCCGACGATTTTCTGTTTCTGACCCAGTTTTCTGAACCGGGTGGGGTCTGGTCAGGAGACGGTGGTTTTTTTCTTGGCGGTCGTAAAACACGAACTAAAAACCACAGAACCCCATGGACTATGGCTATATGTGACCCGCTCTGCAAAAAAGGGTCTTAAGTCGCGCTGGGTAGTATTCTTTTTGCGACCATAAAAAGAAATCTGTGGCATTTCTATGCTCATTAAAATACCTAAACACAAAAGAAATTCCAGGCGTAACGCAGACATTCCAGGGGGAACACAGACATTCCAGGCGGTATCTGGGCACCGCCAGGAATTTCCATTGTGTTTTTGTATTCTATTGAGCGTGGATTTGCCGCGGATTTCTTTTTATGGTCGCAAAAAGAATACTAGCCAGCGCGACTTAAAACCTTTTTTTTGCAGAGCGGGTCACATGTGCAATTTTGTTACGTGGTTTGTAGTCATGTTCTCATCAATGTAAAAGCAGGTCACAGTGGAATGATGTTTGTGGTCGCAGCACTCAAGATGATGATTTTGGACGATATTTGTGATTTTGCACCAACAATTGCCGTTGTTTACTCCTGAACGGCACATGCACCGGCTGTGATAGTGGCACTTAAGAATACTGTTTTGGGATGTCCCGAGGTAATATATTACAACGGAAAATAAGCTTAAGAATTAAATGGCCCTAGCCAAGGGACTAAAAGGATCGTGAAGGACCGGAAGGAGTGATCATAGTCTAAATAAGATGCGCTGCTCGACCGTCGAGGAAGAGGAAACCTGTATGGTGCGCCCACCTGGCCCTGAAGGTACATGTACATAACTTCAGGCTATCTATAGTGCTAATGTGTTCTATCTATCTGTTTCTAAAACAGCCCGCATCTTTGTTGCATAAAAGTACTATGGTCTTTACATCGATGTACTCGTATCAAATGAGATTCCAGCAGGGAGGCGAATGCGAGGGACTGACTGACGATGAAGTATGTTTGAAACAAGCCTCTTTGAGAAAAATCGATTTACGAAAAAAGGGAAACCGCTTGCAACACAGCTCTATAAACATCTATTTCATTGGTACTTGTAATGAGCTGCGTTAGACTCGGGCGTATATGGACTACCCAATCAAACAAATTGGCCCACAAAGATACAGGTAGGCTTATTGCCTGACAGAGATAAACTTATTGCAATATATTGCACCAAATTTACCTTCAAAAGTGGAAAAACAAAATTGGCCATATAGCTTCATAGTTTCAGAGACCGGACAATGAGACAGTGGTGCATTGCATCCTCCGATAAACATTATACTCAAAGTGTTCCCCCTTATGCCTAAGTCACATTTCCAAGGGGTCCCGGGGGAGATGTAGCCGATCTAGGCCCCGACCGGGCTCTGAATTTGGGGGGACACCGGGCTCCACAGTCAGAATGTATATTTGCCGGCGGGCACTCGGGCGGCTTTCGTAGAAAATTGGCGATTTTTTTTGCCCGTTTATCGGTCGATATCTGGCAGGCACCCGTCAGATGCCCTGGCAGTGTCCCGGGGGCTCAAGCGGCATCCGGCAGGGTGCCGGCCGATTCTCACAGCCCGGCGGTTGTTGTTGTTGTTGTTGTTGTATATTTTATGGCATCTTCGGCAACTAAGGCCCTTTATGCCATCAACTATACGGTTTTAGCTTTAACTATACTATAGTATATTATCAACTTGAGATGACGAAGAAGGAGTTGCAGTTTTAGAAGTGGGAGGAAAACCCCCAGAGAAATGCCCCAGGGGAAAACCCACGCGGTCAAGTAGGGACTGCAAACCCAATTCACATACACGCCCCGGATTCGAACCCGGGACCCCAGAGGTGAAAGGCGAGGAAAGAACCCGTACGCCAACCCGACCGCCCCGCCCGGCGGTTTATCGGATACGCCGCCTTTTATACCCTGCAGGCCGGGCCTCGCTCTGCGCCCGGCCGGCGCCTGTGAACCCGGCCGGGGCTCTGCCGATGTCTAATCGGCGCCCGGTAGGTGCCCGGCCGGGGCCAGGCCGGAGCCTGCCCGATATAAACATCGTCTGTGTCGTCACAAATTTGGCCCGTGGCCCGCCCGATGTGGCCGGTGCCCGGCCGGGCAGCGCATTTTTTTTTTACACCACTGCGAGGGGAATTTGGCAGAAAACGCACCATTTCACTGCTGGTGAAGAGACTAAAGTTCCCCGTACGATACATGTGCTATACGATGTGCATGTAGATTGTGTACGTACGTACGTACTGTACATGTATTATAACTTAGGGAAAACCATAATAAGATAAATTTCATGATTGATATGAAAGGAAAACAAGAAGAACTGCATACATATTAAAATATCAGCCAAAGGATCAGTGCATGTTTTTTATGTTGAATGAATGGTGAAATATTTTTGTAAAAAAAAAACCACTATCGATCGACGGAACAGTTCCCAAAAGCCTAAGCATGGGTATAAGCCCATATAGGCTAGGCATTTCCTTCCTCCATGTACATGTATAAGTTAACTCTGTTTCCAAAACTTGTTTTTCTTCTTTCCCTATTTCGATCGTTCTATCGAAACGCGTTTTAATCGTTCTATCGCGTTTCGATCGTTCTTTCGAACGCGCGTTTCGATCGTTCTTTCAAAACGTTTTGATCGTTCTTTCAAAACGTTTCGATCGTTCTTTCGTATCGACGTTTCAATTGTTCTTTCAAAACGACATTTCGATCGTTCTTTTGAAACGATGTTTCGATCGTTTCGTTCTTTCGAAACGACGTTTCGATCGTTCTTTCGAAACGACGTTTCGCTCGTTCTTTCGCAACGACGTTTCGGTCGTTCTTTCAAAACGCGCGTTTCGATCGTTCTTTCAAAGCGTTTTGATCGTTCTTTCAAAGCGTTTCGATCGTTCTTTCAAAACGTTTCGATTGTTCTTTCGTATCGACGTTTCGATCGTTCTTTCAAAACGACATTTCGATCGTTCTTTTGAAACGATGTTTCGATCGTTTCGTTCTTTCGAAACGACGTTTCGATCGTTCTTTCGAAACGACGTTTCGATCGTTCTTTCGAAACGACGTTTCGCTCGTTCTTTCGCAACGCGCGTTTCGCTCGTTCTTTCGCAACGCGCGTTTCGGTCGTTCTTTCGAAACGCGCGTTTAGATCGTTCTTTCAAAACGCGTGTTTCGATCGTTCTTTCAAAACGTTTCGATCGTTATCTTTCAAAACGTTTCGATCGTTCTTTCAAAACACTTAATTTGATTGGTTTTTTTTAAACACTATAATTGGCCCCCTCATTGAAGCACTTTTTGTTACCTAAAGTCACTTTTCAAACTAACGTTCCCTCCAAACACTTTTTCAATCACTTCTTCTAAATACTCCGAAAATTGTAAAATTCTTTAAAATTATACCCAGTAAAAACATCAGTCATGTCAGTAGGTGCATATTTGATATGGAAAAACCCCGTTGAGTGTGGGAAAATATAGAAGACTTTCACAGGGAGCACATATTTTTCAGACTACGTAGTAAAACTATGTTTTGCATACAAGATCTCGAAGCCAAGATCATAGAGCAAGGAACAGCCAAGATCGGCTACTCCTCACTTTTTTTCTGTGGTGAAAAGTCACCGGTATCATCGTCGGTCGACAGACACGCGGTTTGCAATCATTGGCTTATTACGCATGCGCGACTTTTTCGTAGTCTTTGTACGTGCGCTGTAACGAAGGATTACCCCTCGCAGTGGTGTAAAAAATAAATGCGCGGCCGGGCACCGGCGGGGGCCCTGTCGATGTTTTTACGATTAGGTTACGGCTTGGATCCGGCTTGTATTTTTCGCCGGACCCCGAGTTGATTTTAAGTGCGAATTAAAATGAACTGGGGGCCCGCCCGAAGCCAAAAATAGCCCTGCAACCGTAGGGAGTCCCACCGGGCCTCTCCCGAAAGTGCCAAAAAACAGCCCCTAAACTACCCGGGAAGACATCGGTTTGGAAATGTGACTGGGGTATAACAGTGCCGTTCCGAGAAAATTAGCAAGGGGGTTGCCGTACCAGTGCCGATGTCGCTCAGCGGGGAGGGAGGGGGTGCTGGTTGCCCTTCCCCCCACCGAATTTATTTACCGTAATTCGTAGTACTTTTGGGACAACTCCAAATTCGTAACCAGGAGTTTCCCTATTTCGCCAACTCTTGAAGCTCGTGCCCGAGATTTTTCCGTGTCTGAGAGGGCCTTTATTACGAGCTCGTTACGGGCTCGTTCACGTCTTCCAAGCATATCCCAACAATGATTTATGGAATTCAGATCGAGTCCGGTGACCTAGCTACCCATGCCCTCCACTCACCAAGAGGTTTTTAGAGTACTTTTTCTATTTCTGTCAAAATCACTGTAATTTATGAACTTATGAATTGTTTCCCCCCAAGCTAAGGTAGTGATTTTTTTGTGCGACAACAAAAAACGACTTTCGATGCACAGAAATTTGTGTTTCAATGGGTCAAAGTCCCCAGCCGTACTGGGCCACGAAAAACGTGACCAACCCCCGCCTAAGGGGTCAGCGGGGGAGGGGGGTTGGACATTTAATAGGTGCATTACATTGCAGGAGATTTTACATTAGTTGGCTACTATTGTAAATTTTACAGAAAACTGCTGACAACCCATCTGCCAGTAAATTACTGTCGAATTTGCAGTGACCCGAAATTTTACCTCGTGCGTTGACAAGAAAAACCCGACTAAAATTAACAATATTCATTCAACACAAGAACTATGCATGTATGTTAATGTTTATTTCTACAAGGCAGTTTATTAACATCATTCGTTACTCATGTGTTGTCGTTGTTCCTGTTTTTAAATGTGTTTAAATCATGTAATCTTTCTTGAACTTGCAAAATTACATGTACATGGATATTCTCGCAAGTTCTTAGCTCACTTAACGTGATAATTTTTACAAAAGAATTAACTTAATTTCAATCAGCTTAGTTATGAAAATGTATGCATGACCCAAAACGGAACAAAGTGCCAAAACGGAACCAGCCCACTGTGTTAAATGATTATCGCCCAATTGCGTTAACGTCTAACATTATGAAATGTCTGGAAAGATTAGTTATGAAGTGTCTCATCTGCCAGGCTGGCTCCTTCTTGGATACTTTTCAATTTGCATATAGGCAAGGCAGAGGAGTTGATGATGCAGTGCTCGTCTATCCCCATAAGATCCATAGCCACTTGGATCTACCCAAAACATATGCTAGGTCTCTGTTTATTGATTTTTCTATAGTGCCTTTAATACAATACAACCTCACATTCTTGTGCAAAAGTTAAAGAGCTAGAATCCCCCTTGAAGGAAAATCCATCAGTTTTTTTTTAATTGTCGGTTTTAAGTAGATAAATTGCAAGCAAAAGTGCGGAAAAATCTCGGGCACGAGCTTCAAGAGTTGGCGAATTAGGGAAACTCCCAGTAAAACCCTTGGCATCACAATGTTTGCGAGTATACTACGAGTCGGTTACGAATTTGGTACGAGTTGTCCCGATAGTACTACGAATTACGAATGAGAGGTAAATAAATTCGATGGGGGAAGGGCAACCAGCCCCCTAGGACACCGCCAGGGCATCTGACGGGTGCCTGCCAGATACCGAACGATAAACGGGCCAAAAATTTCGCCACTTTTCTACGAAAGCGGCCGCCCGAGTGCCCGCCGGCAAATATACATTCTGACTGTGGAGCCCGGTGTCCCCCCTACTTCAGAGCCCGGCCGGGGCCTAGATCGGCTACATCTCCCCCGGGACCCCTTGGAAATGTGACTTAGGCATAAGGGGGAACACTTTGAGTATAATGTTTATCGGAGGATGCAATGCACCACTGTCTCATTGTCCGGTCTCTGAAACTATGAAGCTATATATCGCCAATTATTTGTTTTTCCACTTTTGAAGGTAAATTTGGTACAATAGATTGCAATAAGTTTATCTCTGTCAGGCAATAAGCCTACCTGTATCTTGTGGGCCAATTTGTTTGATTGGGTAGTCCATATACGCCCGAGTCTAACGCAGCTCATTACAAGTACCAATGAAATAGATGCTTATAGAGCTGTGTATAGCGGTTTCCCTTTTTTCGTAAATTGATTTTTCTCGAAGAGACTTGTTTCAAACATACTTCATCGTCAGTCAGTCCCTCGCATTCGCCTCCCTGCTGGAATCTCATTTGATACGAGTACACCGATGTAAAGACCATAGTACTTTTATACAACAAAGATGCGGGCTGTTTTAGAAACAGATAGATAGAACACATTAGCACTATAGATAGCCTGAAGTTATGTACATGTACACTGTTAAAAAAATCTCTGTTCATTTACAGTACATTCATATGTCAATTGGCATTACATAGCGTACTGTTTTTAAACAGTACATTCTACTTTTTTGTTTTATCTGTTTGCATACAGTAGACTCTACTGTTATTTGGAATTGTAAATTTACAGAAGATTCTTCTGTTTTTCAACAGACGACTAAGTGATCGTTTTGTGCATGGGTTTGTTCTTTAACAAAGCCTTCTGTACAGAAACAATTCTATGTAACTGAACGAAGCAGTCCAGGTTATTGACGACTGTTTCTTGTTGACCTTTACAGTTCACTTTTTGTGTTGTATAGATGCACCACACTTCATGTAAAATAAGTCGGCATGTTTCTCTCAATTTCCTAGTTTTTATTTGCATGCCGGGGTGCAGTGGAGTTTCAACAGGGTGTACAATTTACCAAAAATGTAACCCGACTCGCTTAAATACAGGAATATGATAAATTCAGGGGGAATTTCCGCCCGAGTCTACTGTATTCCCGCACTTTGAGGCAGGTTACATGCTCCCGTGTATCTCCACTGCAGGCAGTATTGCACGGCAAATTAAACGCAAATAAAAACCAAAAAATGTACGAAAATACCGACTTGCCTTTCACGACATGTAGAGCAGCTACTTCTCGTTCAAGTCGGCACTATAAACTGAACAGTCTCCAGTATATATTTCGACATAACGCCCGCCAAAATCTGTCATTTCATATACGAACGGCACAACTACAAAAAGCGCACTGCGCAGTTTGAATTTACTGCAGTGATTTCCCAGCATGCAACATACTGGTACTCGCTATATCAACGCCGCGTAATTTCTGCCGCATACCAGGGAACATCGATGGGATAACAGAAGGTCCTCTGTTACTAAACAGTAACATGGCTGTATTTTAACAGATGAAGATTAAAAGTTTCTTGTTCCTGAACAAACCTGTAATTTAACGGCAAACCGTCTGTAATCATACAGAACAATATGTTTAAAATGTACACAGACGGAAGAACGTTTGTGCAATAACAACAAATTCCAAAAACAGTAAAAGTTACTGTTCGATTTTGACTTTTTCAACAGAAAAACACCTGTGACTCAACACAATTTTTTACAGTGTACCTTCAGGGCCAGGTGGGCGCACCATACAGGTCTCTTCCTCGACGGTCGAGCAGCGCATCTTATTTAGACTATGATCACTCCTTCCGGTCCTTCACGATCCTTTTAGTCCCTTGGCTAGGGCCATTTAATTCTTAAGCTTATTTTCCGTTGTAATATATTACCTCGGGACATCCCAAAACAGTATTATTAAGTGCCACTATCACAGCCGGTGCATGTGCCGTTCAGGAGTAAACAACGGTAATTGTTGGTGCAAAATCACAAAAATCGTCCAAAATCATGATATTGAGTGCTGCGACCACAAACATCATTCCACTGTGACCTGCTTTCACATTGATGAGAACATGACTACAAACCACGTATTACAAAATTGCATATAGCCATAGTCAATGGGGTTCTGTGGTTTTTAGTTCGTGTTTTATGACCGCCAAGAAAAAACCACCGTCTCCTGACCAGACCCCACCCGGTTCAGAAAACTGGGTCAGAAACAGAAAATCGTCGCGGCCCCCAGTCGCCACCACTGGAAATTTGGCAAAAGGTCCTTTTTTTGTATGGTAGGCAAGAGCTGTGTCTGACTCTGTACAGGTGTCAAGTACGATAGTGTGATTGCAATAAATAGGGGCGGGGTCAAATTTTCCGACCCCTCGTTTTCTATTCTAACTATTTCTTATGCCTTCAATGTGCTCCACAGCAAGAATACGGTGTGAATTTCCACTATCATACCGTTGTACTAATATAAAGTAATAGACTGACTGACTGAGGGTCCTTTTTTGCTTGAGGGGGTCGTCCGCAGAAGGCCCCAAGGATGGCTAGCTTCCAATGCTGGATATACCCTAATACAGAAATCATCCGCCAATAGGCGGGATCAACTGGTCTTTTAAGGCACAGCCTCAACCGACTACTCAGTTAAAAGCAGTACTTCGGGAAACCGGGTCTCCTTAGCCCGGCGAAACGGCTCCTCCAATCTGCCAATGTGCAATGCAGTCCTTTGGAAGTTGTTGATTTAGATTCGATAAAGGTGGTCTATAGGCTATATCTTAGTGTTTTTATTCCACTCTTAATTTGAATTTGTATATATAGCGCTTTGAGGCCTTATTGGCAATTATTATTATAATATTATTATTATATATTATTCTTAAAAACTTAAAATACGCTTTTTAAAAATTTCGCTATGCATCTCTATTCGCATCGCCACGACTGATAAGACTGATAAAGCCCTTGCTCACTACATTATGTATTGGGAATCTCGAACAATCAGAAATGTTCACAGATTAACACGTAACTTAATTAAGACCCTAAAACAATTATTGTTCGTCTCATGAGACGAATTGTTGGCGGCCCGCCAATAAGACAGCCGAAGGGTGACGTGCGTTGCAATGGCAATAGGCTCCAAACTATCATGGCCGTCGGGAAAAGTACCATTGCAAAAGCACAGTGACACGGTTGAGTGATTTTTAGTTTAGATCCAATTGCCTTGGCAACCAACAAAAGGTGACTTATTCACTTCGGCAGTCTATTATTCAACTCACGGTAAGAATGGCGTAGACTTGCCCAAGTTTTACTCACGTGTTTGGTCCGTTCTTCTGTCTCAGAAAGTCTTCCGAGACATTATAATTATGTGAAATATGTGAAATATGTTGGCGCGAAGCGCGGCCATCTGCTAGTATCATACGATCGCCTGCAAGGCTATAACGGGAAGGCCTTATGAGTTGTCTCTGTGGCGCAATCAATTATCGCGTTCGGCTGTTAACCAAAAGGTTGGTGGTTCAAATCCACACAGGGACGTTTCCTGCTTTTTCTTGAAAACCGATCAATTTGCGTCAAAACGTCGGAAGAATTGGATCAAACGCGCCTTAAAAATTGGCCAGCATTCAGCAATTTATCGAAACAGGAAGAGGAGAAACAGCGTACAGCTTTTAATTGTATAAAGGCTGTACAGGGAAGTTTAGCAAATGAATGTTGCAACAACAAACTAACAAGAAAATGCAGGCTTCTTCCACATTATTTTTGCCAACACAGTCCAGCATTACCGTTCGTGCACGTTGATAAAGCTAGTATACCTGTACCTGGGCTTACTTCTGATCAAAAGTTCAACGTTTTGGAACTTCGACAATTACCACCCATATATTAGTCAAAGTAATTAGTAAAACCAAATGGTGTCAAAAAAGTATATTTTTCGTGGTCGCCACTTGGACTCTCGCTACCGCCTCCGTCCCGGAACATCATTAGGCTAGAGTACCGTATAACAATTCACAATCATAATTGAACACGAAAGGTAATGGTGGTCGGATGACTGCAGCTGATTATCTGGGAAAAGTTTCATTCGCCGATATCTGAAAGTTTCAGACTGGTCCCTATACACCACCTGCACAGAGCCCAATTTCAGGACAAGGGATCACTTGATCTAGCATCTTGTTTGCATTTGTATGTCTGATGATGGAACCGTTAGTACAATGTACTGCGTGTCAAATAAAGTCCTAACTTTTGATCCTGAATAACTTTGTCATTTGCATATACGGATTTAAACCAAAATTTCAGATCATGTAAACAAGGCCTGATAAATTTTATTGAGCGACTTGCATCAGCTTTGCCCCGCGTAAAATCCCACGCAAAATACTGAAGTCGGGCAACTCATACCAAACTCGTGCCACAGCACACTCGTAACTGATTCTCAGTAAGTTTGGAAAGCTCGTAGTAAATTCGTGATTTGGGAAATCCTGCTTAAATAATTCGTAATTCGTAGTACTTTCGGGACGACTCTTACCAAATTACGTAACCGACTCGTAGTATACTCGCAGACATTGTGACGCCAAGGGTTTTACCAGGAGTTTCCCTAATTCACCAACTCTTGAAGCTCGTGCCCTAAATTTTTCCGTGTCTGAGAGGACCTTTATTACGAGCTCGTTACGGGCTCGTTCACGTCTTCCAAGCATATCCCAACAATGATCTATGGAATTCAGAGGCTGAGCAGTCCATAACCCATGCCCTCCACTCCCCAAGAAGTACATATACATTGATACACGAGCAGTCTATTGACGGGCATTATCCTGCATAAAAATGAACCCTTCTCCTACAGCAGCAGCAAAAGGTCATACGATAAGGATTTCCTATATGTCAGTCCAGTTATGAAACACAGCGGCGTAGCCATTGCAAGGGGGAGCAAACGGGGAAAAATGGTTAAAACACACTCTGTTGAATTGTCAATTCAATTGCATGAATCATTGCAGCATTTTCAACGCCCGAAACGCACTATTATACTGCCACGCTCACCCGTATGTATACACAGTACTTTATAGTAATAACCGAGTGCAGCAGGGGTGTAGGAGTGCAGCGGGGGAGTAATAAGTCACCTATGTTTCTTGTTGTGTAAGAAGTTCACACAGGCAAACGTCGTGGACACTTGTGAGACATCTCTAAAGGCGCCTTCAGGTTATCAATCTTCTATACAATTAAAGAGAGACCTGACTTGTTCCCTGAGCCACTAAACTGCTAAACCTGTGCTTTCCTACGGCGATTGGCCTTTGGGCGTGGGGTTACTAATCCCCAGTGCTCTGCAGCATGAGTGGCTACAAGCTGTCACGTGCGTGGCTGTCGTTACGAGACACGTTTTAGCGTTGTTTGTGCACTTGGATTTTCACCCAAACATTTACAGCTGCGACTGATTGTCGACACCAGTATCTTTCGGCTTATGTTTAGTGTCGATCTTTGTACATAATTGAAGTCGTATTTTTGTGACATTTCAGTTGTCCAATCGACGACGTTGTTACAACGCAACATACCCTTCCAAGCCGTGTCGGGCATGATGTGAATAATAACATTGATCGAGGGCTTTGTTTATGTAATCTTGTATATTCGGGCTGAAAGAGTAAACACCGAACCCAGATATTGCGGGGTCATAAATAAGCATCCGTCAAACCCGGGCCTCGGGCAAACTGTACAGCGAATCCGGGAGGGAAGAAATAATCATTTACATATACACAAACATTATAAATTATGTTGTACCGTTGGACTAATTGTGATTTTGTCATTATGCAAGTTTTTTGTAATTATGGTGTTCATTATGGCTGTTTAATTTGTATACTGGTACAAAACAAGTTCCTGTGTTTGTTTATTTTTCGGCATGTGGCAATAAATTCTGTTCATTTTGATTCAGCGTTTGCATAGTACAGACCATAAATGCTATGTTGTGTTTCTGACTATAGACCACCTTTATCGAATCTAAATCAACAACTTCCAAAGGACTGCATTGCACATTTGCAGATTGGAGGAGCCGTTTCGCCGGGCTAAGGAGACCCGGTTTCCCGAAGTACTGCTTTTAACTGAGTAGTCGGTTGAGGCTGTGCCTTAAAAGACCAGTTGATCCCGCCTATTGGCGGATGATTTCTGTATTAGGGTGCGGTCTCCGTTCCAGCATTGGAAGCTAGCCATCCTTTGGGCCTTCTGCGGACGACCCCCTCAAGCAAAAAAGGACCCTCAGTCAGTCTGTCTATTACTTTATTATTTTTAGTACAACGGTAGGATAGTGGAAATTCACACCGTATTCTTGCTGTGGAGCACATTGAAAGCATAATAAATAGTTAGAATAGAAAACGAGGGTTGGAAAATTTGACCCCGCCCCCATTTTGGCATATATTGCAATCACACTATCGTACTTGACACCTGTACAGAGTCAGACCCAGCTCTTGCCTACCATAAAAAAAAGGACCTTTTGCCAAATTTCCAGTGGTGGCGACTGGGGTCCGACGATTTTCTGTTTCTGACCCAGTTTTCTGAACCGGGTGGGGTCTGGTCAGGAGACGGTGGTTTTTTCTTGGCGGTCAAAAAAAACACGAACTAAAAACCACAGAACCCCATTGACTATGGCTATATGCAATTTTGTTACGTGGTTTGTAGTCATGTTCTCATCAATGTGAAAGCAGGTCACAGTGGAATGATGTTTGTGGTCGCAGCACTCAAGATCATGATTTTGGACGATTGTTGTGATTTTGCACCAACAATTGCCGTTGTTTACTCCTGAACGACACATGCACCGGCTGTGATAGTGGCACTTAAGAATACTGTTTTGGGATGTCCCGAGGTAATATAGGCCTATTACAACGGAAAATAAGCTTACGAATTAAATGGCCCTAGCCCAGGGACTATAAGGATCGTGAAGGACCGGAAGGAGTGATCATAGTCTAAATAAGATCCGCTGCTCGACCGTCGAGGAAGAGACCTGTATGGTGCGCCCACCTGGCCCTGAAGGTACATGTACATAACTTCAGGATATCTATAGTGCTAATGTGTTCTATCTATCTGTTTCTAAAACTGCCCGCATCTTTGTTGTATAAAAGTACTATGGTCTTTACATCGTTGTACTCGTATCAAATGAGATTCCAGCAGGAAGGCGAATGCGAGGGACTGATGACTGACGATGAAGTATGTTTGAAACAAGCCTCTTCGAGAAAAATCAATTTACGAAAAAAGGGAAACCGCTATTAACACAGCTCTATAAGCATCTATTTCATTGGTACTTGTAATGAGCTGCGTTAGACTCGGGCGTATATGGACTACGCATTGAAACAAATTGGCCAACAAAGATACAGGTAGGCTTATTGCCTGACAGAGATAAACTTATTGCAATCTATTCCACCAAATTTACCTTCAAAAGTGGAAAAAACAAATAATTGGCGATATATAGCTTTATAGTTTCAGAGACCGGACAATGAGACAGTGGTACATCCTCCGATAAACATTATACTCAAAGTGTTCCCCCTTATGCCTAAGTCACATTTCCAAGGGGTCCCGGGGGAGATGTAGCCGATCTAGGCCCCGGCCGGGCTCTGAAGTTGGGGGGACACCGGGCTCCACAGTCAGAATGTATATTTGCCGGCGGGCACTCGGGCGGCCGCTTTCGTAGAAAAGTGGCGAAATTTTTGGCCCGTTTATCGTTCGGTATCTGGCAGGCACCCGTCAGATGCCCTGGCGGTGCCCCAGGGGGCTGGTTGCCCTTCCCCCACCGAATTTATTTACCTCTCATTCGTAATTCGTAGTACTATCGGGACAACTCGTACCAAATTCGTAACCGACTCGTATACTCGCAAACATTGTGATGCCAAGGGTTTTACTGGGAGTTTCCCTAATTCGCCAACTCTTGAAGCTCGTGCCCGAGATTTTTCCGTGTCTGAGAGGGCCTTTATTACGAGCTCGTTATGGGCTCGTTCACGTCTTCCAAGCATATCCCAACAATGATCTATGGAAGTCCGGTGACCTAGCTGAGCAGTCCATAACCCATTCCCCTTCACTCAGCGAGAAGTTTTTAGAGTACCTTTTCTATTTCTGTCAAAATCACTGTAATTTATGAACTTATGAATTGTTTTCCCCCAAGCTAAGGTAGTGATTTTTTTGTGCGACAAAAAAAAAAGACTTTCGGGTCCAAAACATGCGCGCTTTGGTATTTATGCACAGAAATTTGTGTTTCAATGGGTCAGAGTCCCCAACCGTACTGGGCCACGAAAAACGTGACCAACCCCCGCCTAAGGGGTCAGCAGGGGAGGGGTGGGGTGGGGGGGGGGGGTTAGACATTTAATAGGTGCATTACAATGCAGGAGATTTTACATTAGTTGACTACGCTTGTAAATTTTACAGAAAATTGCTGACAACCCATCTGCCAGTAAATTACTGTATGACCCGAAATTTTACCTCGTGCGTTGACAAGAAAAACCCGACTAAAATTAACAATATTCATTCAACACAAGAACTATGCATGTATGTTAATGTTAATTCTACAAGGCAGTTTATAAACATCATTCGTTACTCATGTGTTGTCGTTGTTCCTGTTTTTAAAAGTGTTTAAATCATGTAATCGGTCTTTAACTTGCAAAATTACATGTACATGGATTTTCTCGCAAGTTCTTAGCTCACTTATAACGTGATAATTTTTACAAAAGTATTAACATAATTTCAATCAGCTTAGTTATGAAAATGTATGCATGACCCAAAACGGAACAAAGTGCTAAAACGGAACCAGCCCACTGTGTTTAATAAATGATTATCGCCCAATTGCGTTAACGTCTAACATTATGAAATGTCTGGAAAGATTAGTTATGAAGTGTCTCATCTGCCAGGCTGGCTCCTTATTGGATACTTTTCAATTTGCATAGAGGCAAGGCAGAGAAGTTGATGATGCAGTGCTCGTCTATTCCCATAACTCCATAGCCACTTGGATTTACCCAAAACATATGCTAGGTCTCTGTTTATTGATTTATTTGATTTCTAGTGCCTTTAATACAATACAACCTCACATTCTTGTGCAAAAACAATGGATATCTCCCACAAAATCGTTCGATGGATACATGCGTTTTCGACAGTCCTTTGTTCCAAACTCAATAAATTTCTTTAACTCATTAGTCAAACGATGAAATATTTTGTTCTGTGTACACCGAGTTACATATAATTGTTTTTTGAAGCAGGTAAAGTATGCAATTGGTGTGTATCTTCTATATTTTTATTGTTGAGATGTATGTTGTTTTTAATTACCAATGGAGGGAAATTTTCTGTATTTTTGAAATGCGGACACAATAAAGAATCGTATCTTATCTTATCTTACATGAAGAAAAATAAAACATGCGAGCGCAACTGGTCAAAGTATTAACCAAAACTACTTTTGCCCAGTTGCACTCCCAAAAACATGCAACGCTGAGACAAAAATTAGGCGGGCAGAAAACGTGAGGAGGTATAGCAATGTGCCTTATAGCTCAGCTGGTAGAGCATCTTCCTGGTGAGTCAGAGGTTTCGGGTTCAAATGATGATAAGGCCCTTACGATTTTTTTCTCATCCCAACTTGAAGTTTGGTTGTTTGAAAAGAAGAAATAATGTTTACTAAGAAGAAATCTGCAGTACAACGCTCATTAAAATACCAAAACACAATGGAAATTGTAGGTGTAATACAGACATTCCAGGCAATATCTGGGCACCGCCAGGAATTTCCATTTTGTTTTGGTATTTGAATGAGCGTGGATCTGCCGCAGATTTATTCTTATGGTCGCGAAAACTTGACCTATCCTGAGCGACTTATGTTACCTTTTCTCAGATCGGGTCACAAATAAACATTTCAAGAATTAAGACTTAATTTACCACCACATACTAGCATTGTTTATGTTGTTTTCAAGCCGTCTGGCACCAGGAGTATTATTTCTCGCCTCGAACAATGCTTAATTGAAATTAAAGAATGGTCAATTGCCAACAAACTGAAGCTCAATGAAGAGAAGACCGAGGTTCTCCACTTCAGTTCTCGCTTCGTTGCTTCAAGGAGCCTAGAACCAGTCCTGATTGGTGATTCACCGGTGGGAGTCCGCAGCGAGGCTCGGAACCTCGGTGTGGTCTTCGACAGCGATCTCCGCATGACGACGCACATTACCAATGTCTGCCGTGGAGATTGGGCATTTATCAGGGAGATTGTGCAGATTAAAGCCTATTTGGATAAACCTGCAACGGAAAAGCTAGTACACGCTTTTATAACATCTCGTATCGACAATTGTAACAGTCTTTTGTTTGGCTTGCCTAATGCCGACATTCAAAAACTTCAGTGATTGCAGAACGCTGCAGCTAGACTGGTTAGCTGCAGTAAACGTCATGAACACATAACTCCTATTTTGCAGTCATTGCATTGGCTCCCTGTATCATACCGTGTTATCTACAAAACCCTTATTATTGACTTTCAAAGTGATTCGTCATCAGGCTCCATCTTATCTTCAGGACTTGGTTCAGCGCTACCGCCCAATCCGTGACTTAAAAGGTTTTCCACACAGACTCTTCAGCATAGCAGCCCCGTCTCTGTGGAACAATCTGCCAGCACCCCTCAGAGAAATTCATTCCATTGATCTTTTTAGGGCTAATCTTAAGACTTACCTTTTAAAACAGTGTTTTGGGTAATTTTATAATTTTGATTTTATTCATTGTATTTGTCTTAATTTTTTTTCTAAATAAACATTTGGGTAGGCTATATTTTAGTGTTTTTATTCCACTCTTAATTTAAATTTGTATATATAGCGCGTTGAGGCCTTATTGGCAATTATTATTATAATATTATTATTATATATTATTCTTAAAAACTTAAAATACGCTTTTTAAAAATGTCGCTATGCATCTCTATTCGCATCGCCACGACTAATAAGACTGATAAAGCCCTTGCTCACTACATTATGTATTGGGAATCTCGAACAATCAGAAATGTTCACAGATTAACACGTAACTTAATTAGGACCCTAAAACAATTATTGTTCGTCTCATGAGACGAATTGTTGGCGGCCCGCTAATAGACAGCCGAAGGGTGACGTGCGTTGTAATGGCAATAGGCTCCAAATTATCATGGCCGTCGGGAAAAGTACCATTGCAAAAGCACAGTGACACGGTTGAGTGATTTTTAGTTTAGATCCAATTGCCTTGGCAACCAACAAAAGGTGACTTATTCACTTCGGCAGTCTATTATTCAACTCACGGTAAGAAAGGCGTAGACTTGCCCAAGTTTTACTCACGTGTTTGGTCCGCAACGCGCAGCGCACAGTCTTGCGGGCAGGCGGCCTGTCTAATCTCATATATTCTGTTTCTTCTGTCTCAGAAAGTCTTCCGAGACATTATAATTATGTGGAATATGCGAAATATGTTGGCGCGAAGCGCGGCCATCTGCTAGTATCATACGATCGCCTGCAATGCTATAACGGGAAGGACTTATGAGTTGTCTCTTTGGCGCAATCGGTTATCGCGTTCGGCTGTTAACCGATAGGTTGGTGGTTCAAATCCACACAGGGACGTTTCCTGCATTTTCTTGAAAACCGATCAATTTGCGTCAAAACGTCGGAAGAACTGGATCAAACGCGCCTTAAAAATTGGCCAGCATTCAGCAATTTATCAAAACAAGAAGAGGAGAAAATACAAAGGAGAAACAGCGTACAGCTTTTAATTGTATAAAGAGAAGTTTAGCAAATGAATGTTGCAACAAGAAAATGCAGGCTTCTTCCACACTATTTTTGCCAACACAGTCCAGCATTACCGTTCGTGCACGTTGATAAAGCTACTATACCTGTACCTGGGCTTACTTCTGATCAAAAGTTCAACGTTTTGGAACTTCGACATTTACCACCCCCTATAGTCAAAGTAATTAGTACAACCAAATGGTGTCAAAAAAAGTAGGTCGTAGTCGCCACTTGGACTCTCGCTACTGCCTCCGTCCCAGAACATCATTAGGCTCGAGTACCGTATAACAATTCACAATCATAATTGAATACGAAAGGGGATGGTGGTGGGATGACTGCAGCTGATTATCTGGGAAAAGTTTCAATCGCCGATATCTGAAACGTTTCAGACTGGTCCCTATACACCACCTGCACAGAGCCCAAGTTCAGGACAAGGGATCACTTGATCTAGCATCCTACCTGCGTTTGTGTATGTCTGATGATGGAACCGTTAATACAATGTAGGGCCTACTGTGTGTCAAATAAAGTCCTACTTTTGATCCTGAATAACTTTGCATTTGCATACGGATTTAAACCAAAATTTCAGATCATGTAAACAAGGCCTGATAAATTTTATTGAGCGACTTGCATCAGCTTTGCCCGGCGTCAAATCCCACGCAAAATACTGAAGTCGGGCAACTCATACCAAACTCGTGCCACAGCACACTCGTAATTCATTCTCAGTAAGTTTGGAAAGCTCGTAGTAAATTCGTGACTTGGGAAATCCTGCTTAATTCGTAATTCGTAGTACTTTCGGGACAACTCGTACACAATACGTAACCGACTCGTAGTATACTCGCAGACATTGTGACGCCAAGGGTTTAACCAGGAGTTTCCCTAATTCGCCAACTCTTGAAGCTCGTGCCCGAGATTTTTCCGTGTCTGAGAGGGCCTTTATTACGAGCTCGTTACGGGCTCGTTCACGTCTTCCAAGCATATCCCAACAATGATCTATGGAATTCAGATCCGGTGACCTAGCTGAGCAGTCCATAACCCATGCCCTCCACTCTCCAAGAAGTATATTGATACACGAGCAGTGTATTGACGGGCATTATCCTGCATAAAAATGAACCCTTCTATACTACAGCAGCAGCAAAAGGTCTTACGATAAGGATTTCATATATGTCAGTCCAGTTAAAAAACACAGCAGCGTAGCCATTGCAAGGGGGCGCAAACAGGGAAAAATGGTTAAAACACAATTCAATTGCATGAATCATTGCTGCATTTTCAACGCCCGGAACGCACTATTACTGTACTGCCCGCCCGCCCGTATACACAGTACTTTACCGAGTGCAGCAGGGGTGTAGGAGTGCAGCGGGGGTACGGGTGTAGGAGGTCACTTATGTTTGTGTATAAGAAGTTCTCACAGGCAAACTACGTGGACACTTGTGAGACATCTCTAGAGGCGCCTTCAGGTTATCATACGATCGCCTGCAGGGTGGCGCAATCTGTTATCGCGTTCGGCTGTTAACCGAAAGGTTGGTGGTTCATCAAATCCACACAGGGACGTTTCCTGCATTTTCTTGAAAACCGATCAATTTGCGTCAAAACGTCGGAAAAACTGGATAAAACGCGCCTTAAAAATCGGCCAACATTCAGCAATTTGTCAAAACAAGAAGAGGAGAAAATACAAAGGAGAAACAGCGTACAGCTTTTATTTGTATAAAGAGAAGTTTAGCAAATGAATGTTGCAACAAGAAAATGCAGGCTTCTTCCACACTATTTTTGCCAACACAGTCCAGCATTACCGTTCGTGCACGTTGATAAAGCTACTATACCTGTACCTGGGCTTACTTCTGATCAAAAGTTCAACGTTTTGGAACTTCGACATTTACCACCCCCTAGTAGTCAAAATAATTAGTACAACCAAATGGTGTCAAAAAAAGTAGGTCGTAGTCGCCACTTGGACTCTCGCTACTGCCTCCGTCCCGGAACATCATTAGGCTCGAGTACCGTATAACAATTCACAATCATAATTAAACACGAAAGCTGATGGTGGTCGGATGACTGCAGCTGATTATCTGGGAAAAGTTTCAATCGCCGATATCTGAAAAGTTTCAGACTGGTCCCTATATACACCACCTGCACATAGCCCAATTTTAGGACAAGGGATAACTTGATCTAGCATCCTACCTGCGTTTGTGTATGTCTGATGATGGACCCGTTAATACAATGTAGGGCCTACTGTGTGTCAAATAAAGTCCTACTTTTGATCCTGGATCACTTTGTCATTTGCATACGGATTTAAACAAAAATTTCAGATCATGTAAACAAGGCCTGATACATTTTATTGAGCGACTTGCATCAGCTTTGCCCCGCGTCAAATCCCACGCAAAATACTGAAGTCGGGCAACTCATACCAAACTCGTGCCACAGCACACTCGTATACTGATTCTCAGTAAGTTTGGAAAGCTCGTACTGGCGTAAATTCGTGACTTGGAAAATCCTGCTTAATTCGTAATAGACTATGTAAGTCTCGCGGCAAAGGTCAAATCTGAGCTTCCGGGCACAACACGACTAAAACGCCTATTCAAGTAGGGACTGCAAACCCAATCCATGCACATACACGCCCCGGATTCGAACCCGGGACGCCAGAGGTGAAAGGCGAGGAAAGAACCCGTACGCCAACCCGACCGCCCCTAGTACTATCGGGACAACTGGTACCAAATTCGTAACCGACTCGTAGTATACTCGCAAACATTGTGATGCCAAGGGTTTTACCGAGAGTTTCCCTAATTCGCCAACTCTTGAAGCTCGTGCCCGAGATTTTTCCGTGTCTGAGAGGGCCATTACGAGCTCGTTACGGGCTCGTTCACGTCTTCCAAGCATATCCCAACAATGATCTATGGAATTCAGATCGGGTCCGGTGACCTAGCTGAGCAGTCCATAACCCATGCCCCCCACTCACCAAGAAGTACATTGATACACGGGCATTATCCTGCATAAAAATGAACCCTTCTCCTACAGCAGCAGCAAAAGGTCATACGATAAGGATTTCATTATGTCAGTCCAGTTATGAAACACAGCGGCGTAGCCATTGCAAGGGGGCGCAAACGGGAACAAAAATGGTTGAAACACAATTCAATTGGCATGCATGAATCATTGCTGCATTTTCAACGCCCGAAACGCACTATTACTGTACTGCCACGCTCACGGCACCCGTATACACAGTATTTTAGAGTAATAACCGAGTGCAGCAGGGGTGTAGGAGGTGACTTATGTTTGTGTTCCCGGGTTCAAATCCGGGGCGTGTATGTGGATTGGGTTTGCAGTCCCTACTTGACCGCGTGGGTTTTCCCCTGGGGCATTTCTCTGGGGTTTTTCCCTCCCACTTCTAAAACTGCAACACCTTCTTCGTCATCTCAAGTTAATAATATAGTATAGTTAAAGCTAAAACCGTATAGTTGATGGCATAAAGGGCCTTAGTTGCCGAAGATGCCATAAAATATACAACAACAACAACTTATGTTTGTGTAAGAAGTTCTCACAGGCAAACTTCGTGGACACTTGTGAGACATCTCTAAAGGCGCCTTCAGGTTATCAATCTTCTATACAATTAAAGAGAGACCTGACTTGTTCCCTGAGCCACTGAACTGCTAAACCTGTGCTTTCCTACGGCGATTGCACTTTGGGCGCGTGGTTACTAATCCCCAGTGCTCTGCGCCATCTTTGCTTGATAACAACTGCAGCGTGAGTGGCTACAAGCTGTCACGTTAGTGGCTGGCGTTACGAGACACGTTTTAGCGTTGTTTGTGCACTTGAATTTTCACCCAAAAATTTACAGCTGCGACTGATTGTCGACACCAGTATCTTTCGGCTTATGTTTAGTGTCGATATTGTACATCAAGTCGTATTTTTGTGACATTTCAGTTGTCCAATCGACGATGTTGTTACGCAACATACCATTCCAAGCCGTGTCGGGCATGATGTGAATAATAATCTTGAGGGTTTTGTTTATGTAAGTATATTCGGGCTGAAAGAGTAAACACCGAACCCAGATATTGCGGGGTCATAAATAAGCATCCGTCAAGCCCGGGCCTCGGGCAACTAACTGTACAGCGAATCCGGGAGGGAAGAAATAATCATTTACATATACACAAACATTATAAATTATGTTGTACCGTTGGACTAATTGTGATTTTGTCATTATGCAAGTTTTTGTATTTATGGTGTTCATTGTGGCTGTTTAATTTGTATACTGGTACAAAACATGTTCCTGTGTTTGTTTATTTTTCGGCATGTGGCAATAAATTCTGTTCATTTTGATTCAGCGTTTGCGTACAGACCATAAACGCTATGTTGTGCTTCTGACTATAGAATGCACCTTTATCGAATCTAAATCAACAACTTCCAAAGGACTGCATTGCACATTGGCAGTCTGCAGAGGAGCCGTTTCGGCTAAGGAGACCCGGTTTCCCGAAGTACTGCTTTTAAGTAGTCGGTTGAGGCTGTGCCTTAAAAGACCAGTTGATCCCGCCTATTTGGCGGATGATTTCTGTATTAGGGTGCGGTCTCCGTTCCAGCATTGGAAGCTGGCCATCCTTGGGGCCTTCTGCGGACGACCCCCTCAAGCAAAAAAGGACCCTCAGTCAGTCTGTCTATTACTTTATATTAGTACAACAGTAGGATAGTGGAAATTCACACCGTATTCTTGCTGTGGAGCACATTGAAAGCATAAGAAATAGTTAGAATAGAAAACGAGGGGTCAGAAAATTTGACCCCGCCCCCATTTTGGCATATATTGCAATCACACTATCGCACTTGACACATGTACAGAGTCAGACACAGCTCTTGCCTACCATACAAAAAAAAGGACCTTTTGCCAAATTTTCAGTGGTGGCGACTGGGGGCCGACGATTTTCCGTTTCTGACCCAGTTTTCTGAACCGGGTGGGGTCTGGTCAGGAGACAGTGGTTTTTCTTGGCGGTCATAAAACACGAACTAAAAACCACAGAACCCCATTGACTATGGCTATATGCAATTTTGTTACGTGGTTTGTAGTCATGTTCTCATCAATGTGAAAGCAGGTCACAGTGGAATGATGTTTGTGGTCGCAGCACTCAAGATCATGATTTTGGACGATTGTTGTGATTTTGCACCAACAATTGCCGTTGTTTACTCCTGAACCGCGGCACATGCACCGGCTGTGATAGTGGCACTTAAGAATACTGTTTTGGGATGTCCCGAGTTAATATAGGCCTATTACAACGGAAAATAAGCTTAAGAATTAAATGGCCCTAGCCCAGGGACTAGAAGGATCGTGAAGGACCGGAAGGAGCTAGTGATCACAGTCTAAATAAGATCCGCTGCTCGACCGTCGAGGAAGAGACCTGTATGGTGCGCCCACCTGGCCCTGAAGGTACATGTACATAACTTCAGGCTATCTATAGTGCTAATGTGTTCTATCTATCTGTTTCTAAAACTGCCCGCATCTTTGTTGTATAAAAGTACTATGATCTTTACATCGTTGTACTCGTATCACATGAGATTCCAGCAGGGAGGCGAATGCGAGGGACTGACTGACGATGAAGTATGTTTGAAACAAGCCTCTTCCAGAAAAATCAATTTACGAAAAAAGGGAAACCGCTAGCAACACAGCTCTATAAGCATCTATTTCATTGGTACTTGTAATGAGCTGCGTTAGACTCGGGCGTATATGGACTACCCAATCAAACAAATTGGCCAACAAAGATACAGGTAGGCTTATTGCCTGACATAGATAAACTTATTGCAATCTATTCCACCAAATTTACCTTCAAAAGTGGAAAAAACTAATAATTGGCGATATATAGCTTCATAGTTTCAGAGACCGGACAATGAGACAGTGGTGCATCCTCCGATAAACATTATACTCAAAGTGTTCCCCCTTATGCCTAAGTCACATTTCCAAGGGGTCCCGGGGGAGATGTAGCCGATCTAGGCCCCGGCCGGGCTCTGAAGTTGGGGGGACACCGGGCTCCACAGTCATAATGTATATTTGCCGGCGGGCACTCGGGAGGCCGCTTTCGTACAAAAGTGGCGAAATTTTTGGCCCGTTTATCGTTCGGTATCTGGCAGGCACCCGTCAGATGCCCTGGCGGTGCCCCAGGGGGCTGGTTGCCCTTCCCCCACCGAATTTATTTACCTCTCATTCGTAATTCGTAGTACTATCGGGACAACTCGTACCAAATTCGTAACCGACTCGTAGTATACTCGCAAACATTGTGATGCCAAGGGTTTTACTGGGTGTTTCCCTAATTCGCCAACTCTTGAAGCTCGTGCCCGAGATTTTTCCGTGTCTGAGAGGGCCTTTATTACGAGCTCGTTACGGGCTCGTTCACGTCTTCCAAGCATATCCCATCAATGATCTATGGAATTCAGATCGAGTCCGGTGACCTAGCTGAGCAGTCCATAACCCATGCCCTCCACTCACCAAGAAGTTTTTAGAGTACCTTTTCTATTTCTGTCAAAATCACTGTAATTTATGAACTTATGAATTGTTTCCCCCCAAGCTAAGGTAGTGATTTTTTTGTGCGACAAAAAAAAAACGACTTTCGGGTCCAAAACATGCGCGCTTTGGTATTTATGCACAGAAATTTGTGTTTCAATGGGTCAGAGTCCCCAACCGTACTGGGCCACGAAAAACGTGACCAACAACCGCCTAAGGGGTCAGCGGGGGAGGGTGGGGGGCGGGGGAGTTAGACATTTAATAGGTGCATTACATTGCAGGAGATTTTACATTAGTTGACTACGCTTGTAAATTTTACAGAAAATTGCTGACAACCCATCTGCCAGTAAATTACTGTAAAATTTGCAGTGACCCGAAATTTTACCTCGTGCGTTGACAAGAAAAACCCGACTAAAATTAACAAGAACTATGCATGTATGTTAATGTTAATTTCTACAAGGCAGTTTATAAACATCATTCGTTACTCATGTGTTGTCGTTGTTCCTGTTTTTAAAAGTGTTTAAATCATGTAATCTGTCTTTAACTTGCAAAATTACATGTACATGGATATTCTCGCAAGTTCTTAGCTCACTTATAACGTGATAATTTTTACAAAAGAATTAACTTAATTTCAATCAGCTTAGTTATGAAAATGTATGCATGACCCAAAACGGAACAAAGTGCTAAAACGGAACCAGCCCACTGTGTTTAATAAATGATTATCGCCCAATTGCGTTAACGTCTAACATTATGAAATGTCTGGAAAGATTAGTTATGAAGTGTCTCATCTGCCAGGCTGGCTCCTTATTGGATACTTTTCAATTTGCATATAGGCAAGGCAGAGGAGTTGATGATGCAGTGCTCGTCTATCCCCATAAGCTCCATAGCCACTAATTGGATTTACCCAAAACATATGCTAGGTCTCTGTTTATTGATTTTTCTAGTGCCTTTAATACAATACAACCTCACATTCTTGTGCAAAAACAATGGATATCTCCCACAAAATCGTTCGATGGATGCATGCGTTTTCGACAGTCCTTTGTTCCAAACTCAATAAATTTCTTTAACTCATTAGTCAAACGATGAAATATTTTGTTCTGTGTACACCGAGTTACATATAATTGTTTTTTGAAGCAGGTAAAGTATGCAATTGGTGTGTATCTTCTATATTTTTATTGTTGAGATGTATGTTGTTTTTAATTGCCAATGGAGGGAAATTTTCTGTATTTTTGAAATGCGGACACAATAAAGAATCATATCTTATCTTATCTTACATGAAGAAAAATAAAACATGCGAGCGCAACTGGTCAAAGTATTAACCAAAACTACTTTTGCCCAGTTGCACTCCCAAAAACATGCAACGCTGAGACAAAAATTAGGCAGGCAGAAAACGTGAGGAAGTATAGCAATGTGCCTTATAGCTCAGCTGGTAGGGAATCTTCCTGGTAAGTCAGAGGTTTCGGGTTCGAATGATGATAAGGCCCTTACGATTTTGTTCTTATCCCAACTTGAAGTTTGGTTGTTTAAAAAGAAGAAATAATGTCTACTAAGAAGAAATCTGCAGTACCACGCTCATTAAAATACCAAAACACAATGGAAATTGTAGGTGTAATACATTCCAGGGGATATCTGGGCACCGCCAGGAATTTCCATTTTGTTTTGGTATTTTAATGAGCGTGGATCTGCCGCAGATTTCTTCTTATGGTCGCGAAAACTATATCCTGTGCGACTTATGTTACCTTTTCTCAGATCGGGTCACAAATAAACATTTGAAGAATTATCATCAAAAACACATTTCAGTCCATCTCAAAGACTTCAGATACAAGCATTCTTTATGTTGTTTTCAAGCCGTCTGACACCAGGAGTACTATTTCTCGCCTCGAACAATGCTTAATTGAAATTAAAGAAAGGTCAATTACCAACAAACTGAAGCTCAATGAAGAGAAGACCGAGGTTCTCCACTTCAGTTCTCGCTTCGTTGGTTCAAGGAGCCTAGAACAAGTCCTCATTGGTGATTCACTGGTGGGAGTCCGTAGCGAGGCTCGGAACCTCGGTGTGGTCTTCGACAGCGATCTCCGCATGACGACGCACATTGCCAATGTCTGCCGTGGAGATTGGGCATTTATCAGGGAGATTGGGCAGATTAAAGCCTATTTGGATAAACCTGCAACGGAAAAGCTAGTACACGCTTTTATAACATCTCGTATCGACAATTGTAACAGTCTTCTGTTTGGCTTGTCTAGTGCCGACATTCAAAAACTTCAGCGATTGCAGAACGCTGCAGCTAGACTGGTTAGCCGCAAACGTCATAAACACATAACTCCTATTTTGCAGTCATTGCATTGGCTCCCTGTATCACACCGTGTTATCTACAAAACCCTTATATTGACTTTCAAAGTGATTCATCATCAGGCTCCATCTTATCTTCAGGACTTGGTTCAGCACTACCGCCCAATCCGACGTGCATTAATGTCTTCCACACAGACTCTTCAGCATAGCAGCGCCGTCTCTGTGGAACAATCTGCCAGCACCCCTCAGAGAAATTCATTCCATTGATCTTTTTAGGGCTAATCTTAAGACTTACCTTTTAAAACAGTGTTTTGGGTAATTTTATAATTTTGATTTTATTCATTGTATTTTCTCTAAATAAACATTTGGGTAGGCTATATCTTAGTGTTTTTATTCCACTCTTAATTTAAATTTGTATATATAGCGCTTTGAGGCCTCATTGGCAATTATTATTATAATATTATTATTATATATTATTCTTAAAAACTTAAAATACGCTTTTTAAACATTTCGCTATGCATCTCTATTCGCATCGCCACGACTGATAAGACTGATAAAGCCCTTGCTCACTACATTATGTATTGGGAATCTCGAACAATCAGAAATGTTCACAGATTAACACGTAACTTAATTAGGACCCTAAAACAATTATTGTTCGTCTCATGAGACGAATTGTTGGCGGCCCGCCAATAGACTGCCGAAGGGTGACGTGCGTTGTAATGGCAATAGGCTCCAAACTATCATGGCCGTCGGGAAAAGTACCATTGCAAAAGCACAGTGACACGGTTGAGTGATTTTTAGTTTAGATCCAATTGCCTTGGCAACCAACAAAAGGTGACTTATTCACTTCGGCAGTCTATTATTCAACTCACGGTAAGAAAGGCGTAGACTTGCCCAAGTTTTACTCACGTGTTTGGTCCGCAACGCGCAGCGCACAGTCTTGCGGGCAGGCGGCCTGTCTAATCTCATATATTCTGTTTCTTCTGTCTCAGAAAGTCTTCCGAGACATTATAATTATGTGGAATATGCGAAATATGTTGGCGCGAAGCGCGGCCATCTGCTAGTATCATACGATCGCCTGCAATGCTAGTATAACGGGAAGGCCTTATGAGTTGTCTCTGTGGCGCAATCGGTTATCGCGTTCGGCTGTTAACCGATAGGTTGGTGGTTCAAATCCACACAGGGACGTTTCCTGCATTTTCTTGAAAACCGATCAATTTGCGTCAAAACGTCGGAAGAACTGGATCAAACGCGCCTTAAAAATTGGCCAGCATTCAGCAATTTATCAAAACAAGAAGAAGAGAAAATACAAAGGAGAAACAGCGTACAGCTTTTAATTGTATAAAGAGAAGTTTAGCAAATGAATGTTGCAACAAGAAAATGCAGGCTTCCTCCACACTATTTTTGCCAACACAGTCCAGCATTACCGTTCGTGCACGTTGATAAAGCTAGTATACCTGTACCTGGGCTTACTTCTGATCAAAAGTTCAACGTTTTGGAACTTCGACATTTACCACCCCCTATAGTCAAAGTAATTAGTACAACCAAATGGTGTCAAAAAAAGTAGGTCGTAGTCGCCACTTGGACTCTCGCTACTGCCTCCGTCCCGGAACATCATTAGGCTCGAGTACCGTATAACAATTCACAATCATAATTAAACACGAAAGCTGATGGTGGTCGGATGACTGCAGCTGATTATCTGGGAAAAGTTTCAATCGCCGATATCTGAAAAGTTTCAGACTGGTCCCTATCGGGACAACTGGTACCAAATTCGTAACCGACTCGTAGTATACTCGCAAACATTGTGATGCCAAGGGTTTTACCGAGAGTTTCCCTAATTCGCCAACTCTTGAAGCTCGTGCCCGAGATTTTTCCGTGTCTGAGAGGGCCATTACGAGCTCGTTACGGGCTCGTTCACGTCTTCCAAGCATATCCCAACAATGATCTATGAAATTCAGATCGGGTCCGGTGACCTAGCTGAGCAGTCCATAACCCATGCCCTCCACTCACCAAGAAGTACATTGATACACGGGCATTATCCTGCATAAAAATGAACCCTTCTCCTACAGCAGCAGCAAAAGGTCATACGATAAGGATTTCATTATGTCAGTCCAGTTATGAAACACAGCGGCGTAGCCATTGCAAGGGGGCGCAAACGGGAACAAAAATGGTTGAAACACAATTCAATTGGCATGCATGAATCATTGCTGCATTTTCAACGCCCGAAGCGCACTATTACTGTACTGCCACGCTCACGGCACCCGTATACACAGTACTTTAGAGTAATAACCGAGTGCAGCAGGGGTGTAGGAGGTGACTTATGTTTGTGTTCCCGGGTTCAAATCCGGGGCGTGTACTGGATTGGGTTTGCAGTCCCTACTTGACCGCGTGGGTTTTCCCCTGGGGCATTTCTCTGGGGGTTTTCCTCCCACTTCTAAAACTGCAACACCTTCTTCGTCATCTCAAGTTCATAGTATAGTTAAAGCTAAAACCGTATAGTTGATGGCATAAAGGGCCTTAGTTGCCGAAGATGCCATAAAATATACAACAACAACAACTTATGTTTGTGTAAGAAGTTCTCACAGGCAAACTTCGTGGACACTTGTGAGACATCTCTATAAAGGCGCCTTCAGGTTATCAATCTTCTATACAATTAAAGAGAGACCTGACTTGTTCCCTGAGCCACTGAACTGCTAAACCTGTGCTTTCCTACGGCGATTGCACTTTGGGCGCGTGGTTACTAATCCCCAGTGCTCTGCGCCATCTTTGCTTGATAACAACTGCAGCGTGAGTGGTTACAAGATTAGTGGCTGGCGTTACGAGACACGTACGTTTTAGCGTTGTTTGTGCACTTGAATTTTCACCCACAAATTTACAGCTGCGACTGATTGTCGACACCAGTATCTTTCGGCTTATGTTTAGTGTCGATATTGTACATCAAGTCGTATTTTTGTGACATTTCAGTTGTCCAATCGACGATGTTGTTACAACGCAACATACCATTCGATCCGAGCCGTGTCGGGCATGATGTGAATAATAATCTTGAGGGCTTTGTTTATGTAAGTATATTCGGGCTGAAAGAGTAAACACCGAACCCAGATATTGCGGGGTCATTAAGCATCCGTCAAACCCGGGCCTCGGGCAACTAACTGTACAGCGAATCCGGGAGGGAAGAAATGATCATTTACATATACACAAACATTATAAACTAGAGGTATGACGTTTGTTGTTACAAACGCCAGGTGATCGGGCTAAATGAACATTTTGTGATGAATTTCAGACGTTGTTATCACCTGTGGAATGGCAAAAATGGAAGTTCAGCATCCGATTTCACGAAACTTTACGCAATTGCGCAAGTCCACTTACGCCATTACTTGCGCAATAACTTATGGCGTAGGTGGACTTGCGCAATTGCGTAAAGTTTCGTGAAATCGGCTGCTGTATACACTAATCTGGTAACTAATATCTCCTCCCTGCATATCCGCCATAGCTGGGGGGTTGATAGCTTGCACCGTTTTGAGATATGAATTGTTGAAATAATAACCTTTGAAATCTTGTAATGTGACACCTGTGACGACATCATGACGTCACAATTTTGTGCACAAATTGTTGAACAATATGTTGAACATCAAGTTCCTAAATGTGGCGAAGGAATCATACCAATATCTGTTGTAGTTTTCAAGATACAGCATTTTAAA